>CAWUFW010009636.1:0-600000 GCA_963921515.1 Calotriton arnoldi
TATATATATATATATATATATATATATATATATATATATATATATATATAAAACAAATTTAAACTTTACAGAAACACAGTCACTGGATGATGTCATCAGTGATGTCATTTGAGATGTCATCAGTGATGTCATCATGATGTCACTGACCATGTCACGAATGATGTAATATGTGACGTCATCAGCAGTGCATTGCAGGGGCGCGAGTTATAGTTAGCTCAACTAACTATAACGGACGAATTTCTCTGGTTTTGTACGAGCGAAATGTCCAACTAACTATAATTTCCCTGAAACCTATGGTTTTTTCAGTGAATTTCAAAGGTTTTTTTAAATGATAATTTCTAACTATAACGTCCCTGAAACCTATGGTTTTTTCAGTGAATATATATATATATGAACAAAAAGTGGTTTATGGTGAGATGCAGTTGCTTCTCTTTCCTGCTTGCCTTGGTGCTTCAAGTACGTGTTCTCAACTTGAAGTCATGTTGGACTGTCGGACCATGGCACTGAAGACTGTGTGGGGGCAAGCTTTGTGAACCCTTGCGGTCTGGCAGTTCATATTGGCCAGCAAAATTCTGAGTTGTTTTACCCTTCCGAGTCTCTGGTGAAATATTTATGAATATATATTTTTATATATATGTCCATCTATACATTGTTGTAGCACAATTTTATACAAAATTGTTTGGTGTCATTTTAGCTTCTTTACAGTACATTGTTACCTTTGAGTGGTCATTTCATTCAAATACAATTCTTTATACCATGGAGGTACTATTGTTCATCTTTCTTTTGGTGTTCATTCATCGTGGTATAATTGGAATGAGTTCTGAGAGTCCTTCTTTTGGATTTTATCAGGGCAGCTCTTCCTCTGATACTTCCTTATTGTCGAGAACAATGCTGATTGTATGATTTTTCTCTTGTGCTTGACCCTTTTGGTCAATTAGTTCTCTTTCCTCTTTGGGGTTACAGGACAATATCTGATAATGGACGGATGGTTCTTTAGAGGTTTTCTCCCTTTTCCCTCAAGAGCTGATTCTTTCGAGCCTGTAGGGTTTATTATTTATATGTTCTGTGACATTGATAATGGATTCAAATAATAGTCAGGCTCTTGTTCTGCTATCCCTACGTACATTTGGTCAGTTGCTAGTTATGACCGGCTGGTTCTCTTTGAGAACTTTCATAGGATTAGTTTGCAGATCCTCCTCGGGGGGGGGGGGGTATAGCAATGGTATTTAATTCAAAAGTTAAGGAATCTGCGGCTAGATGTCTCTATCAGATGTAAAAGTGACTTACCTTTGGTAACGTTATATCTGGTAGAATTACAGTCTAGCCGCAGATTCATTAACTCCCTGCCCATCCTCCCCACTCTGCAAATGACTCATGGGGTAAGGGTTATACCCTTTTTCAGTACTGGTTTTATATACCGGTGATCAATGTCTCAACTCATGTTGGGACTCAACAAAATATGTGGCCAGACCACATAGTTTTTCTTTAGTTGTTGCCATTCCACTCATTTCCAAATGTTTGTGGTTGGTAGAGTGGGGGTGTCTTCTCTTTCATAAAGGATTAGACTCCAGTGAGCAGTATTGATTAATTTATTCTTTCTTTGAAAGTCTTTATTTGCTATTATCACACATGGTATTGGCACTATTACTATGTCAAGTAATGGGGTGATTCATTAAACAGTTAGATTTTGTTTTATAAATATAGTTTTCCTATTACCATGCCATTCGTTTCCATTGATGGATGGTCTATAGAGTGTAAGGTGTTCTTCCTTTACATGATATTTCTTCATCATGGTGCAGGGTTTCATGTAGCCCTGTGCTTCCTTGATTCTTTTGGGATTTTCTTTGAAATCCATGTCTGGTATTAACATACCATTTGTTGGTTCGAATTTATTAATGGTTCAAAGATTTTTTGATCTTTTTGGCACACTGTTTCTGCAACCAGTTTCTACAGTGGCTCTGCGTTCTGGTGCGGAAGGTTTCACAGAAGAAACTGACATCCGAGCGCTGGAGGGGACTTATATGGCTCCACTGACGTCATATCCAGAGACTACGTCATCTCGGAGCCATACGACGCCGTCCCCCGGTGCACAGAGGTACTGCTGAAAAATTTACGGATCCAGACTGGCCCTGGGGAGAATTAAAAAGTTAATAAATCTGCAGCTAGACTGTGTCTCTACGAGATATTATGTTACCGAAGGTAAGTAACTTTTACATTAGTAACACAAGGCACTGCTCTGAGTGCAACCATTTTTACCATATAAGCAAAGCAGCGCTTTCAATTTACTGGATCTTTTTGCTTCAGTTTTGCTAATTGTGCCTATACAACACAAATTATCATCTTCATAGATCACAGCGCGAATCCATGCCAAATAAATTCTGAAAAATATCTTTGAGGAGTAGGTTGTTGTTCGAAGGGTAATGTATTCAAATTAAACAAAGACAAGACCTAGAGATCTTTGTTGTGGGTTGGGATACACCTTTGTGGTCCAGCAGCTGGTGACCACCTAAACGTGTCCCCTCTCTGGTGCCAGTACCCAAGTTTCATAATGTGTTTATTTTTGATCAATGATCAAGCTCTTGTGTATGTGATTCTCCATGTCAACATATTGAGAAAAATCTGTCCTCTCCTCCCACTGGAGTGAAGTAATATTGCTATTAAGTCAATTATTCTTTTTTGCCCAGTGTATGACAATTCATCATAACTTGAGGCTCATGAATAGTTGCTATATAGACTGCAGATCATATGAAATGAGGCAACTTGCGTAATTTTGGGCCTTCATCAGCACACCCACATGACACTGCATCTTGTGGCTTTGCATTGGCTGCCTATTACTAGGAGATCCACATTCAGGCGAATGTGTCTGTCACAAAGACCTCCAGTTGAGAGGTCCTTTAAATCTCCATGCTAAATTCAGATCTTACCATCCAACGAAAATGTTGAGATTGTCATCAATCAGTTGTTGTTGATTCCATGTTTATGAAAGACCAGCAGTGAATGCCATTCTCTTTCCTATCTGGCAGCTAAGTTGTGGAATAACCTGTCACAGAGCTTCAGTATGCAAGAAATAATCTTTAGTTTTGAATAGCCCTTAAGATCCTTTTTTGCAGTAGGTTTTCTGCCAAGGGTTACAAGGAACAGTGGGTCATCCTAGGTAATGTAAAAAAGCCAAGGCATTCATTGGAGTCAATATGACCTCTGGAAATCTTAAATCAAAATCTTCATGTTTTCGTTTAACAACAATAGGGGCTAACTTGACAAACGTTGGATAGGTGTTAATCAGTTTTATTACAATCCTTACTAATAGTCTCCCTCTGAGATAGAAGCAGTGTACCTGAGGATAATATTTCAATGTAAAGCGCTAACAAGTGTGGTACCAAGACCACTTGGAACTCCAAATAAAATTCAGTCCCAAACCATCCTGTCCCAGGGTTCTCCTTTTTGATAAGCCTTTCAGGCCTGTCAACATCCCAGTGTCTGAGACATCTCTCTCCAAACAGTCACCCTCTTAAGGGTCGAGGACAGTCAAGTCTCACACTAGTAATCTATCCATACATGAAGTGTCTTCAGGTGGGTTAACTGAATAAATGAGTTTATAAAAGTTGCAGAACTTATTGTTGATATGTTTTGTGTTAATATCTCTCCTCTGTTTGTGATGTATGAATCTTCAATTTAAGATGAGATAGGTGCCTCTTCCTAGTCAACGTGGAAACTGTTCCCAATTGGGTACCATGTTCTTTGGAGGAACATTGACAGACAATCCTCAATGCCAGTGCAGGGTGGAACAATGCAGGAGGTGGATCTCACAGGCACTCCTCTATCATATCCATACAGACAGACCACTGTCAGTAGCATGCTGCACCAGTGGTGAATTGCTGCACTCTTTTTTTTCATTTGGGATCAGTAGCTTTTTGGTCAATAGTTGATCAGTGATGGCCCACTGTCAGACAGATCTGATCATCGATATGCTACTGGCAGAATTCCTAATCAGGATGCAGTGTCGGTTGCTGATTCTGGCAATTTTATAATGAGGATTTTCATGTGCAGCTGGCCTGACCTCTAGACAGAAGTTTTTTTTAAAGAAACTGACATTGTCTCATTTCCATTGCCTGCTCCGCTCTTCACAAAGGGACAAGGTCCCACCAGCATTAACTGAGGACAGTGGCCAAGAAGAGGCAATCTGAGATGCATTAATTTTCTGTGCTTCGGTCTGTAACACCTTTCAGTTGAGGCACTGTTCATCATGCTGTTTCAGACTAAAAACCCTTTAAATGAATCAATGAGTAAATACAGTTTTGTTTTCTAGACCTAAAATAATGTTTCCCAGCATATACCCCTCTTCACTTTTTATTGCATATTTCTTAAATGTTTACCCTTCAAATACCGTACTTAATAATTCTCTGTTGGTAGAGCCTATGAGAAATTAATAAATCGTGTCAATTCTATCTTCTATGGACTTAGGAGCTCATTGCAAAAGTTTTTAAAACAAGGGTAAATAACTACTTATTAAAAAACAAAGATGTAGTCACAGAGCTGGAGGCAACCATTGGTCTCCAACCAACAGCTTCAGGTGCGCAGAGTTTCCAAAGAGGTTGTGACAGGGCGGATATGCACTGCATCAGGTGAAAGGCGCATTACATCTTACCACATATTCAAGCAGGTTCAGAGCAAACCTGTGCTGACATGCCCCCATTTGAGGTTCTGTCTATGACTTGGGAGTGTCAGCTGCTCTTCAAGCTTGTCGATCAAAGTTTTTTGTAAAGTTTTTTTATAATTGTTTGCAGCAGCCTGAACATTCCCTTACCGCTGAACCATGCAGTGGTGGAAAGTCACGTAATAGTGATTTTCTTTACTAACAAAGCTCATGAACCCCATGGTAGCAGTAGTCGTTAGGAAAACAATGTGAATGCACATCTTACCTGGAACATCACATATGCTTCCTGAGCTCCTACGCTTTTCGTGTTGACATACAACAATTAATATTGATCTTCTTTTCTAAACAGATGCTCAAAAACCAATGCCATAATTAGGCACATAACTCATTCGGAAGCAAGGGGACCTTTTTTGAGAGATAGCCCCTGTCACTCCACTTGAGTTGACCTTTAACTCTGACCCTGTAAAAAGTAAACTGCAGGTGGAATCAGCTCTGGCATGAGATCTTTGAGGTATCAATAACATCTTTTATGTTATACCTCTTTTTTCAGCAATAGTATTACATCTTGCTAAATTGACATAACCGTAAATGTGTGAACCCCAATACTTTGTCTGTACATCTCTGTAATCAATAGATTACAGGATTGGATAATACTCATTTCCATGTTAAAATAATCTATATTTTCTTAAACAGTAGCATAGAAAGTTATCTTCTCTGTGAAAACTTGAGACTTATGTTAAGCTTGTCTAAAGCTTGAATTACCACCACTGAGCCACTTGATCAATGACATTTGATGGAGGCTAATTCACCTGACCCATCAGCAACTTCATGATTTCAGACTAACTCCTGCTTTAAAAGTCTTCGGACCATTCCCCCTTTAGTGACCCGAGCTACAAAAAAGTATGACATCTAAGTGATGTCCATGACCATTATACCTTTAATTGGGACTGATTTTGTGTTGACGAGTCCTTGCTGTAATACAATTATTGACCTTTTCGACATTGGTAGAAATCTTTCATCCTCTGCTCATATGCTTTAGGCATCAGACTATGCATACCTTTGGTCTCATTAAAAAGACTTAATAGCAGGGCACTCTAGCAAAATATTGCTACTACCAAGGTAGCTACAACTGAGAATCCATACTCAGGATAACAACAAAAGTAAAGCATTATTAGGAGCTGTCAAACACTGCCAAACTTCCTTTCTACCATGACCATTCCTTAAAGGAATCAATATCCAATAATATTTTATTTTAAAAATGAACACACTCATTCTCAGAATTATCAACTATACCACTCAGGTTGTAAACCTGACAAATGCCCCCATCTTTTACTGCTAACCTACTGTTGTATTCCGCTTTAGGTGTCCGTATATAGGTTTTCCTGAAACATGTCCTTCTATAGGCACAATTCGCATTGCCCTTATATAGGCATAGAATCCCAGTCCTTATTTAGGCATTAGCCATGCACTCCACATACAGGCATGGTCACCGACATCCGTCCACCCTAACGTCACAGCGAGTACTTAGAAACCAGACCCTTACGCTCTTGGGAGTTCCCCTAGCACAGGATTATTGATTTCTCCAAGAACTCATCTATTATGCATGAACCGCTATACCTTAAGGGTTCATTCCTGACGTCTTCTTCTGTCCGACTTCACGTCAATGCTAACATTCCTAGGCACCTACCAGGTATAAATTTACCTTCCCTTGCCCAAGCAAGTTAGAGGAGACCTCGACTTCAGAGGAGCCCGTATCCCGGCCTGACACACTGAGAAGACGCTGTCATCCCTGCTCTCAGAGAATCCAGCTTCCAGTGTGCTGACTCCCTTCGCGGGGTGTTAGAGTTTGAGATCCGGCAGGAGATTCCCACCTCTCTCATTCTCAAGGTATGGATCTGACTAGAACCTAGAGGGACTCTTGGCATATCAGACTCTTAGTATACCATACTACAGAATACTTCACCTACTTCTTACCTTGCCCTACACCTAGACTAGGTAAAGGTACACTGGGGTAGAACTAGCTTAGAGAAGCATCGTATGAGTACTCGCATTTTTAGCTCATGTTATTTCTTTTTTTTATAACCCTTTTGCTGCGTGCGTCGGCCAACGGCCGTCACGAGCACTACCTCGGTAGTGCTGCGCACGTCCGTTGGCCGACGCGGCCCCGCCCCCTTAATAGAACGTTCCGCACTGGCGCGGAACGTTCGAAGCAGTTAAGGTGTTAAATAACAATTTTATTGAAAAACAAAAGGCAGATATAGCAGACATAGCAGAGTCAGCAGTGGCAGGGCAATCAATTCGGTGGTATACATTGCCAATAGCATTCAAAAAGAGAGTACACTACACATCTTTCGAACCGAAAGAATGGCATTCATGACATTGGTTACAGCTGTACAGAGGTTGAAACAATAGGATACAGATCCATGTTCTTTATACATTGAGGTTCTAACAGTGGCCAATCAGTGACTATGACCCCTCTGCCCCATCCTGCGGTTCCGTCAAAGTCCTCATCTCCCTTCTCAATTCCACCGTGGGGGAAATACATATGTCACCCCGGTATTTATTCCACTTACCCCATTTACTGTCCCATTTTTTGGGGCAACCTCGCCCTTTGTACACCGTCTTTTCGGCTACCATGGCATGGTCCATGTCTGTCGCCCAGTCTCGTACTCGTGGCAGCACCTCCGAACCCCACTTCTGGGCGATATTACACTTTGCAATGATCCACCCCATGGTCGCCCATGTTTGTTCCGTTTGGGTAAGGTCCGAGGCGTCCCAAATATTAAGGAGGCAAGCCTTGGGGGAAGGATGGATGGGCTTACCACAAGTCTTGGTGAGTTGCTGAGTAATGTCTGTCCAGTATTTTTGGATAAGAGGGCAGTCCCAGAGCATGTGTAGGAAGGTACCAGTCTGGTTACAGCGTCGTAAACAGAGTGGGTCCGGTTTTCTACCTATCCGGAACAGCAATGTTGCATCAAAGTAGACCCTGTGGAGCACCTTCAGCTGGACCAGTCGGAGTCGTAGTGGAATCGCCACCTCCCTGGGGGAAGCGAGCGCCTCCCGCCAGTCATCGTCCTCTATCTCCCCAGGTCCCGTTCCCAGCTCCCCCTCAGTTTTAACATTGGGTCCGCCCGGTTGTTGACTAGTTTTTTGTATGTAAGGGAGATTGCTTTACGGTCCATGGGATCTAACAACAGGCGA
This sequence comes from Calotriton arnoldi, assembly GCA_963921515.1. Lineage (NCBI taxonomy): Eukaryota > Metazoa > Chordata > Amphibia > Caudata > Salamandridae > Calotriton > Calotriton arnoldi. The sequence continues at coordinate 7,856 of CAWUFW010009636.1, forward strand.
TCCTCCAAGGGGGAGGAGTCCGGCAGGGAAGCATCCCCGGGGAGGGCTGAGTCAATTGCGTGGCTAATTTGTAAATATCTTAAGGTCTCCGATGGAGCGAGGTGGTATATTTTTTGTAGGTCTGGAAACGTGGCCTTTTTCCCCTTGACCCAGAGGTCCCCGACCCTGGATATCCCAATCAGTTCCCACTTGTCAAATCCCTGGCATGTACTAAGGTGTCCTAGGATGTCTGGTTCCCATAATGGAGTGGCCTTAGTGAGACGGTTATGCCACCCCAGTTTGCGCTGGACTTTATGCCATACCTCCACCGTACGAGCCGTGGGGCCGGTGAGACGCAATTTGCGATGGTTCGTATAGAGCGCCCTGTTGTACACCCCCTCCCCAGCAGCCAGCGGTCAGTCCGGAAGTTAGGGTCGTCGTGAGAACCGAATACCCATCTGTTGATGGCTGCCAGCTGCGACGCCTGGTAATACAAGCGCAGGTCCGGCAGACCTATACCCCCATCGTACCATCCCATGGTGAGTTTGGTGACGGCGATCCTTGGGGGCCTGCCGTCCCAGAGCAGCTCCCGTACCACCCCTTCAATTTGCGCGAAATAAGAGTCCGGGATTGGGTAAGGAGCGTTCTTCAGGGCATAGAGAAAGCGCGGGAGCGCGAGCATTTTAAATAAGGAAGCGCGCCCCAAAAGAGTCAGGGGCAATGACCTCCAATGCGTGACGTCCGACCTCAGACGTTGCAGGGGCTTCTTAAGATTTCGCTCATAAAAGAGCTGCGCGTCGGGAGTGAGAAAGATGCCGAGGTAAGTAAAGCCCCGATCAACCACCGGAATGGCATACCCTCTAGGGCTAGATGGGGGGTCACCCCACAGGGCATACATTTGAGACTTAGACCAATTGATCGGATAGCCCGAGTGTGCCCCGAAGATGTGGAGGGCCCGATGCAACGATCGTGTCGGGGAGGCCAGATAGAGTAGGATATCGTCTGCATAGAGCGATATCCGGTCCTCGTGATCATGAGTCCACTTAAGGCCTCTAATTTCGGGGTCTCCTCTCACCCAGACTGCCAAGGGTTCCAACACCATGGCGAAGAGGAGTGGTGATAGTGGGCAGCCTTGCCTTAGACCCCGACGAAGGGGAAAGGGGGCCGAGCAGTGGTTATTGACCCGGACGTGCGCCATGGGTTGCCCGTATAGCAACCTGATCCACCCAATCAGTTTGGGGCCCAAACCCATACGGGCCAGTACCGCAAAAAGGTAGTCCCAGTCCACCGTATCGAACGCCATGGTGGCGTCGAGCGACAAGAGGATTGCGTCCTCAATTGTGTCGATCCTACCCAGCACTCCGTGGACACGGCGTAGATTCCTGGCCGTATTCCTGCCAGGCATAAAGCCCGATTGGTCCGGGTGGATCAGGTCAGGCAAGTATGGGAGCAATCGATTGGCCACAAGTTTGGCAAGAATTTTCGCTTCGACCGACAACAGCGAAATAGGACGATAGGATTTGCACTCTTCCGCCGGTTTACCCGGCTTATGGATAATGACTATAGCTGCATTACGGATATCTGTCGTCAGCAAGCCCGAGTCATAGCATTCGTTGTATAGATTTAAAAGGTGAGGCGCCACCCTCCCCGCCATGGGCTTAAGAAGTTCGATGGGCATACCGTTTGGGCCCTAGCTCATGTTATTTATGTATGTGAATATATGCTAAAAGATAATGCTAGCGCTGTATTATTTCTTTCTACTGCTTACGCTGTACATTATATATCTTGCATACTGTCTTGTGATCATAACAGTTCATATCTCTTACACGAGAAACAAGACTGTTCAATAAATCCTTTTTATTGAAACTCCCGTCTATTCTTTCTGTGTAACTCTGAGGAAACTAAGCATGCACGATTAGCTGAGTGAAACTGTTATCTATTGTTTCCACGATTCTGAGAGTGTTCCGATTCTAAAGGGAAACAAAGTTGTCATGTTTATGCGGTTGCCAGAAACTACTCCCTTCTTGTTTACAAGGAGTTTCTAGTGGCCTCTGAGTTAGCTGGCACAAAAGTAATTAAGTTTAATAGACTCGATAGGGACATACTGACCTCAGTCCTATGTCAAACCTATAGGGTATATTATTCCAATGCGCAGAGCCTATTAGGGAAATAGGAACTACACTACATGGCGCCCAACGGTTTGGTAAGGCACTAATTTAACGCTAGATACTGAGTAACTCAGTCGTGCTTTTCTCTCAGAGACCCCTACTCACATACTCCATAAGACGTCTGGAGTGGGTAGGGTTAAATATCCGCCAAAGCTAAATAGGACAAAAAACCTATAGATTAGCTATTTTGGTTTAATCAACGTTGAAGGATACAGTGTTCCAAAATATTGTGCACCTTATCTTTTGTTTCCTTAAAACTTGTACTAAATTTTTCAAAAAACAAATGTCCAATCACGGGGACAATGGCACTGAGAACGGTGTAAATACGGCTGACCCAGTCGTAACAGCTTTTAACTTTACCGGTTTCAATGAGGGTGTTATAAACATCCATCCAAACTTAAGGAGAGCCATCACTCTAAAACTTATAAAACACGGCCTATCACCAAGAGGTGGTAGAGCAGTTTTCGTGATAGAGGCACACGAATCCTTTCAGCCAGAGGTATTCTATTCATGGATAGTATTCCCAGAATCAAATCCAGTAACAAAAGTGTTTGACTTCTTTAAAGAAGATGAACCACCAGAGGAATAAATTCCTTTCGAGGATATTGAAATTCCACTCGCATACCAGGAGCATCATCTCTGGTTTAAAGGCGCCCTAAAACATCACAAAAACATTACCAGGCTCGGTCCACTAGGTAGACCAGGAGCAACATGGCCGATTCTAGCCGGCTACACACCTCATCCTGATATCGATGTAATGTCAGACGAGGAATTACTTACTCAACTACAAGAGTTAATAAAAATTTACAGACAATTAGTCCAATATGTCATGCGGACTTTCACAGTCCAACCACCAATGACAATTCCAATTCAAACTCCTCAACAGGGGAATGCACTAAAAATTACTCCACAGACTTTATACGCAGTCATGGGAAAAATGCCCACAAAACGTGAGCAAATTCCATTCTGGATAGCTCAAAAAATTACTGAAATCGAAGCAGTATTTCCAAATACTAGCCCTTATGAGAAACACAGAATCCTAACAATCTGTTTACCAATGGGGATCCCACCACAACTGGAAGACTGCACCACTTGGGGCTCAGTCTTTGCTGCCATCTATACTAAAACACATGGTGTTCCGTCAATCGCAGTAATACCAGATGTCCTGAAACAAATTCAAAACTAATACGGCGCAGAGCCTGCTCTGAATTTAGGTATGCAATTACAGAAAAACTTCGACCAGGTCTCAACAATAATATTATCTAATATTAAAGGGGAGGCAGCATCAGTGGCGATCCGCCAACGCTTAAGGGAATTTGATGTAACAGAACATCAAAATGAACTACCCAGAATAATAGAACAATCTTATGCAGAATTAGGCAGAGATAGTTTGGGTGGAAAACCTTTGAAGCAAAAACTATCTGAAAGTCCTGAGAAGGACTCTATTAAACAAACTTCTACATCTTCTAAAAAGAAGTGGGAAACTAATAAACAAAATTCAAACGAGAAACGTTCTCAATCCCGAGGTAGGTCTCCTCAAAAGGAGCCCTCTGAAAGGAGGTATAACCTCAGGAATAGGGATAATTTAAGAAAACCTGACGGGTATCAAGATACTGATACACGTTCCTCTCGTACCTTTCAGATATCGTCACAGACATCGGAAAGAAGAGGACGGTCAGAACATAGAGAAGAACGCGTGAAATCCAAAGACGACAAACACGTTCAGAAAAATAAATCAAAACCTCAATTCACAAAAAGAAGGTAGCAGGTCTGAAGATCAGACATGCCGAGAATACTGAGAACACAGCTCAAGAACGGAGAATGGGCTCAGACAATGCTGGACAGTGCAGCAGAAGTCACAATAGCTCGCCAGAACCTGAAGGAACTTCTGGAGACAGTGGACTTGAATGAGTACATCACAGTAGAGACTGTAGACACCAGGGTTAGTACTCCACAAAAGTTATATGAAATAACACTCCGAATGGAGGGAGACATACCAAGAAAAGTGAAAATACTCTTTTGGGAGACACTTTCAAGGGGTTATGATATACTTCTAGCAGAAAAGACTGGCCACCACAATTTGTCAGGGAGTGCCCACATGGTGAGGACATCATTATGCCTGCCTTCTCCAACCATATTCCAATTAACATAAAATATACTTTTGCCAGGAAATGGGCAGTTGCCCACGCCCCAGCATTATATAAAAATCATGTAGGATGGGATGAGGACTCACCTCACCATAAAATACATCTAAAAAATGAACCTACTGCACAAAGGCAGTACCCAATAAAGCAAGAAGCTAAAAAACAGGTCAGGGAGATCTTAGATCAACTTGAATACCAAGGGGTGATTGAAACATGCACCTACCTCCTCAATGAACAATCCTTTGTTTCCTGTATCCAAACCAGACAATACATATCGTCTAGTTTTGGATTACAGACACTTGAACACTTGTTCAAAAACATTTGCAGTGCAAAATGCACATAGTACAGCATTAATGAATAACATTGTGCGTAAAAAATATAAAACCACATTAGACATTTCAAATGGTTTCTTTTGTCAAAACCTAGCACCTGAAAGCAGGTACTTAACAGCTTTCTCAATAATGGGGACCCAGCGCCAATTTTGTAGACTCTCACAAGGGTTCAAAAACAGCCCGGGGTTATTCTCAGCAAGAGTAACAGAGTTACTACAAATTTATGATAATGAGGCATTGTCATATGTCGATGACATCTATCTGACAGACGATGACCTAGATAGGCACTTGAACAGGGTGAGTACCATTATATTGGGCTTCGACTCTGATGGCTATAAATTCAACTTTAAAAAATCCAGAATTGCCCATCTCAATGTCCTTTTCCTAGGATATGAGCTTTCAAGTGAAGGCAAGAGCCTGGCAGCCAACTTTTAGAAAAATGCGCGCTGCTCCAACCTCCAAAAACGCTGAAAAATTTACAATCCATCTTGGGTTTCCAAAATTTTGTAAGAACTTACATTCTAAATTACGCAGAAAGGGTTAAACCTCTCTACGAATTAATCAAACCTGATTTATCAAACAAACATTGGACACAGGAACACACAGAAATCCTGCGTTCACTCCAAGCTAACATGTTAGCAACAAATCACTTACAAACACGCGTAAGTCAATGCAATTTAGTGATCTGAATAATTTTGGGTCAATGCGGATTCACCTACTTAACATTTAATGAGGGTGAAAAAGTACCGATAGCATACAAATCACATTTGTATACACAAGCAGAAATGTGCTTCACTTCAACAGAAAAAATACTGACAGCAGTTCAAACCGCTGTAGCAAAAGAAAGAGCTCTAGCCCAAGGGAAACGCATTATTGTCGTAACCCCAGTACCAGCCTTAGATGCGGTCACAAAAGCGAGCATCCCAAATGCAAAAGCTTTACATCCTAGATGGATACAATGGGTTAATTCTCTTGCTGCAACAGATGTTGAATATGTTTTTGATCCTGATTTAAAAACACAAGCGTTGCTGCAATATGAACATGAATGTCCTCTGCCCACTGAAATTCTGCCTCTCAATCAGTATGAATTTATAATTTACACTGACGGATCCGCACAACCCGCTACAGGGAGTCAGCAAGCTTACAGTGCAGCGTGCGCAATCGTTAAAGGTCGCATGCAAGATGGTAGCTTCAGACCAATGGTCACTAAAACTCAATCTCTAGGAGATTGTACAGCTCAGCGAGCTGAACTACAAGCATTCAAACTGGCACTTGAAAGTACAGATCGCAAATTCCCCACACTAATAGTGTGCGATTCTTTCTACTGTGTTCAGTCGTATAATGAATATATACAGAATTGGCTTGAAAACGGGTTCAAAGATGCAAAAGGTGGCACAATAAAGCATAAAACGCTTTGGGAACAAGTAGTTCAGTTGAGAAACGAACTACCAAAGGCTCACGTGATACACACGCTGGGTCATCAACGTGATGGCGTTCACGTTGCAGGAAATTCATTGGCTGACGAAGCCGCAAAGGGTGCTGTTCAGACGGCTTCTGTAGCTGCGATCACTTGTTCAAAAACGAGAATAGACAGTGAGATATTGTTGGCTGTCAATGCTTCAAGCAAAGGCAGTGGTGCAGCGTTACCAAAGAAATTTCCACTCAAGTACTCTTATGTAATTGATGCAAACAACGTTCCTTTTGCTCGAATCCCTGGAGTCGGGGATAGGGTAATTCCAAACATGGAACGAAGATTAGGACTAATCCTAGCAGCACATGAAGGGATAGCCTCTGCCCATGCAGGTGTTTCTGCAACAGTATCTTTACTTAAACAAAGATATTGGTGGCCTGGCATTAGGAAACAGACCAAGAACTATGTTTTGGAATGTGAAATATGCCAACAGATGAAAGTCTCCACAGTGAAACGTCCTGCGCAGACACCCCTGTTGATTTCAGGCAAACCATTAGCTTGTGTTTACCTGGACCACTGCGGTCCCTTGCAAAGGGACGGTAACTATAAATATATAATGGTCGCAGTGGATTCTTGCTCAAGGTTCCTATGGATATGGCCTCAGCGCTCGGCTGACGCTCGAACTGTTATAAAAGATTTGCGAGTCTTTATCAGCACATACGCAATTGGCACACTACATTCTGACCAGGGCCCTGCGTTTAGCTCTCGGGCTTACAAAGAAGCCATGGCCAGTTTGGGCGTTGCATTGCGGTACTCCTCCTCGTTTCATCCTGAGGGAAATTCTGTTGTGGAAAGGAAAAACCGGGACATGAAATGAAATGAAATTTGTACTTGTAAAGCGCACCCATACCCCCAAAGGGGTGTCCAGGCGCTGTACGCATACCGCTGTGGAACCCTTCCTGGCTTTTCCCTGTGAAATGTCCACTCCTGGGCACCCCCAGGGTGAAGCCAGGCATCCCAGCGCTGTTGGGGCCGTTGTGGAGATTAAGCAAGCTATTGCCCAGAGTTGCAGAGTGGGACCCATGATTAGAATAGGCACCGAGGCGAGAATTATCAGGTCCGAGGAAATTGAGCCCAAGACCCGCCGAGGCGGGAATTGAACCCTGGTCCCGGGCCAGATCTCTGCATCAGGGTCTGCCGCTCTAACCATTGAGCCACACTTCTCCACAATAAAGCAGTCATAAAGACATAAAGCAGTCTATAACAGCTAGAGTATTAGGTTCGGGTGATGGGTGGGTCAAACATCTTTATGGGGTCCAACGCTCATTAAATAATTTGCCAAGAAGTTCTCTAGGGGGGTCACTCCATATGAGGTCCTATTTGGGACACAGAATGTGGGTTCCTGATCTCGAATGTAAAGGCACAGTGGTGGAAAATAAACCCTTTGATATCAAAGATCGTTTGGCTGTTTTACAGGATCTAAATGAACTAAGATCGAAACAAAGCAACGTGTTCCTGAAGCCAACCACCACTGGGGAAAAACCGGCAGTCCCAGCAAGGCCTGTCTGGATCCCAAAAGTTGGGGATCTAGTCAGAGAAAAGATTGCGGACAAGAAGGAATTTGGACCTTCTTACAGACAACCAGTACCTGTCCTAGCTGTCCACAGAACAAGAACAGTACTTCTGCCGCCCCTTGCTGGAAAAAAGGAGAAAAGCTTTGTGTCCATCGACCTCATCAAACCACAGTATGTGGCCAATACTAAATAGTAGGCCTCGTGGACTCCGACCTAGTAGCAGACGCACTCCTCTCGCTACTATCCAAGAGGTTCAGACTGAAAGACTCATAACCATCGAGAATTCAGCAGTAACAGATGAAGGACTAAGCAACAATGCTATGGAACTCGTCCCTCTTGAAACTCAAGTAACAGTTCGTCTAGATACTCCTGTCTACACCAACGTAACAAGTGATCAACTGGTTCCAGTGATTTCAACAAATCCTGATGCATTTCCAACAATTGACAGAACTGCTTCTGGCTATTTCATTAACTTTGATACGTTTTCTGAGGATCCGAGTGAACCTGAAACGACGCCAGCATCAAAAACTTTCAAACAACAAGTACAAGACCTTTTTCATTTTCTGAAAGAGACTTATCTGGTTTCACCATGGATTGAACTGTGGATTATTTCTGGAATATTTTTCTTTCTGCTTTGGCTAGCTTATAAATGGCAGATACATCCAAATGGACACTGAAAGTAAAAATGTGAACTTACTTTTGAAACCACACAAATCATCCCATCGTGAAGCTAGAGACTTGTCAGCAGTGAACATCACAGCCGTTCTTATACAGGAGGGTATAGTGTGGGACAAAACCGATTTCGATATCTTCGGCCCTACGGACCTTTTGAACATTCCACATTTATTTAAAATTTCATTAAGTGACTTTATTTCCTCCAGTACCTATTCTGATGATTGGGACTTTGAGACTGTAAATGATATGATGTCTGGTCTGGAAAAGTCTGCTGCATTCTCTAACCATGAATACTTAGAGGGTTCATCAGACTACGAACAGCTTTATTGTTACAACCACTATGGTCATCATTTCTTGCATAAATCTGCAACACCTAGAAATGTGTTTATGTTTAACCAATGGGAACATTGTCCTACACCACCAAAGGTAGTTCAAAAACGTTTGCTAAAAAGTTTCCCTATTTTTCAGGGTACAATACATCTGATCCAGAAACATTTTACTATAAAAATGTAAACAAAACAGGACAGAAAATTATGTTAACTAATACAAAACAGATTTACTCTGCAGCCTTTATTACCCAACTGTCTGGACATGGATTTGACTTTTGGAAGGACACAATACACACAAAATCTGTCTGGGGTTCTAAAGATTGGCAAGTGCAGGGGATAGAAGCTTTGTTTAGAGCATGTATCATCCCTCAGCAAATAATGTTTTTGAATGACACTGTGCAACAAACGTCTTGCCTTTGTTTAGCTAAGATCAAAGACATGAAAACACCTTCTGTACCAACACCTGCAAGTAATAACACTACACAGGGAGCGGTCACAGTAGACACAATACTACAAAACAACAGAACAGATCCTGATTGGAAAAAATGGTTGCTCTGGCCCACAGACACAAACATCTGTCAAGAAAGATTCCTGAATAAAAGACAGGGCATTACTATCCATAGGCCAGACCCACGGTATGTTCAACGACAACATCCGGGGGTAGTAACAGCATACAATGTAGGAAAATTGTGCCTCGACTGGCTACAAAAATCTACACTTGAGGATGTGAAACACACTTATCTTTACTTAAAGAAGACGCAGACCTTAGTGAATTCTTGCTAGGACCAAGAAAACTGCGTCAAAAACGTTTCATATATGCCGGCATTTATGCTGCTTATAATGAAGTATGGAAGGTTTCACAGGCAGAGGCCGCAGAACGAATACGTGAACTTGATCGTATTAACTTAGAGAAAACTCTCTCTGTGGTCGACAATGGGTTAACAACTTTGTCATCCAGAATTTATTCATTGGACAACATTGTATCCTCTGCTATTGACATACTGGAACAAGATTTAGCCATGTTACAACAAGGCCAATCTCAGTTACGTTCTATTATGTTATTAGGCTGGACGCTGCAATCTTTGCGTGCGGGCTATGTGCCTTGGCGTTTATCAACACGTCGGCTCTGTTTGCAGAATACAATCTAACAGATAAACAGATCGAACTGGCACAAAGGGGAGCAAAGTATACAGTGCTGAGCATTGAAAAACTGGAAAAATTACCATTTACGGTAGCAGAAAAACCAGCTACAGAATGGCTTATCCATGGCAAAATCACTCTGCCTGTCACTACTTTTCAGTTTCAGTATTGCCTCAAACAAATGCAAGCAGGCAAATATGAAAGGTTGGGTAAAGAATACATTAAGACATCCTGGGATTTACCTTACGAATACAGATGTTGGAGTGGGGATCGTGAAGTGTTTCTAAGCGGTACACACTGTGAAAATGCACTAAGCGGTTCACTCATATGTCAGGACATTTCTTTACACGGGGCTTGTAATGGTTCTGTGGCAAATTTGTCCTGCCACCAGCAGGGTACACCGGCTACTGTGATTAATCCAACGTTTGGCCAACTTTCTAACGGGAGTTACCTCATGTTGAATGATCAGAGTTGCTGTGGCATGTTGCCAGGCATCCCATATCTGGTAACGGTCGACTCCAGGGTTACTTGCTGTATGCAAGTATTGTTCCCCCCAATAGACACAGTCAGGGAGTCGCCTCTATGGCCTTCATTGAATGTTTCTTTTATACGTTTTGATACTTTAAGCAGAATGAAAGCCATGCTTTTGCAACAGACCGTGCCTTTGACCTCGGCCAAAGAAATCTATGATTTACAAATTGCAAGGACTTCGGCTGAGATACAGGCTTTAATTCGTACAAACTGCCCTATACATTTCGCAGAAATGATGGGACGTATCTTTAACATGTCTGATACGAGCGGAATTGTACATGTATTTAAGACCATCTGTTCAGGACTGTTAGCACCCTTCCAGGCAGTCCTCGGAATAATCCCAAACTTCGCACATTCGGTGTTTGGTGGTGTGCCATTAATTCTAGCACTTGTTGCAGGAATCCTATTTCTATTCCTATTATTACGCTATGGCAAGCCTATCCACCGACGTCACTCCGAGCAATGTGGAGAAAGCTCTCCGAGAACGGAAGTGCCGTGAGCGCATAGTGCAGCTTTTGGGCATGCCTCGTCTACGTGAACTTAATACAACATGGTTCCTGTCATTTAGACCAATCTGGCAAGATTGCATCTTACCTGTTCTACGCTGCCTGCTTTGCGGTGAAGAATGCGTGCTAGACACCTGTCTAACACTCCCATCAGTCATAACAACGGATATTGATACTCTGCTGGACCCAGTAACGGCCCATGCTCTGTGTTGTCCCCAGAGGCTACCAATCCTGATGACGGCATTCATTGAGATCTCACAGACGCTTCCTGCTGCTGCTGAGGTACGAGATGGATCAACAGGCACACAGGTAACAACGGACGCGAACATTGCTGCGGCATCTGATGCTGAAGGCGATGCTTCTCATCTCTGTGCAATTAACCTTCTGAACGAGGTGTTCCAAATGTCGCCAACATCGGTAGACGATATTTTGGCTACAGAAATAGATGATTTCATGTTTACACCAGACCCATACACTGACTTTGATTCGGCTCACAGTGTACCAGGGACGCAATGAATTTGGCCTTCATTTTTCAAAACTTGGGACTTCCTATATTTGAACTTTTTCTTTTTCTTTATTTTTTGAAAATACATGGCAACTCAATCTGCTTACAGTAGAACTATTCATATAAAACGGGCTTCTTTGAATACTTCCAGGGACACAATGTCACCTTATTTGACTAAAATTTCATTTAGTACCATGATATGCAATGGCTTTGATTTTTGAAAACTTGTCAACCATTTCATCATATGTATATATTTCTGTTTATTCATTCATGTTGCATTTATTTCCAATATATGCTTAGAATGAAAAAATGCTTTAAAATGTACAGTACCTATTGCATTACATGTTTTAGCAACAGTTCTTTTAAAAAAAAAAAATACTTCTTTTACTATGCTTTTAGAAATGTTTTTAGCAATATGTGGTACTCAAGTTTAATGTTTAGCATTTAGTATTATCGTTCATTCGAAAGTGGAGTGGGTGTTGTATTCCGCTTTAGGTGTCCGTATATAGGTTTTCCTGAAACATGTCCTTATATAGGCGCAATTCGCATTGCCCTTATATAGGCATAGAATCCCAGTCCTTATTTAGGCATTAGCCATGCACTCCAAATACAGGCATGGTCACCGACATCCGTCCACCCTAACATCACAACGAGTTCTTAGAAACCAGACCCTTAAGCTCTTGGGAGTTCCCTAGCACAGGATTATTGATTTCTCCAAGAACTCATCTATTATGCATGAACCGCTATACCTTAAGGGTTCATTCCTGACGTCTTCCTCTGTCCGACTTCACGTCAATGCTAACATTCCAAGACACCTACCAGGTATAAATATACCTTCCCTTGCCCAAGCAAGTTAGAGGAGACCTCGACTTCAGAGGAGCCCGTATCCCGGCCTGACGCACTGAGAAGACGCTGTCATCCCTGCTCGCAGAGAATCCAGCTTCCAGTGTTCTGACTCCCTTCGCGGGGTGTTAGAGTTTGAGATCCGTAAAAACAACAATTGATGGACAGAATGCAGAACAATGTCGTACATTCAACCCAGTACAGAGATCTGGGCCTAAATCCATCGTTTTTGCTCACCATGCCATTCCAGTTTGGACCCAGCCATATGCAAATCAGTCTTGACCCTGCGCCCAATGGGAACAGTCCAGCCCGAAGTGCCAGGCCAGGTCCTCCCTGGACTGAAACAAGCATCCTAGGACCGGTTTCGGGCTTTCAGCCCTCATCAGCCAGGATAGCTTGGCTCCAGTGCCATGGAGAGCACGGGACCCACGTCTGGGCATACCCGTCCCACTCGGGGTGACAAATGCAAAAACAACAATTGATGGACAGAATGCAGAACAATGTCATACATTCACCCCAGTACAGAGATCTGGGCCTAAATCCATCGTTTTTTTGCTCACCATGCCATTCCAGTTTGGACCCAGCCATATGCAAATCAGTCTTGACCCTGCGCCCAATGGGAACAGTCCAGCCCGAACTGCCAGGCCAGGTCCTCCCTGGACTGGAAACAAGCATCCTAGGACCGGTTTCGGGCTTTCAGCCCTCATCAGCCAGGATAGCTTGACTCCAGTGGCATGGAGAGCACAGGACCCACGTCTGGGCATACCCGTCCCACTCGGGGTGACAAATGCAAAAACAACAATTGATGAACAGAATGCAGAACAATGTCGTACATTCACCCCAGTACAGAGATCTGGGCCTAAATCCATCGTTTTTTTGCTCACCATGCCATTCCAGTTTGGACCCAGCCATATGCAAATCAGTCTTGACCCTGCGCCCAATGGGAACAGTCCAGCCCGAACTGCCAGGCCAGGTCCTCCCTGGACTGGAAACAAGCATCCTAGGACCGGTTTCGGGCTTTCAGCCCTCATCAGCCAGGATAGCTTGACTCCAGTGGCATGGAGAGCACGCGACCCACGTCTGGGCATACCCGTCCCACTCGAGGTGACAAATGCAAAAACAACAATTGATGGACAGAATGCAGAACAATGTCATACATTCACCCCAGTACAGGTCTCGGGCATAAATCCATCGTTTTTTTGCTCACCATGCCATTCCAGTTTGGACCCAGCCATATGCAAATCAGTCTTGACCCTGCGCCCAATGGGAACAGTCCAGCCCGAACTGCCAGGCCAGGTCCTCCCTGGACTGGAAACAAGCATCCTAGGACCGGTTTCGGGCTTTCAGCCCTCATCAGCCAGGATAGCTTGACTCCAGTGGCATGGAGAGCAAGGGACCCACGTCTGGGCATACCCTGCCAACTTAGGGCGAACAAAGCAAACACAAGGAGATGATGGACGGAGCGCTGAAACTTTTCAGTCACAGATCTGGGTTGAATCCATCATCGTTCTTTAGCTAACTTTGCCACCCCAGTTCAGACACAGCTATATGCAAATCAGGCTTGACCCTGTGCCTCATGGGAACAGTCCAGCCCGAACTGCCAAGCCATGTCTTCCCTGGACCGGAAACAAGCATTCTGGGACCGGTTTCGGGCTAACAGCCCTCATCAGCCAGGCTATATTGAATCCAGTGGCAAAGTGAGCAAGGGACCCACGACTGGGCATACCCGGCCAACTTAGGGCGAACAAAGCAAACACCAGGAGATGATGGACGGAGCGCTGAAACTTTTCAGACAGTCGCCCCCAGTCACAGATCTGGGTTGAATCCATCATCGTTCTTTAGCTCACTTTGCCACCCCAGTTCAGACACAGCTATATGCTAATCAGTCTTGACCCTGTGCCTCATGGGAACAGTCCAGCCCGAACTGCCAAGCCATGTCTTCCCTGGACCGGAAACAAGCATCCTGGGACCGGTTTCGGGCTAACAGCCCTCATCAGCCAGGCTATCTTGAATCCAGTGGCAAAGTGAGCAAGGGCCCCACGTCTGGGCATACCCTGCCCAGAGTACAATGTATACAGTTGAAGTCCCACAGATTTTCCATCATTTTATGTGTTTTATGTGTTTTCTGGAGTTCTACATGAATCTATTCTCAGCCTCTTGGCATTGCTACCCATCAGTATGGTGGCATCACCCAACTGAATACCTTAATGTTGTTGGCTAACCACATCCTTACATGTAGACTCTACCTAGAGATTATTCAGGTCTGTATATGAAATGAAAACCACCATCAGTTTGCTGGGGGAGAAAGCCGTGACCATCGCTGGGGAGACTTCATCTCCCAACATCCCCTGCTGCAAGGACTCACACTTAAAAGCGTGCAATGCTCCTGCGGCGGTGTAAGCCACCATCCGTTTGCTGGGGGAGAAAGTCATGACCACAGCTGGGGAGACTTCATCTCCCAACATCCCCTGCTGCTGCTGCAAGGACTTGCACTTAAAAGCGCGCAATGCACCTGCGGTGCGGGACATGCCTGGGTTGTGCCCGGGCCAAGGGCAGGCCCGTCCACGCCCGTCAGAGCCCGGAGGAGGCTGGGCTGCCCCCTCTAACGTCCTAATCTTCTAACCTACAGGAGCATGGGGACGAAAAAAGCGAATCACTCTGCTACGGAGGAGGTAACAATTACTTCACTAGATAACTTTTTGGCAAAAACCACTACTGTCCTGGATAAAGAAATCGCGGTCGCAGAGAGTAGGCTTTCCTTGGGAGCTGGGTGGCAGGCCACCCGACCCTTTACCCCTAATCAGCTGGGCCGTTATTCCTCCCACAGCTGACCAGCCCATTGCTTGCGAGCCTCCCCAAACATCTTTGTTCACACCAGTCTGTTCCACCACAAACCAGTCATCACCCAAGGTAGCCGCCATTACTGCTAAAAGGAAAAGAGGCCCGCCTAAACCTGCCCAAGCTACCACTGCAAAAAAAACAAGAAAATATCCTGGCCCCCCTACAGAACAACGCAAGATTGACTTTAAGTTGGCAGGACATTGAAGTGAACTTCAAAATGTTAATAGACCCGATCATTACTCGTTTAGACACCATCGAACGAACTCTCGCCGAGTTAGTGGAAAAAAACTCAAGGACACAATCTGCGTTACAGTCAGGGGGGGCGACTTGGTAGAACCAGTGTGAGAAGTTGGCCTGGTATATGCTGTCCACTAGTTAAAGTGGGCACCTTGCACCAGTCCAAACGACCTTTATTGATGATTAGGTTAAAGACAACCTTTATTGAAAGCTATCCTAGTGGTAGCTATGGAGAGCAGCCTTCAGGCTAAGTCTCGAAGGGATGTAAAGCAGCTTGTTTTACCAGTATATAACCTCCTGAATGACCAAATGAAAGGAGAACCACACAAGGTATATATAAAATATATGTATTTATTACTAACCACTCTCTACTAACCTCTTTATGAGATTAGAGAACAAGACACACAATATTAAATCACTAGAACAACAGTAAATAGCACAATACACAGCGGGCTCCAGGGGGAGACCGAACCATATACTAAGAAAGTGGTATAAGAACCACGACTTGACTAGACACAGTGCCTAGAGCACGTAGAATCGCTGGGACCCCAAGGAACCACCCAAAGTAGTGACACAGGGGACCCACGGAGGACGGGTGCAGTGTGGGAACACAGATGTGAGCTCCGTACAACTCTATGGGAAAGTCGCGGTTGAGAATTTAGAGATTAAGGACACTTAGGAGCGGACTTTCAGCAAACCCAGCTAAACATAGAAGGTTCTAAGGCCAGCACCCTTGAGAGTACCGAGGTACCCGTGTTACCTATCCCAGAGGAGCCGGGTGCATAGGGGTCAAGTGGTGTCGGAAACCCTCGTCGTTTTCAATGGCGTGATGCGAAAAAGTACTGCTGCCGTGGAGAAGAAAAGTGTCCGGTGTGATCCAAGCCTGGATCGGAGATGAGAAGAACCTGAAATCAGAGGGGACAAAGTCTGGGTCACTTCACGTGACCAGGAGCGGAGCAGTCGAATGCCCACCGATGTCGGGTGCTTCAGGCGAGATGAGGTGAAGCTTGATGCAGCCACGGGGACCAGGAGACGTCGACGACGACCACAGTCCGGATTCGAGCTGTCCCACAAAAGATGTCGAGTGCTGGGGGGTCAGTGTCCGGATTGAACACCAACAAGCCTTGGCAACGGCAACCCACGCGGTCAGAGGAAAGATGCTTCTGGGAGGACCAGCAAGGTCCTGGGGACTCTCCAAGCGATGGTGAGTCAGGGCATGTCTGGAGTAACCAGGGAAGCCCACTGAAAGTTAAAGTTACCTTCACAGGGACCCACAGGCAAACGAACCAGGGATCGCGAAGGGAACTCGAGCTGAATCACTAAATACCAGTCCACGGAACACTCGTGGAGTGTAGTCCGGAAATCTTCGGTGGAATTACTGCTCGGGGTCAGGACTACAAGTAGCCCAAAGCACAGCTTCAGGGATCGCCAAAAAGCATATGCTGCTGCAAATGTACACGGTGCCCAGGGGTACGGGTTCACGGTCCCAACGAGGGATACGGGCCTCAGGGTTGCTGATAGCGCAGATTGACCTCGGAGACCTCGGGAACCCACCTCCTGTGTTGCAGAAATCTTCGGAGTCCTTCAGGAGCTTCGTAGCTGCAAACCGGTCAGATGCGTTTAGGTGCCTGCTCAGCAGGGGAGTAACTCCTTTACTCCAAGGGAGATTCTTCTGTCGTCCAACGAAGTGTAGATCGTCAAAAGTACTTGGTTTCTGTAGCAGAGTTTAGTCCAGGTAAAAATCTAAAGTCCTGTAGTCAGGGGTTCCTACTTTATACCCAAGGAAGGGGTGGGACAAACTCTGGGGACCCACCTATGGGAGGGTCAGGACAGAGGGGTGGCTACACCCATGTCCTTTGTCCAGTTTCGCACCAGAGCAGGAGCAAATGGCTCCTGCAACCGGTTTGAGCTGGACTATGCACAGGGACACCAAATGTGCCCCCGGTGCAGACATCAAAGCACTCTGAGAGTGCACCCACCCAGCCCCAATACACTAAAGCCTGTCTGGGAGGTGGTCACACCTCCCTGTGACAGGAAACCTATTGTCAAACCTTGCCCTGCCGGAGTTTCGTCCAGCAGCAGGAGGGCAGACTCGTGTCTGTGGCTGGCAGCATCCATTTTGTGATGCCAGGATCAAGAAAGCTGGTACCAGGTGTACCGGTGCTGTAATATTTCTCCCTCTAGGAGGGTGGAATCATACCTCCCACACCAGTTACCTGTGTGTAGGTATGATTCCAAGGTGCACTTAAGTATATATGGTTGGCTGCATCACAAACAACCCCGGAATATAGGTTCCGAAGGCTGCAGAGGGGCTCTGCTCATGCATGGGCACCCTCTCACATAAAACCCAGCACCCTGCCTTCAGGATTGATAAGGCCTGCTATAGGGGTGACTGATAGGTTTATATGTGCAGTGATTAGGATAGATATAGTGAACCTATATCTAAGTAAAGGGGTGCATGCACCACCTTACACAGGCTGCTGTAGCAGACCTGTTGTGTCATTTTGACTGGTCTCTCAGGGGTGGCATAATACATGCTGCAGCCCCTGGGAGGCCTCTGGGGTACCTATGCCTTGGGTACATAGTATACCATATACTAGGGACTAATAAGGATATCCCAGAATCCAATCTGGAGTGTACCTAAAGTACATGAACAACCAATTTAGGGAGAAAGCAGATAGACTGGGGTCCTGATTAGCAGGATCCCAGTCAGACTAAGTCGAAAACCAGCAAAACACCAGGAAAAAAGTGGGGGTAACCATGCAGTCAGATTCCACCTTCCTACATAACCCCCCCCAAACGAAAGGAGATAAGGCTAACCTTGTCCAGTTGAGCCTTTATTGACTAAGTGGCCATATAAGGAAGATCCTGCACTAGCATGGATACCCCCTGTCTTATGGTCCACTAAGCAGTCCCTACGCCCATAAGGGTATGGGATGGTCTCCAAAAGTTGGGATTTCTACCTGTAGGGTGTTTTGGCAAAGTAAAAGGCTGGTGGGGTGTCTGAGTAGAGAAGTGAGGCCCTAATGAAGTTGGCCTCAACTTCCTCAGATCACTGGTCACCATGGAGGCCTTTCTTTCCATGACTGAGTTGTATCTGGCCCTAAGGGTCAACCTCTGGCTGCCTACAGCTGGGGGTTGGGTCCCTTTGGTTGGAACAGTGGAGGGACATGGTAGGTTTGGAACCACTTGGTCCCAGGTTTGTCTTTGCCCAACAGAGTCCATCTGGGGGTGGTACCTATTCAATGGTAAGTGGGATCCCTCAGTGGGTTGAGGAATTTTCACCTGGCTAGGGCTACTAGACTGGGTGCCCCTAATCTGCTGATGAAGGTGTTCCTCTGGACAGTGGGCCCTTAGGGGTCCTCTGACCTTTGCAGCCCTAGGCTGATTGAGGTAGGGTAGAGAGGGGCAGGATACCTGCTCCAGACTGGGTACCACCTTGGAAGGCTCCCCTGCCATCAGGGGTGTTGCCAGGCCAGGCCTGACCACCTCTGGGGCAGTTCCTTCACTAGGGGTAGGATCAGTTCCCTGAGGAAGCTGACCCTTACCTATAGTCTGGGGGGAAGAAGACTTTTCTTCAACCCTTCTGCTCTCTTGTGGAGTAGAGGGGGCCATTCTTTCAGGCTCCACCTCCCCAAAATTTTCCTGGGATGGGGCTGAGGCCCTCGGAGCCCCACCAACTTTCTCAGGGAGGCCTAACATTCTTAAATGGGCCTGGTATTCAACTTCAGCCCAGGCTGAAATTTCCAGAGCATTGCCCAACAGGCAATCTACAGGCAAGTTTGGGGACACTGCCACTCTCTTTGGGCCAGTGACACCTCCCCAGCTGAGATTGACTATGGCCATGGGATGATCTGTTTTAATACCATCAATGTTGGTCACCTGGTACTTAAACTCAGGTAAAAGCTGTATGGGAGGGGGACTAGTTTCCCTGTCGCCATGGTGACACTAGCCCCTGTGTCTCTGAATGCCACAGCTTTCTGACCATTTATCAGTGGCTCCTGTCTGTACTTGCCCAAAGAATTAGGACTGACAGTAAAAGTGGCAAATCCCATGCCACCATCACAGACTAAGGAGGCCTGTGAGGAGGACCTTGATAAGCTGGGGTCCACCTCAGTTCCCCATACCAACCCACCTAACGTTTTGGGTGCATTCCTACCACCTGGGGGATTACTACTTGTAGTACCAGGAGGAGTGGTAGTATTGCTGGGAGGAATATTTTCCTTATTGTTGGCCTTAGGGCAACTGGGGTCATTTTTCCAGTGGCCAGGCTTCTTACATATATGGCAATAAGGTTTCTTTTCAGGGGAGGAAGGAGTTTGGGAACCACCCCCAGAAGAGGACTTTTGGGGCCCTGTGGTGGATTTATCTTTTGATTTATCCCCACCTTTCTCTTGGCTTTTGGAAGAATCTTTCTTCTGGTCACCACCCTGATTCTTTGGCTTTACTCTGGTTCTGACCCATTTGTCTGCCTTCTTTCCCAATTCTTAGGGAGAGGTCAGATCAGAGTCCACCAGGTACTGGTGTAAAAGCTGGTTTTGACAATTTTTAAGGATCTGCTCCCTCATAATCAAATTGTACAATCCTAAAAAGTAATGCACCTTGCTGCCATGTATCCAGCCCTCCAGTGCCTTAGTAGCACAATCTACAAAGTCAACCCAGTCCTGAGTCTGTGCCTTTTGGGTGTCTCTGAACTTTATCCTGTATTGTTCAGTGGTTAAGCCAAACCCATCAATCAGAGCACTCTTCAGGACTTTGTAATTATCAGCATCCTCTTCTCTTACAGTGAGGAGCTTGTCTCTACCTTTGTCTGCAAAGGAGAGCCACAAGATTGCTGCCCACTGCTCCTGAGGGACCCTATGTACCTTAAAGGCCCTCTCTAGTGCAGTTATCCATTTGTGGATGTCATCCCCACTCTGGTAGGGAGGGACAATCTTGCTCAGGTTCCTAGGGTCATGAGTATGTTCTCTACCTCTAGAGACACTGTTGCTGCCACCATGGGGCTCTAGCCCCAACTTCTGAGAAGCTCTCTGAAGCTCCAGGTATTCCCTATCTAAGGCCAATTGCTCTCTCTTGATTCTGAGCTTAGCTCTCTCAAACTCAAGTAGTTGGCACTTCTTCTCATAAGAGGACTCCCTTTTATGAGAAGCAGAGGTCCTATGAGAAGCAGAGCTCCCTACAGATGTACCAGAATGATTAGATTCCTGAGAAGGAGATCTTGATCTTCTTGGTAAACTGTTAACCCTTCCAGGTGGGGTAAAGAGAGGGCCATTGAGGCCTCCTTCCTCACCTTCAGGAAGAATTGGATTTTCCAGGGTAGAATCATTTTGATCCTCCTGGCCAGCATCAGAGTCCAGGTCATTGAAGTTCTCACTTCCTGTCCTTTCCTCTTCTGCTGTCCCACCCCCTTTGCCTGCCTCATCAGTCCCTGGGGTCTTCCTGAGGTCATCTAAAAGCAAAGTCTCTATGAGACTTTGAGTGTTTGGGTTTTTCCCTGTCTTCAGTTTCCTAGATGTACACATGGCTCTCAATTCTTGGAATGAGAGATGATCATACTTAGTTGGCAAGGAGCCGCTGGCTTCAGGCCTAGAAGACATGCTAGTGTGGTGTGGTGTATGCACCTACCTACCCTAGTGGGAACTGAAACTCTCTTGAGTTGGAGAAAGGGTGTGCTAGGCCCTTGACTTACCCAACTCTAAGTTCAGTAGAACTTACTTTATTCTAGTCTTGATTTATATGTACCTAAGTACCTTTAGTGGTTTTCAGTTAGTCATTCAATGAGATTATCTGGTAAAACAATAGCAAGCTTGAATCCCAACCGCTGCACACCAATGTGAGAATTGGCCTGGTATATGCTGTCCACTAATTAAAGTGGGCACCTTGCACCAGTCCAAACGACCTTTATTGATGATTAGGTTAAAGACCACCTTTATTGAAAGCTATCCTAGTGGTAGCTATGGAGAGCAGCCTTCAGGCTAAGTCTCGAAGGAATGTAAAGCAGCTTGTTTTACCAGTATATAATCACCTGAATGACCAAATGAAAGGAGAACCACACAAGGTATATATAAAATATATGTATTTATTACTAACCACTCTCTACTAACCTCTTTATGAGATTAGAGAACAAGACACACAATATTAAATCACTAAAACGACAGTAAATAGCACAATACACAGCGGGCTCTAGGGGAGACTGAACCATATACTAAGAAAGTGGTATAAGAACCACAACTTGACTAGACACAGTGCCTAGAGCACGTAGAATCGCTGGGACCCCAAGGAACCACCCAAGGTAGTGACACAGGGGACCCATGGAGGACGGGTGCAGTGTGGGAACACAGACGCGAGCTCCGTACAACTCTATGGGAAAGTTGCGGTTGAGAATTTAGAGATTAAGGACACTTAGGAGCAGACTTTCAGTAAACGCAGCTAAACATAGAAGGTTCTAAGGCCAGCACCCTTGAGAGTACAGAGGTACCCGTGTTACCTATCCCAGAGGAGCCGGGTGCATAGGGGTCAAGTGGTGTCGGAAACCCTCGTCGTTTTCAATGGCGTGATGCGAAAAAATACTGCTGCCGTGGAGAAGAAAAGTGTCCGGTGTGATCCAAGCCTGGATCGGAGATGAGAAGAACCTGAAAGCAGAGGGGACAAAGTCTGGATCACTTCACGTGACCAGGAGCGGAGCAATCGAATGCCCACCGATGTCGGGTGCTTCAGGCGAGATGAGGTGAAGCTTGACTCTGCAGCCACGGGGACCAGGAGACGACGACGACCACAGTCCAGATTCAAGCTGTCCCAGGAAGGATGTCAAGTGCTGGGGGGGGTCAGTGTCCGGATTGAACACCAACAAGCCTTGGCAACGGCAACCCACGCGGTCAGAGGAAAGATGCTTCTGGGAGGACCAGCAAGCTCCTGTGGACTCTCCAAGCGATGGTGAGTCAGGGCATGTCTGGAGTAACCAGGGAAGCCCACTGAAAGTTAAAGTTACCTTCACAGGGACCCACAGGCCAACGAACCAGGGATCGCGAAGGGACATCGAGCTGAATCACTAAATACCAGCCCACGGAACACTCGTGGAGTTTAGGCCGGAAATCTTCGATGGAATTACTGCTCGGGGTCAGGACTACAAGTAGCCCAAAGCACAGCTTCAGGGATCGCCGAAAAGCATATGCTGCTGCAAATGTACACGGTGCCCAGGGGTACGGGTTTCACGGTCCCCACGAGGGATACGGGCCTCAGGGTTGCTGAGAGCGCAGTTCGACCTCGGAGACCTCGGGAACCCACCTCCTGTGTTGCAGAAATCTTCGGAGTCCTTCAGGAGCTTCGTAGCTGCAAACCGGTCAGATGCGTTTAGGTGCCTGCTCAGCAGGGGAGTAACTCCTTTACTCCAAGGGAGATTCTTCTGTCGTCCAATGAAGTGTAGATCGTCAAAAGTACTTGGTTTCTGTAGCAGAGTTTAGTCCAGGTAAAAATCT
The DNA here is from genome assembly GCA_963921515.1 of Calotriton arnoldi. Taxonomy (NCBI): domain Eukaryota; kingdom Metazoa; phylum Chordata; class Amphibia; order Caudata; family Salamandridae; genus Calotriton; species Calotriton arnoldi. Next base: position 30,546 of record CAWUFW010009636.1, read on the forward strand.
AAAGTCCTGTAGTCAGGAGTTCCTACTTTATACCCAAGGAAGGGGTGGGACAAACTCTGGGGACCCACCTATGGGAGGGTCAGGACAGAGGGGTGGCTACGCCCGTGTCCTTTGTCCAGTTTCGCGCCAGAGCAGGAGCAAATGGCTCCTGCAACCGGTTTGAGCTGGACTATGCACAGGGACACCAAATGTGCCCCCAGTGCAGACATCAAAGCACTCTGAGAGTGCACCCACCCAGCCCCAATACACTAAAGCCTGTCTGGGAGGTGGTCACACCTCCCTGTGAAAGGAAACCTATTGTCAAACCTTCCCCTGCCGGAGTTTCGCCCAGCAGCAGGAGGGCAGACTCATGTCTGTGGCTGGCAGCATCCTTTTTGTGATGCCAGGGTCAAGAAAGCTGGTACCGGGTGTACGGGTGCTGTCATATTTCTCCCTCTAGGAGGGTGGAATCATACCTCCCACACCAGTTACTTGTGTGGAGGTATGATTCCAAGGTGTTTGGCACCAAACACGACATTTTTCCATGCAGCTGTTTTAAAGTTGGCATTTACCGCGAGGTTATAATGCACTTAAGTATATATGGTTGGCTGCATCACAACCCCGGAATATAGGTTCCGAAGGCTGCAGAGGGGCTCTGCTCATGCATGGGCACCCTCTCACATAAAACCCAGCACCCTGCCTTCAGGATTGATAAGGCCTGCTATAGGGGTGACTGATAGGTTTATATGTGCAGTGATTAGGATAGATATAGTGAACCTATATCTAAGTAAAGGGGTGCATGCACCACCTTACACAGGCTGCTGTAGCAGACCTGTTGTGTCATTTTGACTGGTCTCTCAGGGGTGGCATAATACATGCAGCCCCTGGGAGGCCTCTGGGGTACCTATGCCCTGGGTACATAGTATACCATATACTAGGGACTAATAAGGGTACCCCAGAATCCAATCTGGAGTGTACCTAAAGTACATGATCAACCAATTTAGGGAGAAAGCAGATAGACTGGGGTCCTGATTAGCAGGATCCCAGTCAGACTAAGTCGAAAACCAGCAAAACACCAGGAAAAAAGTGGGGGTAACCATGCAGTCAGATTCCACCTTCCTACAACCAGCACATGTTAACCCGAGACATGGTTCCATTAAACATAACCAGCACCAGGGACAAGAAAACTTAAACCTGCCCGTAGTCAGTCTAAGCACAAATGGGTCCAACCCTGGTAACATAGAAATCCCTCGACCTACGGTCCAGTTGAACATAGTGCCTTCTGGCCCCATTGGAGGCACGCACCAGGTCGATCCTGCGGCCATTATTCCTGGTGCGTGCACAACCTCTAATATTAATACAGACAGCGAGAACCTCTTTAATCCCAAAAGGTGTAGCAACACATTGACCCTAAATTTACCACCTGCGGTTTGCCCCTTTGTGATAATCATGGTAAACGTTCCACCGCTTAGAGCTTCTCAAAATGAATCAATTGCTCAAATGATGGCTAAGGCTAGGCTTTGGTTGTCGCATGCCGCTGATATAGGTCATCTAATACAAAACCATCTGATAATGGCCAGAAGAATTCCCTGGGTAGGCCTAGATCCAAAATCAAATGGTACATTTCAATCATCACAATTATGGTAATGCTTTAAACAAACTGTTGATGGCATGGGGTTTGGAAATTGCCAACCCAATATGCACTAGTACAGGCCAAATGGCTGCAACATTTTACCGGACAGGGCCTACCTCATGTATTGATTTTATACTATTCCTTACGCATTCAAGCAGAAGTTTTAGGAATTTGGAGGTTTTGTTGACTGAATTTAGCGATCATACCTTATTATATCTCACGTTCAAATGGTACTCTCCTAACAAAGTGGGCGTGTAACGTGTTACCAAACCAATTAGAGCTAGAAAAAATGGCTACATTTTAAAATGGGAGAACATGGAGCCTACCATAATGCTGACCAAAATTGTGTCTTCCTCTTATCAGGAGATCTGCTTATGCCTAGATCCATCGTCAAACGGCAACCAGATCGGGGAAGCCCTGAGCAGCATTTTAACCTTTATAAAAGATTTATTAACTCGCTAAACTCCCCTAGTCGCGCCTCCCCCACCAAAGTGGTTTAACAAAAACTGTTCCCAAGCCTCTGCAGATCTCCGCAAAACACTTAAACTGCGACCCAGAGACCAAAACCATATTAGAAACCTTAGGTTTGCATATAAATCTGCCAGGAAGGAGAGAAAAAGGGCGATTACTATGGAAGCCTGGGAAAATCTGAGACTAGCTTCACTATCCAAAGATAGTAAGTCATTTTGGAAAGCGTTTAACAGCCCTCTTTTCCAGGAGGAAAGCGGGCCTTCTCTAGACCTCCACATAGATGAGGACACATGGATAAAGCATTTCCAAACCATAGTCCAGGACTAGTCTGTTCTAGCTGCAGAGTCTTTTGCAGCAAAACCAAGTGCTCCACCAGCATTGGAGTTTTTCATAGATGAAGTAGAACTTGTCCTATTCCAGTCTCTTGCACTGAAGGCACCTGGACCTGACTGGGTCCCACTGGATGTCTTTTTAACCAACAAACCTTTGTGGGCTCCGGTTCTGACCATTGCCTTCAATGCCATAGCCAAAGCTGGTCCCTTGCCGTCCTGGAGACAGTCTGTGATAGTCCCAATCTACAAGAAGGGAAACGGTGCAGATCCCGCTAACTATCATCCAATCTCTCTTCTGGACAGTACGGCAAAATGAATGGGCAGACTGTTATTAAATGTACTGGAAGAGTGGGCAACTGAAAATATCGTTCTTGCGGAAGCCCAATATGGCTTTTGGAAGGGGAGGGGCACAATAGACCAATGCCTCAACCTTGCCCTAATCACAGCTAAATATGTCACTGCAAAGAAAGGACAGCTATTCATGGCATTTATGGATTTGTCCGCTGCTTTTGACTACGTGAACCACAGCAAACTGTGGGCTATCATGGAGTCAATGGCCGTTGACCCGTCCATAATATCATTCATTAGAGATCTCTATAGTCATGCAGAGGCAGTATTCCGCTATGGAAAACATGGGTGATGCTCGAAATCCTTCAGGATTGAAAAGGGGGTGAGACAGGGTTGTGTTCTCGCCCCTTTCTTTTCTCCCTATATACAAAAAACTGTCTGAGGTTTTAAGTGAAAAATACAAGGATGTCCCAGTGGTAGGCACACTCCCATTACCCGTCATGCTCTATGCAGATGACACAGTTTTATTGGCTAGAACGCTAAAGGCCCTACAGCTCTCTATTGAGTTGTGTTCTACCTATATGGCAGAATTAGGCCTACATGTCAACAAAACTAAGTCTTACGTGATGGCCGTGGGAAGGGATAAGAAGAAAAAATTAATGCGCCTTCATATAAATGGCAGAAACTTGGATAGAGTGGCTAATTTAAGTACTTGGGCATTTTCTTTGATGAAAAACTAAATTGGTCCACAATGGTCAGGAATAGAGCGAATCTGATGAGCAAAAGAAGAGCTGGCATCTGGAAAAAAATAGGGAATAAACCAATCAAAGAAATGCTAGAAATCTATTCTGCAAAAACAATATCCACAGCGACATTTGGTGCAGCAATCTGGGGAACAGCACATATTGACACTTTACAAGTTATAGAAGACAAATTTCTAAAGAGATTACTGTCCATCCCTGGCGCATGCCCAAACATCTTAGTTCATAAGGAACTAGGCTTCCCGTTTATATCTGATAATCTAAAAATGGCCCCGCTTTTAGCCTGGCTCTCAATTTGGAAAAGGGAATCAGTCCCTCTAAACCAAAGTGTGCTAAAGGATATTTTATCTTTGGACCGAGCTTCCTCAATGATTTGGCTAGCATATGTGAAACAGTCTTATAGCGCGCTAGATCTTGAGTTTTTGTTTAACTCACTGTCCGAGTGCATCTCTTTACCTAAATCTAGATTAAAAGAACTTTTTATTGCTAAATGCACTCAAGATAGGTGGCAAAAAAATCAAGCTAAAACCACACTTACCACATATCGGGCATCACCTACCGTGAGAACTGGGCACCTATCTTACCTTTCATTTGTTACTAACATCAGACATCGTTTCGTACTGGTCAGATTTAGACGAATTATATTCCGCTAATGGCTTGGTACCCAGCACAAGTCTATTCGGTAAACCAGCTGTCTCTATGTCCTTGCGACTGTTTTTTCAGCCAATCCATCTTGCACCTTTTATTCTTTTGTACATTCTATAATGCTGAGAGGAAAAAATGTATTATCCCATTGCTGAAAAAACTTAGCTTACGCTCGCATAACCAGGCCCTTGAAACCCTTTGATTATTGGAAACCCCACACATATTCTTTATGATTGCGAACTTTTTACTAACCGTCCTAAAGATAAGAAAGGTGAATATCACTCCATAGGGGGCATGATTTTAAACTCTGTATCATTTATTACTTGTGGTTGTAACTCTTCGGGTACGCCAAAGGCTTTATTTACTCATTCAATTGTACCCTCACAGTTGTCCCTATCAATTTGTTACTTTCTTTTTAATCATGCTTTTTAACCTGCGTTGGATAAATGTCTATTTTTAACTGATGAACATAATTTATGTTCTTATGTACTTTTATGCATTTATTTAAATGCGAAATAAAGTTGATGATGATGAAATGAAAACCAATAAAAAAGAGGAAACTTGACGGAAGCCCCTCTTCAAGGCTTAGCTCACCAGTATCCACCTAGGTGGTTTCTTTTCCCACTTACCATCTTTCGTCAATTAGATACGTTTTCTAAGACACATTACTATTATTCAAGGAATATTTCATGAAAAAAACCTACACAACAGATCAAATTAATTTTCAAAATCAACTCCATCCTCCCTTTTTCAGTCAAAAGCACAGGCTTCCACCATGCCATTTTTCGACAAAACCTAAAGCCATTCTTCACACACTTTTGACTGATCACCAAGTAAAGAAAGTTTGAGCACACCTCCCCTACCTTGAAAGAAGGGAATTGGTTACCTCTCTCTTACAGCATCCACTTCAGAACTTGGGTGATCTATGAGTCACTCCACTAGAGGAAACATGCCTTATTTGCCTTTTAAAACAACCTCTCTGGTGGTGAATGCACTACTAGGAGCATATCCCTGGCTGGTCTGAAAATCCAAAGGCACACCATAATCCAGAATGACTTCCCTTTGTACCTCAGACTTGCTCCCACAGTGATGCAATTCAAGAAAGTTCTCAAGACCAACCTCTTCACAATCTTTCTACTGTTCTGAACTTCATCCGTTCTCTTATTATTTTTTCTACATGCCTGTATATCCTCATATGTTGACTATGTATTCTGTTATATATACCTCTCTGCTGACCTCTGTGGCTAGATTTACACATTACAAGTATCCCTCCTGAGAAATGCCCCTTTTTGCATGATCGCCACATTTTTCCCTGATGTTTCTGGTTTTTAGACTCTGCACATTGAGTACGAAAGAGTGACTTTTAAAAAATTATCTTTTTCACTGCCTGAATTTCCTGGAGTCTAATTTGCACTAACTCTCCAGCAACTCCCAGTCTGTAGTTGGCCTGTGGGCAGGGACGACACCTTTGAGCTCAGCAGAAGGGTTGTCCGTAAGGGTGGCTCCCCTCACCCTGGCGAACAGAGTACCTGTCCACCAAAATCTGTATCAGGCCCATAATCTGTTTTCAAAAGATTTATCTTTAGGTTGTTCTCTCTTTTTTAATGTTGTAGATGAGCTGGCTTCCAGAGAAATGATGAATTATACAATATGTCACAAGCAAAAGCAAAAGGACTGGCTTGAGTATAAGCATCACATTGGACTAAAATGTGAGACAAATGAGCCATGTATAAAGAAAATAACATGAGGGCAATATGCACTCCTCTTTCAGATGATTAGAAGTCTGAATATATTGGGAGAGTCCATGCACATTAGTGAGTTTGACCAAAATCCTAGTGTGTGAATGCAAGTCTTTCAGACTGTAACTTAGCTCAGATACAGTTCTTGTCTACCTTATCAAAGGTCATAGTATAGGCTGTTCCACAGATGAAACAAATAGGGCTATTTTATTGCTTGCTTTTGCCACCAACACCTTGACAGTATTTTCTTATGAACAATTTTCATGAAAACCTGACTGAAAAAACTTGAGGCATTTGTTTATGGCCACCTGAGTAATTGGGGCCTTGTTTGCATAGATTCATACTGCAGCACAAAACATCTCTAGGATGAGGGAATGATATCTAAATGAAATATATTAGTAAAGATTATACTCGAAATGCTACTACAACCTTTGGAGTCTGTTTTTATATTTTCTTTTGGACCCCTTTTAGGTCCTGGGGCACGTATTTGATAACTGACTCGATTCCCATGCTCCCCCTTGTCTTGCAAAGAAATGTGTGCTTACAAAACATTCAGGATGCTGAGATGAGATGCACTGTTTCTTTAGCAGTTTTTGTGTCTCCTCAGGACAGTTTTCTCTCAAAATAAATTGAAGGATCACAATGGAAATATTTGGACCGACGACCCCTTAATACAGAACTGTGTTCCATGATATGCTTATGAGTTATAAAGGAAGCTGCTCATGTGTTGATGCACCAGCTTTTTTTTCTGCCTTCTCGTCCTCTTTTGGGGAAGAATAGACTTATGGTTCAGGAGAGTTCCAGAAGCATTTCTCTTCAGGATTTGCATGATCTGTTCATACTCTTGTTAGGTCTCCCAAAGATGCCGATTAAAAGGTTGTTAGTGTAGAATCTATGGGTGAAGTGAGACCCACTTTGCCTTCAATTTCCAGGCTCACACTTTTTCATCAGTTAACCCATTACTTCATTGTCTAGAGGCATGCAGAATGTTTTGTTCATGTTTTTCTACATTCTAGGTGTTGGAGTCCAGTCCAAAGATCCTAGGATGTTCAGTCTTTCAGTCCATGCATGACTTAGCTTTCCAGTTCTGTATCTGTTTCGCCCATTCAATAGGGTTATGTCTGTGCTACCAACCCAAAATCAGTACATGCTCCTTTGGCTTCAGGGAAATCAGTTTCTTTAGTATTACCAGAATACTGCTCCTCTTGCCCTGACAGACTCTGATGCAGAACCTGCCCGCTATTAAAAAAAAATGCTTCTTATGATTCTCCTTAGGATCTTTGCCCATCGTTAATGATTTCTCTTTCAGTGATCTTTGCAACTGGGTTATAAGAGTAGTTGCTCTTCATGGATTATTTGTGTCATCTCACTGGCCCTTGACTGCCTGCTAGCACCTCATAATTTGCAGCTCGTTAGAGTTATCTTTCCTGTATGTCCTCGAATACATGTGTGAGTGTGGACCTAGCTCATCCACTTGGCTGGGTCAATGAGTGAGCCAGCTAGGCCCTTATGCTTTGCCTTGGACAATGACTCAGTGGCCCTAGAGGTATCATTCCTGATGGATTAATCAATTAAGAGGCCAAGTACTAACTTCTCTATAGGCTCTTCTGCAATGTATTACAATCCTGCCTGATTTCAGATTGCGGTTTAATGTGGCCAGCGGCTGACATGGCATTGAAAATTGCTCTTCGAAGGGATGAAAACTATAAGTCCTGGTATGTATGAATCACTGACATATGAGATGTCAGAATGGCACCCTCAATGGTACACAGCCCAAATGCCATAATAATATCTTAGTATTTTATTAGCTGTGCAGCAGTCCTGGGTTTCGTTATAAGGGTCCCGGAATAAAAGACACTTTTATTTTGGTCTGAACAGTTAGCCACTCACTTGGTAATATACCTCGAAAGGGTGATTATTTGTGCACAACTGGTAGTAATCTGTTGGTGCTTTGCTGTCCACAATTATACCAACCATGATTCAATATCCGCTCCCTAATGCGTGAGCTGCATGTATCCAGGTGCCATTAACCTGAGGAACGGTTCGGGAGTGGGTGAAGGAAATCCCAGGACTTTTTCATGACAATCTGCATGAATGGAAGTGGACGCAGAAGGAAGGGAAGGAACACTGATGGCCCCCTCTACTCACTGCTTGCTAAAGAGTAACCTGGAATGCCAAAATTGATGAAATCCACTGACTGAGGATGCAACCCATATACAATTTAGCCTGTACTTGAGTAAACGTTCCTCCCATTTTAGACACCTCAATACACACTCTTGTGAAGAGAAAGAACACAACGCAACCTATCATGCCCTTGTTCAGCAAAAAAACAAAAAAGGGTGAGCTTTGTGGGATATGACATTTTGGGGCAGGAGCACAAGGCCTGACTTTTTCAAAGAGGTAGTCCATACCTGAGCTTCTAGTTTGTCATAGAATAGCACGCAAAGGTGTACAATACTATTTTCCATAAAATGTGACATTTTCCTGTGTAATAGGAAATGTCAGAATTTTAACAGTGAATGTAAATATATTTTCAATTATATTTTATAAAAATATGGGCAAAATAGATATTGATATTTGAAATACTTTTTTCTTTGAGTGTATAATTTGCAGTGTGCAATGAAAAACTTCAGTTTGTCCATCTTTATCCCCTAACCAGTACCTGGGAAGCCGCTGCCTGCTCCTGTCGAGCAAACGGATCGTTAAGCAAATGTTTTTCCTGCAGTTTGAAGTAACTTATGATTTCCTTTTTATTAAGAAAAATACCGAATTATCATAAAAAAAGAACCAAGGATAGAGTCCAAGTAAAAGAAAGTAGTGAACTTTATATTACATTTTTGATCTATCTGTTTGCTAGAAACATCATATCTTTACAACATATCCTTACCTTCCTGCAAATTATCAAGGTATATATGTCAGCTGTTCAAGTCACAGTTAAACAATATTTTCAAAGAACAATTATGACTAGCAGTAGCAAAGCCAATAGGTCTGGCCTACTGTAGGAGAGTAGGATCTGCCTCTTATGTTGCCCCCACTTTTTTTCTGATGTTAGCACTGGTTTCTGGCTATAGTCTGGCTGGGTCCCTGCCAATCAGGGCCCCAGCCTCTCTGTTCTCTCTAAACGACATGGAGTGCACTCTAGGTGCACTAGTGATTGGATACTGTGGTGCCTTATGAGTCCCTAGTATATGGTACCTTAGGTGCCAAGGGCATAGGTACTTCACAGGCCTACCAGGGGCTGCAGCATGTATTATGCCACCCCTGGGAAGCAGACTAAATCTGACACCACAGGCCTGCTACTGCAGCCTGGGTGAGGTGGTGCTAGCACCCCTCACTGAGATATAGGTTTCCTATATCTCTCCTACACACACATATAAACCTATCAGTCACCCCTATGGCAGGCCCTATCAATCCTGAGGGCAGGGTGCTTGGCTTCTATGTGAGGGGGTGCCTCTGCATGAGCAGGGCCCCTCTGCAGTTCTCAGAGTCCATTCTCTGGTGCTGTTTGTGGATGCGGTTAAACCATATACTCTTAAGTGCATTATATCCTCGCGGTAAAATGCTAACTTTGGAATGGCTGCATCAAAACATGTCGTGTTTGGTGTCAAACATCTTGGAATACTACCCCCCCGCCAATCCTGGCGGCGGGGGTAGCATTCCACCCTTCTAGAGGGATAAGACATGTACCTGCTGTGGAAACGCGGTAGAATCCTGAAGAGCCCTGGCATCACAAAATGGATGCCACCAGTCACAGACACTGGGCTGCCCTCCTGCTGATGACCGAAACTCACAGTGGAGGAAGCCCAACAATAGGCATCCTGTCACAGGGAGGTGTAACCACCTCCCAGACAGGGTTTAGTGTATTGGGGCTGGGTGGGTGCACTCTTAGAGTGCTTTGAAGTCCTGCACTGGGGGAGCAGAAGGCTCCTCTGTGCATATGCCAGTTCAAACCAGCTCAGGGGCTACCTGCCCCTGCTCTGGCGCGAAACTGGACAAAGGGAAGTGGGTGTAGCCACCCCTCCCTTGACCCTCCCATAGGTGGGGTCATAGAGTTAGTCCATCCCCTCTTTTTAGTATAAGAGGGGAACCTTGCCATTGCAAAGCAGATAACCCCTGGACGACGCTCTACAAGAAGAATCCTGGCCCTTCGACGTTCCACTACCTTTGGAAGACAGAAGAATCTCCCTTGGAGTCAAGGAGTGACTTCCCTGCTTGGCAGGCACCAAAAACGACAACGACGGTCGCAAACTACGCCGCTCCCGCCGGAGTCCGAAGTCCCTGCAGCCCAAGAAGTGGATTTCCTGACCTCTCCCAGGCCATCGTGAGTCCCCAGCGAAGCTGAGGCAAGTGGACCCCACGAGTAACGAGGAACCGCGACCCCTGGGTACCGTGCACTATTGTCGAGTGCAACCCCTTCACAACGTTCTACGAACCTGTGCTTTGGACCACGTGTGGTCCCGACCTCCAGCAGGAATCCCTCCGAAGATCAGAGGCCTACACCGTCCCGAGTGACCGTGGGCCCCTGTTGAGTGATTCCGCCCGAGGTGTCTTCGCGATCCCTTGCCCGCTGGCTTGTGGGTCCCCAGAAGACTTCTTAAAGAAACCAAAGGGCTCCCCTGGTTGCTCCAGGCCTGCCCTGACTTACCCTCGCTGGGTGAGTTCCACAGACCTTGCTGGTCTGCGCCATCGACTTTTCTTCATCTCCCCGAGACTTGCGGCTGCCAAGGCTTGTTGGCTCCAATCGAGTTGCCGACACCGCAGTCAGCTGCAGACGTCGAGGGACACACCGAATCCAGCTCCTGGTCGTCGTCGACGCCTCCTGGACCACGTGGCTGAAGAGTCAAGGCACCCGCAACCGACCTGAATCACTCGACGACGGTGGGCATCCATCTTCCTTGCCCCGAGTCACTGCCAAGTGACTTTGAACACTGTCCCCTCTGCTTTCAGGTCATCCTTCTTCAGAATCCAGGCTTGGATTCCACCGGACACTTCTTCAGCTCCCGCAAGCAGCAAGTCTTCTTTGGTCGCCATTGAAAACGACGCCGCGACCCGACACCAAAGGACACCTATGCACCCGGCTTCCCTGGGTGAGGTAACTCCAGCACTACGGTGCTCCTGTGGGTGTGGGCCCTAGAACGACTTACCCTGTAAGTGACTTGCTTGTAGGTTCTACAGAAGTATCCTAAAACTCTTTATTTCCAACCGCGACTTGCCCCATTGAAGTCAACGGCGATCCGCGCCTGTGTATCTACACTGCACGCGTCCCCCGTGGGTCCTTTACTTACCTGCCTTGGGTGGTTTCGTGAGGCCCCAGCACTTCTGAAGGCCCTAGGCCTTGTCTCCCTGCAAGTCGTTGTCCCTAAGTCTCTTACTTAGTATATGGTCTGGTACGCCCCTAGGGCCCCAGCCATATTTTGTGCTTAACTTATTGTGAAACGTTGATTTGTGCATATGTTTGTCTTCTAATCTCATAAAGAGATTAGTAGAGAGTTATTTAGAAATAAATACATATATATTTGATATATATACCTGTGTGGTGTCTTTTCATTTGGTGATTCAAGAGATTATATGGTAAAACAAGCTGCTTTACATTCCTCCGAGACTTAGCCTGAAGGCTGCTCTCCACAGCTACCACTAGGATAGCTTTCTTTAAAAGGTTGTCTTAAACCTATCTACCATAAGAGTCGATTTGCCCTGGTGCAAGGTGTCCACTTTAATTAGTGAACAGCATATACCAGGCCAACTTCTCACATTGGTGGGCAGCGTGTGGGATTCCAGCTTGCCATTGTTTTACCAGAAAATCTCTATTTGAATTACTAACTGAAAACCATTATAGGTACTCAAGGTACATATAAAGTCAAGCTTAGTATCAATAAGTTCTACTGAACTTAGAGCTGTGTGCCAAGGGATAGCACACCCTTTCCACAGCTCAAGCTAGGATCAGTAGGCCACAAACTAGTGTAGGTAGTACAACACTGCACAACACTAGAATGTCCTTGAAGGGTGGACCCAGTGGATCCACTCAGCCTCAGTATAAGGACATGGCTTTCTCTGACTTGAGAGCCATGTGTGTTGACAGACACCTGAGGATAGGACAGAGTCCCTCAACACTACACCTGATAGATCTGCTGACAGCAGATGACCTTAGATTGGCTCTAGGAGCTAAGGGGTCTGAATCAGTGGGTGGGTCAATCATAGTATCTGGGTCAGATGAGGACAATCCGAATGACCAAGACTCTGTGGTTGAAGGGCCAGGCTTCAAGGAGCCTGAACAGGACAGAGGAATTCTCCCTAAGAGAACTGGCAGAGTGGATGAGAGGCACAGATCCCCTTCCAGGGAATCTGAGCACTCTTATCACTCTGGCAGAGAATTTGTCCAGGAGAGGAGCTCATACTTTAACTTAAGAGAGACCTCCTCTGAGAGAAGGTGCAAACTGCTCCAGTATGAGGAAGCCAAAGTGGCCCTCAGAACCAAGCAGTTGGCACTGGATAGAGAAGCCCTGGAGATCCAGAGAGCTTCCAGAAGGGAGGGTTTAGAACCCCCTGGTGGCAGCAACAGTGTCCCTAGAGGCAGAGAATATGTCCCTGACCATAGGAACCTGAGCAAGGTTGTTCCTCCCTACCAGAGTGGGGATGATATCCACAAGTGGATAACTGCTATGGAGAGGGCCTGTAGAGTACAGCAGGTCCCCCAAAAGCAGTGGGCAGCAATCTTGTGGCTCTCCTTTTCAGATAAAGGTAGAGACAAGCTCCTCACTGTTAGAGAAGAGGATGCTGATGATTATGAAGTCCTGAAGAGTGCACTGATAGATGGGTTTGGCTTAACCACTGAGCAGTACAGGTTGAAGTTCAGAGATACCCAGAAGGCACAGACTCAGGACTGGACTGACTTTGTTGATTGTGCAACCAAGGCTCTGGAGGGTTGGCTGGTTGGCAGTAGGGTTACTGATTTCAAGGGATTGTATAATCTGATGATGAGAGAACAGATCCTAAATAATTGCCAGAACCAGTTGTTGCATCAGTACCTGGTGGACTCTGATCTGACCTCTCCCCAAGAATTGGGAAAGAAGGCAGACAAATGGGTCAGAACCAGGGTGAGGCAGAAAACCCAGAACCAGGGGGTGACACTAAGAAGCAAGATCCTAAAGGCTCTGAGAAAGGTGGGGATAAGTCAAAAGACCAGAAGTCTTCACAAGGGCCCCAAAAATCTGCATCTGGTGGGGAGTCACAGTCCAACAAGGGAAAAGGCCAAAAGAAGCCCTGGTGCAAAATCTGTAAACAGAAAGGGCACTGGACTTCTGATTGTACCAAGTCCAAAGACCAAACCACCACCACTCCTGCCCCTAAGGCAACTGTTCCCCCTAGCTCAGCTACTGGTGGAGGTGGTACTCAGAATAAGGGTGTAGTAGGGTTGACCCTGGGTTCTGAAGTGGATTCTGACCTAGTCAGAGTGACCACTCAGGCAATGCTGATTTGTGAGGGAAACATTGATATGTCCTTCCTAGTAAGCCCCAGTAATCTGGGCAAGTACAAACAGCAGCCTTTGATAAATGGCAAACAGGCTTTGGCATTTAGGGACACAGGTGCTAGTGTCACCATGGTGGCAGAGGACCTAGTGGACCCTGGACAGATCATCCTGGGTGAAATGTACCAGGTGACCAATGCAAGCAATGTCCAGACCAACCATAGTCTGGCAGTTGTGAATTTCTCCTGGGGAGGGGTAACTGGCCTCAAGAAAGTTGTAGTCAGTGCAGACCTCCCTGTAGAATGTCTATTGGGCAATGATCTAGAGACTTCAGCCTGGTCTGAAGTAGAGTTATGGACTCATGCTGAGATGTTGGGCATCCCTGCAGAGGTATTTGCTGTGACCAGGTCACAAGCAAGAATGCATGACACTGAACCAGCTCTGGATCCTGGAACAATGGACCAGATGCTTCCCAAGAGGAGGAGCAGTAGGGTTAAGGCAGTGCCTTCCCTCTGTCTCAGATCAAGGATTCACTTCCAGAGGGAGGTGAAGCAGAACCTGAAGAAGGAACTGCCCCAGAGGGACTTGAGCCTGACCAGGTTGAGTTCTTGGGGGCAGGGGGCCCTTCCAGGGAAGATCTGAGCAAGGAGCAACAGTGCTGCCCCTCTCTTGAACCCCTCAGACAGCAGGCTGCTGCTGAGGCTGCTGGGAGTGCTAGTGGGTCCCATAAAGTTTATTGGGATGAGGGACTCCTATATTCTGAGGGTAGAGACCCAGCCCCTGGAGCCACCAGGAGGTTGGTAATACCTCAGAAGTTTAGGGGTTCCTCTTGACCTTAGCACATGATATCCCTTTGGCAGGACACTTGGGCCAAAACAAGACCTGGGACAGGCTTGTTCCACATTTTCATTGGCCACATATGTCAGAGGACACAAAGGAGTTTTGTCGCTCCTGTGTCACTTGCCAAGCCAGTGGTAAGGCAGGTGGCACAACAAAGGCCCCCCTGATACCACTACCTGTGGTGGGGGTACCCTTTGAGAGGGTAGGGATTGACATTGTTGGTCCCCTTGACCCTCAAACTGCATCTGGGCACAGATTTATCCTGGTGGTAGTGGATCATGCCACCAGGTACCCAGAGGCAATTCCTCTGAGGACCACCACAGCCCCTGTGGTGGCAAGAGCCCTCATTGGAGTTTTCTCCAGAGTGGGTTTTCCAAAGGAGGTCATTTCTGACAGAGGTACCAACTTCATGTCAGGATATCTGAAAGCAATGTGGAAGGAGTGTGGTGTAACTTATAAGTTCACCACTCCCTATCACCCACAATGCAATGGTTTAGTTGAACGCTTCAACAAAACCTTGAAAGGAATGATTAAGGGACTCCCAGAGAAGCTTAGGCGGAAATGGGACCTTCTTCTTCCTTGCCTTTTGTTTGCATACAGAGAGGTTCCACAGAAGGGGGTTGGCTACAGCCCATTTGAGCTTCTGTTTGGGCATCCTGTGAGAGGTCCACTATGTTTGGTAAAAGAGGGCTGGGAGTTACCTCTCAAGCCCCCAAACAAGATGTGATGGACTATGTACTTGGTCTCCGCTCCCGGATGGCAGAGTACATGAAAAAGGCAACCAAAACCTGGAGGCCAGCCAAGAATTACAAAAAGCTTGGCATGACCAAAGGCTGTGCTGACTGTATACCAGCCAGGACAGAAAGTGTGGGTGTTGGAGCCTGTGGCCCCAGCAGCCCTCCAGGATAAGTGGAGTGGCCCCCATACAATAGTTGAGCAGAAGGGAGAAGTCACCTATCTGGTGAATCTTGGAACTCCCAGGAGCCCCCTAAGGGTGCTTCATGTCAACAGATTGAAGCCATATGTTGACAGGGCTGACATGGGCTTGCTCATGGCAACTGATGAGGACCAGGAGGAGGAGAGTGACCCTCTCCCTGACCTGCTCTCTCAGAACCCTGATGATGGGTCAGTAGATGGTGTTGCTTTGGCAAGCAGCCTCACTGACCATCAGCAAACTGAGTGCAGACAAGTTCTGCAACAGTTTAGACATATGTTTAGCCTGACCCCTAGTCAGACTTCCTGGTGCACCCATGAGGTGGACACTGGAGACAGTCTGCCTGTCAAGAATAAAATCTACAGGCAACCTGACCATGTCAGGGACTGTATCAGGACTGAAGTCCAGAAAATGTTGGAGTTAGGCGTGATTGAGCCTTCAGATAGCCCTTGGGCTAGCCCAGTAGTCCTGGTACCCAAGCCTCATACCCAGGGTGGTAAGAAAGAAATGAGGTTTTGTGTAGACTACAGAGGCCTCAATGCAGTCACTAGGACTGATGCCTATCCCATACCAAGGGCAGATGAGCTGATTGATACTTTGGCCTCAGCCAAGTATCTAAGCACATTTGACCTCACAGCTGGCTACTGGCAAATCAGATTAGCTGAGGATGCAAAAGCCAAAACAGCATTTTCGACCCCTGGTGGGCACTACCACTTTGTGGTGATGCCCTTTGGATTGAAAAATGCACCTGCCACTTTTCAGAGGTTGGTGAATAAAGTTCTGGCAGGGTTGGAAACTTATTGCTCAGCTTATCTAGATGATATTGCTGTCTTTAGTTCCTCCTGGCAGGATCACCTGGTCCACCTCAGGAATGTTTTGGAGGCTCTGCAGAAAGCAGGCCTCACTATCAAGGCCACCAAGTGCCAGATAGGGCAGAGTCAGGTTGTGTACCTGGGCCACCTTGTAGGTGGAGGCCAGGTTCAGCCTTTACAGAGCAAAATCCAAACCATAATGGAATGGGTTGCTCCTACCACCCAGACACAGGTGAGAGCCTTCTTAGGCCTGACTGGGTACTATAGGAGGTTTGTCAAGGGATATGGATCTATAGTGACCCCCTTGAATGATCTGACCTCAAAGAGAATGCCAAAAAGGTTCAGTGGACAGCTAGCTGTCAAAAGGCATTTGAAGACCTAAAGCAGGCCATGTGCACTGCCCCCATCTTACAGAGTCCAGACTACACCAAAAAGTTCATTGTCCAAACAGATGCTTCTGAGCTGGGTGTGGGAGCTGTACTGTCTCAACTGAATGATGAAGGTCAAGACCAGCCAGTAGCTTTTATTAGCAGAAGGCTGACCCCTAGAGAGAAACGTTGGTCAGCTATAGAGAGGGAGGCCTTTGCTGTGGTTTGGGCCCTGAAGAAGCTGAGGCCATACTTGTTTGGCACTCACTTCATAGTTCAGACTGACCACAAGCCCCTCCTATGGCTAAAGCAGATGAAAGGTGAAAACCCAAAACTTTTGAGGTGGTCCATTTCCCTACAGGGGATGGACTATACAGTGGAACATAGGCCTGGGACCCAACATGCCAATGCAGATGGACTCTCAAGGTATTTCCACTTTGAACACGAAGACTCAACTGGTCAAGGTTAGTTTAGTGTCCCTACGTTTGGGGGGTTGTGTAGGAGAGTAGGATCTGCCTCTTATGTTGCCCCCACTTTTTTTCTGATGTTAGCACTGGTTTCTGGCTATAGTCTGGCTGGGTCCCTGCCAATCAGGGCCCCAGCCTCTCTGTTCTCTCTAAACGACATGGAGTGCACTCTAGGTGCACTAGTGATTGGATACTGTGGTGCCTTATGAGTCCCTAGTATATGGTACCTTAGGTGCCAAGGGCATAGGTACTTCACAGGCCTACCAGGGGCTGCAGCATGTATTATGCCACCCCTGGGAAGCAGACTAAATCTGACACCACAGGCCTGCTACTGCAGCCTGGGTGAGGTGGTGCTAGCACCCCTCACTGAGATATAGGTTTCCTATATCTCTCCTACACACACATATAAACCTATCAGTCACCCCTATGGCAGGCCCTATCAATCCTGAGGGCAGGGTGCTTGGCTTCTATGTGAGGGGGTGCCTCTGCATGAGCAGGGCCCCTCTGCAGTTCTCAGAGTCCATTCTCTGGTGCTGTTTGTGGATGCGGTTAAACCATATACTCTTAAGTGCATTATATCCTCGCGGTAAAATGCTAACTTTGGAATGGCTGCATCAAAACATGTCGTGTTTGGTGTCAAACATCTTGGAATACTACCCCCCGCCAATCCTGGCGGCGGGGGTAGCATTCCACCCTTCTAGAGGGATAAGACATGTACCTGCTGTGGAAACGCGGTAGAATCCTGAAGAGCCCTGGCATCACAAAATGGATGCCACCAGTCACAGACACTGGGCTGCCCTCCTGCTGATGACCGAAACTCACAGTGGAGGAAGCCCAACAATAGGCATCCTGTCACAGGGAGGTGTAACCACCTCCCAGACAGGGTTTAGTGTATTGGGGCTGGGTGGGTGCACTCTTAGAGTGCTTTGAAGTCCTGCACTGGGGGAGCAGAAGGCTCCTCTGTGCATATGCCAGTTCAAACCAGCTCAGGGGCTACCTGCCCCTGCTCTGGCGCGAAACTGGACAAAGGGAAGTGGGTGTAGCCACCCCCTCCCTTGACCCTCCCATAGGTGGGGTCATAGAGTTAGTCCATCCCCTCTTTTAGTATAAGAGGGGGAACCTTGCCATTGCAAAGCAGATAACCCCTGGACGACGCTCTACAAGAAGAATCCTGGCCCTTCGACGTTCCACTACCTTTGGAAGACAGAAGAATCTCCCTTGGAGTCAAGGAGTGACTCCCCTGCTTGGCAGGCACCAAAAACGACAACGACGGTCGCAAACTACGCCGCTCCCGCCGGAGTCCGAAGTCCCTGCAGCCCAGGAAGTGGATTTCCTGACCTCTCCCAGGCCATCGTGAGTCCCCAGCGAAGCTGAGGCAAGTGGACCCCACGAGTAACGAGGAACCGCGACCCCTGGGTACCGTGCACTATTGTCGAGTGCAACCCCTTCACAACGTTCTACGAACCTGTGCTTTGGACCACGTGTGGTCCCGACCTCCAGCAGGAATCCCTCCGAAGATCAGAGGCCTACACCGTCCCGAGTGACCGTGGGCCCCTGTTGAGTGATTCCGCCCGAGGTGTCTTCGCGATCCCTTGCCCGCTGGCTTGTGGGTCCCCAGAAGACTTCTTAAAGAAACCAAAGGGCTCCCCTGGTTGCTCCAGGCCTGCCCTGACTTACCCTCGCTGGGTGAGTTCCACAGACCTTGCTGGTCTGCGCCATCGACTTTTCTTCATCTCCCCGAGACTTGCGGCTGCCAAGGCTTGTTGGCTCCAATCGAGTTGCCGACACCGCAGTCAGCTGCAGACGTCGAGGGACACACCGAATCCAGCTCCTGGTCGTCGTCGACGCCTCCTGGACCACGTGGCTGAAGAGTCAAGGCACCCGCAACCGACCTGAATCACTCGACGACGGTGGGCATCCATCTTCCTTGCCCCGAGTCACTGCCAAGTGACTTTGAACACTGTCCCCTCTGCTTTCAGGTCCTCCTTCTTCAGAATCCAGGCTTGGATTCCACCGGACACTTCTTCAGCTCCCGCAAGCAGCAAGTCTTCTTTGGTCGCCATTGAAAACGACGCCGCGACCCGACACCAAAGGACACCTATGCACCCGGCTTCCCTGGGTGAGGTAACTCCAGCACTACGGTGCTCCTGTGGGTGTGGGCCCTAGAACGACTTACCCTGTAAGTGACTTGCTTGTAGGTTCTACAGAAGTATCCTAAAACTCTTTATTTCCAACCGCGACTTGCCCCATTGAAGTCAACGGCGATCCGCGCCTGTGTATCTACACTGCACGCGTCCCCCGTGGGTCCTTTACTTACCTGCCTTGGGTGGTTTCGTGAGGCCCCAGCACTTCTGAAGGCCCTAGGCCTTGTCTCCCTGCAAGTCGTTGTCCCTAAGTCTCTTACTTAGTATATGGTCTGGTACGCCCCTAGGGCCCCAGCCATATTTTGTGCTTAACTTATTGTGAAACGTTGATTTGTGCATATGTTTGTCTTCTAATCTCATAAAGAGATTAGTAGAGAGTTATTTAGAAATAAATACATATATATTTGATATATATACCTGTGTGGTGTCTTCATTTGGTGATTCAAGAGATTATATGGTAAAACAAGCTGCTTTACATTCCTCCGAGACTTAGCCTGAAGGCTGCTCTCCACAGCTACCACTAGGATAGCTTTCTTTAAAAGGTTGTCTTAAACCTATCTACCATAAGAGTCGATTTGCCCTGGTGCAAGGTGTCCACTTTAATTAGTGAACAGCATATACCAGGCCAACTTCTCACACCTACATTTTGAGGCTTTTTACAATATTTAAAAATTCCACTGTGCTAAAAAGAAAAGCAAACAAAGTAATACTTTCTGTATAGAATGCATCTACAAAATAAAGAATTGATTGTGTGATGATTCAGTGTACATTTGAAATATAACATATCCCCCAATGACGTGCAAAGCAAACACTTTGTATACCAAACTGCCAGAGAAGTATGAGATGAGACAAAAATATTTCTCTGAGTGGAGCCAAAGCCCATGTTGTGCATATTTTAAAGAAGTGGTAAGAATCCGTCTTGTAGACAGCTGTGCTGTCACGAGAGGCCTAGTATGTAGAGCCAAAGCTCACTTAATTTATACTTTAAAGACGTGGTAACTTTAGGTTAGATCACGCCCCGTCTCTGTGTGGTCTGTTCCCCGGCCTATCGGCCACCCTGCCATGAGTCACACATCCTGTTGATCGCGACCCATACAACCTCACCTCCAGGTCCCCGATACAACACTGGCGATGAGCGGTTGTCGTCCTGTCGCCCCTGGTGCTTCGTGGCGACTGCGTACCTAGCAGCAAGCTGCGCGGTGCTCGTGCTGCGTGTCCGGTGTGGCTTCTCTCAGCCCTGTGTGTGTGTCCCGCTGCTGTCGGAGGCCCCCAGATCTGCATGCAATGTGGATGGAGCTCCTATTTTAGTGCTGGTGGTCCCTGCATGGATGTGTGTTCCTTCCAATGCCCTGTAAGTGTGGTGAAATGCCTGTGGTTAGCTCCAGCCTATAAGGGAGCAAACACTCTCCCCCTGCTGGCTGAATCAAGCGCGTGAGGCAAGCCTTCACCGTTCCTGGGAGGATCATAAAAAAAAATATATATATAACCACCCAGTTTAGTAGAGGCACAGAGGGTGTGACCTGCCTGCCAGTTGGGAGTGCTGGAAGGAAAGAAAGACAGGGGGAAATCCTTCTCTGACCCCTGCATGCCGTCTGAGGGACGTTAAATAAAATAATTTAAGGGGGTGACTCAACAAGAAAGACTGTAGCTAATATACCATCATTATCCACACCAGGGTGAATATACCAGCGGTGGAGCCTTTCATAGTTGAAGGTGCCCCGTCGGCGCATGCACTCTGGTGGAAAGAATGGGTAAAGAGAGTACTACTTTACTGTGAAGCCACTTAAGTGGACAATGCCCAAAAGAGGGCTCTGATCCTACACTTGGGGGAAGAGACATCTACATAATCTCCAAGTCAATCAATGAAGCTGCTCCCAAGACTCACCTCACCCTCATAGCGGCTCTCTGCTCATTTCTAACCAATGGCGAACCAGGACTATGAGAGGTTCGTGTTTTGTCAAGCAAGGCAGCAGGCTGAGGAATTCATTGACGTTTTTTATGCTCGCCTAAAGGAACTTGCCAGCACATGTGATTTTAATGATGAGAATAAAGAAATAAGAGGGCAAATCATTCATGGAAGTGCCTCAGCAAAACCCCTCGAAGGAATACTAAAAGAGTCAGGAAAATCTCTAGCCGACTTCCTAACGCTGGGCAGGACCGAAGACCTCTCCAGAGCCCAAGCTGCTCACATGGAAGCGGGGCTACAAAAACCGGTAAAGACTGAACCAGTCAACATTATCACACCAACTCCCAATGCAAAGCAGGTCAGGAGAAATTACACAAAACCATGGATCTGTGGCTACTGAGGGGGACTTACCCATCGCCCCTCCGAGTGCCCTGCGCGAGGCAAAAAGTGTGCGGGGCATGGGAAACTTTGTCACTTAATGAGAGTCTGTCACTCCGGAACAGAACGAGTGCAGCGCACCACCGTGAATGCTTTACCAGAAGTGCTAGAGAGAAGCAGCAACATGGACAATGATGAAAACGGGGAACATACCATCCACTCCATCTTCACTATTGGCACAGTCTCTCAAACCACACGTCGCATGCTGCAATGCCAGATATTTGTCAAGGGCCACCCCACCACTGTGGTGGTAGATACCGGGGCGACTATAAAACATCATGTCTGCTGAATCCTATTGTGCCATGCATACTACCCCACAGTTGCACCCCACAGTGATTAAGGTGTTTGCCTACGGCCAAGATAAACCCCTCATGATGCGAGGAAGGTTTAAGACTGCCATAACCTATGGATCAAAGTCTGTGGACTCCCAAGTGTATGTCACAGAAAAGGCCATGGCATGCTCCTGGGCTGCAGGGTGGCGAAAGCTCTTGGCATTGTGACCTTCGCATTTGGTATATATCAGGAAGCCATACCTCACATTCTCGATGAATTTCCAACCATTTTCAAAGGCATAGGGTGCCTGAAGGGCAAGGAGATTCACCTCCATATCAACCAGTCAGTGCGGCCGGTAGCACTCCAACACAGGCACATTGCATTTCATTTGAGACCTCTCGTGGAGAAAGAACTGGACAAACTTGAGGTGGCAGGCAGCATTGAAAAAGTGACGGCGCTAACACCCTGGGTATCGTCGATTGTGGTTATAAGAAAGCCCAAACGGCCTGTTGAGGTGCGAATATGCGTAGATATGCGCCTGCCAAACGTCGCGATAAAAAGAGAACGCCATCTAACACTGACAATTGATGATCTGATTGGCGAACTCGGTGGAGCCTGATGGTTTTCCAAGTTGGATTTGCGGTCAGGATATCACCAGCTAGTCCTTGATGAGGAGTCATGCTACGTAACAACATTTTCAACACACATGGGTCTGCAGCGCTACCAGCATTTGAGTTTTGGCATCTCCAGTGCTGCCGAAGTGTTTAAAAATACCATTCAAGAGCTTCTGGTTAACCTACCAGGAGTCGTTAATGTCATTGATGACATTTTGATCTATGCTAAGACTGTGCCAGAAGTCAAAGCGAGGTTAAGGAAGGTGCTGCAAAGAATTCAGGAATCAGACCTCACTCTACACCGCAACAGGTGTGAATTCTTACAGCAAAAGTTACACTTCTTTGGATATGTATTCTCGTCTGAGGAAGTGGCTCTGGATCCCGACAAGGTCCGGGACATCAAGGAAGCACCTGCACCAGCCACAGTGACAGAGTTGCACAGCTTCTTAGGCATGGTCAATTATTGTGGCCTTTTCATCAAAAATCTTACTACACTGACGCAACCACTCCAAGACCTCACAAACACAATGTTGGCATACTTTGACCCCTGGAAGAACACTACTATAGGTATAGATGCAGGCCTTGGAGGGTTGGGGTCAGTACTGATGCAAAGACCCACTGATGAAGACAAATGGGCCCCAGTAATGTTTGCAAATCGCTCACTGACCACTACCAAACAGAGATATTCTCAGATTGAGAATGAGGCCATAGCCATCCACTGGGGATGTCACCATTTCCATCTCTACGTGTATGGAAATCCCTTCACGGTTACTACTGATCACAAACCTTTAATTCCCCTCTTCAAAGGAACTGCTGCCAAACCACCTCCGCAAAAAGAAAAGTGGATGCTCCTATTACAAGAATAACTGCCATGTGGAGTACCGCCCTGGATCTCACAACCCGGCAGACTATTTGTCTCAGCACCCTCGTGCAGCCACTCCAGATGAAGAAGGAGACGCAGACGAGACAGAAGAATATGTGAGATATGTGACTGGTCGATCCCATCCCATTCCACTCTCTGTGGACCCCCTTTGTCAAGCCACAAACCAAGATGAATGTCTTCAAAAAGCTCTTGAAACAGCGAAGACCAATGAGTGGCACACTTTCAAGAGCAACTGGGCTCTGCTCACCCCTGAGGCGCGTAGAATTATGGAGAGCCTATATCACGTTCGTTAGGAGTTAAGCGCTGACACAAATGGGTGCCTTCTGTGAGGACTTCGCCTGGTCATCCCTACCACACTCACTGATGGTGTGATTCAGCTTGCCCATACCGGACACCAGGGCATCGTCAAGACCAAGAACCGACTGCGAACAAAGGTGTGGTTTCCTTTGATGGATGAGAAGGTTGAGGAGGTGGTCAGATCCTGTCCTTGGTGCCGGGGATGCCAGTCCGCCACTGTCTGTATTGACAGAGAAGGGGCTGCAACGTCCGGGGGCCTGTGCCATTCTTGATTTTGGGAGCCTCCCAGATGGAAGACATACCCTTGTAATGATTGACGATTACTCCAAATACCCGGAAGTAGAGATCCTCTCTTCTCTAAGTGCCAGTGAGGTGGTGCCCAAAATGGAAAAGATTATGGCTACCCATGTTTTGATCAAAGAACTGAGAACGGACAATGGCCCGCCCTTCCAGGGACAAGAGGTGGTGTTGTATCTTACCTCCCTAGGGATCACTCACAAGAAAATTACTCCGCGGGCCCCAAGTGAATGGGGAGGCCGAATGATTCATGAGAACCTTAAATAAAGTCATTTGAATTGCCTCTGCGAGCCAACAATCTCAGGAATTGTCCATTTACTCTTTCCATCAGGACTAGCGACAGACTCCCCACTCAACCACGGGCCAAGCCCCCGGGCACCTTTTGATGGGCCAGGTGGTTGTGGACTCAATTCCTCACCAATCCGGGATGGCTGCTGTATCCTGTTGATGACCAACTGGTCTATGAGAGAAGAAAGAGGCTGTTAGAAATGGGGGTCTCTAGTTGGCAAGGGTTTGCACCTTTATCCAAGTAGGGACCCTTCCTTCTAGTCAGGATAAGGGAGTTACACTACTAAAATAACCCCTGCTCACCCCCTGGCAGCTAGGCACGAGCAGTCAGGCTTATCTTTGAGGCATTGTGTAAAGCATTTGCACATAACCAACAGTAATACAGTGTAAGCACTACAAAAGGACACCACACCAGTTTAGAAAAATATCCAATATTTTTATATACTTAAGACAAGACCAAAAACTATAAAAATCCACAATACAGTAATTACAATTCTTCATTTATCAAAATAACCTTGAAAAACAGTTCCTTTAAGTCGATAGCTCCCTCTGGGGCTATCACGGCGTCGTGAACAAACAAATCCAAACAGTTCTGGCTGACCGCGGTGTCGCGGGCCAGCTACGGTGTCGGGAAGACCCGCAAAACAGTACCTTTAGAAATGCAGGGCGTCGGCGACCTCTCGTTGAGCTCCGAAAGCATGGCGTCCGCAGGCATCGGTTCCGGAGGTCGGTGCAGGAGTCGTCGGGCCCTTGAAGTCACACGCGTTGCAGATCAAACTCCTCGCGGTTGAAGTCCGGATCGCTGGCGTCGGCGGGCGTCGGGTGCTGCGGTGCAGCGGTGCGGCATGCGATGCCCTCAGGTCGAGGTGCAAGCAGCGGCTTGATGGCGGCGTCAGATGGCGTCGTCGGTGAGACCAGGGTCGCGGTGCAAAGGGATGCGGTGCTTGTCGTGGTGCTGACAGGTCAGTGTGCAAGCAGTGGCGTCGTTGTTGCTGAAGTGCTGTCGTCGGCTGACGAACTGGAGTCGATAGCGCCGGCATCGGTAGGCCAAGGCTGTGGTGCAGGATGAGGGCGGTGCGTCGTGTAACTTTACGAGCGGTGCCCTCGAACCATGGTGTAAGCAGCGGCGTCGATGTCACCGTGAAGCGGCGGTGTCGGG
This sequence comes from Calotriton arnoldi, assembly GCA_963921515.1. Taxonomy (NCBI): domain Eukaryota; kingdom Metazoa; phylum Chordata; class Amphibia; order Caudata; family Salamandridae; genus Calotriton; species Calotriton arnoldi. Next base: position 55,579 of record CAWUFW010009636.1, read on the forward strand.
GATACCAAGGCGGCGTCGTGAAGCGAGGCAGTGCGGTGCCCACAGATCGCGGTGCGAGCAGCGGTTCGGTGGCGGCGTCAGATGGCGTCCTCGGTGAGACCAGGGTCACGGTGCGGCGTTGTGGCGGTGCCCTCTGCTGTGCCTTCAGGACACGGAGTTGGCAGCGGCATCATAGACGGTGTTGCATTGCTTTTTCTTATGTTGCAGCACAAAACACACAGTCCCCAGTGCTGATGGCAGAAAAACTTGAAGTCTTTGCTGTTCCTGAGACTTCTTGAACAGGGGACAAGCTCTACCTCAAGCCCTTGGAGAAACTCACAAAAATAGATTGCAGAAAGTTCAGTCCAGTCCTTTCACTGTCCAAGACAGAAGCAGCCACTGCAGGCCAACACAGCAAAGCACTCAGCAAAGTGGTAGTTCCTCATCACAGCTTCTCCAGCTCTTCTTGGCAGTCTTCTTGGTCCAAAAGAGTTCTAAAGTTCAGGGGTTTGGGCCCCACTTTTTATAGCCCAAAATCCTTTGTCCTCTCAGGCAGAGAGTGTCTGTGCCCAGCCAGAACCAGTTCTGCCCTCTCTGGTGTGGCTTCCTGGCAGGAGGTTGAGACGGCATTGTCAGAGGCAGACCAGGCCCATTCAGGTGAAAGGAAATCTCCTCCCCCTACTCTAAATGCAGCCCAGGTCTATTCAGCCCTTTCCTGACCCCCCTAGACTATCTGGAGCCACGACTCCTCCCCAGCCCCTGTCATCCAAATCCCAGACAGTCAATCCACAACCCCAGCAGAGGCCTACTGGATGGCTGAGCAAGAAAATACCTACTTTCTAAAAGTGGTATTTTCAAACACAGAATGTAAAAATCACCCTCACTTTAGATTCTGAGTTCAGGTATACTAAACTTTATTTTTCTACCTAGTTCCCAGGGCCAGTTATGTTTATAAGAGGTTATAAACAAACTCCCCATTCTGTCCTATGGGAACAGGTAGCCTTGCAATAGTGAAAACGAAATTGGCAGTAATTCACTATCAGGACATGCCACACACACCAGGGCATGTCCTACCTTTCACATACACTGCACCCTGACCACAGGGGTACCTTGGGCCTACCTTAGGGGTGACTGACATGTAAGAAAAAAGAAGGTTAGGGCCTGGCAAGTGGGTACACTTGCCAAGTCGACATGGCAGTCCGAGACTGCACACAGGCTCTGCAATGGCAGGCCAGAGTTACATTTACAGGCCGTTTGCGTGGGTGGCACAATCCAGTGCTGCAACCTACTAACAGCATTTGATTTACAGGCCCTGGCATGCTCAGTGCACTCTACTAGGGACTGACAGGTAAATCAAATATGCCAATCATGGAAACACCAATCCATAACACAGTTTACAACAGGAGCACTTGCACTTTACCACTGATCAGCAGTGAGAAAAGTGCGCAGAGACACTAAGCCAGCGAAAACAGAGTCAAAACCGGGAGGTCAGCAAGCAAAAACTCTGGGGAAACACGCCAAAAGATGTCAAGTCTAACAGAGGCCCAATGAGCGAGCCAGCCATCGCCAGTGAGCAAAGGTATCAGATCTGAAAGTGGGTGATTTGGTACTGGTGCAGGATCGATGCCCTAGCAGCAAATTCAGGCTACCTTTTGAGCGACATCCCTGGAACATACTCTCTTTGCATGGCACTAGAGTCACTGCTTGTAGGGGACAAGAGACAAGAACTCTGAACATTTCAGCGTTCAAGAGGTTTCATCTACAGCTAAATCATTCCCTGTCGTGTGAGGGTGCTGCCCCTGTCATAGAGGAACAGGACTGTGCTTCTGAAGTGGACCATCCGGCAGGTGGACCGTCAGCGTCTAGTGACAATGGAATCAGAGTTGCCAGCTCAACAGAAATACCTCCGAGGAGTTCCACTGCCAGCTCATCAGATCTATGGCCCAGCAGCCATACTCACACCCGATATGGGCTCTGGAACAATCCCATGCCATCGACTAGACTGAGAGATCATGTGGTGTAAGCGGTTTTGATGTGGTGTCAGGTAAACTCTTGTTATCAGGTACGTCACACTGTCATATTGATCTGTTATTTCTGTGTGAAATCCCTGTCTTCCTGTTCACCATTCAGTTATGGTATTCATGTTGGATATGCTGTCCATTGTATGTTTGATTTGCATTTTGGGGAGGAATGTAGTGTCGGTCCAGTGACGTAACTGGAGCGTCAGGATCGCATCAATGTGCCCTGATGTTAGGGGTGTTGTGTCACTGCCCCTGTGGGCTGAGTATTGTTTGGTTCGCCACCATACCACATGGAGCTTAGGAAATAAATTGGGGCTTTGCCTGGAATGGCCTCAGAGGAGACCTTGGCCTGGGCATTACTCAGGAACAATGTGAAGAATATCCCGTACAAGTGCATTATATCCTATGTCACTTATATCTGATCGAGATATCTAGCTGCAGATTCCTTCTCTTTGAATCCTTCCCTGGCGCCAGACGGGATCTGGAACTTTTTCCAACAGTACATCTGTGGGTCAGTAGGGGGCGTCAAGCAACTCCGCAGCGACGTTGTCTCTCGAATGTGACATCAACGAAGTCCATATAAGCCCTCCCCCTACACGCTGACGTCAGTTCCTTCTTTTCCACACTAACACGCGGATCCGCTCTGCAGTTCTTCTGGCCATTTTCGGCCTACTTGACGGTTTTTCATCGACGGAGCAGGGTGTCTTTCTTCCTCTTCTTTAATGTCCTCGGGGTTCAAGCCTAGTGAGACCTGTGTGCGACCAATGTCCGCCATGGATGCACTCAGTTTGCATGTGACAAGTACCATGTCTCCAAAGAGTGCAACTCTTGTCAGCAGCTCCGACCGAAAGCGTGCAGGTAATGTCGCATAAATCTCCTGGTGGCGCGAATGTCACAGTCTTCAAAGTCTTCTCATCATACGCGGTCCCCTATGTGTTCTAGGGACCAAACGCGTCCGTACTAGGAGCCGTTCCAGCGGGCGTCATTCTCCTTCAACTTCCATAGGTAGGTCTCGGTGCCGGCGATCGAAATCATGGTGCCTCCCACCTTCATCGCCTGCTGCTGATCCCCACTCTTCTGTTGAAGTGCTGAAGCATGAGTCTGCCTGCGTCTCCCCAACTATCCTCAGGCAGGGGCATCTTTAACCCAGATGAGACAATATTCTCAATCTCTTCTTTCTGTTCTTGGGTTGTCACCTCCCTCTGGAGCACCCTCGGGCCCGACGGAAGTGCATGAGGTCATGCCAATGACTCCACCGGTGGGGTCTCCCTCTGGTTCAGCAGGTCGGCCTCTTGTGTCTGACACCACAGTGGTGCCGGTGCACAGCCCATTGCAGCTCCCACCTTTAGCTCCTGCTTCTGGTCTGCCGACTCCAATGTTGGCATCGAGCTCTTGTCTGCCGGCCCCCATAGTGGTGCCATTGATGCCCATCGACGTTCCTTCTGAGGTTGAGGCATCGCCTTGTTGGCGTCGACCGGCTTCAGTCACGGTGTTGAAGCGGTGCCGATGGAGCCGATCGTCATGGCTGTTTCCCTTCTGGTTTTTCCTTCTGAGGACCATAGCTGTGGCTGTACTACAAACGGCGTGGTGTGTCCCACTCCAAATCCGGACATAGTACCACCCCCTATACAATCTTGCTGGTTACTTGACTTGGGTGATGCCAGTGGCTTAGAATCTTCGTCAGCCTCCTGTTTCCTCCTGGTTTCGCTACGGAGGCGAGTTCCACGCTGGCAGACATGCTCAATACAGTTTTCGTTGCCCTGGATTTACTCCTTCCTTTGATGGAATTATCAACAGACCCCTTAATTGGTGTTCTGCATCCCGCCCAGTCTAATGTTGAGCCTGTACCTCCTTATAGTGACGGTCTTTTCGATATCCAGTTGGGTGCTTGGCCTAAACCTGAAACAGGGCTCCCTGTGGAATGCTATATTTCTCACAGGCATCGTCCGGCCCCGTAGGATCTCTCCTTTCTCCTTAGACATCCCTCTACTAAAAGCTTTGTGATTCAGGTTGCTTTAGCCACGCAAAATATTGATTGTCTCCCTTTGTCCCTCCAGAGAGGGAGGCCAGGAAATTTTACGCTTGTAGTAAGCATATTTTCTCTTCTTCTAGCACTACTCTGCGCTCTCTGAACACTTCCTGTGTACTTGCCCACTTCTCCCATGCCTTGTGTGACTCTGTGGAGCATCTTTTGCCCTCCCTTCTGGAGGAAGCCTGGAATGCTCTTGTATCCCTGGTACAAAATGGGAAAGAAGCTGCCACACTTAGCATCCGCTGTGGTATGGATACTACCGATTCTGTTTGTCGGGCTATGGCCTCTTCCATTGCTCTGCATCTGCACGCATGGTTGCGTACTTCCAGGTTTTCAAAGGCTGTGCAAACTGCTTTGATTGTAATGCCTTTTGATTGCACCTCCCTTTTTAGGTCGAGCCTATAGCTGCAGCGCGCATGCGCTGCTCGCTTTGTTAGGTCGAGCCTATAGCGGCAGCGCGCATGCGCTGCTCGCTTTGCGAGGCATGCAGTATTCAGTACTGGGTGGAAGCTCCGTGGAAGCTCCGCCCACTCTCTGCCCATTGGCTTGTGTCTTTGTCCTCGTAAATGCTATCTTCTGATTCATTTTGAGGCTTGTTAGTCCCTCCTTATGACGGCTATGTCGTCATTTGTCACCTCCCATGGCTACTGGCCCCTTTACTTCGAGTGTTACACCGTACGTGGACTGTGAGCACTCCTTTGTGCCCCCTTCTCCCCCGCCGGCACTCCCGTTGTCCGTGCCCGTGCCCCCACCCTCCCGCCCATTGTCCGTGATGCAATATGCAATAGGTCTCGCGTAAATGCGAGCCCTATTGCATTGCAAATGCTTGTTTTAGGTGTGCTGTTCGTTCGGTTGTTTTAGTTGACGTGAACAAGAAATACAAATCCCATGATGCTGTCGGTCAGCAATGGACATCCCAGACTGGAAAATCGTGCCCCTGATTCCATGGAGTCATTTGGTAATCTTACTCTTGGGTGAGACAGTCGGGAATGGGGTCACTAACAGGGCAATCTCAAACATTTGCTACGAGTACTTTACTGTCCCATCAAAACTAGATAGCCTGACAAAACGTCTGCTGCTTTAGTGCTTGTGAAGCATGCACAGGGCTGCTGGGAAACGAATGTTGCCTCGTCAGCGAGCCATCTTTTATTTTGATTTATGTGGCGAGAGGATTGGCTGCTATTCGGAGAGTCCCTGCTCTATTCAAGGCTGTGAGACACTGCGTGGTCTGTAGAATGAGCGAGGGGAGCACATGGCATGACGCACCTGGCATGTGCGTCTCTTGCTAATCATTAAAGAGGGCCGCGCCGTTAAGTGTATCACATAAACATTCTTGGTGAAGCGCAGGAGCAAGGTCCAGAGACGGCCAACTCTGTCATCGAGGAGCTGCACCAGCGGGGACAGGGAGACACTCCATTACTATGGACCAGCTAGCCCGGCACAAACTTCGTTTCTTTGCAGAGTGACACTTCAGTGACCTGGAACTAAAAGAAAGACAGTATAACCTGTGTTCTGTTATTTGTCTACCCTGCTTCTTAAGATCAAGAGCATCCTGGGCTTGCGCGTGGGTCTTCCGAGACTCTCCCTCTGCAGCGGGATTATTGCACCAACCAGAAGCCACAGGAGGCCCAACAATGGCTGCCCAGGACAGGATTTTAATCCGAGGCGGGAGAGTAGTGAACGATGACAGCTCGCAGTTTGCGGATGTCTACATTGAGGGAGGCCTGGTGAAGGAGGTCGTAGCCAGACAGCTGCCTGGTACCCCCGAGGGGGTGAGGGTGATTGACGCCACCGGCAAGCTGGTGATGCCGGGAGGAATCGACACACCTACACACTTCCAGCTGGAGTTCATGGGCACCCAATCCGTGGATGACCTCTACGTAGGAATGAAGGTAAACATGAACATGTGCCTGGGAGCCTCGCTCGCGCCCTCTCTCATCCCTCCTTATCCTGTTTTGCATGAACATAGTGGACACATTGTTTTGTTTTGTTATTGGTTGTTGATTAACACCACAGGTCTCGTTTGATTTCCATGAAACGACAAACAGCATGATGGCACGGTGCATTCTACCGCTGCTGCTTTCATATGTGGTGACAGATTAATCAGAATCAGAAAGAACTTTATTCGATTGCTGTTTCAGACAATCATAAAAGCACATAGGAAAAAAAGAAAGAACACACAGTTCATTACACAATATAAGATTAAAAATATAAAATATACAATTAAATATAAAGTTCAAATCTTAAGAATAATATACCTTTGCTCTTTAAAAACTCGATGATTATATTACAATGCATTTCCTGTGGCTGAGTACTTTCTTTAAAAACATTGCTACCCTCCAAACTCTATGTTCATTATCCAAGAGCTGTAATACCATAAACGCCGGTCGACATTGTCTGATCCCCAAAGTTTTTAAAATTGTGACATTACATACCTTCCTTAATTCAGTATAAAATCTACAAAATAAAACAACATGAATGGTGGATTGTTCTGAATGATTATCACAAGGACACAATTGCATCTCTCAGGCCCAGTCGTTCATTTTTGGAAAACCTACAAGTTTATGAAAGATCCCGAGCCTGAATCTAGTCAGTAAAAACCTATCATAACCACTAGGTACCATTATTAAATAAGGTTGTATACTAAAAGTTGTTAAAATCATCTGGTTATGCTGGACAGTGGGTTTTGTGATCTCTGCTGATATTCTAAGAGTATCTAATAACAGGAGGCCCTCTCTATTTAGCTCCTTTCTCGTGACCCTCAGCATGGTACTCGGCTCAGTAAAATATTTCCCCCACCACCACCACCAATACCACTACCACCACCACCAACAATACCACCACCAATACCACCACCACCAATACCACCACCAATGCCACCACCACCAATACCACCACCAATGCCACCACCACCAATAATACCACCACCACCAATACCACCACCACCAATACCACCACCAATGCCACCACCACCAATACCACCACCACCAATAATACCACCACCACTACCAATACCACCACCAATACCACCACCACCAATACCACCACCGCCACCACTAATACCATCACACCACCAATATCAGTACCACCACTACCAATACCACCACCACCAATACCACCACCTCCACCAATACCAGCACCATCAATACCAGCACCACCAATACCAGCACCACCAATACCAGCACCACCAATACCAGCACCACCACCACCAGCACCACCACCAATACCACCACCAATACCAATACCACCACCTCAGCGCCTCTCGCTCACTAGTAATAGCAGGGGCACTGTACTATGCCAGAGCTGCAACCGAGACCATCCCTCCCTCCCTCCATGCCTGCCATAAAGCACAGCCCGCTCTGCACCAGGAGGTGAAGCCAGGGACCTACTACAGCTGGAGTTTTTTTTATTAGGCCAAAGATAGCAATGACATTACACAATGCCACACTGCACACTCAAATCATGGAGAGAGCAGGAAATACCCCCCCACCCGCTCTTCCTCGTGAGCCGCTACAGTGTAATCACAGAGCAAAAGGTGTTGGAGCGCTTTGTTAGTGTTTATAGCTCGGATCATATTTAACTCTCACTTCACACTTTGTGTCTGTGTAGTTTACAACACTTACACATCTTCTTCACTGCACTATTCATCACTGCTTTGAAGATGTCGCAGGCCGGTCTCTTCCTCTGATATTTACAATCTAACAAGCTAACAAGTGGTCGAGCAGGCCCTTTATTGCAATGCAAGAGGTCTCACATTTGCGAGAGTTTAAGCTATTAGTATTGTAAATGACAATGTCGCTTATTTATGTTTTAAAACCCAAAGCATAAATAAAAGGCATTGCCATTTACAATGCCAATAGCTCAAACTCGCGTGAATGCGAGACCTATTGCATTGCAAATGCTTGTTGGTGCACATGCAGACTCAGCTTTATGACGGTTCAGAGATAGTCATGGTGGTACAGAGTCTTATCTCTGTTGTTGTACTAGGGTCATAGGGGACACTTGTTTCCCTCTTGTTTTAACTCTTTTCCACCTTCCTAGGACGGATTTCTTCTCTCTCCACCAGGGATACAGCCACTGTGGTATTCCTGCTTTCCGCAGGTACTTTTTGTCTCATTATGCTGTCGGTGACAGGTTTCGTTTTTAGCCATCTGGAACTTATCATACTTTGCAGTCTCCTGGGAGTCTGTTCTTTGACTCTTTTGCCGCTTGAATTTTCCTACCGAGTACCTGCTCTGTGGCAGGTTTCTCTTTATGTTGTGCGGTTGCACAACAGCCTTGTACCCTGTTTTTGAGGACCTTATCTTGTATGCCCCGAAGGCATTTTCGTGAGCTACTTATGCACTTAGGACCCCTATTAGGGACTTTGCCTTCATCTTTCCTCTGCCCTTATGTCCATATGGGCTATGCTGGTGCCGCAGGAAGGCAATCTCTTGGATTGATTTGCTTTCATTTTCATCTTCAATCCTTTTCAGTGTGGCCCTTCTCTTTGCTTTGTTTTACTCTCTGGAACCCATGGATTTCTCATGTTGTGTTCGTATTGGTTAATGCCTGGCTTCCACAACTCCAGCCTTCTCGTGCTCCTGAGACTGTTCGTCACCAGCAGTCTGGTATCTTGTGCCTTTATTTATACATATCTGCCTTCACACCCGTGGGGTAGCTGGAGTGTCTGCTGGTCTTTTCAGTCCTCTTCACCTGGGACACCAGTCCCCTTGATTGTCAGATCCTTGCCTATTTCACAAGAGTATGGGTTTTCCTGTATCTTTCCTCCTTCCACTCCCGCCTTCTTGGCGTCCCTTTTTCTATGGAAGAGGTTAGATTTCACCCCCCCCCTTCTTTGGTGGGGTATTCTATTAATTCTCTTGGGACATATCCTAACTTTTATCAGGTTTCCATGAAGCGTTGGTCAGGTTTCTTACCTGTTTCTCTTACTTCTGTACATTGGACAGTGTGTGATTGTCCTAATCAACTATCTGTTGCCCTTAGTTTCCACGAGCCCTTCGTTTCACCCTGGCGGTCGCCGTCTTCTTCATCTTTTCCTTCATGGTGTACTTTCCATATGCTGTTATTTTTTACTTCTGCTACCGCCTGCTGGCATCCTTCCTCAGCTGATGGTGTTGGTTCTTGGGCGGTTGCCCTTGTTCTCCTATAGTGGGCACTGCCTTCCACTTCTTACTCTTATGTGGCATTGTGTTGCCGTTTCCCAGCCATGTCTTTCTATCTCCACCTCGGCTACTGTCGTAACTCTTCTTTTATGATGGTAGGATGTGTTGTCTCTGTCCTTCCTTGGTTACCTCTGTTCTTGGAGTCTCCTTCGTTCATCCCGCTCACTGGGGGTGGATGTGGGTTGCCTTCGGAGGTGTAAATATACTTTTGCTTTACCCTGTATGACGTCTATCTTCTGGGATTTCTATGTTTTTTATATCCATATTTATTCTTATATGCATTTATCCTTGCATGCATCTGCATGGCTGTCCCTATCTCTTGCATGGATCTCTTGTGGATGTTTTTTACTTCAGATCGTTTTATGTGTGTGTTTGCACATATGGTTGTCTGGCCTTCTGCACGGTGTACGTCACCGCATCTTACCTCCAATCTTCTTGGTGACCTGGTTCACCATTCTTGGTTGTACCTGTTGTTTCCTCGCTTCTCTTCAGTGAGCATCCCCGGTCCATTACTCGGAGGGGGTTTTCTGTACCTTTGTGGTTCTCTGTTTAAGAGCAGTTTCTTTACCGTTCTTGTTATTTTCCTAGTGATGCTCTACAGCATTCATTGCGCTCTTTTTCCCCATCGTTCTTTCATTGGAGACTTCCTTTTTCGTCCTCTGTTTCTCAGGGTCGTTTCCTCGACGATCGGTAGGTGCTCTTATTCGCTGTATGTGTTACTGAGGTCGAGCGCCTCGTGTCTACTCCTATTTGGTTTTGGGCCTGGACTCTATGGACTTTTGTCTTTGGTCCCCTTGCATTCACCGATCTTAGGTTGCATTCCTTTTGGGGCTGCCTCTTTTACTGGTTCTGTACCGTGTCTCCTGGTCTCTGGCTTTCTCCTCCCGTCGTTCTTGGAGATCAGTCCTTTCAGTGAGCATCTTGCTTCCCTATCAGTTTTTGGATAGTCTGGTCCCTTTCTGCTTTTAGGACCAGCTTCTCCTGTTGAGAATCTTTTGGGAAGTCAGTACACAGCCCTCTTCCTGGGATGGTACTGCTTGGGTATCAGATTCTAAGATAAGGAATCTGCGGCTAGATCTCTCTGTCAGATGAACAAGTTACTTACCTTCGGTAATGCCTAATCTGGTGGAGACAAGATCTAGCCGCGGATTCCTTATCGACCTACCCATCCTCTTCGCTCTGTGAACTGAGGGATTGTTGTCTCCAAGATCCCCTCTTGCATACTACTATGGTTCTTTCGATCTGTACTTGTTGATAGAAGTTTCCTTTTCCCTTTTTGGCACACTGTTTCCTGAGATTGTTTTTCCTGATGAAGTAGCTCCGCGTTGTTGGCGTGGATATAGTCCCAAAAGAAACTGACATCAGCGCGTCGGGGGAGGGCTTATATGGACTTCGTTGATGTCACATTTGAGAGATGACGACGCTGCAGAGTTGCTCGAAGCACCCTACCGACGCGCAGAGGTACTGCTGGAAAAATTTCCGGATCCAGCCTGGTGCCTAGGGAGGATTCTAAGATAAGGAATCTGCAGCTAGATCTTGTCTCTCCTAGTTAAAGTGTAACCGAAGGTAAGCAACTTGTTCAATAAGGTGGTCGGAATATGTGTCACATTGTAGCCACAACATTTTAAACCAGGCCCATACTTAGCTAAATGTTTCCTTATGAACCAGTTGTTTTCAATGTCAGTCTGACTGGATGTTGAAAAAAATCCTTACCACTTATTTTAGTGTTTCGTAAGTGTGTGTGCATGTTTGCACGTGTGCGCGTAAATGGCCTAATACTGACTATACCATAAAACTTGGAAATATGTGAAATTGTAAGAGTTTGTGTGATTTAAACTTTACTTTATGTAGTGAGACCAGACTTGAAATTATAATTGATTGTTTTTTTCTGTATGCCACTATGGATTTGTATTTCACGAAAGCATGTGAAATTGAGGACATGAATCGCATGATTGCTGGGAAGCTCATGTAAAAAAAATACTCTTCCATTTTCAATATATGATTGCATTTTGGGTATTTTATGATGGTGTTCTACCTTTTTTACAATTAATACTGTTGCACCATCCACGTGGCAGTATTATTGACTGCATTTGTGATATAAAAGGTGATGTAATTTGTTATTGTATTTATTTGTTCCATCATTTTGTACATGAGTCAAAAATGTGTGACATTGTGAAGAGTAGATGGCGGGGTGGAAGTCAAGGTTAGGGTAGTAGTTTTACCTTTGAATTTCGTGTCTCTGTTCTGTAGTGTAGCCAGTGTTGACCCCCACCTTCTACCGTTACGAATCAACTATATTTTTACAGTGATTTCTTTATGTTGAAAGACCAGCTTTGTAGCCTCCAAGCACCCAGCCAGGAATCAGAATCAATTTCTTCCAATAAGTATGAGCTGTAATATACATTAATGGCACAAGGCTGCAACAAACATTAGAGGTGCCAGTAATCAACATGAATAGTCCCATTCAGTAATGAGCACCAAATTTCGCAACAGTTAGAGGAGATAGGGTCAGAAAGAAATGAGCAGTTTATATGTGGAGTTTGCATTCATGGTGACAGCGTTCGGAAACACCAGGAATGATAAGTTCCGTTTTAATGCGTTTTTATACTGCTCTTTGAAGTTTACGAGAGCGCTTTAAAAAGAAAGCAAACAAAACACCTTTTTCAGTATTTCATTTTTTAATGCTAAGTGCTCTCACTGAAAAATCTGTGTTGTTTAACTTCTGTTGAAGAAGGAACCTACACTGCATAGATGATCAGTGTATACTCCTTTTCCCTCGTTTTGCTAGGGGTAAAGGAGGGCCGGGACAGATGAGACCAATAGTTTAGCCCTGCTTGCAAATCGAGAACTGGGTGAGGGGACGGCTCTCCAGGGTCCCAAGCTTCCCTCACCTTCATTTCTGAAAGTGTGGAGTGTTAAGGCACAGTTGTTAACTTTTTGTTGGGGAGGGTGGCCGGCAGGGCACCAAATTCTCAGTCATTAGTCAAAGCCAGGAGGTGAAAATGGCAGCCTGCTGCCTTTGGGCAGAGGGAACAACAAGGTGATGGATGAAATGCTTGAATTAATCTCAGCCACTGGTGATCACTCGGGCCGCATGCCAATCCATCGTTTTTCGCCCAACATGCACCTCAGTTTGGAACCAGCTGTATGGAAATCAGTCTTGACCCTGCTCCTCATGGGAACAGTCCAGCCCAAACTGCCAAGCCAGGTCCTCCCTGAACCAGAATAGAAGCATCCTAGGACCAGTTTCGCCCTCATAATGGCTCATCAGCCAGGTATAGCTTGATTCCGGTGGCACAGTGAACACAGAACCCACGTCTGAGCATACATGTCGCTCTGAGTACGTCAACTGCAACAACAACAAGGCAATGGATGAAATGCTTAAATTAACTTCATCCACTTTCCCCATTGGGGCAGGATAAAGGCTGATTTGGCTCACTGTGCTACTGGAACCAAGCTATACCTGGCTGAAGAGCCCTAACTAGGGCAAAACTGTTCCAGTTCGAGGAGGAGCTTGCCTGGCAGTTAGAGCTGGACTGTTTCCAGGAGGAGCAGGGTCAAGACTGATTTGCAGATGGCTGGGTCCAAACTAAGGTGGCATGGTAGGCAGAAAAGAATGGATTGGGATGCGGCTTGCGCATTGCCAGTGGGTGAGATTAATGCAAGCATTCCATTCATCACCTTGTTGTTTTTGCATTTGGGCAAAGGGGCAAGACTGGGAGTGGCAAACACCTCTTCAACCTGCCCTTGGTCTATGGTGGCTGCAGGCACTGAGAACTCTTCTAGCACTTAGACGAAGCTAGAAGAGACAAGGGACAAAGTACACTTTCCATACTGGGGAAAACAGGACTGACACGCACTGTCTGTAGAGAAGGCTAATAATAGCCATTTCTCTTCTTTGGGGAACCCCAAATATTCCAGCTAAATAAAAGGCTGTTCACAACTGTGTTAGAACATTTCCAATGATACTAGCCATGCATGGCCAAAGGCCTTGCATAGCTAATTTAGCAGTACCGAGTATTGCTGCACGGTTATAAAAACCTCAGAAATTCCCTTAACAACAGAGTTAACATAATGTGATGTTTGTAATGGAGAGCCTAAAAGCACTAACATTTGACAGTTATCGTAAACTACACAAACCGTAACTCACACCTTTACTATATGGTGTTTAAGTCCTTGCAGACGTTATCACTAATGACAAGTCAAATTGCATCATCTATTAACTCTCAAATGACATCAGTAATAATGTCACTGATGAGGGTACATATTTATTTATGATTTCCTGTGGTGCCACAATACCTGGTAGGTGTTAGTGCATTTTACAAGTAACCAGTGAGATACAATGAAAGAAGACATTTCCTAAAGCCATAAGAAGACGACATTATGAAAAGAAGGAACAAACAGATTGGTTATAGACAAACGTATGGCACAAATGATGTCAACAAACATGACACCGCCAATTTCATCCTCAGTGACCTCACTGTTATCTACACGAAGGACTTTGGAAAGCTTCAGCCTGGTGGGTCTCCCACACAAGTCACTTGGAATGGCATTTGTGAAACCTAGGTGGTTTGCAGACAGATAATGTGGCTTACAATTTGTTGTCTTTCCCCACATCGTCAGTTTGCCAATAGGAGTGCCATGGTCAGTATTTTTCAGGGACTGCTAGATTGTGTACACCAAATAGGCATAGGGTGAAGACACTATTTTCAGGCAGTCTTTCCTCTCTGGGCAACCCCCAGTCGATCGATTTTCAATGACATGCCGGGGAGGAAGAATAACAGCAATTGGTCTCCCATCTGGGTGTATCCGATGTTTCGTCTCTCCCCTGAGAGACAGATAATTCTTTGGGATTCTCAACAGCATGTTGTACCTGGTGTTGGGTAATCATGCCGTCCATGCACCCAAAAGCACCATTGTAGTCCTTAGGGTACCTGTCATCATCCTGGGGTGCACAGGCACACTCCTAAAGATTTGTAATACAGGAAATTCCCTTCCAGCTAACTCTTGCAAGAGGATGGTGACGGAAATGGAAAAGGTGGAAGCCTGAAGCCTGAAATGTGGTAAACTGAATACAGATGCTCTAAATCTATATTTTGAATATGTTGCACCTATTAATATTCTCAATGCAGAATGGGTGCTCTGAAGTGTGATAGGTCCCAATGCACGCGGGCAATGCAAAGTTCACCCCACTGTTCTGTTTTAACAAAGAATTAAGAGCAAAGAAAAAAAAACATTACAGATAATGTCATTTAAGGGAATCACACACATTACCACTGCAGTTAAAAAGGTAAAGTGTTTGACTGATTTGAAATAGAGGTAGAGTTAATGTCAGGCTAAGAGTTAGATGTAGGTTTAGGTATGGGATTTGTGTTAGCATCAGGGTGAAAGTTAAGTTTGCAGTTATATTGAGAGTTATAATTGAGGTACATGGAAAACTAATTGTTAGGGATAAAGTTGCTAGTTAGAGTTAGGATTAGGGCCAGAGTTACCTTGACATTAGGTTTGGTGAAGTATTGGACTATGTTCATGGACTAGGGTATGGGTTAACTTTTAAGTATATTTAGGATAAATTTGAACTTCAAGGTACATTTAGGGTGAGGTATAGAGCTTGAGTGAGTTGTGGTAAGGGTGTGTAAAACCTACTTAAAACCATTTTCATTGCAAAATTTATTGTAGGAGTTTTATTGTAGCAGACAAACTAATGTTCTATTCTATACATTACATTTTCTATTTAATGTATTCTCTGTAATGATTTTCCAACGTAATTTTTAAATAAGCGCTCCGCTGCCTTTTAGATATGTTTGCGCTCTAAAAATACCTGATTCATACATACATATAGATTATGCAGATTGTTACATTGGTCATATATTACTTTTTTACTTAGTTCACGTATTACCTTCACCTTTAATAGAATGAAGAATTACTGTTTTCTATCTCAGTGATATGTTGATCATATTGTATTTTATTAAATTGTGTGGATCAGTGTTCATCAACAAATACAAGTTACACCTTCACGGGTTTCTCGTTGAATGCTCATTAATTACTTAGAGACATATATTACATTGCATACCATGCACAGATCAGCCATTTTGAATGTATCCATATTGTGTTTTCTTTTCTGTCACGTGTTTGTTAGCACGGGTGATTGATCATCCTCTATTTGACCATATTGCTTTTATTATTACCAGATAGCAAGTTCTTACATAGCATATCACATATCATCTGTATTTTGATGGCCAGAATGAACACA
Source organism: Calotriton arnoldi (assembly GCA_963921515.1). NCBI lineage: Eukaryota > Metazoa > Chordata > Amphibia > Caudata > Salamandridae > Calotriton > Calotriton arnoldi. Next base: position 71,029 of record CAWUFW010009636.1, read on the forward strand.
TATTCATTTAATTGTTTTACACAAATGCTTGCCAAAAGATGTATCAAATGACTTTTTTCTGACCACAGCATATCCTGTAATGGAAGCCATATCATGCGAACCGGATAAGCCAGAACTTGAAAAGCCGCTGGTACTGACAGTCAGGATTCATTCCTTTTATCCAAATTCTATCAACATTAGCTGGTGGAAAAATGATGAGCATCTACCCACGTCTGGAATGCGCAACTTTAAAGAAGATCAAATTGATAAGAATGGTAACAGTTCATTTGTCATATGGAGCCACTATGACATGTGCCTTACCTTGGAGGATAGAGGGAAGAAACTCATTTGCCGCAGTGGAGCATGAGAGTCTGTCAAAGCCAATGGAATCAGAATATATTCTTCATGAAATAGGTAATGTGACAAGCTGCATTTTCTTTTCCTGCCTTTGGAAGCATGAACATTCAGAATTAAAGAATGGTGAATCTATAAAATGTTATCACATGTTGAATTATTGCATCTCCAGAAAATACATTCTGTGAAAATGAATCACCATATACAGCTATAAGATATATTACCCCTTCCTTCATATTTATCTCCCTCTTTGAGATTTGTATTTTTCCACAGAACCATGCTATGACCTGCTGAAAATTGATTTTTGAATAAAAAGGATATCATTCAGTTTGTATTCCATTAGGATGATCCCTCCTTCATAGAAGTTTGATTTATATTGTATTTAAACAGTAGGGCTTTGTAAAGTGTTCAATTCAATTACACAGCCTCCTCAGTTAGGCCTGGTGCATGCAGTTGACACAGCATCTTTGATGGGTAGGCTGCCTATGTCTGGTGTCAGAGCTGGTGCTTGTGCAGTTTCAGTAGCGGTCTTAACGTACTGGCATCACCTGTGGAAAGGATGTATAAGTTCATCCACACCTTTATTATATTCCTATCACATATATAGAAGATGTAATATTTCGTTCATATTCCATAACCATCCCAATTTCTTCACTAATATATTTTGAGCATTTGTTTCTATTTTATCCTTCTTAGAGTAGGAATTCTTGGGCATTGTATAGTGCAAGCCAGTGTAGAGGTAAAAGTACACTGAACCATGGCTCCACTGGAATCCTCAAATATCCTGTCATAAACAGAGGATCTAAAACATTTAGTGATTATTCCAGGAATGCACCAAACACCAGGTTATCATCTGGTTTAGGCTTATATCATTTTCTAGGTTACCTCTTTTCCTGAGATTATTGCTTTACATATGAGCCACCACCATCATGCAATAAGACAATGCTTTCCCATTTTAGCTCTGGTTTCTTAAAAGGCCATAAAACAAATCCTTTAGTATTCATAAATTTAGTTGAAAAAGTGTAGTCCCTGCTCCACTCTGGTTGGCATCAATTTTCCATTTCAGAACGACTGTCTTTTAAAAATATAATTTCCCATTTCTGACCTTCCACCCTGGCAGTTTCTGTCCCCAGTCACCTAACAATACATGATCTTAGTCATTACCCATGGTCTTATTTGCTCTTCTGCTTGTTACTTGACTTGGTAGTGTTGTAGATGCAGCGTCTTTATTGTTCTTTAGGGAGTCCATATATCTATTTTGTTTAATCTTTTTTGAGTTACTAACAGACGGGCTCAGCTTTCCCCAACTGATTTGATTCATGGTCTCCTTTGGTCCCTTCTGTCCTTGAAGAACACCCCAGTCTTCTTTTGTTTTCAGGCCTCTAGTTCCATTTGTTAAGCCATTTCTTGTACCCAATTAAAAGCTTATGCCACACAGTTATTTCAAGAATTGCTAATCAGTTTTAAGTGAATTAGAAATACATGTTTGATTTCTGAATATATCCCTTAAAGTATCTTTGACAGTAGCTTTTTTTTTTTTTACTGGTTCATCCTGTATTTTTTGGATCTCCCAATGTCTTCTATTCACCAGTCCCTTTATAGATACCAGAACCGACGACAAATGTATATGCGCTACTTGCATCTGTGTTATTTTATGGGCAAGACAATTCTACAAACCCTTTCTAGGTTCTTTTCAAGGTTTAGATTTGCATCCTCTTTTATCAGGCTAGCCTACAAATGACCTGTTGAAATTTTCTTCACCCACACTCCTGTATTTTTCCTTCCTATTACTCCCACACTCAGGAGGTTGTTCTTTTTTGTCTATTTTGATAATTTTATATCTTTGCCATAATCACCTCATTGTTAGCCTTTAATTTGTTCAGTTGTATATTCACTCCTTCTGACCTTTTCTCCATTTTCTGCATACATTTCAATAGGAGTTACATTTTGTAAGTTCTCCAATCACCTATCTCGTCCCTTCAAAAACTGTCTTAAGTTCAATGTTTTGAATTACTGTCCAGTTTTATTCACTCTGTTCGTTAACATATCAAACATTTATCACTCACTATTCTGCACTAATTTTCTGCTCTTTGTTCCATTGGAAGTTTGCACTTTTAGCAATTTCTGTTCCACCCCTTTATCCTTTTCATGTTTACTGCTTATGAAGTGAGTGTGTTGCATTGAGGGTTGTGTAGTCTCTGTTTTCCTAGCCCACCATGAGTAACATTTCTTGATTTCCCCGCAGTAAATGCTATTTTTGCAAAGTTCCCAGAGAAAATAATCCCCTCATCTGATTTTAGGTCCTGCTTCTCTTCACTTATTTTGATGGCCTTGTCTGGGTGCTAATCACACGCTAGAGGATTTTAAACAAGACTACCAGCCCAGGTGTAAGTGGTCAGACCTGCTACAATGTGTTTTCTATCTCCCTTTCTCATTTCTTTCTCTTCCTCATTTTTCTTCCCCTTCTACATTTCGTGCTTTACCATATGCTTCTGACAACATTTCTCAGGCATTTATCTTTATCCTCTTTTGTTTCATTTGCTTAAACGTAACATGGCACTATTAAGTTTATATAACATGAAGCGAGTTAAATTCCTTCCCTCTTAAATATTCAACTCTGCCCTTCATCGGGCAGTAGTTTCAAAATGTGCATACTTGGCTTTCCGGATTCTATAGCTTTCTCCTTTTTTGTTTGTATAAATGGTGTAATACTCTTATTCTTCTTGCCTTCTCTTTCCAGACAGACGACTGACCCAGTTGTATCTCCCCCTATATATATTTGGGACCAGCAGTTTTTGAGAGGATATGCTCATTAATCCCTTTATCCTTGCTTGTCGGCAGAAAAACTGCTTTTGTTTTTCGGCTTCCCCTCTCATCTCATTCTTTCTCCTCAGAACTTGTCTTTGCTTAATGGACCCTTCTGCCTGTGAAGCCTACAAATTGTGCCTGCTGATACTGTTTTAAGGATTATTATACTTTTCATTCCTCAAAGCCAAACAGTTTTTATATCGGATTGACTCCTGCGGGAACCCCTTGCAACTCACAAAGTCAGGGAAGCCTACTTTTGTTTTTGAAAGTCTTTTTATTAAACCATGCGCGTCAAAAGATACAATCAAAACATCTTTGGTATCATAATGTATACATGGCGGTTACAAAGCGGTTGACAAGGGCACATTTACGGCCCACCTGCAACGCACCTGTCAGTGCACATTCATTTCAAGAGTAGTCCAGCGGCTAGTCCCCTGGAGTACAGACTATATTTATGAATATTCCCTATATGTCAGCCAGGCACCCCTCACCCTCTTCCACTTCTACGGACACCCCCTACTTTGATATATCACTTTTATCTGCATTTTGGCACCAGTCTAAAGCAGATTTCCAGTCCCTCAACCTGGGAGGGTCAGCCTTCTCCCATAACCTAGCTATATTTCGTTTGGCAACTGCCGCGGCCAACATGAGCTAGAGTTTCTGGTATTTAGTCTGTTTCCTCCCCCTCACTGTCAGTAACAGCCATCTAGCATCAAGTGGGACAGCGGTTGATAGTACTGTGGGCATGACCTCGGTCACGTCTCTTAATATGGTAGTATTCACTTTCCTGTCCACACCCCCGCAGACAATTACATGTGTATGTCCTCCCAATTTTTGTCATCCAGGTCTGCGAATAGTAAGAGAAATGTAGGATTCGAAGTTGCAGAAGGCAGAACCTAGTTCGAATGGCTATCTCACACCGGCTCTGGATTGCCTCCACCCAGTCCTTTTCTTCCAGGTCCCCAAGGTTTACTCTCCAAGGCTCTCCTAACTTCACCAGTGGATCGGGCGAATTGTTAATCAGCTTACGATATATGACCGAAATCATCTGTTCGGGAATAACTTCTGTGAGGAGACGATCCTCCAGTGGGGAATCTCCGGGAGTTGTTTTCCCTCTAGAATATATCTCTGTAAGGCGTGACCCAACTGCAGGTGTTTATATCCCTCTGTCTCCCTCAATTAGAAGTCTCTACTTAGGGTGACAAAGGTTATATATGCTGGGCCTCGCCAGATCTCACCCATACCACAAGTGGCTCAAGGGCCAGATCAAAAAGCATGGGAGACCGGGGACAAACCTGCCTTGTTCCCTTATCTAGGGCAAAGACTCTGGAAACTGTGCCATTGACCCTCACTCTGGCAGTGGTTCCCTATATAGGAGTCTGACCCAGTCGCAGAACCCTCGACCAAACTCCACTCTTTCTAGTACAGCAACATATAGTTTCATTTTATACTGTCAAACGCCATCTTTGCATCCAGGAACATTATGACCGCCAGTTCCGTCTGCAGTTTCTCCGTTTCGTGAAGCATTCCATATAGGCGCCGCAAATTCAGGCGAGTGCTTCGCTGAGGCATAAAACTGGACTGGACTGGTCTGTGTGGATTGAGGATGTAATGATGGACCGCAGCCTATTCGCCAAGACTTTGGTGAGTACCTTCGGCTCCACATTTAACAGTGATAGGGGCCTATAGGAGCTACAGGCTGTTGGCGGCTTGCCTTTTTTTGTGGATTACAACAACAAGGGCTATTCGTTGGTCTTTCGCCAGTAGCCCTTTATCGAACGCCTTGCGAAACATGGCCAGCATGTGTGGGGCCACCTCATCCACCATCCCCTTATATAGTTCCACTGGCAAGCCATTTGGACCCGCAAATTTCCCTGATTGAAGATCTCTCAGTGCTGCGCCAAGTTCATCTTCAGTTAGGTCAGCATCCAGTGCTTCTCTATTGTCAGTGGAGAGTGTGCTCAGGGGCAGGTCCCTTAAGAAGTCAGTGCAGTCCGCCGCCATTCTAGATGTTGTAGAACAATACACCCCTCATAATAAGTGGCGAATGTGTCTGCAATGGAGTGATTCGTTGTCTGCGCTACTCCATCCCCATCTCGTACTCTTAGGACCCTGGACCTTTTGCTGTCTTTTTTGTCAAGCCAGGCCAAGAGTTTGTTTGCTTTATCTCCCACATCATATAGCCGGCCTTGTGCCGTCAATGCATGACTCCATGCCTTATGTTCCCCCAAGTAGTCTATGAGGTCTTGTTACCTAAGATGCAGGCTTTGTCTAAGCTCCTCCGGGCTCTCAGCCAATACCTTAAGTTCTAGTGCCGCAATTTCTTTCTCAACCTCGGAGCACTTGAGTTGATGCTCTTTTTTGCCCCCCCACCCCCCACCAATCAATGCCTGCGCCTCGCCCCTGACTACTGTCTTAAATGCCTCCCATAGAATACAGAACAAATCAACGGTCCTGACATTTTCTGTAAAATATAGCTCGCTTTCTCCTTAATCTTTTTTTGAGGCCCCTGTCTGTCAAAAACCATGGGTCAATTCTCGGAGGCAACCCGAATTCCCTTGTGGGCACTTCCATCGTTACCCCCACTGGGGATTGAGATACACCTGGCATAGTGCACTGCATTTCTTAATCTGTTCGCGTGTAAATGGTGGGTGTAGATGTGGTTGAGGCGGCAGAAGCTTCTATGTGGTGCTGAGTAGTACATAAATTGTCTTGCTTGTGGGTGGCGTAACCTCCAGATGTCCACCATCCCCAATGCCGCCACAAAGGTTCCCAAGGGTCCACGATCAGTCAGTAAATGAGCAATGGAATCTCCATCAAGCCCGCTCCATCACTGCATTCATGTCTCCATCCATCACCAGGATCCCATCTGGCATCTCCACTAACAAAGCGCTTACCAACTGGAGGGTCCCTGCATTCAGACGTGGAAGAACATATATTGAGCAAACATTAAATGGCTCCTCCTCCCATGTCACGGAGAGTGCAACGTATCTACTGTTAGGATCGTGCCACATGCGCTGCACTATGAAAGGTATGGATTGTTTCAGTGGGATTCACACTCCTCGCGAGTCTGTAGTATGCCCTGCTTGTGCCATCAATTTATAGCCATATCTGTCAAGGGCTTTGTAGTGATTACCCCGTAAGTGAGTTTCCAGAATTAGCACCAGGTCAGGGGTATGCCGGTGTATATATTTGAGAACCAGCAACCTCTTAATCTTATTACCCAGCCCGTTGACATTCCAGGTCCATATATTCAGTTCCTTCCTAACTGGGTACCCCATTAAAGTAGTCTTGTCTCCGCATCCGGGCCCTGCCCTCACCTCCCGTCACCCTCCTCTGGTCTTGAAAGGTGTGTCTAAAAGAAGTTTTAAAGGTTGTGAGCATTTCGCCACTGAGCAATGTCATAACCAATCATTATAACAGCAAACAATTGTTAAGAAACAAATCCCACAAATTGAACTCCCCTATGGTCTATCTTGTGAAACTCCACCCTCTCTGCAGCCCTGTGTCTTGAGCCCAAAACTGCCCTCCCCCCAACTTGCAGACTGCCTGTCCCCCCCTAGGAACATTTGAGACCTGCCGCCCAGTTACGTGTACGGATTAGTGGTATAGTTCTTGACTGTTCACCCCATTGTATGTGTAAATGTGTCATGTACTTGCTGTTCCTCATTTTTAGTGCCAGTGCCAAACCCAAGACCACCTGCCCAAACATAACTTGTACCCCGTTGGGCTCAAGCCCCCCCACCCCGAAATGTAGCATTGATCAGTCTCTCAGCCCGGCTCCCCTCACCACTATGTAAGTCTCGCAGCCCCAGGCCGCACACAGCCACATGATCATGTGTCTCTTTGGGATGCAGTCCGGTCCTGTCGATCTGGCGAGGCTGGTTCTCCGGCATCCCAGTGTTTTCTCTGTGGGTCTCCTCTCTTTCCCTTCCATCCTCGTCATTGCACCGCACGCCATCCCTCCTGCCATGACCATGCCTCCTCCGGGGTGGCAAAACGCCAGGTCTTACCATCTGCCGTAAAACGCAGTTTAGCCGGGTACATCCTCATATATTTCAACTGTTTGTCACGCAGGACTCTCTTGACTTCCTCGAAGCTCCTCCGCTGTCTTTGGACCTGAAGGGTAAAATTAGGAAATAATCTAATACTTGCATTGTCAATCTGGAGGTCTCCATGACCTCAAGCCGCCTGAAGGATTGCATCACAATCTATGTAGTTAAATAGCCTGGCACTGATCGTACTTGGCGGAGCACCCGATTTCGGCGGGGGCCTCAACACCTTGTGGGCCCTCCCAGTAGAGAAGAAGTTGGACAGCTGTTTCGGGAGAGGGGAGTTCAATATCAAGTCTTCCAGATAGAGGTCAACGCTAGGCCTCTCCACCCCCTCCGGTACCCCAACCACTCTGATATTATTTCGCCAAAATTGTCCTTCCTGGTCCTCCTGCTTTGCCATGAGGGTTGCATTTTCTTTAGTTAAAGTACGGACCGGTTCCTCCAGTCTTTTTGTAGTGGATTGTAATCCAGTGATTTGGGATTCAGCTGTTTTTACTTTGTCAGCCAACATAGCAGATCCGCCCGCAGAAGGTTGACATGGATTGTTACTGCATCAAGTTTTGGTTATAACGTGTTCCGCAATGCGTGTATTGCTGCCATTAATTCTCTAAGGGAGGGTTCCTCCATTGGTTGTGGGTCCAAATGTCCGCCTACATCAACGCTCCAAGTGGTTGCTCCAGGGGTGGCCATCACCACTGTGTATCTATCTATAATATTCGCCTGAGCCGGCTTATTACCACGATATCTGACCATTTCCCTTCAATACTGCCACCCTGTGACTCGCTCCGAGCGATCGGGTCCGCAAGATGATGTTTTGCTTTTAACCAGAGGAATAGGTGAGGCCTTATATGTACCTCGCAGCGCCTCCTCGCCCAGGTCCCACAAGCTCTCAGTACCACTTGTACATACACAGGGCGGTCCACACCCCAGGGCCGCTGAGTGTGTCCCCGTGAGCTCCGGCACCTTAGTATCAGACCAAGGTCACCAGGAGTCAGTTCCTACTTCCCATCACGCCGTCTGTTCCTCAGTGCCACTTTGTATCGTGCAGGCCCCAAAATGAGTTGCTCTTCACTTCTCTCTGAGCCGGATGTCACAGCGGGGAGACGACCAGGCCCCCACGTGTCAGAATTCCTCAGCGGGGCCCATGCTTGTCCATTGCTGCTCTGTCAGCGCAAAACCGCCCATTCTACCACAAGGGGGCGAGACGGGAAACTGCCAGGAGGCCCGACCCCCACCGATTGTCTTCAGCCCACGCCAGGCCCAGCTCTCCCAGCCCGGACAGGCAGTCTCTTCACCGTGTAGGGACCAGAGCACCAAACCGGTGTCCCCCCATCAGCCCGCCCATTCCGCCGATCTCGATGGTCGAGCTCATGCTTCACTTGCGGCTACCCCTGAATGTCCTGCATACCGGCCCCAGCCTCCCGAGTCCTCCGCCGCCTCACCTCACTGCTTCTGCTGGATCAAGCACAAGCTGCCCCTCACCTCGGGCACAGCTCAGCCGAGGCTCGTCAATCGCTCCCTGGATAGTGCTGTCCGCCTTGCAGACACGGTCGCCGTGAGGGGGGTCTCTCACTCTGTCTCCGAGGGGAGGCCCGATCTGGCGTCCGCCATTTTTGCCTTCCTTTGAGGCCTAAATAGGGGGCTTAGCCTCCGTCTCCAGTGGCGTCCCCTGATGGCAATAATAAGCTCGCTATAGTGTCCTTTGCATGCCAGCAAGTATGCAGCCACTTTGCGGCCAGGACAGTCTGGATTTTAGGCGGATGGAGCAGGATTTAACCGAGGCAGCTATGGAGCTGTCTCAGTGCACGGCCATGTTGGTCGGCGTCTAACCACGCCCTGCGGGAAGCTTACTTTTGATATTTTAGTCCAGACCTTCCTTCCTCCTCAGAGGTCTTTATTCTAGTTTTGATTATCTTGCTATGCTTATCTGCTACATTAAATATTTCTGTTGTGCTGTTTTTTAACCAGGGGTAGACTACAAACAAGGTTAATTTAGCACTTGGGCACACATCGTTGATGTACGGCTAGCACACCTAAAACCGAAGTATAAATCCATCTTAACCGTCCTTGCTGTTACCGAATCTTCTCTGTAGATTAATTGATATTAACTGTATCAATAGATAGTAATCAATTGCTGTGGCTAGTGTTCTGTAGGTCTGGACTATACTGTAGCATCTTTCTCTCTTTTTCTCTTTCATTCACACATGCACACTTCTTCTCTCTCTCTCTCTCTCGCGCTCTCTCTCTCTCTCTCGCGCTCTCTCCCGCTCTCTTTCTCTCACTTTCTGCCCCCTCAAACTTATTTGGCTTAGAAGATAAACACTTTGATTATTTTTTTGACATCCTATTGTTTGAGACCAATTTTCTTAATTAAATCTTTTTCACTGATTCATCTCCCACTTCTCTATCAATTTCAGACAATTTTCCTGCTTTGGTCAAAAACAATATGCACTAAATGTGAACATACCTAATATTAATTTGCAGCTTTTAAGATGTAAAGGGCACAGATCCCCATAATTGTATTGTTTTTCTCAATTTAAAACAGCCATGGCTCCGAAGGTTGGCACTATTCAGTGTAACCCTTCAGTGCTAGAACCAGGAAAGGAGGTGATACTATCATGTGAGATCAAGAGATATTTCCCAAAGGGGATTCAAGTGGAGTGGTACAGAGGCAACATCCGGATTGAAAAGGCTCATGTGGAAAACAAGGCGAGATCTACTGATGATGTTTACGAGATGACTTCCACAGTCAAACTAAAGCCCACTATTGCTGATCACCAAATGGAATTTAGACTCGAGGTTTGCCATTCGACTATTTCCAAAGAATCTATTGCAGAGAGATTCATACTTCTGTTTCCAGGTATGAAATAATTTGCAATGGAACATTAATATTTTGAATAGTGTAATGCATGTAATGCTTATGTAATTAGGGCTCCAGAGATTTTTACCTTGTATCTGTTAAGCTACCGTATGCAGGGAGAGCCAAATGTGGAGTCCCATTCTGGAGATGCAACATCCTCATGTGAAGTACTGACTGGTAGTTGCTTCTGTTGAGACGATGAGTCCTAATGCAAGCAACAGGATGAGTTGTTGTCTCATCGAAGTCAAAAGTGACCCCTCCTACTAGGGTTCACATTCCATGTCATTGTGTTCCTTTAGCTACTTTAGTAATGTGCCTGAGTAGTGTTATACCTAGAGTAGACAGGATGGTTACACTCAGATTCTCTCTTTGTCTTCTAGTGCAATGTCTGTATCTACTTTGAATTTTTGTGTTTATGTACCCCTCTCTTCTACTTCATTTCTTTAGGTTTTTGCATCCCCATCTTCAACCTGCTGTCAATTTACATCTATTTAAGGGTTTGATACAGCAGGTTATCTGATTCTGTCCATAGCCATCAACAGCAGCAAAATCAGTTTCATCATACAACCCTGTGATGCTGGGTAAATGAAATTGTTCCTAGTAGAGTGTTAAACTATATAATTGTATTGAATCCCACTTAATGACCGCACAAAGAATGCAATAGATGATATCGCAAATTCTATCATCAGTGGCAACACTGTTGACATCACATATTTTACCACTGACATCATCAATTAAACCAAAAAAGCATCTCGGCATCTCCACAGCGAGAGATGGGTTTGACATGTGGCTACACCCAGCAGACTTGGCACACAAGGCCTACCTTCAGCCAGGCCCTGCAACCAACACTACTTCCCTTAAATCCTGCTAGACATACCATCAGCGGTGAATTTGCGGGCTTGCCACATTCGCAGTCCTGGAATTCTTCTGCAGCTCCTGGCGACCTGTGGTGCTTAGTTGGTTTTGGCCAGCTGAGTTGTGAGGTCCTCTTTCTGGACAACCCGCTGCTCCCTCATGATTGCTTCCATCAGTGTGCCATAACTGTGTATTTCCTGGTCAAGAATATCAATTCTTGCTCTCTCACCTGCTCCCTCTTTCCTAGGTTATAGCAGCAACAATTCAGATTGCTTCATTCCCACTCTTAAGGAGGTCAGCAACGTGCTTTGTCCCTAGTGCAATGCGTCTATATACTGGAACAGAGAGAGTATCCGTCATGAAGTGTAAATAATACTGTTTAAGGGAAATTTCATTTACTGATGGAAAGTTAGGCACAACAAAGTTATGCTTTTCTTCAAAAATTGTAATACTAAGTCAGTCACAAAAGAGACATTTTTGATAACTACTTTCACTCTGGAAGGGAAGTTAAGACCACTAAATAACCACATGATGTACTTCAGACCCAGAAGACCTACACCCACATCTAGGACTAGCAACAGTGCTAGCCCAGTGTCAGTAGACATGGCTTTGACTCTGAGGGTAGTGGCAGTAGGTATATGGTGTACGTGGAGGCCACTTCCTGTATGCAGAGCCTCCTAGGCACAGCCAAAGGCTGTACCCAGCATTTTTTGTTGACAGGTACAGACTAGGCTTACTGGCATTGCTGAATGCCACGTCTTGTTTCAGAGCCTGCTCAGTCATGCCCAGTGGGCTCTGGAGTCATGCGTGCAAGATGTGACCAAAAGACTCACATGCTACCCGACACCCATTGAACATTAGCCAAAAGATTTGCCAAGTTATTCAAAGGGCTGAAGACTGGGTGAGGTGTGGGGCCGACAACCAAGCTTTGTGTTCTGTAAAAACTGGGTATAGCCAAAGATTTTTCATTGGACTGAGCACAGGGTGTTGCCAAAAGCCATGCTCTGCATTATGAACTCTTGACTATGCCTATCGGGGTCAGATGGCTAGGGACAGGGAATAGGATTGGGGGTCCATGGTTGAAAATATGGGATGACATCTTTAACATCACCCACGCAGGGTGATTTCTGATAATGCAGACTTGGACGGATGGAAACCACGCAGGAACCATCTGCCTTTTGTTTTTAAATGTAGGTCTTTGCAGCAGCTGACAAGGCCTACTATAACACTTTCCTGGCCAACTTAGAGGAGAATGGCTGCGTGCATGGGATGCTGATTTGTTCATCTTGTTAGTAATATTAAGTCATTTTGCTTTCATTACCGCTACAAAGTTGTATGGCGTACACAAAGGTCTCCTCTTTGCCATTAATGGCAAACATCTATTTGACTCTTCCGCCAGTTCAAGTTTACCACTGACACACAGCTGTGCTGTCTTTTGGGAATGACATGAAGCTTCCATCATGGTTGATGGGCAACTTGGTCAGTACTAATACCTTCTGATTTCTAATAATGCAGACTTGGACGGATGGAAACATCATATGATTCACGAAAAAGAGGGCCTGGTGCAGTGGTGGCTGCAGGAAGAGTGTTGGCTTGTGTCGTCTTCTCCCATTTCCTGTTTTGGCCTCTGATGGGCAGAGGTTGCTGAGTGGTGAGAGCTCTTGAGGCAGGGTGGCGCCTATGGCTCAGAGGAGCACAGAGCTGGAGTAGTAGATAGAGGTCTGTTAAGTGGATGGATAGGGGGCAGGTTTCCCAAGATAAAGAGATATTATTTCCAGTGGATACTAGGGGTGTGGTGTGCGGTTTCTGCTGGGGACCCTGGCCATGAATTCCCTGCTGGCCTATGTTGCTACTTACTTGAATGTCAGAATGCCCCATCTGTGCTGATCTGCCACAGATTGTCACGCTTCCAACCATGAACACTGAATAGGCCTGGGCATGGGGCCAAGTACTGAGCCAGACAAGGGACTGACATTGTTGCAGCTTTTACCCTGTAACTCCTTTCCCCCCTTAGTATGAGCACCACTGAACATCACCTTTGGATCAAGACCGTATGGGCTGTGCCTTTTGTTCTGTGCACTATTCAACAGTACACCTGAGTCTGATGATGTGCTACACTGTTGTAATGCACTCTGAGACACTGAGATGCTTCAGTTCAACCACTCCATTTCAGGAGAAATTAATTTTGGATTGTGATATTAGAAGACAAGATCACTGGAGGTGAATGACAGTACACAAGTGTCCAACAAAGCTGTACCTCCATTTCACTGGGATCAGAGTTTAGAGGAATGGAACCTGATGTCACTAGCGTGTGTTGGTTTCCTGACACATGGTATAGTAAAGTTTATTTAAATTGCTCAGTACCCTTGCAATGAAGTTCAACAGACAATAAAAAACATAAATAACCATCAGTTTAAAAGAATATAAAAGCTTACAACAGATTCTTGCAGTGACGGTGAGCAGGTTTAAAAGGCTTCAATAAATCTACATCATCAGCTATTGTGCTAACAGATTGAACGTTACAAACTAGATTTTAGCATGTTGACCACCCTTTACCACAATAAAACATTGAGGGGCGAAAGGATCCATAGCAACCTTAAGGGTTAAAATCTGGGGTGCACATAGATTTGAAAAGATTTAGCATCTTACAACAAAATGTATTAGTGGCTATGAGCGGGTTTTAAAGAGTATAAAAGCCCTTGTCATGAACTAAAAGCAAGCAGGATTGCTATAAGCTATAGGAGTGTTAAAAAAGTTCTAATAGAACCCACAGCGTCGGCTATGGAGCAGCAGTTCATTAGAGTACGAGCTGTGCAGATTCAGACCTGTTAGGGCGACCTTTCCCATAGTGTACAAAACGATGGTGTTGTCGAGCCGTTAGCCACTAGAGGATTGGCACCGAGCACGAAGGTCGGGGAAGGGAGCCCAGTCAAAGATGAGAAAGAACAGAATTGCACATGTTCTGTTTAGAGCAACAGATGAGCAGCTGGTAGGTGCCAAGTGTCAGCATAGAAGGAGACATGGATAGGTCACACAGGTGACATTATATAGCCCTGTAAATCAGGGGGCATAGCTAAGCAGAATGGACTGACATTGTAACTTACAGTTAGCTATCATAGCATGTCCATGCTGAAGGACACCTTAGCGTCACGCAACCAGCAGTGAAAGTATTAAGATCTTTCCTAGGGGAAGTGGCTTTCACTACAGCCAAGGGCAAGGTGCATAGAACTTGGGGAGTAGGGCTGACCCTCCTGTCGTGTCGTCATACCTGACTCTGTCCTCTACTTCTGAGTCAGGCATGACAGGAAGGAGGAGGGAGGGGCAGTGCGAGAGAGCGCCAGTTCAGGGACAGGCAACAGTAGAATAAAGAAGTGCTGATCCCTACTCCGTGTCCGCGTGTTTATTTAACGCAAGACACGAAACCTGGCGACGAGGGTGGGATGCAAAGACACCCACAAGGAAAGAAGAGTCGCATACAGAGCACCTGCAGCCTGCCAGGTGAGAGAGCTTCTTCGGAGCGAAGGCGGGAACTAAGTGGGCTCACTGTGCAGTCAGTGATGAGAGCGCCCAGCGACCTGAGCCCCCGGAGCCTTGAATGACCTACGCCGAAGAAATTGGGGTAAGATCACTGAACCCCTCTTCCCAAACCGGCACGAGTGGTCGCATTCGGCGGCCATTTTGAGGTCAGGCATCTCCCATAAGGGATCACTGTTAGCAGCCCGGCGACCATCTTAGAGTTAGGCAAGAACTGGAAACGCTCCTAAGCCCGCCAAAATACACCCTGAAGCCTCCCAAAGCCACTGGAAGCACCCAAACGAGCAGCAAAGGCTGGGAAATACACCCTGAAGCTTCCTAAAGCCACTGGGAGTACCTCAAACAAGCAGTAAAAGACATGTCCAATCAGCCCGACTTCACGCAAGACCAGGCTCGGCTCGAGACATGCCGCAGTGACCCATACTAATGGGGGTGTCATTCCTGCATCCCCCCGAGCCCCTGCAACGAACGTCTGGGAATAGCATGGGCCCCAAATGGAAGAGCTGGATAGAAGACTTCGAGGACTTCATGAAGGGGTCTCGGGTCAATGACCAGGACCATCAACTCATAGCATTCTGACTTGCTTATTTCATGGAATGTTATGCTGCTAGTGTATACTTTTATGGTTGTAAAAAACCGAATAAAGTTTTATCGACTGACTGACTGACTGACAAACTCATAGCATTGAAAAACCTGGTGGGGAAAGACATTGGACAGATCATCAAAGAACTGCCTCCAGCAAATACCGCGTCATATGCTGATGTGAGGGAAGCTCTGGACAGGAAATTCCTCCACAAGCGCAATCTGGACTATGAACGATATACGTTCAACCTCGCGTCCCAAGAACATGATGAGTCCATGGGAGACTTCATCTCTCGTCTAAAACACCTGGCGCGATATTGTGAATTTGATAATTTCAATACAGAAGACGCCCTTCACCTGCGCATCATCGAAGGGTGTCAATCAGAGTCCCTACGACGTCGGCTACTAAAGAAACACTATTCGCTCGACGACATCGAGGAACTCTCACGAATAAACGATCAAGCGGAGGAACACGCAAAGAAAATGGAGGCCGGAAAGACAGAGAAACGAGAGCAAGCATTCCGAATACAATCGCAAACAGACGCAAAACGCCGGCCGGCTCATCGGAGACCCGGAAAATCTACAAACTCGTTCCGTGGCGGAACCAGAGGCGGCACCGCCCAGAAACAACCACCCCAATGCTATCGCTGTGGTCTGGACTACCCTCACACAGGCATCTGCCCGGCCATGGGACAACAATGTCACCGATGTGGAAGAGACAACCACTTTGAAGCAATGTGCCAAACGCGTCGGAAGGAATGAGGATCGGCCAAGCGAAGTAGCGGACCGCGCCACCACGCGAGGGCAGTGCAAGGAAGGAGAGATCGCTCCACGAGCTCGTCCAGATCTAGCACTCAGTCGCGCTCATCATATCGATCTCGACGATCAACGTCAAGGGACTCGTCCGCCCTCAATCACATATCGCAAGACAGTGACGAATATGTGTGTATGGTGGCAGATCCAGATCGACTGAAGAAATACCCCCGGCTGCACATTCGGATGGGAAACCACTCGGCCAAGTTCGTTCTGGACACAGGAGCGTCACTCATTTACATCTGCACGACGGAATACGAGAAAATGCGCCCAAAGCCGCAGTTGGAACCAGCCGCAGTGCGCGTCTACACGTGGATGTCCAAAGACCCACTGCCGTGCTTAGGACGGTTTCCCACCACGCTGACCTACAAAGACAGAACAATTCAGGCTCACGTTCACGTGATAGAAGGTCCTGACGCAGCGGACTGCCTCCTCAGTCTACCCACAGCAGAGCGGCTGAGGTTGGTAGAAATCCTATTCAAAGTCGACGACTCACCTGACATCGTAAACAAGTTCCCGAAACTGTTCTCAGGCCTGGGAAAGCTCGCTAATGTCAAAGTCAGGCTCCACATAAATGAACAAATAACACCGGTGGCTCAGCACCACAGAAAGGTACCGTTCCATCTTCAACAAGCAGTTGGTGACGAGCTCCAAGATCTGCTAAGAGCGGACATCATAGAGAGATCGACCGGACCCACTCCATGGGTGTCGCCAGTAGTAGTCGTGCCGAAACGGGGACATGAAAACAAAGTGCGCCTGTGTGTGGACATGCGAGCCCCAAACACGGCTATAGAACGAGAGAGGCACCCAGGACCCCACATCAGTGATATGATCACTCATCTGAATGGAGCGACAGTCTTCTCAAAGTTAGACCTTAACAAAGGATACCACCAGCTCGAACTCCATGAACGATCCAGGTACATCACCACATTTACTACGCATCAGGGACTTTTCAGATATAAGCGCCTCAACTTCGGCATATCTTCAGCGGCCGAGATCTTTCAAGAGGCAGTTCGGCGAGTAATCCACCACATCCCGAACTCATTCAATTACAGTGACGACATCCTTGTCTTCGGTGCCACACGCGAAGACCATGAAACCGCCCTGGATCGAGTGTGTCACGCCCTTCTCAACGCCAATCTCACACTCAACAAAGACACGTGTGAATTCCACAAATCCACCCTCAAATTCTATGGTCACATCTTCTCCGAAGACGGCATGAGACCTGACCCTGAGAAGGTCTCGGCACTGGCTGACACACCACAACCTCACAATGTCAGTGACATCCGGTCCTTCCTGGGCATGGCCAGTTATTGCGCCCGATACATCAAGGACTATGCGACCATCAACTACCCGCTGCGAGAGCTCACAAGACAAGGGCAGGCCTTCCAATGGTCCAACGCATGTGAGCGTGCTGTCACCAAAATTAAGAAAGCTGTGAGCTCTGCCGCACACCTGGCATACTTCAACCCGAGAAGAAAGACAGAAATTACCGTTGATGCCAGCCCAGTATGATGATGAGAGAGACCAACGTCACATCGTGGCCTACGCCAGTCGCAGCCTCACCGACACGGAGAAAGCATATTCACAGCCCGAGAAGGAAAGTCTGGCAGTCGTATGGGCATGTGAGCATTTCCATCTGCTTGTGTACGGGAAACACTTCACGCTCATCACCGACCATCAGGCCCTAATCACCATCTTTGGCAACCCACGAGCGAAAATGCCTCCACGGATCGAGAGCTGGGGGATCCGCCTGCAAGACTACACCTACACCATCATTCACAAACCGGGGAAGGCGGAGAACCCGGCGGACTACATATCACGCCATCCTCAAGAGCTGACACAGACACGCGACTCGTTGGCCGAAGAATACCTCCACTTCGTTATCGATCAAGCACGCCCACCTGCCGTCCCACTGGAAGTTATTATAGAGGCCACTGCCAATGACGCCATACTTCAAGACGTCATGCAACGCGTCCGCACTGGCTCTTGGAGACACCTGGAGGACACGCAAACAAATACCGCCACCAACCTGCAAGAACTCTCATCTTTCAGACACGTCAAAGATGATCTCACGATCAGTGCAGATGGGCTATTGTTGAGAGACAGAAGAATTGTCATTCCTCACCAATTAAGACAAGGGACCATCAATCTAGCACACGAAGGCCACAGAGGCGTAGTGGCCACAAAGAAAGCACTGCGAGAGAGGGTCTGGTTTCCGTCTCGTGACCAGATGGTGGAAGCCACGTTACAAGACTGCCCACAATGCCAACTAGTTGGGCGCGAAGAACCACCCGCTCCGCTGCAGATGTCAAACCTCCCAGACAGTGCATGGCAACATGTAGCTGTCGACTTCTTCGGCCCGCTGAAGTCCGGCAAATATGTGATCGTCATTATGGACGAGTAGTCCCGATTCCCCATTGCACATCAACTCTCATCCACAAAAGCGTCCACCGTCATACCCATCCTGGACGAAGTGTTTGCAGCTTGGGGAATCCCAGAAGTAGTGAAAACAGATAATGGACCACCCTTCAACGGAAATGAATTCACGGAGTTCGCAAACCACCTGAACTTCAAGCATCGGAAAATTACTCCCTTATGGCCCCAAGCAAATGGAATGGTCGAACGCTTCATGGCCACACTGAAGAAGACAATCCAACAAGCAGAACTGTCGCAACGAGACCTCCAACTGGCTCTCAATGAAGTGCTGCGGGCATACAGGACCACACCGCACAGTACCACCAACAGATGTCCCGCCACTCTGATGCTCGGGAGAAACCCACGCACCAGGATACCGACCTCAGAGGCAGTCACACGGTCCAGGCTCCCGTCATCAGACCATGAGACACTAGTGAACATCGACAAGGACAAGAAAGCAAGGATGAAGAAATATGCTGATGATCGTCGGCATGCCAAGGTGTCTGACATCCGAGAAGGAGACTGGGTACTGGTGAAGCATGAGCGGAAAACCAAAGCTGACAGCCGCTACCATGCCCACCCGCTCCAAGTAACAAAGAAAAGAGGGACTATGATCACAGCTGCCTCTGCAACCAAGAGGACCACCAGAAACATCTCGCACTTCAAGAAATGCAACCCAGAGGCCTACAGTCGAGAGAATGAAGCAGACTGTGACACGGACACGTCAAGCCCAGAACTGGATCAGTGTAAAGAACACCCTCGCACAACCAATGTGAGTGAAGCCCGAGTGAGACGCTCGCCCCGTCGGACCCAGAGAATCATTCGGAGACCAGTCCGACTCATTGAAGAACTCTGAAAAGGAACAGAACTGGGACAGTTGTCAAATCAAAAAGGGGGGAGATGTTGTGTCGTCATGCCTGACTCTGTCCTCTACTTCCGAGTCAGGCATGACAGGAAGGAGGAGGGAGGGGCAGCGCGAGAGAGCGCCAGTTCAGGGACAGGCAACAGTAGAATAAAGAAGTGCTGATCCCTACTCCGTGTCCGCGTGTTTATTTAACGCGAGACACGAAACCTCCCCCCTTAAAAAGATAGTGCAACAGCAGCACAAGAGGGGTCCAGAGCACACGCATTAACAAATGACCAGCTTTAGCTACAATCAGAGTATGCAACATAGAGCATAGTCAGAACATAAACTAGATATTATGGCCACACCAAAATCACTAAAGACAAGCAGCAAACTCGAACACCATTTGGAATGACCAACGCAGTCCAGGGTATGGGGCCTAGTCACAGAGGAGGAAGACCATAATTGCAAATGGTCTGCACAGAGTGGCACATAGATAGTTCAGTCATGCAAAATGTTGTCCCATCTAAGCACCAGGGACTAACATTGAATTTTACAGGGACCCATCATAGCACGTCCATACGCGAAGGTCGCTATACTTGCAGAGGGCAAGTATAGAAAGTTGAAGTAAGCTAGCATATGACCACAAGATTTGCTGGGCGGAAGTGGGTTATTACGACACCCATGGACGCAGTGCCCTCGAGTCAGAAGCAACTGGGTGGTCCTCGCCCCTTAAATGTCCAAACGTGCAACAGCGGCAAAAGAGATTGCTCCATAATAGAGCCAATATTGGTAAATCACCCGCTTGATCTAACCCGAAGGTGACCTAGAGTGCATTCAGAGATATAAACTTGAAGTAAGGACAGTATCATGGCCCCAACCATGGGACACGCTTGGTCACACATTACCGGCTGTATACATTTTCAACCTGCCAGGTCGTTTGACAGAAAGAGCGTTAGCTACTTAGTAAAGAGCATAATTCTGGGATGCAGTAGTTTCAAGTGACCTGATAGAACAGAAAAAGGAGCAAGTCGGATGGATAGGCCACCATGCCACCCAAGCAGACAAAAATAGACATAATGCGATGCTACGCTGTGAGATGGCATCAATTGAATTGCATGAGCGCAATAGAAGGCGAAAAGAGTCTAGGCTGCAAGGTCACGGCTCAACTAGGGGTAGCAAGGTATGCAAAGGAACTCCAACTGACATGGTATAGGTACAGAGTGTCAACTATATCACAAGTGGGCAGACAGTAACAAATACAGAAAGTCTGCAATAGTAGCAGGCTAACAGCTCACACAGATAGTGAGAAGTTCAACTCCCAGGTTGTTCTTTGGGATCTGCTCGACCCAAAGATGGTAGCTTTTCAGGAGCCCAAAGCGGTAGCAATCCATAGGCAGAAACTAAAAAGAAAAAAAAGACAACACAAGGGTGTCAGTTACAAAGGTTGCTATCACAGCCTGGCAACAAATTACAGCGACATACAAATTCATCCTAAATTTTTTTTTTTAAATGACGGGTGGTAGAGGTGAATGCAAACTATGATGGAAGGGCTGACATTTCCGAAGGGGCAAAGGCCAGCCTCATTAGTACCTACCTAGTTGACAGTCATTTAGTGGCGACAAAGAACCCTAGAGCTACATAGGTGGGGGACTCCGGGTCCCGGCAGGCCACCCTGAGCCATGGCAGGTCTTACGGGTGATCCTAATGCAAAAAGCGATGAATACCCCATCAGGTGGAGATGGGGCCACTAAATATGAGATCCTCAGGCCATAGGGGGCAATGAGTAGAACGCAACGGCGACCCCTTCATCCCATACCAACCCCCAGCTGTCAGTTGGTATCCTGACAGCTGGGGGTTGGCCTTAACTCGCTCCGTGGTGCCACACGTGCAGCAACCATAAAAAAATCATTGGGCCGCAGCCCCAATGCGAAATATACAGCACCGGATGAATAATAAGATGGCAATGTAATGCAGGATGGGTGTCAGCGGTTAGTCCAAAACTGTGCTGCACTCGTATGATCACCCGTAAGTTAACCCTACCTGTCTACTGCATAACAGAATATGAATAAACTTGCAACAGTTTTCCCACAAAAAAGTGCGTGGCCTGTTTTGTTTATGATGCAATTGTATTTTGTCACAAAAGTATATGCGGAGATATGTCAAATGACATAAGGGCTAGCAGTGGAAACGCTAGGTGGGTGGCCACATCACCCGCAGGGGGACACTAGAGGGGACAGCCCCTTAGTGTTTCCTCACTGCCCAGGGTAGTATATTTTCTGTGGCCACCTGGCCTTGAAGCAAGCCACGGTGAGTGCGAGATCTCGCCCCGTGACCCCGGGCATGATGTCACTTCCAGGAGAGCAGCAGGGTATTTAGGTGAGCGCCACACCTGGATATTCCTCTTTTCGTGGCCAGCAGCAGAGGAATTTGCCACCCACTCACCCGGCAAGAACTTGAGAACTAAGAAGAGCAGCCAATCGCTGTACAGCTTCGCAAGCGGAGTTACAGGGTGATCCTAATCAGGTGGAGATGGGGCCACTAAATATGAGATCCTCAGGCCATAGGGAGCCATGAGTAGAACGCGACGGTGACCCCTTCAAACCATAAGGGACAGTTGGTATCCTGACAGCTGAGGGTTGGCCTTACCTCGCTCCGTGGTGGCACGGGTGCAGCAACTATAAAAAATTAATTGGGCCGCAGCCCAAATGCGAAATATACAGCACCGGATGAATAATAAGATGGTAATGTAATGCCCGGTGGCTGGCGACTGTTTCAGGATGGGTGTCAGCGGTTAGTCCAAAACAGCGCTGCACTCGTATGATCACCCGTAAGTTAATCTACCTCTGTACTGCATAACAGAATATGAATAAACTTGTGACAGTTTTCCCATAAAAAAGTGGGTGACCTGTTTTGTTTATGATGCAATTGTATTTTGTCACAAAAGTATATGCATAGATATGTCAAATGACAGAAGGGCTAGGGGTGGAAACGCTAAGGAGCAGCAGTTCATTAGAGTACGAGCTGTGCAGAATCAGACCTGTTAGGCTGGCCTTTCCCATAGTGTGCAAAAGGATGGTGCTGTCGAGCCGTTAGCCACTAGTGAGGCCCAATAGATTAATTTGCCCCCCTGAGGGTTAGTTGGTGAAGTCTGGCAGGGTGGTACTCGAGTCTGGCTGTGTGGCTTTCGATGGGTACTCCATGGAAGCCACGTACACCATCAGGCTGCGACTATCTGAAGGCGATTACAGACTAACCGGGAGCCCTCCCTGAGAGTTGATAGTGAACTGGGAGGTGGGTGCCAGACTCTCCCGTGTTGCCATTTTCTTTTCTACCTTCAGTAAGAATTTTACCAGTCGGCAGTTCAGCTGCGAGTCCCCTGGAGCAAAGCAGGTCAGCACTGCCTGCCTCCGCATGCGTATTCCTCTTTGATTGAAGGGAACTCTTAGCAGCTGCCTCCGTTCCCCTAATAGTTCCTTGCAAGAGCAAATTAAATGTGGCATGTCTTTTTTGCCTAGCTACATAGACGACTAACATTCAGTGCGCTCTTCCGCCTTCAAGGCGGGAGATGAAAAAGGGAGGGGAGTAAGTCTAGACGATACTTCAGGAATTTCTTTTTGACTGTGTTTTTGTACCCTGTATTAAAGTATATTTGAGGTGCGATTGTTTTGTAATTATTTAGATGCACATGCATCAATATAGGCAATTGCGATTCCTTAATCGCGATTATTAAATAATCGCAATTAAGGAATAGCAATTGCCTATGCATGTAGGAATCGCTAAAAAAATTGCGATTCCTACACATTCCTTTATTGCGACTCGCAAATTGCAAGTCGCAATTAAGGAATGGCTTCCCATTCATTCCTATGGGCCTAAAGGCCCATAGGAATGGATGGGAATTGTAAGCGCAATTTGCGAGTACCCAATAGGTACTCGCAAATTGCGCATGCAATTTCAAGGGCGCCAAAAGGACACCCTGTTGCACCCCTGAAATTTCCATTTTACCACATGTTGCGCACACACATGCCCCAAGGGCATGTGTGTGTGTAACATGGAACTTTGAAAAAGGCACTTTAGTGCATTTTTCAAAGTTTTCGCAAATTACCATCAACCTTGAGTTGATGGTAATTTGCGTTTCTTAAATGCGAAATCGCAATTTTTTTTATGTTGCGTTGCATTGCATTTAGGGAATCACAATTTGCGATTACCCTAAATGCAATCGCAATTTAAGTAATCGCAAATTTAGCGATTACTTATTTAGCGATTTTTGCATTTGGGATGATGCATCCCAAATGCAAAAATTGCGGTCGCAAAGGGGCAGATTCTGCGAATCTGCCCCTTTGTGACCGCAATTTCCAATGATGCATGTGCCCCTTAGAGTCATCCAGGCGTAGGTTCTGCGTGCTAAGGTGGCCTTATCTTAAATCAGTGAAAGAGGGCGTATTGTTTTCCAGGCCAGTTTTTTTTAAAACCAAGTGGGTGATGGGTGTTTCCCAGATCTGGGTTAACCCGGTAACTAGAAGTGATTCCTGAAGTTAGCCCTGGCAGCTGAGGTGTCCCTGCTCTGCAGCTCCTGTCACAGATAAGATTTCAAAGTGTTGGATTCCGACTTCCTAATTTTGTTCTAGCAATTTATGTAGGCCTCCTGTCTGGCCAGGGTCTGATTTTGCAGTCCGAACTCTAACCTGATTTGTGCTGGAGAGGTATAATTCGGGAGATTGAAACTATTCTGTACATTCTCGTCACTGTGCAGTCCAGAATTCTGGCGTTTCTCCATGTCAGTGGTTTGCTCCTATAGGTTTTGGTCGGTAGTAGTTTAGCTTGCACTACCCGGAGAAGAGGCGCTAGTATCGGTCCTGCCAATTCCCTTTTAAGATTTTTTTAACGTGCCGGCCAGTGCCAGGCCTTATCGTTTTATGACTTATGGTATAGGAAGTGGCAGCTGGTAATTTGAGCAGGCAGAAGGGTGGGTAAGCATGCCACATGCGCGCACATACACACTCACTCACACCCATACATTCACAAGCACACACACATACACCCACCATTCATAAGCACACACACATGCACACACCCATTCACTGCACACATGCACTAATAACATACATTCATACATACACACACATGCACGCACGCATGCACCACTAAACATTTTTAAAAAGCCAGACTTATTAGAGTGCAGGGGTGATCTCAGGTGGCTGCAGGGAAGTCTCTGAGGTTCCTGGAGGGTTGGGACTGCTGCCTCCTCTCATTGGCAGCTAATTGGCAGTCCCTTAGTCGTCACAGAGTGGGATGGGTCAGTGAGAGTTGCTGACCCCACCCACTCTGGGATGAGGTGTCACTGATAGACACTCAGCCCTGGGAACTTTAAGTCTTGAATCTGAAGCACCCAGGTTCGAGTCTACCTGCAAAGCACCCCCTCTTCATTTAGGGGAGGACCTCAAGACACTTTGCAGGACTGAGGAGATCACGCTCACAGGACTGAAATCATCAGTCTGGTAAAGTTCATCTTAGGGAGCCAAGCCCCTGCGCATTTTGTCTGCGTATAGCGGCTGACTGCCAGACCCTGCTCAGCATGACAGATATTCCTTATTTCTGTAAAAAGGTGGGGGATAGGGTTCCTCTTCCCTTCAGGATTGGCCACTACTGGGGTTAGGGAAACTAGTGCCCCATCCTGGGGTTTTCCCCTTCTAAGTTCCACCCCACAGCCCAGCTCAAACCATCCATGTAGCATGGTCCTTAGGGGGAGGGGCATGTTTCTCTAAAGCCTGGTTTCAGGCTATAGTAAAAGAAATCTGTTGCTCATTAATGGGAATTGTACAGTATGCGCCGCATGATTGGTCCAAAACAAGCTTGAACAAGCTATGGCTATAGGTAACCAAAAGGAAACGCAGTCTCTATTCTGCTGCACTGTTCACCAAATTCTCTCTAGCTGTTTCAGAATGGGATTAGAAACCTATCTTGGCTTTTTTAGGATTCAGAACAGCTACAGGACAGAACGGAGGCCAGAGGACCACACAAAGCCCTTGAGAGAAAATGTCCCCTCCTGGATTTAACAGCTGCCCTGTCATTTGTGATTTCTTTGGTTTGTTGGGCCCATCCAGAAGGTAATAGCCCCATGTGCACTCAGAATTCCTTTTTTGCACACTTTTACCCCTTTATCAATAGGTTTCTTTACCCTTTTCTTTCCTGACTGTCTTTCTGTGTGCTTTTCCTCCCCATATCCAAGTCTGAGTGATGTCCCTTCTAGCAAGTGGGTGTATATCTTCTACCTCCAGCTCTTAGGAACTACTAATATTTTTAATAATTCCGTTAAAGTGCCATACCTCACTCCTAGTAAGTCTTTCTCCTCTTTGTTTGAAATCCAAGGCAGGTTTTGTATTGTCCAATAACTTTAAAGCTCTCATGTCCATGTATTTGATGTGACCTTATTTTTCGACAATGCAACTCTTCCACGTGAGATGTAAATCCCAGTATTTTCATGCATGTGATGCCTCCATCATCTTTACATCATGTAATCCTTCCTATGCATTTGATGCTTCCCCTGCCTTCATGTATATCATGTAAACTTTACTCGCAAGATTTAGGTTTTTGTGGCAAAGGCAGTGTGTGGAATAAACTTGAAAACATGTGGCTTGGATGCATATGAACCGGTTATTGCTCAGTTCATCAAAAACGGAGGTGATTTAGTTTGCGATCAGGTTCAATTTATCTCAAAGCAATCTCCTTAAGACCACCTCAAAATTCTTTGGTAAAACATGGCACTATGGGTAGATGGTGACCTGTATTCTAAGTGGCTAACAAAAAAAAAGAACCAAGACTTTAGCTCTGATTTGCAGAGATCCTTATATTTGCGCCTGATAGCCAGCAGAATAGACTTTATTCTGGTCTGTTATGCACACTGGCCTATAGGTTATTAATCTGCCCCTTTCATGATTGATGGAGCAGGTAGTGCCACGTGGATTGTATTTGCCATTTATTGGCTTGATCTATAGTTTGATTTGCCTAGCCCTACTTTATGGGCAGTACCCCTATGCCTAACGGGAAAAGGTAAGTAAATAAGAAGCTAGGGAGGCTATGGGAAATATTGTGGGGTTCTTATACACATAAAATACATTTCAAATAGTTACCGATTTACAGATGTTCAATGACTATTTATTAAGATAGCGATAGGAAGACGAGGGATATTTCAGCCTTAGAAACGATGAAGTGTAAGCGGTATGAGACAACACGTGTTTCTCCCCTTTGGTGGTGCGCAGGACACTTTTAGTTTTATACAACTTAAGGCGTGATTAGAGTTCGGCGGACGGGTTACTCGGTCACTAATGTGACAGATCCTACCTGCTGTATTACAAGTGTCATTCAATATAATGCATTTGTAATAGGGTGGACGGGTTATTCGTCATGTTTGTGACGGCGTAACCCATCCTCTGAACTCTAAATCAGGCCCTTAATCTTGAAATCGTTTTCCACAACATGGAAGGACTTTTTCCCCCTAGATTTCACACATTGTTTTAAATAATTAGGCACCTCAAAGACTAATTATACTCACTCCCTCAGCATGCTTGCATCAAAGTGAATCTCATGCCTTCATGACATATCACAGGACATATCTTCATCCATATACAAGAACATCACCTGTCTCTAAAAGATGGGGAGATCCCCAACTACAGCCCCCACTTCATTTGCAGGGTGTCTCACATTAAAGCACCATATGATGTGGATTCACCCAAGTGTCATTACAAAGTACATATTTATCATTTGATTGCATGACTTCGGAGAGGAATACTTCTATTTCCCCATTATGATCATATGTGAGTCTGGCTACCCACATGAGAAGAATTTAAAAGGATACTTGTAATAGCTAATTAGCAATTTGCAAGCTTACAGGATAGTCCAAAATGGAGTTATGCCTTGTCTGTTTTCTCTCCTGAAAGCAATTTGATGGTCCTTTTCGCCCTGTTGCCAAATCCTCCTTTCAATTATGTGCAATTTTGGTGATCATTGCTTCAGGTTAAAGGTTTTACTCAACTTCTTAGTGTCTCCAAGTCCAAAGTAGAAACATTTTGCTCAGCCATCCCTTTTCCAAAGTTCTTCTTGGATTTCCATATAATAATTACTAATAAGTATTACACTTAGATTTGGCACTATGCCACTTGCCTCATCTCTAGGCGCTAGTAACAGGTGTTAAAGTATATCACTGTGTCTCTCACAGAGGAATCCAGTCGTATGTTGAGAGGGTAGACAAGCAGAGAGAGGTGTGAGCTTCTCTGTAGACCTTAAACGAATGTGACATCACTTTTCTAGGCAGTTTTGCAAATGTAAGTAATGCTTCTGAAATTGTTGCTTCCTGTACCTACTACTTTGTCTTGCATATTTAACTGCATCAACTTGCAATGTCTTCAGTTTCCTATAACTTGTGCCCCCGCCATGCACAGTTATCTCATCAATAATTTTATTGTAAATGTTGCAGTGATATTATCAATGATGTCATAGAAGATGGCATGACTGTTGTAATATGTGGGATAATTAGCAGTACATGGCGAGGGCACGAGTTATAGTTACCTTAGGGCATGAGTTATAGTTTCTTGAGATAAGTATAACTATAACTGCTGACTTTCTATGGATTGTGTGTGTAAAATCTGAACCTAACTATAACGTCCCTGTAACTTTTGTTTTTTTCCGGGAATTTCTAGGATTTTTTAATGTAAAGTAATATTTAATTATCATACGTTAATCCAACCACCGCCTCGCACAGCATGTGCCTGTGCATGGTGAGGTTGTTGGCCATACCCCCTGCATATAGCCAATCCCCCAAAGGCAGCCACCCTGGAACCTGCCTCACCCAGAGGCAGTCTAAAAAAGCAAGCACCGGTAACCATGCTTGCTTTGTAAAAAATGTTCCCACTGATTCATGCGCAAATGTAAAAAAAAAAAAACTTTTCTGGCCCTTGGCCTACAGGCCTAGGGAGGGTCAGGGTATTCCTACCCTGGCCCCTTATGTTTTTTTTGGTGTTTTTTCTTGGGACCCGGCTGAGTCTGAGCCCCCAATATGGCTGCCACCACGTCCTGGTTGAACTGGTGGCAGCCTATCAGACCTCATTTTGACGTCTGGTGGATCCACGGACCCTCCTCGTCTCTAGATATACATAAATCTTTTTTCTTTAGTAACTCCAAAACTACTGAACAGATTTACACCATATTACAAAAAGCACTCTTTCTGCACCATGATCTAGCTTGTTGCCGAATTTGGTGTAATTCCTTTCAGCGGTTTGGGCTATAGTCGTGTCTAAAATCCCTATAGAAAATTGCAAGGGGAAAACGTGTTTTGGGGCCTCCCTTTCTCTCAGCCCCCTCTTACGAATCACCCTCAAAACTTCCCAGACAGCAGCTGAAGTGAGTGGCAAACCAGTTTTTAAAATTTCGTGAAGATTCGTCAAACGGCCCCAAAGTTATTAGCAAAACAAAGAAACGCTTTTCATATGGATAGTAAGTAATAATCTTTATTCGGTTTAAAAATATACAATAAAAGATCCAAATTCATACAGTTTATACATATTCCATATCAGTTAATTAAATGTACATTCTCCGGACCCGCTCATGTCAAAGGTTTAAACTGTGTTCTAATCAGGGGAGTTTACCATAGAATCATTGTTTAAAATTAATAAAAGCTAAAAAATGCCCTCAGATACGACCAGTAGCGTGGAGGCCATACTCTGACATTTCAAAAGATAAACATAGAGGATATAATAAAAATACTATACATATTAAAATGCAATTAAAGTGCAAAGGGTAAAATATACTTGAGATTCCATAACGTGGACCTAGGTTCGCAAGTACCATACGATTCTCCAGAACACAGCAGATTCAATCAATGTCATAAGCAATAGACCATCCGGTTGCATTTGCAAAAATTAGCTATACATTACATACTTAGAAAAATGGATGAAAAAAAAAATATATGCATGCTTTATTAAGTGGGGTTTGTTGTGCTTGGAACTCACTACCATAGTCCTGTTTGCTAAAAGTCTATTCATTTCCTGAGTATGATGCAATCATGGAGCCTATACATCTATAAGGTCCGAGAGCTATGTACGTAACTTGCTGAACAGTTACACGATAACTAGCAGGTTTATGGGGATGGCAAATAGTTACTTTCCCACCAGCTTCTGTAAACTAACAGACGATGAAATGTACTTGTAAACATTGTGGCAGACCATGTCTGTTAGTAATAACTGTAGGTATAATAATGCAGGCCTGCATTGCTTGAGCTTCATCACCCTCAACAGCGGGAGTAGCAAATTCTTCCTAATTCTTTCATATAGCACGCAGAAAAAGAAAAAGTGCAGCTGCGATTGAACAGAGACCGAGTCACAGGGACTCGTTGTGAGGTCCTGATCACATCTGGCTGTTGAGAGATAGGCAACCAGTAGATGTGACAGTCCAAGGCGGAATCTGACTAGGTAATAACAATGGGAACTAGGGGTGGTAAGCAAATATGGCTCCATAAATCTAGTTGTTACTAACATGCTATATATTTTAACTGAACGTTTATTGAGCTCCACCTCCTCTCTTTTTCTCATCGTGTAACTCATCCATTCTTTCTTGACCAAAGTTTTCATGGCCCTGGTGATACTCGTGGGGTGATTAAAAAGATCGTGCCTCCCTATCGTTGTCAGTTGTGTTTTAACATATTTCAACCAGTCGATACTACCTGCCTTGTCTAGCTTCAGACAATCATTGATTATGACCTTGGTTAATGGCGCTTCAGAGCAAGACCAAACTGAGATCCATAGCATTAAATGAGCTAACAAAACGAGATCTCTTACGTGGTCAAGCCTAGTTCTTCGTGACAAATGGATGCCGGTACAGACCTGGGTAGGCGTAAGAGACTGGGTACAAATTTATTTTCTGCAACCTGTAGTAGGGAGGGCTCATGTGCTCCATAGGTGGCTACTGAAACACATCTAGCCTTGTATATATTGAGCAGCACACCCATTGGGGAGGTTCCTAGTCTCCTAGCAAACTTAAGGATTGCGCCCTCATTTTGTTCAAACTGAGAGCATCATACCCGGGCCAAGTGTTTCCAATTACATGCCTTGTCAAATGGCAACCCTAAATATGTAAATGTACTCACTGTTTCCAATCTAGTGCCCTGGATGTTAAATGGTCTTGTCTTCCTATCGGAGAGGCCGCAAATCATAGTAAAGGACTTTGTATTGTTGGTTTGTAGCCCTAGGGATCCCATATATGCTGCAAATCCCTCAAGCAACCTCTGGAGACCCATAGCTGTTCTCAACATGAGGACACAGTTGTCCGCGTACATTAATACGGGGATGGCTCTGGTCTCTGCTCTTGGAGGATCTGCCACAATTTCACCTAGATGTTCCTCCAGATCGTTGATGTATAGATAGATAGATAGATAGATAGATAGATAGATAGATAGATAGATAGATAGATAGATAGATAGATATTGTCTTGGTGACAAATCATGCTCATCAGAGTCTGAAGACTTTCAGCACTTTTTTCTTAGCCTTGTATTGAACAAGTAAATATTTCCAAGAAAATTCTTTCCTTATTATTATTTCCTTTAAAATGCATAAACCTTTGTGGCAGATGTTCACAAGTTGGGTTTGACTTTTTCTTTCTTTTCTCCTTCAGGGTTTCCTTTGTTTTCACCCTTTTCCATGGAACCGCCTCAGCCCCAGTATGGCAAGCTGCTGGCTTTGAAATGCTCTGTCAGTGAGCTCAACAGTAAAGATTTTGCTGTTAGATGGATAAAAAACGACCAACCATTTTCAGATGGAGTTCAGAATAATGGACCAAAATCAACTGAGCTAGGATACACAATGGAAAGTGTTTTACGTTTCATTGTGACGGCTGAAGACTTTGAAAAGGAAATTATTTTCGAGCTCTTTGACAAACTGACACGAGAAACCTACTCGCACCGCATAGTTCTTCCTTTAGAAGGTAAGCGCAAAGCACTTGGTTAACAGACTACTTGTACACTATAACTCCCTGCTCTGCTTATGCTTGAACATAGTTGCTGACCATACGCCAAACATAAGTCGTTAATTTGATTACTCAGTGTTTTTTCTACAGTCTCCGTAGTGTAAGCCATGAGGATGTACTGGCCACTGTGAAGATAGTAAGGACCATCTCTAATCTCTGGGAATCTGTGAGGGAAAGGAGCTGGAAAGTAGTAAATTGTATTTTTCTTCTAATCGTAAGTGTTGGTCTATAGAAGAGTAAAGAGGTGGTAGTTTTAACTTCATTTGGGAAACCACATTCATTACAGTCTCTGGTTAGTTTCAGAATGGCAGCAATTATCTGTTGGTGATTACCTGGCTACAGGATGTCGTGGCTTGCTATACCAGACTTTTCAAGGTAGGGACTATTCATGGTGTTGGGTGTCATGGAAAGGAGCAGGAGAATGAGGAGCTGGCTTTCTTTTCAGTAGCATTAACGGGTAGGCATGCGTAGTGAGGGAGGGCCATATAAGTCAGGTGTCACATTACGCTGAGTCCCTACTAATAATTATTCCTCTCCCCCATGAGAAAAGGATATGGAAAAGAGTCTTCATGGAGATTGAAAAGAGGGTGTGACAAGCACTTAAAATACCCCTCTAGTTTGTAGAAATATTGATAATCATTGCTACTTTGGAGTTCTCAAAACTGTTGCTTCTGAAGTTTCACTGCTTCCCTTGTGGTGCTTGCAGACATTTTGAAAGTGACTCTTTTTAGAGCGTTATTTTAACTTTTTTTAAATAAACATGTTACTAATGTAGGCTTTGTTTCCTTTTGTGCTTAGGCCTCATATCCCCATCTCTTTCTACCCCTGTTGCAGTAGCGGCTCGCACAGGTAAGAGCCGTTGGTGGTGGAAGTCAACAGATGACGGGATAAGTAACATGAAATAAATAAAACCACTTACCTTGCGCTCGCCGCATCACCGACTCAGCGATGCGGTGAGCACAAGGTAAGCAGTTTTTCATATTACTTATCCTGTCTGTCGACTTCCACCCCTCCTGCCCCCCTCACCGCTCTTACCTGTGCGAGCTGCTACTGCTCTGTTGACTTCATCCAAGTCCATCTTTTCTGGTTCTTGAGGGCAAATAGTTTATTGTGTGCAACAATTGAAGTCATTAGATGGTTCCACCGATGGTATATATCTGTGTGTATGTTTCTTTGCACTAACCCTAACACTACGCTGCCAGTCGCCATTTTTCGCTTTCCCTACTAACCTTTGCCCCTTAATATTTAGTGTCTGCATTAAGTGCTGCTAGGTCTGCTGTCTTTTGACACAAAACTTTGTCAAGACTGTTAAAACCTGTTACCAGAAATCCAGACCTTTTGTATATTCCCATAATGTGTGTTCTTGTATACTTTGCTGCCACCCCAGCACTCTGCTGTGTTACCCTACATGATATTAATTTTATATTTGGGTGCGATATATGGATTTCCATGGTCTTAGGATCACTTTATGTTCTTCAGGGTCAAAGAGGTTTCGTAGTCCCATTTACTTTGTAGCAAAGGTTTTAGGATTCCATCTTGGGGTTGTAATGCAATATCTGTCCATGAATAAGCCTTCCTCATTCTGCCAAGTGACCCTACTTATTTGTCTACTATTCTCTCAATTTTTGGATAAGGAAATTCTCAGCTAGAGATTCTTTTAGAAATCATTGTTGGTAATTTTACAGGACCGCTTTAGATCCTCAATTGACAGAAAAGCACCATATTTGATACCGTGTTTAGTCAGTCGAATTCTAGTCATGTCCCATTTATCCTATTTTTGCTTTTTGTTTTCCACTTGGGTATTGATAGCAGCAGTTTGCAAATCTGACGGACATTTTATGCTGTCATTCCTCCTGCTCCTTTGGCTTTGATAACTTGTATTGGGGCTTTTGGGCTGTGAGAGTCCACTTAACAGCTCCCATCTGCATGCATCTCTCTCTAAAACATGGAAGCCTTTTCCCCACTGAATGTAACCTTCCCTAAAACATGGAAACTATTTTTGCTATTATGACATCCTGCATTATTAACTGGGGAAGGGCACAGTATAAACTCCCACAAAATTAAAAGATCAGTGACTTGTTAGGTATATATTTTAATTGACAAACACCCTTGTCTTACCCATGGTAACTGTGGCACAAAGTAGCAGGCCTTTCCTCCGAGTTATGAATGTGAAGTGTTTCGGCAAGCGGTACCACAACAAAATTAAAGTCAAGAAACCCACCTGTAAAGTTCCCAAACTAATTTAGTAAAATGAAAAAATAATTATTAACGAAACATGATCCATATAACCAAAATTGGATCACGGTAACAAGCGCTACATTAAGAATTTTCAAAGTTCTGATATTAGATAAGTGTGACTTATATACCCAAATGTGGGTCCCATGCTTCCTCTACCATAGGAATCAAGCTAAACCTCTCTGATGAGGCCAAAATTAGTCTGCGGTTGCCTGTGTTCCAATGTGGAGGAGACCTGACCTGGCAGTTCAGGCTGGACTGCTCTTATTGGAGCAGATCCATGGTTGATTTGCATATGGCTATTCTCTGTCTAGAGTAGCATGGTGGGCAAAAAATGATGTACTGGAATGCAGGCCACGTAACTACGTGCGGCTGAGATTAAGTCAGGCATTCCACCCATCACCTTTTTGTTTTCCTCTTAGCACCTTGTACTGGTCCTATGGAGGTCGATTTTTTTCCAAGTCCCAACTTTGGTTAAATGGTAAAGTTATTTTTCTTGGCCAGCACTTAAGCTCTTAGACTGCAGAGGACAGCTTCCAGTATAGCAGGGGACAGACAGCAGTGGGAGCCAAACTCAACCACTCTCTTCATCCAGAGCACACAGTAGTCTTCTCTAGTTTATTGGTTAGCTAGATCTTCAGCAAGATGCCCTTTTCCCTAATGTCCCTTGGGCCATATGAGGTCAGATGGTCTGAGCCTTGAGAGCATTTCCAGTTT
This sequence comes from Calotriton arnoldi, assembly GCA_963921515.1. Taxonomy (NCBI): domain Eukaryota; kingdom Metazoa; phylum Chordata; class Amphibia; order Caudata; family Salamandridae; genus Calotriton; species Calotriton arnoldi. The sequence goes on from CAWUFW010009636.1 coordinate 105,095, forward strand.
GTGGATACAAAGGAAAACAGGTCAGGCCTCAGTCCTCTCCACTGCCAGACAGGCAACAGTATTGTCCTCTTCTGATCTTCTCAAAGTTCGTTTGTGTTCTAAATTTCTGTTGGTGGGAGCTGGTATAGTAACCACTAGCTAGTCACTGCTGATAGGGCAGGAATCTCTCCTCAGAAGGTTACCACAAACTATCCCAGAGAAGCCTATAATGGGGGTCTTCCGAGATGGCAGGCTCCCTGAAGGACTATGTGACACTATCCCTACCTTCTCAGGTGCTGGCTAGTCACTGCTGATAAGACAGGAATCTCTCCTCAGAAGGTTTACACTCTTTGGTTCAACTCTCTTTTTCAACAGTTCCTTTTTATTTACCACAATCTATCCCAGAAAACCCTATAATGGGGCTCTTTCGAGATGGAAGGCTCCCTGAAGGACTATGTGACGCTCTCCCTACCTTCTCAGGTGCTGGGTTATGGAAATGAGAAGTGTCTGTCCTTCCAGCAAGATGCCCTTTGAAACTGGTGCTAGGCCTATTTTACTCCTTAAGTGACTTTGAGCCAAGCTGTGTATGCATCAGGCCTTCTTCAGAGCAAGCTCACACTATAGCCCTGTTTTGGGTAAGCGAGCCACAGTTTGGGGTTCCTGTCTCATATATATTCCCATCTTTGCTTTCCCCTTCGTCTCACCTTCCTAAACTAGTAACAAGTGGGTGCTAGGGGGGAGGGCGGGGGTTATTGTGGATATACCTTCTACCTGCCTTCCTGGTAGAGCCCTGCGAGCAGGCCATCTGCTGGCAGAAATCCTATGTTTCTCCCAAAGAGCCACTTCACACCTAATCGGCAGAGCTGGACAATCTAATTACTGTCACTGTTAGGGAGAGAACATAACAGAACCAGCCTGGAGACTGTGCTGGAGGAGATGAACAACTTTTTCATGAACCATCTTTGTGACATTTATCAGAAATCCATTTTTTAAACCTACACAGATGCTGCCTTTTTAGGTGCAAGATTGACCTTGCTTGTATGGAGTTCTTATAGCTTAACTGAGTATTTGTTCTCCATCTCATCCTAGTGATGATGTTGCTATATTACGGTATTGTGGAGTTGTCATACCTAAGGATTGTTGCTTCTTTCCATGTTATATGATGGCTTAGGCAGACACTTCATGCTTGTGAGAATGTTGAAACAGCTCTATGCATTTTCTGTCATCTTCTACGGCTTGCAAGAACTGTACAAAGGTTGTTGCATAAATGCTGAATATTTTCTGTTTTTGTGATGGAATGTGGCTCCTGTTTCAAAATTTCAAAAGATTAGATGGAAAGAAATTACCACATTAAATATTGTTTTCAGTTATCTTGCAATAACATCCCGTATTGTAATTTGGTAAACTTCAGTTTCTCGTTTCCCTCTGGGACTTTGCTAGTGATAGATTGAAATTCCTTATGCGTGAAAGAAATCTTTGCTCAGCCTTCTTAGCGCAAGAAGGAGTAAATTCCCTGCATTTATTACTCCTAACATAGTCACAAGTATTTTGTGACACGAGGCCTGTGTTGTGTCGATAGGCTTGATCGTGTTGCGGTTGGTGATACCACAAAATGATTTTGTGGTTTACACTGGTCATACATGCATCCATGTTAAACAAATCTCTCCGATGCACATTATATCTTAATATATATTCAGAATGGAAAGAATGAATAGATGTGACGGCAAGGGATTCCTAAATATGGAGGGGACTAGTTTTGGCTCATTCGGAGAGTGAAGGGAGAGATGTAAGCTAGACCTCTGTTAGAAATGGGGATCTCTAGTTGGCAATGGTTTGCACCGTTGTCCAAGTAGGGACCCTTCTTCCTAGTCGGGGTAAGGGGTATACACTTCTTTAAAAAAAACCCTGCTCACCCCCTTGGTAGCTTGGCACGATCAGACAGGCTTATCTCAGAGGCAGTGTGTAAAGCATTTGTGCACACATACAGTAATACAGTGAAAGCACTACAAATGGACACCACACCAGTTTAGAAAAATAAGTAATCTTTATCTAAACCAAACAAGACCAAAACGACAAAAATCCACAATACAGTAATCAAAATATGACTTTTAAAAGGTAGAAACTTCTGTTCCATGCAAATTGTGGATGCGACATTTTCAACACAAAGTACCTTGGATGCGTCAAAAGCAAGAACAGCCGCAGGGAAGGTGATTCGTCGGTTCCTTACGCACAGGGAAGGTAATGCGTCGGTTCCTTCATCCAGGGGAGGTGATGCGTCGGTTCCTTACTGCCAGGCAGGGGAGAAGATGCTTCGGTTCCTTACTGAAGAGGAGGTGATGTGTCAGTTTCTTACTGCGCGGGGAGGTGATGTGCCGGTTTCTTACAGCAGCCCCGTTGTCCTTGTAGACTTGGCGCCCCGGTGCGATGCGTGAGGATGGGGGATGTGTTGGTTCTCGATGCAGCAGCGGTATCGGCCCTTGCTTTGGTTTCTTCAGCCGCGGTCCCACGATGCGTTGGTTTTTGCAGCCTCACAGCAGGGCCTGCGTCGAAATCGGTGCGGTGATCTTGGCCTTCGTAGATCGTGCACTCGATGCAGCGTGCGGCGATTTCTTGAGCCGTGGGCAGGCGCTGCGTTGGTTTCTTCGGCGGTGCGTCGGAAACAGGTACAGATGCGTCGCACTTCTCCTCGTTGCATTACTTTTCCAGCTCCCAACAGCCGGAACAACCTCCAGAGGCCCAGAACAGCAGCTGGCACCTCTTGGCAGGTCAGAACTCTCAGCAAGAGAGTTCAGGGGAGCTGGGGGTGAAGTCTTTGTATCACTGAGACTTCAAACAGGAGGCAAGCTGTACTTCAAGCCCTTGGAGATCTTCCTCAAGCAGGGGACACAGCACACAGGAGAGTCCTTGTCCTTTCCTTGGCAGAAACAGCCACTGCAGGCCAACCCCAAACAGCACACAGCAAAGGGGCAGTACTTCTCCTCAGTTTCTCCATCTCTTCTCCATGGCAAAGGTTCCTCTTGAATTCCAGAAGTAATCAAATCGTCTGGGGTATTGGCCCCACTTTTTATAGCACCAAATCCTTTGTTCTCCGGTGGCAGAGAAGCTCTTTGCCCAGCCAAAATCAGTTCTGTCCTCTCTGGTGCAGCTTCCTGGCAGGAGGTGGAGACAGCATTGTCAAAGGCAGACCAGGCCCATTCAGGTGTGAAAGAAATCTCCTCCCCCTACTCTGAATGCAGCCCAGGTCTATTGAGCCCAGCCCTGACTCACCCTGGAAAGGCAGGACACACCTCACCCCCCCCAAGTGTCTGTCTGAACAGAATGCACATCCCCAGCCCCTGTCACTCCAAAGCCAGACTGACAATACACAAACCAGCAGAGGCACACAGGACGGCTAAGCAAGAAAATGCCTACTTTCTAAAAGTGGTATTTTCAAACACAGAATGTAAAAATCATCCCCACTAAAAGATACATCTTTATATTCTGAGTTCAGGCATACTAAACTTTACTCTCCTATCTTGTCCCAATGGGAAGTTATATTTATAAGATGTTATAAATGAACTCCCATTCCATCCTATGGGACAGATAGCCTTTCAATAGTGAAAAACGAAATTGGCAGTATTTCTCTATCAGGACATGCCACACACATCAGTGCATGTCCTACCTATCACATACACTGCACCCTGCCCACAGGGGTACCTTGGGCCTACCTTAGGGGTGACTCACATTTAAGAAAAGGGAAGGTTAGGGCCTGGCAAGTGGGTGCACTTGCCAAGTTGGCAGTGGCAGGTCTGAGGTACATTTACAGACTGCTCATGTGGGTGGCACAATCAGTGCTGCAGGCCCACTAGCAGCATTTGGTTTACAGGCCCTGAGGACACACAGTGCACTGTACTTGGGACTTAACAGTAAACCAAATAAGCCAATTATGGACACACAAATCCATAACAACAATTTACAGAGGGAGCATTTGCACTTTGGCACTGAACAGCAGTGGCAAAGTGCCCAAAGCATCTAGACGAGCAAATACGAAGTCCAACACACAGCAAAATAAATGGAGGCAAAGGCAAAAATACAGGGGAAACCCACGCCAATGCTGCCAGGTCCAACACGTGTCCCCTCCAGCTGAAATGTGGGGAGAACTACCCACCCTCTTGGGAGTTCTCTTGACTAAGGCGGAAAAATCTGGACAGACCATCAGCATTGGCGTATTCTGTACCAGGGCGGTGTTCCACCGTGAAGTCCATCCCCTGTAGGGAAGTAGACCACCTCAACAACTTTGGGTTCTCACCCCTCATCTGCATTAACCATCTGAGGGGCCTGTGGTCAGTCTAAACCCAGAAGTGAGTCCCAAACAAGTAGGGCCTCAGCTTCTTCTGCTACCAGATCACAGCAAAAGCCTCACGCTCAATCGCACTCCACCTCTGTTCCTGTGGAAGTAACCTCCTACTAATGAAGGCTACAGGTTGGTCTCGGCCCTCCTCATTCAGTTGTGAGAGCACAGCCCCCACACCATGCTCTGAAGCATCTGTCTGCACATGAATTCCTGTGAGAAGTTGGGTCGCTTGAGCACGGGCGCCGTGCACATGGCAGATTTCAGGGCATCAAAAGCTTTCTGACAGGCGTCAGTCCAGTTCACCTTCCTGGGCTACTTCCTGTAAGTCAGCTCTGTCATGAGGGCAACAATGGTGCCATACCCCTCGACAAATCTCCGGTAATACCCGGTGAGGCCTAAAAAGGCTCTCACCTCTGTCTGGGTCTTGGGGGGGTTCCGAAGCCAGAATGGTGTCAATTTTAGGCTGTACGGGCGCCACGTGGCCGCTTCCTACCTGGTGTCCTAAGTACACCACTGATGCCTGCCCGATCTGGCACTTGCTTGCCTTGATCGTGAGGCCTGCTCTCTGCAGGGCCTTCAACACTTCCCAGAGGTGGTGCAGATGCTCTTCCCAAGTGGCACTGAAAACTGAAATGTCATTCAGGTAGGCGACACTGAAATCCTCCTGTCCAGCCAACACCTGGTTGACCAACCTCTGAAAGGTGGCATCACCCAGAATTGGTAGTGCCCCTCTGGGGTTGAAAATGCGGACCTCTCCTTGGCCCCATCAGTTAAGGCAATCTGCCAGTGCCCAGACGTTAAGTAAAATGTACTGAGGTACGTGGCAGCTCCCAACCGATCTATGAGCTCATCAGCTCTGGGGATGGGGTGTGCGTCAGTCCTGGTGACTGAATTGAGCCCTCGGTAGTCCACACAGAACTGGGGTTCTGGCGTGGCACCGGGTGTGGCAGCCTTTGAGACCAAGACGACTTGGCTGGCCAAGGGCTGTTTGAGTGATCAATCACCCCTAGCGCTAACATTTTGGAGACCTCGTCCTTGATGCAAGCCTTGACCCTGTCAGTCACTCTGTAAATTGTGTGCTTCACAGGACGGCTGTCCCCAGTGTCCACATCATGGACACACCACTGAGTGACACCTAGGGTCAGGGAGAAGAGAGCTGTAAACTGCCCAAACAGCTGGTGGCAGTCCCTCTGCTGTTCAGGGGTCAGGGCGGGGGAGAGGGTTACACCGTCCACTTACCCATTATGTTCCTTAGCAGACAGGAGGTCAGGAAGAGGCTCAGTCTCCTCCTCCATTCCAGCTTCGGTTGCTAGGAGCATGCCCACTTCGGACCTCTCCAAGTGGGGCTTAAGGCGGTTCATATGTAGGACCCGCAAAGGGTTCCTTGGAGACTTCAAGTCCACCAGATAGGTGACTTTCTTGGAACACCTAGGATCCCCTATGAAGTGGCCCACCTGACCACAAACATAGCATGCCTGGGGGCCCTTCTGGGCAGGTTTTCCTGCCGGGACCCATGGCTTCTTTTCACTGGGGAGCTGGGAACATTTCCCTTGTTTCCCTTGGGAATTACTTTGGTCCCTTTTTGGAACTCCTTTTCTTTACCCTTGCGCCCCCCACTCTTCTGCTGGGGACCCTGCCCAACTTTGGCAGAGTCTCCCACATGACCTTTTTGGTCCCTGGTACTGACCCAGCGGTCCGCCTCCACCGCAAGCTTCCTCGGGTCAGTCAGCTTACCGTCAATCAAATGCTGGCGTAGCTCTCGAAAACAACTACCAGACAAGTGCTCCCATGCAACCAAATCATAGAGCCCCTGAAAATCTTTCACCTGGCTACACTTCACCCAACCATCCAGTGCTCTGAAAAAATAGGACACATACTCCACCCAAGTGCTTGACTCAAGCTTCTTACAGGCCCTCAACTTCTGCCTGTACAGTTCTGGGGTCAAACCATACTCCCATACCTTAAGGCTTCCTTCAAGTGGGCATAAGACATTTGCTCCTTGCTTAGTAAGGCTAACAAAGTTTCCCTCCCCTCTGTCACGAAGCGGCTCCACACCACAACCCCACTCCCCAGTCTCTCTCAGGGATTCTGTGGGACCTCATTGCTACCTCATATGCCTTATACCACTGACCAATATCCTCATTCTTTACAAAATCACTTCCTTGGGGAAGTGCACCTTCCCTTCTCCAGGCACTGGCAACAAGCTGCCACCATTGGAACTGGGCGCCACACTCTTGGCCTTTATGTCCAGTTCCTTCAAACCTCTCTCATGCTCTAAAAGCATCCTCTTTTCCGACATGGCCAGTTTCTGTTTTTCTAACTCTAATTTCTTGCTCTCTATGTCACACTCCTACCCCAGCCTGAGCTTTGTAAGCTCCAACTCATGCACTCTGCTTCTCTCCCTGTCCTCCAGCTCCTCTGGAGATAGTCCCTTTGAAGATACACTGCTGCCCCCCGGACGGTAACCTCCCTCCAGGCAGACCCAATAGCCCATCCTGCAGCCCATCTCAATTCTCAGCCTCCACCATAGGCTCCTAGGTATGCTTACTGGCATTCCTTGATTCCAACCAGGCCCTCAGAGCCTTTTGGTATTCCTCCTTTTTGGTGAGGCCTCTTACTGAGATTTTAAATTTTTTGCAGACAGCATTCAATTGTGGCACAGTGTAGGTTTCAACCCTATTCTCTTCAAATTCAATATCCACAGATGCAAGTGATGCTGGTTTTGCCATGGTGAAAATTGGCAGTTCTCAAGTTGCAAAAAATTCCAAGAAGAAAAAGTTCCACCAATTGTATGTGGTTGCGTGATGGTCTGCACTATACTAGTAGTGTACACCAATCACTGCCTGTAGGGCACAAATGCAAGTCCAGATCCTCACCGCAGACCACCAATGTTAGAAATGGGGGTCTCTAATTGGCAATGGTTTGCATCGTTGTCCAAGTAGGGACCCTTCTTCCTAGTCAGGGTAAGGGGGATACACTTCTAAATACGTAATCTTTATCTAAACCAAACAAGACCAAAACGACAAAAATCCACAATACAGTAATCAAAATATGACTTTTAAAAGGTAGAAACTTCTGTTCCAAGCAAATTGTAGATCCGACACTTTCAACACAAAGTACCTTGGTTGCGTCAAAATCAGAAGCAAGAACAGCTGCAGGGAAGTTGATGCATCGGTTCCTTACTCCAGGGAGGTGATGCGTCGGTTTCTTACTGCCATGCGGGGGAGGTGATGCGTCGGTTCTTTACTGATGGGGAGGTTATGCGTCGGTTTCTTACTGCGCGGGGAGGTGATGTGCCGGTTTCTTACTGCAGCCCCGTTGTCCTTGTAGGCTTGGTGCCCCGGTGCGAAGTGTGAGGATCGGGGATGCGGCGGTTCTCGATGCGGCGGCAACGGCGCTTGCGTTGGTTTCTTCCACTGCGGTCCCACGATGCGTTGTTTTTTGCAGCTGCACAGCCGGGCCTTCGTCGGAATCGGTGCGGTGATCTCGGCCTTCGTAGATTGGTGCACTCGATGCAGCATGCAGCGATTTCTCGAGCTGCAGGCAGGCGCTGCATTGGTTTCTTCGCCGATACGTCGGAAACAGGTACAAATACGTCGCGCTTCTCCTCGTTGCTTTACTGTTAGACCTGGCATCATTGGCGTGGGTTTCCCCTGTATTTTTCCATTTGCCTCCTGTGTTTTTGCTGTGTGTTGGACTTTGTTTTGCTGGTCTAGATGCTTTGGGAACTTTGCTACTGCTGATCAGTGCCAAAGTGCAAGTGCACCCTTGGTAAATTGTTGTTATGGATTGGTGTTTCCATGATTGGCGTTTTTGATTTACTAGTCAGTCCCTAGTACAGTGCACTGTGTGTACCCAGGGCCTGTAAATCAAATGCTGCTAGTGGGCCTGCAGCACTGATTGTGCCACCCACAAGCAGCCTGTAAATGTAACTCAGATCTGCCGCTGCAGTATCTGTGCGCAGTTTGGTACTGCCATGTCGACCTGGCAAGTGCACCCACTTGCCAGACCCCAACCTTCCCTTTTCTTACATGTTAGTCACCCCTAAGGTAGGCCCAAGGTATCCCTGTGGGCAGGGTGCAGTGTATGTGAAAGGTAGGACATACCCTGATGTGTGTGGTATATCGTGATAGTGAAATACTGCCAATTTCGTTTTTCACTATTGTAAGGCTATCTGTCCCCATAGGATAGAACGGGGAGTTTGCTTATAACACCTTATTAGCATAACTGCCCATGGGAACAAGATAGAAAAATAAAGTTTGATATACCTGAACTCAGAATGTTAAGATGCATCTTTTAGTGAGGGTGATTTTTACATTCTGGGTTTGAAAATACCACTTTTAGAAAGTAGGTATTTTCTTGCCTAACCATCCAGTGTGCCTCTGCTAGGTTGTGTATTGACTGTCTGGCTTTGGAGTGACAGGGGCAGAGGAGGTGCAGTGGCTCCAGAGAGTCTGGATGAGTCAGGGCTGGGTTGAATAGACCTGGGCTGCATTTAGTGAAGGGGGAGGAGATTTCCTTTCACCTGAATGGGCCTGGTCTGCCTTCCACAATGCTGTCTCCACCTCCTGCCAGGAAGCTGCACCAGAGAGGACAGAACTGGTTTTGGCTGGGCAAAGAGCTTCTCTGCCTCAGAGAACAAAGAGATTTACTGTATAAAAAGAAGGGTCCAGACCCCAGACTTTTAGATTATTGCTGGGAATCAAGAGGAACCTTTGCCAAGGAGAAGAGCCGGAGAAACTGAGGAGGAATACTGCCCCTGTGATGTTTGCTGTCTGGGGTTGGCCTGCAGTGGCTACTTGCTGCCAAGGAAAGGAGAAGGACTTTGCTGTCTGCTGAATCCCCTGCTTGAAGATCTCTAAGGGCTTGAAATTGAGCTTGCCTCTAGTTCTGAAGTCTCAGGGACACAAAGACTTCACTTCCAGACCCCCCTGAACTCCTTTGCTGGGATTTCTGACCTGCTGAGAGGTGCCTGCCAGTGTTCTGGGCCTCTGGATGTTGTTTTGGGACTGGAAACTGCAAGAACTGTGAAAATCGACGCATCGCCTGTTTCCAACGCATTGCTGCAGTGCGAGAGAAGATTTCTGACGCATCACCGCCGCCGAAGAATCAATGCACCGCTTGCTCGCGGCTGAAGTGTCTGCCGTGTGACGAATCCAGTGCACCGATCTCCGCCGTCCGAGGCCACCGCACCAATTCTGATGCAGGCCCCGTTGGAGAAGAACCGATGCATCGCACCAGATCGTCACGCAATACATCGAAGCTTCAACTCTGTCGCATCGTTGGGGGGATGCAGTAAGAAACCGACGAATCACCTCCCCGCGCAGTAAGAAACCGACGCATCACCTCCTCTCCGGTAAGGAACCGACGCATCACCTCTCCTGCGCAGCAGTAAGGAACCGATGCATCACCTCCCCCGGAGCAAGGAACCGAAGCATCACCTTCCCTGAGTGTAACGAACCGACGCATCACCTTCCCTGCGACCCTTTTTGCTTGCATTCTTCGACACATCCAAGGTACTTTGTGTAAAAGTGTCATCTCACATTTTCTTGGAACTGAACTGTTTCTACCTTTTGAAAGTCATATTTTGATTACTGTACTGTGGAATTTTGTCGTTTTGGTCTTGTTTGGTTTAGATAAAGATTACTTATTTTTCTAAACTGGTGTGGTGTCCATTTGTAGTGTTTTCACTGTATTACTGTAGGTGTTCACAAATGCTTTACGCACTGTCTCTGAGATAAGCCTGTCTGCTCGTGCCAAGCTACCAAGGGGGTGAGTAGGGATTATTTTAGAAGTTTATCCCCCTTACCCTGTCTAGAAGCAAGGGTTCCTATTTGGACAAAGGTACCTACCTCTGTTAACTAGAGACCCCCATTTCTAACATTGGTGGCAGCGGTGGGTCTGGACTTGCATTTGTGTCTTACATACAGTGATTGGTGTACACTACTAGTAGAGTGCAGACCATCACGCAACCACATACAATTGGTGAAACTTTTTCTTTGGGACTATTTGTTTTCTCGCAACTGAGAACTGCCAATTTTCATTATGTCAAAGCCAGCATCACTTGCATCTGTGGATATTGAGTTTGAGGAGGATAGGGTTGAAACCTACACTGTGCCACAGTTGAAAGCTATCTGCAAAAGGTTTAAAATCTCTGTAAGAGGCCTTTCCAGAAAGGAGGAATTCCAAAAGGCGCTGAGGGCCTAGTTGGAGTCAAGGGATGCCAGCAGGCATGACGACCAACCTATGGAGGAGGTGGAGAATTTAGATGACCAGCAGGATAGGCTAGTGGGTCTGCCTGGGGGGAGGTTACCTTTCCGGGGGGCAGCAGTGTCTCTTCAAAGGGGCTGTCTCCAGTAGAAGAGCTGGAGGACAGGAAGTAAAACAGAATGCATGAGTTGGAGCTCACGAAGCTCAGGCTGGGAAAGGAGGATAAGGAGTTGGCATTTCAGAGGGAGAAATTAGCGATAGAAGAGAAAAAGATGCTCTTAGAGCCTGAAAGAAGGTTGAGGGAACTGGATCTAAAAGCTAAAAGTCTAGAGTCCAATCCCAATGGTGGCAGCGCACCATCAGTGCCTGGAGAAGGGAAGGTATACATCCCCAAGGATGTTATTAAAGATTTCACAAAGCAGGAAGACATTGGTCAATCAATCAATCAATCACGTGTTTGTTAAGCGCGACTACTCACTCGTAAGGGTCTCGGGGGGGGGGGGGGTGAGGGTGCAGGTTCCAGTCCATCAAGGAGGGGGTCTGTGGAAGAGCCAAGTTTTGAGGTTTCACGTGAAGATGGAGAGTGATGTTGTCTGTCTGAGGTGGAGCGGTAGGGCGTTCCAGGCTCTGGCCGCGAGGAAGAAGAAGGAGCGGCCTCCCGATCTGGTCTTTCTGGTGTGGGGGACCACGGCGTAGGAGAGCTGGGCTGATCGTAGGGTCCTTTGGGGTGTGTGGAATTTGAGTCGGCTGTTCGGGTATGCTGGTCCGGTGTTGTGGAGGGCTTTGTGTGCGTGGGTGAGGATCTTGAAGGTGATTCTAGCCTCGATGGGGAGCCAGTGGAGTGTGCGCAGGTGCTGGGAGATATGGCATTGTCTTGGCAGGTTGAGGACCAGTCTTGCGGCGGCGTTCTGAATGTTTTGTAGCTTGCGGGTGAGGTGTTTGTTTATTCCGGCGTAGAGTGCGTTGCCGTAGTTGAGTCTGCTGGTGACGAGGGCGTGAGTGACGGCTTTTCTGTGCTCGAGGGGGATCCATTTGAAGGTCTTACGTAGGAGGCGGAGGGTGTGGGAGTGGTTTAAGGTCTATGAGGTAGCAATGAGGTCCTACACAGTCCCTGAGAGAGACTGGGAAGCGGGGTTGTGGAGCCACTTTGTCGCTGAAGGGAGGAACACAATGCTAGCATTACCCACTGAAGATCAGATGTCTTATGCTCCCATGAAGGAAGCCTTAGTAGCAAGGTATGGTTTGACTCCAGAATTGTACAGGCAGATGTTCAGGGCCTGTAAAAAGCTGGAGTCAAGCACTTGGGTTGAGTATGTGTCCTATTTTTGCAGAGCACTGGATGGATGGCCTGGGTAGCCAGGTAAATGATTTTTAGGGGCTCTATGATTTGGTTGCATGGGAGCACTTGTCAGATAATTGTTTTCCAGAGCTACGCCAGCACTTGATTGACAGTAAGCTGACTGACCCCAGGAAACTTGCTGTGGAGGCGGACCGCTGGGTCAGTACCAAGGTCCAAAAAGGTCGTGTGGGAGACTCTGCCAAAGTTGGGCAGGGTCCCCAGCAGAAGAGTGGGGGGCGCAAGGGTAAAGAAAAGGAGTTCCAAAAAGGGCCCCAAAGTAATTCCCAAGGGAACCAAGGGAAAGGTTCCTAGTCTCCCACTGAAAAGAAGCCATGGGTCCCTACAGATAAGCCTAGTCAGAAGGGGCCCAGGTCATGTTATAGTTGTGGTCAGGTGGGTCACTTCCAGGGGGACCCTAGGTGTCTCAAAAAGATTACCACCGCCCCCACTGGTGCACCGCCCCAGGAGATGGCTAGTGTAGCCTTGGGGGTGGAGTCGGGTGCCCAAGAGGTGAGTTGGTCCCAAGAGCTCATCTGCCTGATAACACTAAAAAGTACAGGCAGTGGGTGACCATCAATGGCCATAGTGTGGAAGCTCTGAGAGACACTGGAGCCAGTGTGACAGCTGTCAGTTGTCGGCTAGTGTCAGAAGAGCAGGTGGTCCCCAACACATTCTACCCAGTAGTTGCAGGTGACAACTCTGAGTGCCGCTGCAAAGTGGCACAGGTTCCCTTTGAGTGTGGGGGGGGGGTGGTCTCCAATACTTTGAAAGTAGCTGTGAGGCCAGCCATTCCTGTTGACTGTCTGCTAGGCAATGATTTGGAGAGTTCTCCTTTGAGAAGGTGGAGCGTAAGTCTCATTTGGAGATGTTGGGTCTGCCTCAGTGGGTGTGTGTGACCACTCGGTCTATGGCAGCCGGTAGGGGCAATCAAGAAGACCTGGAGGCTGAAAGAGTGGCCCAGGTGCCTGCCAGAAAGAGAAAAGGTAGGGGGCGCTGGAAACCGGCCTGAAGTTCCCACGGTCCAGGAGGAGGCAAACCTTGAGGGGGATGCCCTGGAGCCTACAGGGGAGCAAGTGGCCGAACTGGGGGACCTACCTGAGCTGACCCATTGGCAGCTGGAAGGGGGCCCCTCCAGGGAGGAATACTGCCAGGAGCAGCAGAAATGCCCTTCTCTTGTTGGTTTGCGGCAACAGGCTGCAAACCAGGCAGCAGGTGATCAGTCTGGATCACATTGGATTTACTGGGAGAATGGTCTCCTGTATAGTGAGCCTAAGGTTGCTGAGCGTGGGTCAGCACGTGTGCTGGTGGTACCCCAGCGCTTCAGAGCCTTCCTACTGGGTCTGGCTCATGATGTGCCGTTGCCAGGGCATTTGGGGCAAGACAAGACCTTCGAAAGGCTTATCACCCACTTATACTGGCCCCAAATGCGTAAGAACTCTGACACCCATTGTAGGTCTTGCAGACTTGCCAGGCAAGTGGTAAGAGTGGGAGGAAGTGCAAGGCTCCTCTCCAACCTTTCACTGTATATGAGAGGGTGAGTATTGACATTATGCGGCCTCTGGATCCCAAGACAGCCATGGCAACAGGTTCATCCTGGTCTTGATGGACCATGCCATCCGGTACCCGCAAGCCATCCCTCTCCAGAATGTGACGGCCCCTGTGGTGGGTCGTGGATTGATGGGGATTTTCTCCTGTGTGGGGTCCCCAGAGACGTGGTGTCTGACCGGGGCACCAACTTCATATCGAAGTATATGAAGTCCCTGTGGCAGGAATGCAGTGTTACCTGCAAGTTCACCACCCCCAAGGTAATGGGCTGGTTGAGAGATTCAACCGAACCCTGAAGGGCATGATTATGGGTCTTGGTGAGCCCATGAGGCGTAAGTGTCACGTCCTCTTACCATGCCTTTTGTTTGCTTACAGGGAGGTACTGCAGAAGTCCTTAGGGTTCCTGGGCATCCTGTAAGAGGACCTCTAAGTCTGGTCAAAGAAGGCTGGGAGAAAGCTCCCAGTAAACCTCCCCAGGATGTATATAGCTACATGCTGGCCTTCAGGAACCAGACTAAACGCTTCAGGCAACTTGCTCAGGCGAATCTGGAAGCCAGCCAGGAAGAAATGAAACGTTGATATGATCAGAATGCCACTCTGATCAAGTTTCAGCCTGGCCAGAAAGTGTGGGTCATGGCCCCAGTGGAGCCTTGTGCACTCCAAGATAAGTGGGCTGGGCCATTTGAGGTGGTGGAGCGCAAGAGTAAAGTCACCTACCTGATGGACTTGCAGTCTCCAAGGAACCCTTTGCGGGTCCTGCATGTGAACCGCCTTAAGCCCCACTTGGAGAGGTCCGAAGTGGGCATATTCCTAGCGACAGATGCTGGAATGGAGGAGGAGACTGAGCCTCTTCCTGACCTCCTGTCTGCTAAGGAGCACGATGGGTCAGTGGACGGTGTAACACTCTCCCCCACCCTGACTCCTGAACAGCAGAGTGATTGCCGCCAACTGTTGGGACAGTTTGCTGCCCTGTTCTCCCTGACCCCTGGTGTCACTCAGTGGTGTGTCCATGATGTGGACACCTGGGACAGTCCTCCTCTGAAGCACAAAATTTACAGAGTGACTGACAGGGTCAAGGCTTGCATCAAGGAGTATGTCTCCAAGATGTTAGCGCTAGGGGTGATTGAGCCCTCAAACAGCCCTTGGGCCAGCCCAGTGGTCTTGGTCCCAAAGACTGCCGTACCCGGTGTCACACCAGAACTCCGGTTCTGTGTGGACTACCGAGGGCTCAATTCAGTCACCAGGACTGATGCACACCCCATCCCCAGAGCTGATGAGCTCATAGATCGGTTGGGAGCTGCCCAGTACGTCAGTATGTTTGACTTAACGTCTGGGTACTGGCAAGTTGCCTTAACCGATGGGGCCAAGGAGAGGTCTGCATTTTCAACCCCAGAGGGGCACTACCAATTCTGGGTGATGCCTTTTGGGTTGAATAATGCCCCTGCCACCTTTCAGAGGTTGGTCAACCAGGTGTTGGCTGGACTGGAGGATTTAAGTGCCACCTACTTGGAAAACATCGCAGTGTTCAGTGCCACTTGGGAGGAACACCTGCACCACCTCTGGGAAGTGTTGAAGGCTCTGCAGAGCGTAGTCCTCACGATCAAGGCAAGCAAGTGCCAGATCGGGCAGGGTTCAGTGGTGTACTTGGGACACCAGGTAAGGAGCGGCCAGGTGGCGCCCCTACAGCCCAAGATTGATACAATTCTAGCTTGGGAATCCCCCAAGACCCAGACGGAGGTGAGAGCCTTCTTAGGACTCACCTGGTATTACAGGAGATTTGTCAAGGGGTATTGCCCCCTTGACAGAGCTGACTTCCAGGAAGCAGCCCAAGAAGATGAACTGGACTGACGCCTGCCATAAAGCTTTTGATGCCCTGAAATCTGCAATGTGCACGGCGCCCGTGCTCAAGGCACCCAACTTCTCACAGGAATTTGTGGTGCAGACAGATGCTTCAGAGCTTAGTGTGGGGGCTGTGCTGTCACAGCTAAATGAGGAGGGCCTAGACCAACCTGTAGCCTTCATTAGTAGGAGGTTACTTCCATGGGAACAGAGGTGGAGAGCGATTGAGCGCTAGTCTTTTGCTGTGGTCTGGAAGCTGAAGAAGCTGAGGCCCTACTTGTTTGGGGCTCACTTCCGGGTTCAGACCGACCACAGGCCCCTCAGATGGTTGATGCAGATGAGGGGTGAGAATCCAAAGTTGTTAAGGTGGTCCATTTCCCTACAGGGGATGGACTTCACGGTGGAACACCGCCCTGGTACAGAACATGCCAATGCTGATGGTCTGTCCAGATTTTTCCACCTTAGTGAAGAGAACTCTCAAGAGGGTGGGTAGTTCTCCTCACATTTCAGCTGGAGGGGACACGTGTTAGACCGGGCATCATTGGCGTGGGTTTCCCCTGTATTTTTGCCTTTGCCTCCTGTGTTTTTGCTGTGTGTTGGACTTCGTTGTGTGGTCTAGATGCTTTGGGCACTTTGCCACTGCTGATCAGTGCCAAAGTGCAAGTGCTCCCTTGGTAAATTCTTGTTATGGATTGGTGTTTCCATGATTGGCATATTTGATTTACTAGTCAGTCCCTAGTACAGTGCACTGTGTGTGCCCAGGGCCTGTAAATCAGATGCTGCTTGTGGGCCTGCCTGGGGGTGAGTGCTTGCAATGTTCAACACTCCGTCCATCATCCCCTTTGGTTTTGCTATGTTTGCCCTAAGTTGGCAGGGTATGCCCAGACGTGGGTCCCTTGCTCACTTTGCCACTGGATTCAAGATAGCCTGGCTGATGACGGCTGTAAGCCAGAAACCGGTCCCAGGAAGCTTGTTTCCGGTCCAGGGAAGACATGGCTTGGCAGTCCGGGCTGGACTGTTCCCATGAGGCACAGGGTCAGACTGATTTGCATATGGCCATGTCTGAACTGGGGTGGCGGAGTGAGCTAAAGAATGATGATGGATTAAACCCAGATCAGTTGACTGGGGGTGAGTGCTTGCAATGTTCAACACTCCGTCCATCATCGCCTTTGGTTTTGCTATGTTTGCCCTAAGTTGGCAGGGTATGCCCAGACGTGGGTCCCTTGCTCACTTTGCCACTGGATTCAAGATAGCCTGGCTGATGACGGCTGTAAGCCAGAAACCGGTCCCAGGATGCTTGTTTCCGGTCCAGGGAAGACATGGCTTGGCAGTTCGGGCTGGACTGTTCCCATGAGGCACAGGGTCAGACTGATTTGCATATGGCCATGTCTGAACTGGGGTGGCGGAGTGAGCTAGAGAATGATGATGGATTAAACCCAGATCAGTTGACTAGGGGTGAGTGCTTGCAATGTTTAACACTCCGTCCATCATCCCCTTTGGTTTTGCTATGTTTGCCCTAAGTTGGCAGGGTATGCCCAGACGTGGGTCCCTTGCTCACTTTGCCACTGGATTCAAGATAGCCTGGCTGATGACGGCTGTAAGCCAGAAACCGGTCCCAGGATGCTTGTTTCCCGGTCCAGGGAAGACATGGCTTGGCAGTTCGGGCTGGACTGTTCCCATGAGGCACAGGGTCAGACTGATTTGCATATGGCCATGTCTGAACTGGGGTGGCGGAGTGAGCTAAAGAATGATGATGGATTAAACCCAGATCAGTTGACTGGGGGTGAGTGCTTGCAATGTTCAACACTCCGTCCATCATCCCCTTTGGTTTTGCTTGTGGGCCTGCAGCACTGATTGTGCCACCCACATAAGCAGCCTGCCCACAGGGGTACCATGGGCCTACCTTAGGGGTGACTCACATGTAAGAAAAGGGAAGGTTAGGGCCTGGCAAGTGGGTGCATTTACCAAGTCGACATGGCAGTACCGAACTGCGCACAGACGCTGCAGGTCTAAGTTACATTTACTGGCTGCGCATGTGGGTGGCACAATCAGTGCTGCAGGCCCACTAGCAGCATTTGGTTTACAGGCCCTGGGCACACACAGTGCACTGTTCTAGGGACTTAACAGTAAACCAAATAAGCCAATTATGGAAACACCAATCCATAACAACAATTTACAGAGGGAGCACTTTCACTTTGGCACTGAACAGCAGTGGCAAAGTGCCCAACGCATCTAAACCAGCAAAAACGAAGTCCAGCACACAGCAAAATAAATAAAGGCAAAGGCAAAAGTACAGGGGAAATCCACGCCAATGATGACAGGTCCAACATCCTCATTAGTGTGGAACCAAGAACAATTCTGGTTAGTATGGGATAGGAAGTTAAAAGTAGTGGATGAGTACAGTTTCAGCCTCGACATCATGTTCAGAGGGATGTTTCTAGTATCTGAAGTAGGGATTTAATCTCATGCACGCACAATTCCTGCATTAACAAGGGCAGTAGTGAGAAATGGCTAGGGATAATTGGGGACTGTCTGAACTAATATGCTCCTCTGTCCTTGCAGATAGAAAGAAACTGTATTGTTTTTAGACTCAACCCCGATCACAGACAGAATTGTTACTAGTTGTCTCATCAGGTTTGTGGCATTTGTAGTCAAAAACACCACAGACAAGTTTTGCAGTTCCAGGCTTGTCAGAAACTTTTGTGGGTCTCAGGTCACAAATATTACGCAGGCCCCTTCTGTGATTTTATGGCGACACTTAATGGTTGCCAGGGTTACTTGCCTAATTGAGAGCATATTACCAATTATATATGATATCTGCTTTCGTATTATGTAAATAGATTTAGCAGACAGCGTTGGGCCCTGAAAAGAGAGGGGCTTGAGGTAAATAGTCCCAGCTGTTACTCCTTGTGAGAGAAATTGGCAGTTTCACTGTTATGAAATTCCAGAATTGTAGTCAGGCTTTTATTTGGTTCTAAACATATTTAAATAACGGCTGAGTCTTCTTTCTGTGTGATCCATTTCATTTAAGTTCAGGTCATGTTGATTAAATAAAAGGAGGCGTTATACCTACTGAGCCATGCAAGCTTAAGACACATACACAATGATTATCATTAAAAAAATGTTTTAGCATGATGCTAGCGATCGTGGTTATCTGCAAGCCACTTTATTTTTTAAAGGAAACACAAAAAATTTGCAGTTTGCGCTTAAGAAAAGAAATGAACGTATATGCTTTTTATGTTTGATCCACAATTGATGTGCATTAAAATTAAAGGTAATAAGAATAATGCATATGTCTATTTTTGTTTTTGTGCATGTGCAGCAATGAGCCCCCGGGTGTCGGAGATAAAATCCAGCAAGCAAAAACTATGTGGTGGAGAACGTGTAACCTTATCTTGTTCGGCGATGGAATTTGCCCCCAGAGATATACATATTTTCTGGAGCACAGGATGGACTGTCTTCACGTCTGAGCATATTACAGAAACACTTACACTTGAGGAAAATGGCCTCTACCGTTTAAACAGTGAATTGGTGACAGCTAGAGACACAAAAGAGGCTGAATATCTGTGTGAGGTTTGCCACCCACAGACTGGGACTTCAGTGAAAAGAAAATATGCACTAACATATAGTTAACTCACTGCTAACCTATAATATTAGAAACCACAATGACCAATCGTGAAATCGAAAATGTGAAGTGCAATTGAGGATTAAGGTTCTAATTTAACGAAGTGAAAAGGACCTCTGCCAAAAATTGATGACTGTTCTGTCCAGCCCGGCTCACATCCTCTTCCTCAAGGTGCACAAAACATTGACAAACCCGATGGGTCTTCTTTGGGATTTTTAAAAATGCTGTGTTAAATGCACTGTACAATGCGTGAAGAATGATAATTTGTGTTGTTGTAATATTTAAGAAATGGAAATATTTAGTAAATCACACACACATATGTATATGTACATATATTTGCATATATGTGTGTGTGTGTGGATGGATAGATGGATGGATAGATAGATAGATAGATAGATAGATAGATAGATCGAACACTGACTGATTGCACTGTACCCGTTGTGTTTGGGAAACATGCTTGTATAACTGTTCTGTGTGTTAGAGAAGCTTGCACTATGCATAATTTTATTGTACCTGCTCTGTGTGAGTGGATCATGTCCAACTATTGCCATTGATGTATCCAGTCCGTCTTTGTAGCTTGCACTGCTGTAGTTTCTGTGCGTGTTCTGTGTGTGAGCTAAGGGAAGCTTGTTGTGTAAATGCTCGTATTTCATGCTGTGTGCAAGCAAAGCTTGCACTGCTGTCACTAGTGCTCTACAAGTTCTGTGTGTGAGCAAAGGAAAGTCTGTACCGTACTGTTGATCCTTTATTTGGGAAGGGAAGCTTGCTGCTAGGATGGTGTTACCAGTGCACAGTTTGATAATAAGCATAACCTCTTGTAACCAGAGAACCTTTGACTGCAGATGCCTGTATTGTACCTGCTCTGTTTGCTAAGGAAGCTTGCTTTGTGAATACTAGTGCTATTTCTGCTCTGTATGTGACGGAATCTCGAAGCTTGCCGTGCAGGTGATTGTACTGTACCATTTTGTGATGCAAGCGTGAACTACATATTCTGTAGTAGGGGATCTCTGTGTATAGTCATAATCATGTGAATAGTCCCGCCCATGTGCGTGGACCCCGGAGCACTTCAATAGATATAGTCTCTTAAGCTGTCTTCTTCTGCAGTCCTGCATAGACACTTAAGAGAATAAAAGACAATAATGCAGCCTGAAAACACTAGGCTACTCTGGCCATTACTTCATCCTGAAGTGAAAAAGATAGCCAGG
This sequence comes from Calotriton arnoldi, assembly GCA_963921515.1. Taxonomy (NCBI): domain Eukaryota; kingdom Metazoa; phylum Chordata; class Amphibia; order Caudata; family Salamandridae; genus Calotriton; species Calotriton arnoldi. Next base: position 125,170 of record CAWUFW010009636.1, read on the forward strand.
TAACAGTTAAATTTAACAATTTTACTAGGTTTCACATATAGAGAAACTACCCTTCACAAAATCCCTTTTTTCATGATAGAGATGAAGGGAGGACAGACAAGCCCCATAGGCTGCCATTATCTGTCTGTAAATGGATACCGTGCCTTTAAGAATCCCTCCAGAGACCCTCGGTATCCCAAGATGCACAGCCAAAGACCAGTTACTTTCAGTTCTTTTTTCCGGCTCCTGCTAGCAGGACCCTGGAGCATTGAGCTCTACCTTTAGTGGTTTATCTTTCAAATTTTAGAGCTTTAAAGTGAATTTGAGTGTTTCACTCGACGTCTTTGCAAGTGCCCTGAGTGTGGCAGGAAGAAGGCCAAGTCGGACTCCCACAGAGTTTGTATTCTCTGTCTATCTTCGTCACATGTTCCTGAATCCTGCCCCATCTGTAAGACCTTCTCCATGAGGACCCTGCGTGACAGGGAGAAGATTCGTCTTCAAGGCCTGGAGCAGAGAAGACAACAGGCTGCAGGTAGGACATCTGGGCAAGGAGAGAGTCAGTCCTCCTCTAAGACCCATGCGTCGGCCTCTGGGGGGCTCCCCAGTCAGAAGAAGGCTCAAAAACGACGCCGGTCCCGGTCGACGTCGAAGGCGGCAACCTCGAGACCAGGTATGACCGCTATATGCTCCCCGTCGACTCAGGGCTCTGAGTCTAAGCGACGTCGAAGGTCGCCGTCGAGGGGAATGACTTAGAGACCTCCGCCTAGGTCGACGTCGAGAACATCCCAGTCGACGGCGACACATCATCGCCGTCGATCTGGGTCAGAGAGATATCGGCACTCGCCGTCGCGGCGACACCGCCGGTCGACGCGACGGTCATCGTCAAGGAGACCTAAGTCGACGTCAAGGAGAAGCTCGACGTCAGGAAGGAGTTCAACGTCGAGGAGAGGTTTGATGTCACGTAGAGGTTCGACGTCGAGGAGTGGACGGTCGACGTCGAGGAGGTACCATCATAGCTCGACGTCAAGAGTCCGGTCTCCCTCTGTGGTCAACATCTCCACGTCTGGGAGCTCTAGATCACGACGACGTCGGCGCTCGCCGTCGAGAGGCACTGCATCCAGGGCTTCCTCTTCAAGGCCAGCCTGCAAACGGAGAAGAGTAGCAGCTACTTCGGACTCTGAGTATTCCAGGACCTATTCTCCAACTGGGCCACTGGAACCTACTGAGTCTCCACGTCTGTCGCCTGTGCGGCCCAGGACTCCTACTCCTCCGTCTCCTCCGCTTCCTCCGCCTCCTCCTCCACCTCCTGCAGCTCCACCCGTGCCCGTGGCCCCTGCAGAACCAAGGCGGCCAAGATCAAGGTCCAGGCCAAGACATCGCTCTCGTAGCAGGCACCGCTCCTCTACAAGGTCTCGCCGATGCCATCACAGCGAGAGATCCCGTTCCCGATATACTAGGGATACGGCGTCCTCGAGTAGAGGGAGATACTCGCCCACATTGTCGGACTCTCCACCTCCGAGAGTGTCCCCTGTCGATGACATTGCCACATTTCAGGAGGGTCTGGTGCGGGGAGCGGCGAAACTAGGCATTGCGCTGTCTGTGCCTACTCCTACTACCTCTGTGATCTTTGAGACTCTACAACAGAGGCAATCCTCGCGCCCTCTGCTTCCTTTGGTGCCTGGGTTGGAGGAACCGGCGATGGAATTGTTCCTTACGCCTGCCTCGGTGAAATCGGCGCCTTCCAGGCTCCAGAAGAAATACCGTCCCCCGGACTCTGACCCGGCATTCCTTCGGACTGACCCACTACCGGATTCCGTCATCGTGGTGGCGGCGAAGAAGCAGCATGCTACTGCCCCTTCATCTACAGTCCCTCCGGACAAGGAAAGCCGTAAGCTGGACTCTGAGGGGAGGAAGGTCTGCAACACTGCAGCCACATCTATGAAGGCAGCTAGTTCTACTGCCCTACTGGGCCGTTACGACCGTTCCTTGTGGGAGTCTCTTCACCAGTTCATGGACCTCCTACCTAGGGACAAACGTGAGGATTTCCAGGACACCTTTCTCCTGGCAGCCCATGGGTATTGCCATGGCGTGGCTCTCCGACGACATTCCTGGTTGCGTCTCACCTCCTTAAAACCGGAGGCTCAGCAGCGTATCGCAAACCTACCTTTCTCAGGTACCACCCTCTTTGGTTCCCATGCGGACGAGGAAATGGCCCGCATGAAGGCTGAGGTTGAGACTCTCAAAGCAGTCGGCTTGGAAAAGCCTAAGGAGCAGCGTAGGAATTTCCGCCCTTTCCAGCGGCGCTATTCCTCGCAACGATTCCAGCGTGGGCAGGGCCGTCAGCCTGGACAGCAGCAACAGCAACAGTTTCAACGGTCTTTTCAGCCGTTTCAGAGACGCCAGTCTAGAGGGAGGGCTCACCAGCAGTCGACACCAGGGAATAAGGCTCCTGCGGGTTCCAAGCCCTGAAAAGTCACTTCCCCCTCTTCTGTTGCCCACTCCAGTGGGGGGAAGCATTCAATATTATCTGGCAGAGTGGAAAAACATAGCTCAGGACAATTGGGTGCTGAATATTGTTCGCAATGGATACTGTCTACGTTTCACCAGCCCTCCTCCATCGATACCACCGGTTCGTTCACAGTACCAGTTGCGTGAACTTCAGGTGGAGGCTGATACCCTGTTAAGAAAAAGGGCGATAGAACTGGTTCCTCCTGCCCAGAAGGGACAAAGTCTATATTCCAGGTTCTTTCTCGTACGCAAAAAGGACAAGAACGAATTCAGACCCATTCTCGATTTACGACAAGCAAACAAATGGATCCGCAGAGAAAAGTTCTGCATGCTATCCCTGCATCAGATCTACCCTCAGCTGCATCCAGGAGACTGGCTATGCGCAATAGATCTGCAAGACGCATATTTTCATGTGCCCATAGCAAGGAAACACCGAAAGTTCCTACGGTTCTTGGTCGGAACCAATCACTATCAATATGCAGTGCTTCCCTTCGGCCTGAAGTCAGCGCCCAGGACTTTTTCAAAATGCATGGCGGTAGTCGCAGCACACCTACGGAAGAACAAGGTGTTCGTCTATCCGTACCTGGACGACTGGCTGATCAAGGCGACCACGTTTCAGGAGGCACAACTGCATTTCAACAGGACCTCCGCTCTGCTGGGTCACTTGGGGCTACACATCAATCTGGCGAAGTCTGTCCCGACTCCTGTACAGTGTCTGCAGTATCTGGGAGCCTCCATCGATACACGCAAGGCAAGCGAGTGTCCTTCGAAAGAGAGACGCTTATCCATCCTTCGGAAGGCTCAGGCTTTCATGACCATTCCCTCGCCGACAGTGAGGACGGTATCTTCTCTCCTGGGTTCCATGGCATCTTGCATCTTCCTCACTCCACATGCACGCCTTCACATGCGTCCTCTGCAGGAATGTCTGGAGGATCAGTGGGACCAGAGACGAGGGAATTGGGAGGACAGGATCCAGCTGTTGCTGCAAGCCCTCCAGTCCATCAAGTGGTGGTGCTCGCCCCGCAATCTCCTCCGAGGGATTCCGTTCCACAAGGAGATACCAACGCAGACCATTGTGACAGATGCATCTCTCCACGGATGGGGAGCGCATTCAGACCACCTTCAGATACAAGGCGCGTGGTCCCAGAAGGAGGCCACGTATCACATCAACTTCCTGGAACTCCGAGCGGTTCACCTGGCTCTGAAGGCCTTCCAGCCGTCCTTTCGAACCAGCTCCCTGCTTGTACAGACACAACAACGATGTACTATCTCAACAGCAGGGGGGTTCAAGATCACGCACATTGTCTCGGGAAGCGCAGACAATCTGGAACTGGCTGCTGGCCAGGGACCTTACCATAACGGCGACGCATCTGCCAGGTGTGCAGAATGCTCAGGCGGACGCTCTCAGCAGGCTCGTTCACGAAAATCACGAATGGGTCTTAAACGACGAAGTGGTAAGAGAAATCTTCGGAAGATGGGGTACTCCAGAGATCGATCTGTTTGCCACCGCAGAAAACAGAAAATGCCGAGACTTCGCCTCCAGATTTTACCAACCAGGGACGCTGGGGAATGCACTGTGGATCAACTAGTCGAACAGCTTTCTCTATGCTTTTCCACCCATTCCCCTGATCCCGGCAGTGTTGATCAAACTTGCTCAATCACGGGCCAAGATGATTCTCATTGGTCCGGAGTTGCCTCGGCAGTGGTGGTTCACCGACCTATTACACCGGTCTCTCCTGCCGCACCTGCGGCTTCCGTGTCGGCCGGACCTTCTCACGAAGTTCGGAGGGCAGATGGTGCATCCCAACCTCTCGTCGTTGAGTTTGGCATCATGGCTCCTGAGCTAGTGCAGTATGGCCATTTAAATCTCCCTCAGAACTGCATGGAGATACTAAAGGAAGCGAAAAGACCTTCTACACGGACTTCCTACGCATATAAATGGAAGAGATTTTGCATCTGGTGTGCCTGTAAGGATGCAGATCCTACCTCCTGCAAGGAGGATGTCATTCTCCCTTACTTGCTGCATTTAGCGCAATCTGGCCTTAATTTTCATTCCATTAAAGTCCACCTAGCAGCTTTAACTGCATATAGGAAATGCCCTTCACAAACTTCCTTTTTCCAAATCCCAGTCATCAAAGATTTTCTGGAAGGTTTGAAGAAGGTGTTTCCTCCCATTAGGCGTCCTTCACCCCCATGGGAGCTTAATGTGGTGCTTTCTAGACTGATGAGGGAGCCTTTTGAGCCCATTCATAAGGCCTCTCTTCAACATCTGTCCTGGAAGGCGGCATTCCTTGTAGCCATAACATCGGCTCGCAGGGTGAGTGAAATCCAAGCTCTCTGTTGTCAAGAGCCTTACACTGTCTTTCATTCCTCTAAGGTAGTCATGCGCACTCACCCTAAATTCCTTCCAAAAGTGGTGTCAGACTTCCATGTGAATCAAACGATTTCTTTACCCACGTTTTTCAGCAACCTTCCTCTCCTGCTGAGAGATCTCTTCATTCTCTCGATGTTCGGAGGGTGTTGAAATTCTACTTAGACAAGACTAAGGAGATCCGTAGATCGGATCAGTTGTTTGTTAACTATGGCTCTGTCAGGACTGGTCTTGCTACATCTAAGCAATCCATCTCTAGGTGGATCGTGTCCTGTATTCAGTTGTGTTACCAGAAAGCCAACAAGACTCTAGGTAGTAAACCTAAGGCTCACTCTACGAGAGGTAAGGCTGCTACAGCGGCTTTACTACGTAACGTCCCTATTGCAGAAATCTGTAAGGCTGCCACTTGGAAGTCAGTCCATACCTTTACTAAACACTACTGCCTGGACTCTGATGCCAGGGCAGATGCTCAGGTTGGGCAGGATTCGCTGAGGAATCTCTTTGCACCATAGTGGGTGTGTTTGTTTCTTCCACCGCTAAGGTTGTTTTTTGGGGATGGGCTTGCCATTCTATTCACATGATTATGACTATACACAGAGATCCCCTACTACAGAAGGAGTAGTTTCTTACCTGTAACTCCAGTTCTGTAGTAGGGGTATCTCTGTGATAGTCATAAGCAACCCGCCCTCCTCCCCGGTGGATGAAACAATGATGTCCTGAATGCAATAGGCCTTTCCTTATGCGCCTTCAAAAAGAACTGAAAGTAACTGGTCTTTGGCTGTGCATCTTGGGATACCGAGGGTCTCTGGAGGGATTCTTAAAGGCACGGTATCCATTTACAGACAGATAATGGCAGCCTATGGGGCTTGTCTGTCCTCCCTTCATCTCTATCATGAAAAAAGGAATTTTGTGAAGGGTAGTTTCTCTATGTGTGAAACCTAGTAAAATTGTTAAATTTAACTGTTACCTGGCTATCTTTTTCACTTCAGGATGAAGTAATGGCCAGAGTAGCCTAGTGTTTTCAGGCTGCATTATTGTCTTTTATTCTCTTAAGTGTCTATGCAGGACTGCAGAAGAAGACAGCTTAAGAGACTATATCTATTGAAGTGCTCCGGGGTCCACGCACATGGGCGGGACTATTCACATGATTATGACTATCACAGAGATACCCCTACTACAGAACTGGAGTTACAGGTAAGAAACTACTCCTTCCTGTACTGTATCTGCTCTGTGTGTGAGGGAAGCTTGCTCTGTGAATGGCTGTTCTGTTTCTACTCTGTAAAAAGGAAACTTGCACTGCAGGCACTTGTATCATACATCGTCTGTGTTTTGGGAAGCTTGCACTATGGGTAATTGTACTGCACTGTTTGTCAGGATGCTTGCACTGCTGATGCCAGTATTATACCTGCTCTGTGTGTAAGAAGGAAGCTTGGACTGCAGATGTGTATACTGTCCCTGCTTGCTGTGTGGGATGGAAGCTTATACTGGTATTGCCTGTGCCAACGAAGTCTGAAGACTGAAAACATGCCCTACAGTATCTGTTCTGTGTGTGAAGGACACTGGCAGTAGGGACATGTCTTGGGTACAAGCATCTGTGTCCTGTATGTGATGTATGTGTTAGGGAAATTTGCAATGCAAATGCCTCTGCTGTACCTGCTCTGTGTGTGAGGGAAGGTTGCACTGCGGATGCCTGTGTTGTACCTGCTCTCTGTTAGACAGAAGTACAAACATCCAGACTGCAAGCTTCACTGTTTGTGAATACAGACTGAACAACGGATGCCTGTATTGCACCTGCTCTGTGTGTGAGGGAAGCTTGCTCTATCAATGGTTGTACCTTCCTGCTTTTAGTCTGAGGGAATCTTGCGGTGTAGAATGCCAGTGCGTACTTTGTCTCTGTGTAAAGGCAGCATGCACTGTGGATGATTGTACTTTACCTTTTTATGAGGGACGCTTGTGACACTGATGACTGTACTTCACCTGCTGTGCCTTTTTCAACAAAATCTCAAAGATGGCAAAGGGGAGGCGTGGTATTACTATAAAGCATAGAACCAAAGACATTTGCTGCAGGCCGAATATGCTTTTAAAACCGTCTCAGAAGCTTCTCTGTGGGCAGTATTCTTCGAGATCTGGTGGAAGACATTTAACAATAGATTAAATACTTTCTTTTCAAGTAAAAAATATGGAGCAGAAAAAGGAAAAAAGGGAATCTAAAACCTGAAGCAGTCGCAATGTTGTCCGTGATTTCTTCAACCCACTTCAATTTCCACATTATCAGAAATGTGAAGAAAGACGGAGCTGTGTCCATGAAGCTTAATGAAAGAGTACATTCAGAGACGATAAAGGGGGCTGTCGCATTTACAAACTGTGAGGGGCAAGAATTAGTGCATTCTTAATTTATAAAAGAATGAGTGCCGGTGCCCGAAGCTCTGCTCAGAAGCCCCAGGCCGGTGTAATTAAACGTTGGTGCACCTAATACCAAGGCTGCGAATCCACCTCATGCCTCTTTAATCCACTATCAGTCACTCCCTGCCCCTTTATTTCACTCTTGCAAGCTCCGGTTTTTCTCTTAGTGACGGTTTTGCAGTGCAATAAGTAAATGTCACTCTTAAAAAGCACTATTTACTTTCTGTTGGTTGCACTGCCCTTGCAACCTCTGAACCAGAGGTCATGAGGAAGGTGCAGCGGGTACCAAAGGGCAAGTCAAGGGCAATCTCTGAATGATGTGCTACTGCAGGGAATTATCAGTACCCAGCTCTCTAATGCACCTTGCCAAGTTTAAAGGATGAGCAGAATATGGTTGTGGAATAAAAGTCACTATATGAACTCGAGTCAATTCAAACACAGCCTAAGCATGGCCGCCTTAAATACAATTTACCACAAAGGTTCTAATGGAGGTACAGAAGAGCGACCACTGCATATCTGTGCCTCTCACTTTCGCAACACATTCACTAAAACAATGCTTATTCGCCAACATCGAAGAATGGCTTAAGTTCGGCTTACAGCTGTCAACAAGGATGATACAAGTAAATATCATAGACCAGTAATATGTAAGGAACAGTTTTCCACCACTGTAACAAACCAATAGGCAGCTTGAGGAATACGTGAACAAAAGCTGGGACACCCCAACGCATCATGCCATAGGCCAGGGGTCTTCAAACTGGGGGGTAGGCACCCCTAGTGGGGGCCTCAAATGATCCCAGGGGAGGGAGGGTACCAGACTCTGGCCACAAGCAGCATTAGGCTGGTTTCAGTGCTTTGTTTTAAGTGGAAAAAAATGATCTGCAGTGAGCTGCTCTCTCTGTAATGGGCCATCACTAACATCTGTTGTCATTTATACCCTAGCTTGGAGTATGTGCGAAAAAGGAAGGGACTCCAAATATTCTTCAAAACCCCTACCTTCATTTCTAAAAATCACACTGTGGGTACTTTTACATGGTAGTACGGCCTGCCTGACCAGACTAGTATGTTTGGCAATCATGCCATTTAAGACGGTAACATAACAACTGCAATGTTTAAATAAGTCAAGACATATTTAAACATTGCCAATTTAATAGAATAATTTAGAAAAATTCTGAGGGGTCCCGATGACTTTCTTTTTCCACTAAGGGAGAGGGCGGTGGGGGGGGGGGTGGTGTTGAGGGGGGTGCAGCATTAAAAAGTTTGAAGGCCTTTGCCACAGGCTATTCACAGGCAGATGAAACAAAAGGTACAGAAACTAAACAGACTGGAAGTGGAAGGCTGCATGATGGGAATTCTGCATATGAACACTCTTTGTTGTTATGGAGGCAGCTGTACACATAGAAGGAAAGGCTTATCCCAGCCTGATTAGTTTTCGTTTATTAGCCAGCAAGGGACATAGAAATAGGACAGATTGGGTAGCCTTACCTTGATCATGACGAGAGCAACTGCTGTTATTACAAGGCAGGATGATGGTGCTCTGCATCCATTTAGGAGGTCTTGGTGCACAGATGAAAACAAAACAGGCAATCCAAGCTGTTGCAGCTGCATAGGTTCAAAGATGGAAGCTGCTACTGAAAGAAATGCACCGTTAATTGGCAGGTCTTACTGTTCAATATAGTCATCTTTCATTATGTTTTATTTAGTTTTCTTTCATGTACCAAAAACTTGATTTTCTTGATGACACCAAATGTTGTAAGCCTTCCTTTAAGAATGTGTTGATTTAAGTTGGGGAAGCTTATTTTAAGATAGCTTCCCCATTGAAGCAAATAGCCCCAGTTTCCTTAAAAAGTGCACCTGTTGCATTCCATTGGAAAAAAACCCTAAGAGTTGCAGTAATACACAATGGAATAGCATGTCAGTGAGCGAAAAATACTCCTCTGGGTTGAGCTACGATGCGATTGGTAAAGTCTCAAAGCAATGGCTGAAGTGGGCTGAACTTTCTAAACTAATGGCTGAAGAGTGCTGACACACCCGGTCTCTCTCTATAGTGTAAAGAATAGGTTTGCAGAGAGCTAAAACTATCAAGCCATACCTAAAAATGCCTCTCACATACAGGGAGCAAACTCCAGCATATTTGGGACATTAGTTTTGTTTATTCAGACAACAGACCCCCACTTTGAGGGTTTGCCATCTGAAAAAGCAAAGTGCTGACAGGTCCTGCATGCAGGGTTGGACTGGCTTATAGGGCATTCAGGCAGTGCCCGTCGGGCTGGTCTGACAGGTCAGTGTGTGGGCCACTTTTTTGGGCTGTCTGTGGTCATGTTTTATGGTCTGCCTGGCTAGTGTTTACTGTGGATTTCTCTATTAAAACAAACATTACCTGCAGCAAGCTCAAATCCATGCAGTCTTCCATACCTTGCAAAACACTTATACAGTGTGTCTTTACAGGTTCAAAACTGCCCCGATTTTCAAACATGGGTCACTTTTTTAGCTTTCTGATTTGCTAATGGTGGCCATTTTTATTTTGGTGCTCGGGCCTATTTTCTGGCCCAATAAGACCTTGCCTGCATGCTGGCATTCCACAGAGGACTTGTCATCATTGGTCATCCCCTTGACTCTCAAAGTCAAAATATCCACTGGGCTGCTACATCTTTAAATTACTTTAAGCTCTGATAAAAACAACTTTCCGGACCAGTTTTACAACATGTGGCTTAGGTATGAATTAGTTCTAAATTTCCAAGCTTAATTCACATAGCAGCTTCTGCAAGTGGTTGTGTTTTATTCCAGGCTTAGGCGGTCTTTCTGAGGGGCTTAGGGAAACCACATCAGTATTCCTCTACCTTTAATTTCCTTTAAATCAGGGATCAGTAATTCTGAGGTGTAACAATACCGTACAGTTACAAGTTTTGCCCCGAGAAATGAGGAATGAGTATGGCAATAAGTGTAAGAACATTACTTCTATGGTATTTGCACATTTATTGCTCTTTCCACACCCATACATTCCTCCAATTTTTAATTGATGAGATATCTTGGGGAGAAATCTGCCATAAGGAGTACTGGCCCCAAGCTGCTTTAAGTATGCTAGTGAGTGAATTAAATTAAGATATCTGGGGTGGGACCAGTAGTTGTTTCTGTTGAAGGTCTTTTGAGGTATTTTTATTTATGTTAAGTTATGCCTTGATTTCAAACAATACATGTCACAAGAGTACATTTCTGTTGTATTTGTATAAAACCAAAATTACAGTTGTGTTGTGCTCTCTTTTGGATCAGGAACATGATTTGTCTGTATTGTTATCACAAGAAAAGGGAAGAAAATATTAAAGTATTTGTTTTTCAGGGCACCACATTTTACTTGTGCTTAAATTGTCAAAATATTATATATCATATTGATGGAAATGTGTAACCTTTATAAGATTTGCTTATTAATGTATATATGTATATCGCCGAGATCCCGGAAGAGACGAATGAGTAAGTAACTCAGCAGGCATCTGACCTTGACGCAAGTGTGACAATAGGCACCGCCTTCCACCGGGATCTATGTTACGAAAAATGTTTGTTCCTTAAAAGCTATCTAATCTGATGCACTTTACACACCTAAACACACCTTAGTGTGTGTGCATAGTTCACGTGATTTCAGGGCCATTCAACCCTGAACCACGGGTCCAGAAGAAAGCCAATCAATTGTAAACTTATTGGCTGAAACATGTAGACCATATCACTGGGATTAGTTTCATAATCTTTTAGAGACATGTGAGACCATACTCTCTCATTCACGTCCAAATAACTTGCTTTTAACCCTACCCCAGGAACCACATAATAAAGAATTTGGTACCCTGGAGGTAGTTTTAAATTTTTCACTCTCACAGTATCCACTCACCCAAAAAAATCCAACAAAAAAACCAGCTCCGCTGTAATCAGGCGTCTAAGCACACCCAGGCGGCATTCGGCCCGCTGCGTGGGAACCCTATGATGAAGCATGCTACCAACTAGGTTGGTGGGTGAAGGTTCTTTTATAAACCAAATGGTTTCCCTGCAAGGGAGATTTTTTCTGATGACTTTGACTATTGGGTTGATAAAAGCTACGCTTTGAGCTCGTTCTCTTTGTTTGTTAAATTCATTGTTAGGGGAGACGAACGAGCCCCTCTGTTCCCTCCTCTCTCTCCCTCTTTTGTTAAGATATATATAAAAATAAACAGAACACGTACATTTCTTCAGAACATTTCGATTCTACAAATCACAGATCAATTCGACAGTTGATTTTTGAATATTCCAAAGTCATTTTAACAATTGTAGTGCCAAATGTGCCAAATAGCATGAAATAAATGCATACATTGTTTTGGATACTTAAATGTGTGGGATAGCAACCTTCAAATATAGTAACTGTTATAAAAATTAATAAAAATAGCAGAGTAATAAAGTATGTTAAAACAAAGCAAAATTGAAAACTAAAACTTTTAAATGCTCTGCAAATGTTAGGAATTTGCAGAGGGATGCCAAAAGTGAGTTGATATCATTATCTTGATTCATGGGAGCAGCTCAAGTAAAGCAAGCAGAATCTAATCTGCACGAGTGGTGGCGTCAATTGAAGCAATGGTATTCATGGACAAAGAGAGGGCATGCTTTAGGAACCAAAAAACAAGGTGATTTGATAGAGTTTCACATATTAAATCATCTTTAGGAATAAAAATAAAATTTGAAAAGCTCCAACCTTCCCATTAAAATTTAAACTTCGATTTTTGCATTTTTTTGTTTGTGGATTAAATAAAATATTTTGTCATTTGTGGATTTATTGATGGATACCTGTTTCTGTATTTCTGTGTATTTTGAGTTTCAAATTGTAGAAATGGCTTAGGCAGGGGTCCGCGGCTTCCACTAGTTATTCACTGGGGGTCCACAGAAGCAAGAACCACTTTCCCAAAGCATGCTTTTGCTATTATGGCAGGCTGGCATTGTTCACAGTGACAATATATTTAGTTTGTCATTTATCATTAGGAGGCCCAAAGTAGTTTTAAAGGTGTTTTTTATTTCACATCTTAGCATGGAGGTGCTAATTATATTTCCGAAGTCCATACTATGTATGCAGTATGTGTACACCATGATGACAGAACCTGACGAGAATGTGCTGCAGCAGTTGTATTGTGTACATCATATAGTCCTAGGCCACGCTCTATGCACAGTATTTGCTGGATATGACTTCAGACCTTGGTCACGGATTATTGTGGGGACCGGTCTGTTAACATGCCATGGCCTTTGGTTAGTACCCGTTTTGTATGCTTGTTGGGCATAACCATAGGCAATTTCATTTAGGTAGTGTGGAAAAAAGTACTCTGCAAACTACATGCCCAAAAGTTCTATTTGGTCCACAGTGCGTTCAGAATATGGTTACGGTTCATGCTGTACGAGTCCTGCAAAGTAAACACAACAAGATGATGGACGGAGTGCTGAAACTTTTCAAAACACTCCCCTCCAGTCAAGAGATCTGGTTAAACCCATCATTCATTTGCTCACCATGCCACCCCAGTTTGGACCCAGCCATATGCAAATCAGTCTTGATCCTGCTCCCCATAGGAACAGTTCAGCCCGAACTGGGCTAGTGGGCCAGTCTAGGACTTGTTGAGTGATGGAGTTATTTCAAACATTAGTTCTGTTTTGGATCCATTGAGCTTAAGATAACTTATTCATCCAGCTGGCCACCTGCTCCAAGCAAGGTCCAAGTGTAAATTAAGAGGTGTCCGAGCCAGGAACAAGTACGAAGACCAGCTGGGTGTTGTCCACATATGAGACTATAGTAATCCAATAAGGAGCTACAATCTCCGCCAGTGGTTGCAGGTATATATTAAAAAGAGTTGGACTAAGTAGGCATCCCTGTGGAACCCCATAAATGACTGGCATGGTTTCTGATGAGCAGTGCTTGTCAAAGAGCTTACCCAGTACAGGGCTTTTCCTGTGACTCCGGCCTTACCAACCCTATCTAAGAGCATGGCGTGGTCTACGGTATCAAAAGCTGTACTGAGTTCCAGGAGTATGATGGCCCCATGATAAAATCTCCTTTTAGCCTTCTCAACCACAGCCAGAAGAGCAGTTTCTGCACTATGTTTGGGCCAAAAGCCCATTTACGTGTTGTGAAGGAAGGAATTTGCTTCCAAGAAGTCTGATAGGCATTTTTTGACATACTTTTCTGTCACTTTACTGAGACCTGGAAGTAGGGAAATTGGGCGGTAACTCCCTAAACAATCAGGGTATAGGTTGGGCTTCTTAAGGTCAGCTCTGACCATTGCATGTTTCCAGGAGAGGGGCATTGTTCCCATCTCCAGTGACAGATTAACCATGCCCCGCAGGATAGGAAAAATAGTTTCAGTATTCCTTTCCAGCAGTAATCACAAATATAAAATGGCCGACACAATAGGAAAAGTAAACAGCTCAATGTTCTGTTCCGCTACTCCCAGGTTGTAACGTGGGAGAGTGGGGTGTGTCGGCTCCTTAAGATCGAAATAAGTAAATCTGGAGCAGGCCCTAGATATCTTTAGGATGCGGTGGGGCTGTAGTTCAGTAAACGTCTTGCTGCTCTCATAGCAAATTGCTAAGTGTGCAAGAAAATAGCTCCAATCCCCAGTGCATGGCAATCCGACGTTTGGCTATCAGGAACACCATTGCAGCTAGGTGGCGCACAACGGAAGGGAGAGTCTTTACATAGCCTAGCAAGAGTATCAAGGGCCTCAGAATGATAGTGCAGCCTATCATGTTAGCAGTAATATCCAGCACCTCTCGCTAGTACTGCAGGATGGGAGGGCAGGACCAAGCCAAATGGTAGAACCTAGTATGTTCGATATTACAACAAAGACAATGATGTTATATATCATGATCTATCCTGGCTTCTCTCTGAGGAGTGAAATATGCCCAATGGAGGAATTTAAAATGGTTGCCAATGTCATGTATGTATGGAGCATAGAGCATGGCCAAGTGCTAGATATTCCGAACCTTACATACATGTGTGCCTAATGTTAGTATATTCAGTACAGAGGGCATATCCTTTGGCCTTGCCCTCTGAACACTACATACAGTGCTTGGTTGTAGGCCTTGCCCTGTTTATCCAATGCCTCTGTATGTAGTCCACACAAGGCTGTGCCAGCCTGCACTACATGCAGATATTTTATACCCTCTATGTCCTGTACCATTGATTGTAACAACCATACAACATGGCCATACATATAGCTCCTCACCACAGTCTATCTCCTGAGTCCTGTGTTCCACAAGACCTATATCAAGGGCTAGTGATTCCACTGGTGATGTCATATGTGGTGTCTGTCAGTGTACATGTGTGTGTTAGTGTTTGTGGGTGTGTGTAAGTATTGGTTCAAAAATATTCGTAAGGGCACATGGCTGGCTTTGGAGTGGGATAGATGTGTCTCCATTAGACTCCTTCGAGCCCCACAGAAAATTGCTTCTGATCCAAAACAATAAGGAGGACCCCCTGAGAAGGCAAGAAGTTGAACAGGACCTGCGTGGCAAGGTGGATAAGTGTTGCAACCTGGGGTGGGGCAACTGTAAGACCCCTGGTAAGCCCTGACCCGCAGAGCATAGTGAGAGACAGCCTGCATGTAAGGATATGCACCACAGTTCCTCAGTTCAAAAGTGGTGGGCTCAGAGAAGCAGTAGTGCGAACTGCTCCAGAGCACCAACCGGCTGAGATTCCGTACCTAAGAGCTAAATGCGGAGTTACTTTCAGCCTGTAGTTCTAAGGTACACTTTTCGCAAAAAAATCAGCATAAAACTGCCCGTCAATTGTCAACCACCAGTGGACATGAGTGCGCAAACACCGATTGGAAGTAAAAATATATAATTCCACAGCGAAAAAATTTGAATGCTTTGGTAATTTGACTTCCCGAGAATTACTAATAAAGTCTGGATAAACTGGCATTTGAGCCCCAAATGGTATTGTGAGCAATGCGGTGTTACTTTGGCCGATAGTTCTGAGGACATCTTTGGCAAATATGTGAGTAGTAGGTCACGGAGGTGTTTATGAAGGAGTTGCATGGAGTAAACAGCAACTCCCTATTGTGGCATATACTGGCATTTGAACACAAAATGGTATAGTGAGGAATGCTGTATTAATTTGGCCGGTAGTTGTAATGTTCTAAGTGCACTTCATAAGGATGAACGTCTAATGGGCCCCGTTTTAATATAAATTGTAATTGCTGTTGAAGGAGTTGCATGGAGTAAACAGCAACTCCCTATTGTGGCACATAAAGCTGAAGCTGAGAAAACTTTTGCTACTGATGCTTAGTTCTGGTTTTGAAGCCGCGTAGGTCACGGAGGTGTTTATGAAGGAGTTGCATGGAGTATTTCATTACTTTTACATTTCTGTTTTATTAACATGTACTTATGGTACTTCAAATGCATTCAGCCCCTTGACAGAGCCAATAAACTTGCTTTCTATTCTAATGTGGTAAGCCCTTAAAAAAGCCAATAGGCTTGCCTCACATGTTGTTGTGATAACACTTTGTCAAAGTAAATACATGTAGATTACATTTTAATACATTAATCCCTTGACAAAAACAATAGACATGCTTTATTCACATGCCCCCTCCTATATAGGGATGTTCTACATGGTAAGGTGCCAGGGGTATGATTTTCGGGGGGCGGGGGGCATATTTAAATGGGGGTCAAATAACATTTGAAAATGTTAACAAAAGTAATTCCATCTGCCTAATGTAAATGTTTCTAAATTACACCATAGTATTTAGTAGTGTGTGTATAATAAAAGTATGTTTACTTTCTTAATAAAAAAAAATTACTTACGGAAAAAAATATTTTCGCATTATTATTAATCTATACTAGTGTATGGTAAGTACTAACCGACACAAACTCACCTGAATACGCCTTCAACTACAATATTCTACAAAAATCAACTGCTACAAATCAATGCATGTTTCCCATTTATCAGGCATTTTTTACCAGATTACTTAAGGAGGCCTTATATTCTGCAAAACTAATAACCCCTCCCAAAGGCAAAACCTATTGACTATGCAAATGCTTGTCATTAATTGGCATTATTTAGTAAATTTCATTCACCCCTAGAGACACATAGTTTCTACTATGTTGTTTATTTTGTATTGGAAATACTTCATTTTCCCCTGCCACTGTGACCCTTTCCCCCAAAGAATCCAACACTTTCCTCAATGTTAGTCAGTTTCGAGTGGCAATAGTAAATCTTACCCCCTTCCAAGAATGTAATACTTTCCCCAGTGTTGCTTAGTTTGGAGTGGAAATAGGAAATCTTTCTGATGGATACCTTTAACCACATATTCTTCACCTTAGAATTCTTCCCAGTCACCAATCTGGATCTGGAAAAACCTTTCTCTAGCAATGCTCCGGCGCACCACTAGGTGGTGCTGTAAGGCTCCTCATTGACTCTGCACCGTCCCGGAAGTGATGGAGTGGAGCCGCATATAAGAGCTACCTCTGCACCTTGACATGAGTTCCTTTCTTCCTGTGCCTTCCAGTGTGGGTCCCGAACTTGGCTCCCAATTTCATCGGCCTGACAGCTACTGATAATGAAACAAAATCCAGTATGCTAGTGGACGATGTCCACTCCTAAGACTACAGGTTTCAAACCATGCAGCAAATGTAGAAAACAAATGTCGGTCATGGATCCACATGATGTTTGGCTCTGGTGCGTGGGCTCAGGACTCAACTTGAAGTCATGTGACAAGTGATCCCTCATCCACCTGAAGACGATCCGGGACCGAGAAGCAAAGCAGTACTTTGCCTAACACAAAAAGATGCTGTGCGCCTCACTTAAGTCCAGCTCCCCCCTCAAAGTTGAGGGTCTGTACTCACTCCCACAGTGGGTCGACTTTGCAGTCGAAGACCTCCAATAAGTCAAAATCAAAGTCTAAATACAAGCACAACAAAAGCGAAAAGGAGCTCAACCACATCCCAACACTCTCTCCAGAGGGAAGGCATAAGGGGCCTTATTTATGAAGGCCTGCAACACTTTTACGCTACTGTTGCGTCACTTTTTGTGTCGCTGCAGTGGCGTAAATAATGTGCCACGCTGTGCCATATTTGCAAAGTGACGCATATAAGAAGATGCGTCACTTTGTAAACCCCTGCGCTACATTATACCTGCGTCAGGTATAATGTATGCAGGGTGGGTGTTCCCCCGCAATAAAGGGTCTTAGAAGTGGTGCAGTGAAATCTATGAGATTTCACTGCAACACTTCTAGGGCTCTACTGCGTCAATATCTTACACCTGCCTCACAACAGGCGTAAGACTGCCACAGGCCCTTTCACATGGGGCTTGCCCCATGTGAAAGGACACATTGCTGGAGTTCCGTCTGTTTCCAGACACACCCCAGCAACGCGCCACTTTTGCGACTACAGATATGTCAGAAATACTGATGTATCTGTAACACCTTGCGACATGGAGCACCATACATTAAATATGGCGCATCCATCCTGTCGCAAGGAGGGCACAGTAAAAACTTGCTTCGCTGTTTTTACGCAGCGATGTGCCAGTTTTCATAAATGAGGCAGACGGTTGTCACAATGTTAGACGGGCTCCTTCCAGATCTCTGATTGTAAAGTCAATTCCACAGTTGGTCCCAGTTTGCCGCAAATTTCATGAGCCATCAGTGATGCTACAGCATTTAGATTCCTTTAAGGAGATCATGCTGCAGATATTTGGTGTTTTTCTGGCTCCCTCTGGTGCACCTTTAGGCCCCAAGATCTGCCAAAACCCTAAGTCGGGCTACTGCTTCCAGATCCATCCTCATGCTGACTGACCTCCCCTTGGGCCCATTCTGGGTACAAGATACAGACATTCTGGGTCTCCGATACAGACTTCCACTCCAGCTCCATGACCTTTGCCGGACCCCTCTTTGTTGATGCCGGTCCTCCCTTTGTCGATACTGGTCCCTCCTTTATCGACCCTTGTGTCACTGCCATCAGAGGAGGACCCAGTGCTGCTTCTGATGTCTGACCCAGAATCAACTTCAGCCTGACCCCGAACAGTGGCCTGCTATCAAATTACTAAAGCGTAACCAATTGCCATACAGCCTGACCCTGATCCAAAGCCCCCTCTAAGTTTACCACTAAGCACTGATGATGTGGTTGGGGATGATCTGCCACCTCGTTTTAATGATGCCAATTTTCACATAAACTTACAAGAGTCAGGTGGCGTTGATACTTTCCTGATACAGGGCTGGGCTCACTATTTGGCCCACCAGCAGAAGAGAGTGCATCAGTGGTAATCAGATGAGCAGCTGAGGTATCTGACCTATACTGCCCTACATTGAGACTAAGACTAATCTCCTTATGGAAATCTTACAGTCTGGGCCAGCCACATCTGAGCCCTTGCTTCCTTTCAGCGAGACCCTCACTGACACCTTAATGCGCACCTGGCCAAAGCCCTGTTCTTGCCCATCGGTGGCCAGACATCAAAGACCAGCACCTGGCAATCTTGATTTCCTCACTAAACATCCTACTTCAGAGAGTCTGGTTTTTCAGGCTTCAACCAGCAAAGTGAACCCCCAATTCATTCACCATGACTCCACCAGAAAGGGAATCGAAGAGGATTGAGGAAGCTGGAAATAATATTCTCCGTGACTAGCTAAGCATTGAGATCGAACCAGACACACAGAGTATTGGGCCTGTAAACACATGCCCTATTCGACATGGCAAATGAGATCTTGCCAGCTGCTCCAAAAAACCCAGGGGTTCACTGGGCAAACAATTAAGGATGGTCAAGTTGAGGCCAAATACATGATTCGTGCTGGCCTTGATACTACTGATTGTCTGGCAAGTACAGTTGGCACCAGTTTGGTGCTCCGCTGTTATATATGGATACTTTCCACTGGATTTTATGGAGTCATTCAGGCAGTTTTCATGGATATGCCTTTTGATGGTTCACATCTGTTTGGCAAAAAACCTAATTATGCCTTGAAGCATTTCAAAGAAAGTAGCACCACAGCTCACTCCCTGGGTCTTTTGACCCCTGCGAAAAAAAATCCTCACCAGTTTAGGAAGTTCAGAGGCTACTCAAGGGGCCTGGCATATAGTTAAAGTCAGTCTCCCGAGCTGCTGCTAAAATCACCCGAGTCATTTTGAGGCTGGGTACGTATATCTGGCAGGTAACATGCAGGCGAACAAAGGCTGTTGTGCACAATGACCCTGTGGGAGGCAGGATCCAGCACTTTTTCCCAGGGTGGTGATCCATCACATCTGACTAATGGGTCCTTCAAAACATTCAGCATGGCTATGTTCTACCCTTTCTTTCTGCTCCACAACTCTTTCCCCCATATTAAAGTGAATCTCAGAGGAACACCAGTCCATTATATTACAAGAGATGCAGATTTTGCTATCTAAAAGAGATCTCAACAGAGTTCCAGACTCGGAATTAGGAGGGGGTTGCTACTCTCACTATTTCCTTGTGCCGAAGATAGATTGGGGCCTTCAGCTTTTAGATCTTTTAGCTCATTTTGGCCCAGATCCTGTAGGCCGTGGCCTCGGGTGACTTGATGGCGTCTTTGGACCTGCGGGACACATATTTTCATGTATCTTTCCTCCAGCCCCACAGATGTTACCTGCATTTCAACATAGGCCATGAGCATTTTCGGTTTGCTGTGCTCCCTTTTACCCTCTCCAGTGCCCCTCGGGTTTACAGTGAAGAGATGGCCAGGATCACTGCTCATTTTCAAAAGTCGGAGATACCAGTTTTCCCCTACCTTATTGACATGCCTGGCTCTTCACAGTCACTGGTAAGTCACCTCTAGACAATGGTCAACCTCTTGACATCACAGGGGTTCACGATCAATGAGTCGAAGTCTCATCTGACTCCTTCACAGAGGCTTTTTGCCATTGAAGCAGTCCTGGATACAGCAGAGTTAAGGGTCTTCCCTGTTCTGCAAAGAGTCCAGGTCATCAGGGCTATTATCTCGATGTTTCAGTCTCGTTCCTGGAGCTCGGTGAGACCAGCTCTGAGGCTTCTTTGTCTTTTAGCCTTCTTGTCAATTGTGCCAGGTTGCAAACGTGGGCTGTGCAATGGAATCTAAAGTTCCAGTGTGCCTAGTACCAAGGAACCCTATCAGATAACATTCAAACTTCAAAGGAAACTGTGTATGATCTGCAGCGGTGGCTACTCGACCACAATTGGGCCAGCGGCAAGCAACTATCCCTTCCACCTAGAGCTGACTGTGGTGATGGACATGTCACTACTGGATTGGGGAGGCCATCTGCGGGAGGTGAAAATCAGAGAACTCTGGTCTCCAGTGGAAGCTCGTCTCCATATCAACTTGCTGGAGCCAGTGGGCCTACCACCCAGGATCCTTAACCGAAATCATTAAAATTTCAAAGGAAGCTGTGTACAATTTGAAGTGGTCGCTACTCAATCACAACTGCACCAGCGAAAGGCATCTGTCTTTTTTTCCCACCTAGAGCTGACAGTGTTTACTGACATGTCACTGCTGGGGTGAGGAGTTCGACTGGGAGATGTGGAGATCAGAGAACTCTCATCTCACCGTGAGTTAGAATTTTAAATTGTGATTCCAGAGACACCAAACTTGGGGGTCCCATCTCTTCCCAATTGGAAATTACACTTATAAGATGTAATAAGGTAATCCCAATGTTAGCCTACGGGACAGATAGGCCTTTCAGCAGTGAAAAACGAATTTAAGAGTTTTTTCACTACCTGGACATGTAAACTTAAAAGTGCATGTCCAACTTTTTAAATACACTGCACCCTGTCCTTGGGGCTGTCCAGGGCCTACCTTAGGGGGTGACTTACATGTATTAAAAAGGAGGGTTTGGGAATGGCAAGAGGGTTAACCTTCCAGGTCAACATTGCAGTTGAAAACTGCACATACAGGGTCTGCAGTGGTAGGCCTGAGACATGTTTAGAGGGATACTAGAGTGGGTAGCACAATCAGTGCTGCAGGCCCACTAGTAGCATTTAATTTACAGGCCCTGGGTACATGTAGTGCACTTTACTAGGGACTTATAAATAAATTACATAGTTCAATTTGGAATAAGCCAATGCTACCCTGTTTTAAGTACAGAACACATGCACTTTAGCACTAGTTAGCAGTGGTAAAGTGTCCATAGTCCAAAAGCCAGCAAAAATGAAGTCAGCAAAACAGGAGGCCAGAAGGCAAAAAAGTCAGGGAAACCCACCCCAAGGATGCCAGGTATAACAATGTTCGATTTTAGTGGAAATAGTAGATCAGACCCTAAGCCCGATATATTCCTCAATGGTGCTTAGTTTGGAGTGGAAATAGAAAATCTGACTTTGTCTAAATACATGCACAATACTCCGTTTTAGTTGAACTTCAGTCAGAATAGTAAATCTACCCCCATATATGTTAATTTATAAAAAAAAAAAAATTAAATTTATGTAGAAAATTGTTTTGCATTTTCTTAGCTTTATAAGAATTCATTTTTATATTTTAAAATATATATACTTTTATGGCTGTTTAATTAATTTTTTTAAATAACCATGTTTACAAAAGTATTTTATTTTTTAATTGGTCTATGTTTTGTAATTGAAATCTATTTTAATGTAAAAAGTTATATTATGTTTGGATTATTTGGAATTTAAAGTGCATATTTTTAAAAACTAATTACAACATAAATTTTAACTTTAAAAAGTAACTTTTTTAAAAGTAGTGCAACTTTTTCAAATTTATCTTATTATTTGTAAATTATATTAATAGTTTTTTACACTATTTTGTGTCTCAATATTTTTGTTATTTTTAAAGTTGATTGTAAAACTCAATATTATTGTGTTGTATATTTTAATATTTTGGAGTCGATATTTTGGATAAGATTTTGGATTCAATGTTTGTTATTTTAATAATATTTATATGATTTACAATATTTTGGTAGTCAATATTTTGACCTTGATGTTTTGGTAGATCAATATTTTTGTAAGTGATGATCAGGACTACAACCTGAGTGTAATTGGAGTGGTTGGGAAATTTCATTTGTATTCACCATTGTGATAAATGTAAGAAATACTGCAAGCCCTGGATTACATTAGATGAGAGGAGCTTGCAACTTACCGACAGCCATGTTACTAAATTGGAGCAGCCTTACTGATCACGGCTCAAGCATGTTGGATCGGTTGGTATCTTATGTGCTATCCTGACTTGCCGCAATATTATGGATGGTCAGGATCTCAAGACTGTCTTGAGCTGACAACGTACCAGACAGCTGGCAACTTGAGAAGTGTCAGCGTCTGTAACATCTACACATTGCGGGAGCAATCACGGGCAACACAGGTGTGTCACTAGGCAACTCATGACTTTGAGAGGACGAATCTCTCCAACATAATTGATGATCTTGCATGGTGTTAACATGTCTGGCATCAGATTGTCACTCAGCAACACTGAAAGCTGACAAATCGAGCCTCTCAGAGCAGATTAGCAAGCACTAAGCAACTGGTGCATGATCATCGGCTTTACTAGTGTGCCACATTGACCACAAATGTTTGTATTGTACTGCCGGAGAACTTGCTGTATGAGACGGCGCCAGGAGATGATTGTGACTGCGGGTGCCGCCTGGCAGAAGGAGTAGATCCCGGAGTCCTGGAGGTGGTTGATGGCTGCGATGGTGTGGTGAACCCTGGGCCTACATGGCCGCGTGAGATGTGGCGGAGGCAAGCTGAGCTGGGATAGTTCGGATCCCTGAGCACAGACACACTGGGATTGGATGGCTGGAGTGAGGCCTGCGCTGTGGTTGGCACTGCCTCTGCTCCACATTAATTCCGACTATAGGCGAGTGTGGTCATTTAACACTGTGATCGGGCCCTTGGACTGTGGCGGGCAGCAGTAGAGACTGTTGTTGGTGACCACCTCCCGGTTCCTGTGCTGTCATTCTAGAGTGATGCTTAAACATGTATTCTTGCTGCTGCGCTTAAGTGAAGAACAACCCAGACGGGGACCAGATTCTGCTGGTGGTGGTTGGCTGGATAGTTGGTGGGAGTGGCTGTGGAGCGGGGCGATGGGCTGCTACTGCAATGGGTAAAGACAAAGTGACAAAATTGCACTAGGGAAACACCATAACTCTATATACCACCACTCAACCCATGCCTCAGAAGACCACTACACAGATGGACTCCCAGAGAGCACATGGTGGAGAAGAGCAAACAGAGAAACCCTCCATAGCTGAACTCTTACCAGCAATACATCTCATGAACGGCTCTTGAAGGGAAAATAGAGGGCAACAACACAGAATCTTTACAGATCTGGATTTGGGAAGAACTGCAACCTGAAGGACTGTCTAGAAGGTTTGCGGTCGAAAGAGCGACAGGGCCTTAGGAATGTAGTACTCCCCGGAGCATCACCGGGGTCGTTGATAGCCTGGATATTCCATCATAAAGATAGAGACTGTATCCTAACAGTTGCCAGGGTGGAGGCGGGATGCTCCTTTGAGATCCATTGGATCTGGCCTCCTATAGACCCCTATCGATGTTAAATAAGGCTATTAAGCTATTGTGCAAGGTTCTGGCTTCCAGGCTGCTGAGAGTGATAGACGCACTCTGACCAGACTGGGAGAAATCCAGGGGCAGATTTACAAGCCCCTTGTGCCGCCATTGCGACACTTTTTTTGACGCAACAGCGGCGCAAACAATGCGGCCAATTTACAACGTGACGCATCTAGGGAGATGCGTCACGTTGTAAAGCCCTGCGTCACATATCTGCGCCAGGTATAATGTATGCAGGCTGGGCATTCCCACGCAAAAAGCCATGTAGAACTGACGCAGTGAAATTTACAACATTTCACTGCGTCACTCTACGCCTTCACTGCGTTAAAATACCTACTCCTGCTCGGACCAGGTGTAAGGAATGACGCAGGGCTTTTTGTATGGGACTCACCCATCTGTTGTGGCACATTGCTGGAGTTGCGTCACTTTAATGAGCAACTCCAGGGATACGTCACTTTTGTGCCAACAGATGCGTCACAATTTCTGACGCATTTGTGAATCCATGCGCCTTGGAGCACTGTATTGCAAATACAGCGCATCCATGGTGGCGCAAGGACATTTGGCACTGGCGCAAGGAAACTGACGCATCCATGCAGATGCGTCAGTTCCTTGTAAATTTGCCCCACAGTATATAACATCTGACGTCTAAATCATGTTCTGAATGTGCTGAAAACCTCAGAGGGAGAGCATGCGCTAGCAGTGCTAGATATGGAACGTGCCTTCAATACAACCGTCTGGCATTATATGCGGGCACTCCTGCGAAAGATTGCATTTGTCCCTCACTTTATTCAGTGGGTGCAATTACTGTATACTCACCTAGTAGTCAGGGTGCATACCGAGGGCATCATTTCAGACCCGTCGACTCTGGGGAGAGGCACCAGAAAGGGATGCCCCCTGTCCCCGGTGCTTTTTGCACTTGTAGTGGAACCGTTGGCCTGTAGGTTAAGGACAGGACTTGGACCCTAGGGTATCCGCCGGGCAGGCACATCCCATGTGGTGTCAATATAAACAGATAATACCCTGGTATATCTGCAAGGTCTGGAGTGCTCAGTGCCCCTCTGTTGGAAAACGAGGTAGTATCTGTGAGGCCTGCACAAATAACATGACTACATTTGTCCTTCACTGGGAACCAAACACCCAATTGTAGCGCCTGACTCTCAGAGGGTAGCGTTGCAGAGCAGTCTGAGGCTTACTCAAGGGAGGTGGTGTGGGCTAGTAATCGTCATTTGCAGGTGCGCAGAAATAACACTCAATAATTGATTGTCCAGTCTGTACTTTGCTTTATAAAAGTAAGAGTACATTTATTAAACACACACACTACTCAATACTATGCACCAATTTACAAATATACATAAGCTGTTGGAATTACTTTGTGACATTGCATAACATCTCCACCCCTCCCGCAGGGGGGCGGGGTCTAGTACCACCACTCCCATGTATGCACATCATCTTGCCCCTAATGCAGTGTGTTGAACATAACCTGGAGCGAGGGCCCTGCGCACTGGCACCATCCCAGTGGCGACCTCCCCCCATTATCTCAACGAGCATTAAAAATAGGTACATCTGCCCTGGTGACACATAACCCTTATATTGTCCATACAGTATGCACCCTTACATCTTCAGGGCTAACAGTCTGGGTTGTTCTTCACTTAAGCGCAGCAGCAAGAATACATGTTTAAGCATCACTCTAGAATGACAGTACTCATCACATTTGTGGATCATTAGAATGCATTGCAATTACAGCCCCTAAAGGCATCACAGATGAAATCACAGGATTACGCATATACAGCCAGACACCCTAGCAGGAATGTCTGGCAACATAACCCCACTTTGCTTATGACATCACCTTACACAGGTACTTCACATTACACATATGACCTTCAGTCCCTCTAAAAGCAATAACCACAGTAAATGCATTTCTAGTGCAATCACACCTCTTCACCTCCAGGGGATGCCCTTCTCCAGACCTCCCCAACTCAGCCCTTCACTCCGTGAGGCACTTCTCAATACACCCTCAGCTGTAGAACAAAAGTTCCAGCCTAGAAGGTGTTAAATGCTGGCTGAGCCCTTGAGGGGTTATTCTTTCCAAGTTCCCAGGACACCTAGGGTGGGACTTCTCTTCATGCTGGGGGGGGAGGGGAGACTGCGTTTCTCCAGCAGCTCCCCCAGCACCTTTTTCACAAATGAGGGTGACCCCCCTCCTCTGGGGGCCACCAAGCACCAAAACGGCCGATTTCCAAATGCCTGGCAAGGCATTCTGGGGCGCTTCGTGCTCCTTTTCATGAATATTTGATGAGTGGCTCTCCCGCTGCGCCGGGGAGAGCCGCGATGAACTGATAGCGGCTTTGCCGCATCTTCAGGCCTCGTTGGGGGGCCCGGTCCCACCCGGCCCCCCAGGTAAGCGATACGGCTCGGGGAGCCCAGCCCCGGCCGCTCCGGCAGCAGGTTGGGGGCTCTGTCCCACCCGGGCCTCTGGCTCCTCTTCCTTTTGTTTTGGGGGTCCCGGTCCCACCCGGGACCCCCGCAGGCCTTCCTCGATGGAGGGCAGCGCAGGGGGGCCACCCCTGGCTGCCCCCGCCCGGCCAGCACCCTCGCGTGCTGCCGCGGGAGCCGGCACCTTTCCGCGGGCAGACCCGGAACACCGCACTGGTCCGCTGGACCTCGGGGGAGTGCGACTGCACTCCCCCCTCCTCTGCTTCACTTTGGGGCCCGGAGATGGGGTCCCGGGCCCCAGCTGCTTCTTCCCGTCTCTTCTCTTCGGGGCCCGGGGATGGGGTCCCGGGCCCCTGGGCAACATTTTCACTGGGTTCGCGGCGGCGCACCCCGACTTCAGCGGGGCCCGGGGATAAGGTCCCGGGCCCCTGGGTCGTCTGCGCGGGGGGGCGCGACGGCGCTCCCCGCTCCCTCCTCCTCACACAGGCCTGGAGTGGGGATCCCGGGCCCCTCCCCCTGAAAATTTTCACGGGGGCGCGACGGCGCTCCCCGGCTTAATTTTCGGTGGGGGCCAGGGTGGGCTCCTGGCAACCCACGGGGGCACCTTCACGGTCGCGCACCCTGACTTTACTTCTGTTGGAGGCAGCCCCAGGGACCTGACCCACCCCGGGGGCATCTCTGAGACCGGCGGCGGAGCCCCACGTGCTTCGTCGTCCGTCTTCTCAGGGGTCAAAAGTCGCCTACCTTCCGGGGGGGCATATCTCAGCCCCCGGGGGTCCGATCTTCTCCATTTTCGCGTCTTCTTCCTCCTGGTGGCGCACCCCAGCCACTGGGAGCACTCGCATTCGCCCTCCTTGTCTCCCGGAGGGTGCACTCTGCAGGGAGCGGTCTTCACTGGCTCCCTGCACCAGCCTTTCACCTGGCTCTCCTCCTGGGCCTCTCTTCTCCCTGCGCAGAGGCCCCTGCTTCTGTACACTGGTCCTGGCCTCTTCTCCTGGCGCTGTTCAGGATCCTGGGATAGTCAGGGGGTTCCTCCTTCCAACTGCCCATTGCGCCAGGCTCCAGCACTTTCTGCCTCAGCAGACCACACCCCAGAGAGAGCTTCTCTTCCTGTGCTGGTTCTTTTTAAAAGTTGAGTAGGGGGCTGGCAGGAAGTCTCTGTTTGTCCTGTCAAACAGCGACACATCACTTCACTGCCCCTGCTCCCTCCTTCCTGCCCAGCCTCTGGGTTTGTTCAAAATTGCGTCGTCCAGGGTCTCTTGCCACATGGTCTCTGAAAAGGCCCCTTCCCCCCTCGCTGCCTTCCCTCCTTGGTGCAGCCTGGTGCCTGGCACCCAGTGATAGCTGCTGATGGATGAGCCTGTAGCTCCGCCCATCTTCTCTTCCTTGGAGAGGAGGCCTTAGCTCGTGGAAGAAAGGTTATCAATCCAGCCTACTGAGGTCAGCCCCCAGCCAGGCCCTGGTTATGGCAGACTCAGAGAAATATGACATTTCTGGATGACCCAAAAACAGTACAAATATGACTTTGGACTCTGCAGAATACTTCTTCTCACACCCGTTACAGTGGACCTTAGTGCGTGTCTGGAATCTGTAGGCCTTAGGAAAGTTAATCTAGCCCATGGGCTCCACATCCCCATAAGGGAATAATGAAGTGAAAAACACAGTAAAACACACTGACTTTCCCTGGCATGTTTCTTCCCAGTGTATAAAGCCTATTCCATGTCACCACCCAATTCTGCATAAGTCCTGCCACGCCATTCACTTTGTAGCTGCTCCTGGACTGCGCACGCCAGGAATCTCCCCTGCGCAGCCCCTCCACGTGTGCACACACATGTACACAGGTGTCTGCATGTAACCAGCCCGGTGCCCCTTACTCCAGCTGCTGCGCAGCGGCCTAGTCAAGCTAGGGGGACACCAGTAAAATCCACATGCAGTCTCTTTCATCATGAGTTCACTGTGGGTGAGTCCCAACTTATGAGGCTCTCCCACAGTAAAAGCTCAACACATAGGTGCTCAAAAAGCGAAAAATCCGGGCGGCCCATAGTGTCAGAACCACCTTCTAACACCCTCCTGCAGGAAATGATTTACTTTTGCCGAGATCTCGGACTTGCACACAAACAGGTCTAAATTTAAGCTGTTCCCCCTAGGTGGTCTGCGACGCACTAATGTGACCCTCTCCCAGGGGTGGGACTACAATGTGAGATGGACAAATTTAGCTACTTAGGGATTTGGGTGACTAGCTGCCCAGTGGCTCATTACAATTTAAACTTAGGGAAATTGCTGGAGTGCCTGCGTCGCTCTGTTGAGTTCTGGGCCACCATAACTGTCTCTGTCATGGGACGTATATCTTTAGCTAAAATGATGTTTATGCCACGCTGCTTTAGGTGTGCTGCAAACCATGATGTTCCTTGATACCGAATAATGCAATTACTTAGTTGGGTAAATAGCTATGTTCTCTAGTGTGGGCTAGTAAAAGAAGCAGAGAATATTTGAATATTTTGGAGCATTCATGAGTGAAGGGAGGGATGGGCCTGTTGGACCCATTGTTATACTATGTAGCCACCCAGCACCAACACACAGTGAACTGGTTCGATGATGACCCTAATTGGGAGAAAGCCCTTCTGGCAGGTACACATGTTCTGTTTATGAGTGGAAAGGGCACGCCCAAATACTGCATGTAC
The DNA here is from genome assembly GCA_963921515.1 of Calotriton arnoldi. Taxonomy (NCBI): domain Eukaryota; kingdom Metazoa; phylum Chordata; class Amphibia; order Caudata; family Salamandridae; genus Calotriton; species Calotriton arnoldi. The sequence continues at coordinate 154,025 of CAWUFW010009636.1, forward strand.
ATCATTCACTTAACTGCGGAGGTATGGCACAGAGTAGTTTGTAAACTGCTTTGCAGGGTCCCATTTGTGGAGTATATGCTGCTCTGGTCATTAGAACCATTCTGTGCTCTGCAAGCAGATATGGATTAGTCGCAGTGGAGAGAGGGAGGTCGTGAACGAGCCGGTGATCTAAATTTAAATAACACACCTGCAAGTGGCTTTGGTGATGGTAGGGATTGGTGGAACGCTGATTGTCCGGATGTACTGTGTGCATCAGAATGGAAGAGGGCATGCGATCAGGTCAGGCAGGTGTCCCTCTACACCAGATTTAAGCTCATACAATTTCATTATTTACACAGTACATACTTGATGCCGGCCAAGCTGACTAAGATTTATCCATCTAACCCAAATGCTTTTGGCAGGTGGATACACTCTGCTGAATGTTTTGCATATGATGTGGATTTTCCCACAGTTGGCAGAGTAATGGAGGATGGTTCTGAATGTGATGGCACATACTGTGGGGATGGAATTCGGGGGCATGCATAGTGTGATACTGATTCGGAAACACTCTAAAATGATAGTACGAACGTTGGCACATCGTATGGTGTTGGCAAGGAGGTTAATTGCAATACAATGTGTAGCGTCTAGAGCTCCAGAAGTAACAGCCTTGAAGGCTGACTTATTAGAGTGGGCAATAGTGGATGAGCAACATATAAACCTTACTCAGAGAGACGACAAAGTGGCAGATAATATGGTGACCTGGAGAGAAATGCTTGCAAAAATCATGATCCTGCCCAATAGTAGGCAACCATGAATGGGTTCTAAGGGGTCACTGACAATGTACGTGGACAGGGCTGCGGACAGAATGGGAGGGACCTGACTTATTGGCGGGAACTGCCTGCTGTACTATGTTTGAGCAAAATGTCAAGGTTTTTGGCTGCTCGTATGCTTGAGATTGAGGTTCCCATAACCGTTTGAAATTTTTATAAAAACAATTTTTAAAAAATGTTGTTTGCACCAGTTGCTCAATTTTACATTTGTTGCTGGCTTGCTCTTTGTTGTGCACATTTCCAGATTCTCTGGGAAGATTGGCTCGGGTACTAGGTCGTGTTACATAGATAGGTGCATTCGGGTACTGTAAGAAATTGGGGTATTGGTTCAGGGGGGTTGAAAACCCCACTCAGGGCAACAACCACGATCCTAGTCAGGGTGAACCACAAAAATCACTAAATTAACCTGTGCTTAACCCTCTCGTAGCTTCGCACAAAAGCAGTAAGGCTTAACTTAGAGACAATGTGTAAAGTATTTATGCAGCACACAAACAGTATTATTAAAACAAAACACAAGAAAATGAAAAAAAAGCAATTGTGAAAATTAAATACATTTTAATAAATAAAATGATACTAGAACGACAAATATCCAATTAGTAGAACCAGAGATATTCAATTGTAAAGTTTTAAGGGAAAATAGCACCTAAAAACACAAAGCACCACTTGTGGGCAACTGGTCATGCTAGACTGGGGAAAAGTCCCAAGTTCAGGCCAACCGCGATGGAGCGTAGATCCGATACAGGGACCAGGTTGGTCACACTGAAAAGTTATCTTAAAGTCCAGTGCAAAGAGTTCTTTTCACATAGAAGGAGGCCGCAAGGATACGGCTGAGCATCGGGGACAGTCGCAGCTGTAGCAGGGAGAGCCAGTCTGGCGTGGCGGATGATCGTTGCTGCAGTTTTGCTTTGGTAGTCGTTGCTGTAGTGCAAAGTGCAGGTCTAGTATGGCCGGTTCCTGCGGACAGTCGTCGGTGTGCAGAGCAGATTTCACCAGAGCTTTGCATTGGCAGCTGTGTGTTCTCCTAGTGCGCTTGAGTGTCTACGAACATGCCATCCTGCTCCCGTGCAGAAGGAGTCTGACAGCACGCATTTAAATGAAAATAACTTTCACTGGCGTTGTTCTCTTTTGTTGTTTTTCTCCTCTCTCTTGTCCACTGGGCATTTGCTGTTTCTGTGCTCTGTGCTGTTGCACACTGTTAGTTTACCCTTACCTTTTCAGTTCAGTACACAGCCCTCATTTGTTTCATGCATGTGTCATTACATACAGCATAACACCATAATAATGTTTACTTCATATGTTCAATAAAGTTTAAGAACATTGTAAACACAGGCAATATTTCTAAGTGTAAAATATTTACATTACATTTATGTAAACATGTTGAACAGTTTTCCTTAAAAGTGCATATTTTATTCCATTTCTTGAACAATTTTAACAACACAAACACCTTCCAGAAATGTTGATTGTGTCCGAAGGATGTATGATGTATTCCCGCATGCGTTTAGCACGCATGATTTTACAACGCCGGCATTAGAACGAACGTGTCTTTATGATGCGTTCCTTTAGCGCGCAAGTCGTTACAACGTGTTGCCTTAGGGGGGGGAGCGTTGGACTTAGGAATAGTGTCATTTACTATTCCAACTCCAGTCTGCGCAACAGTAGGAAAGGTATTGCTGATGTTGTAAAGGCACAGCGTGATTCCGGCTTCATAATAAAATATGTTTCCTGTGTCCGAAAGGAACAACTATAATATCTTTGTTTGGATGAGAAAACAAACAAATCCAGTTGTTCTGACCTTGGCAAATTGGATAGTTTAAAAAAAAAAAAAAAACACATTATTAAAAGCAAATGCAATTGAATATGACACAGTAATAAACAGAAAAAAGAAACGCTACCTAAACATGGCCACCATATGATTGCAATAAAAAAATTAAATAAAAAAAACAAATATAATTTTAATTGAACAGTACTGGTGTTTCCTAGGAGGCAGCTGTATGTAGCACAGGTTTAGGCACACTTTTTAATTTTAATGTACATGACAGGAAAATATGATTCTTATTTGCAAAAAGAAAATAGACTTTTGGGTGTGAATTACTGCACCTGAATGCCAATTTTAGACACACAAGGATGACTTAAAAATACAAAAGCAAGATAACGAATGGAAAATAAAAAAGCATTAGTGAGTAAAGTATTGGCCTACCAGACTTGTCACTGAAGCACCCTTCTTTTTTGGTGGATGGGCACATGTGATCATGCGATATTATATTAATCACAGTGCGAGTTAGCCAGTAGCTGAAGTGGACTGACCCATTGCCATTTGCTGTATGATGTGGTGGGGGAAGCAACTTGTGAATGAGAGCTGAACAGACCAATTGATAAAGAGGGCAATACAAAGCCAAAGTATGTTATTCTATGGTAAGGTAACTTATACAGCACATGTACATCAAAGTTTCTTGGTGCTATAACAACATAAGTGTACTTGTGGCATTTGCAGATGCTAATTTAATAATACGAAAGTGTTAAAAGTTTCCTGAAAATGATTGAAGATTCCGAATTAATGGATTGGGGTAGAGAATTCCACTTTGTAGTGGCTGCAAGTAAGACGGTAGAGTTACCAGAGGTTACAGCTCTAGTTCTAGGGATTATGAGAAGACACAGATCATTTGACCTTAGTTTGCGCGGATCACTGTGCCAAGAGAATTTACTGAATGAAAGTGGGGAAGGTAAGTAGCCCTGATGGACTCCAACATTGAGTTTTCGATTCACATGTGTATGGAGGGAGTGCCACGATTTGATACATTTGTATTTTTATTTATGATTTTTATTATTGCTTGAGGCTGGCAAGGCAACTAAAGCTGGCTCGAAGCCATATATAAAAATGTACTCCATGTATACAATGCTATGCGTTAAGCTCATATTGCCACCTATGTACTCTGCACTAATGTTTATAGACATTGGAGTTCAACTATTGCTTGGCCTCTTTTACAGACCAGCCCAATACATTAAAAGTCTCTGAGGTGTTTTTGGGCATTAATTTGTTGATAATTTCTAGGAGTTGCTGTACTGTCCTCTAGGTTCCTTTGCCAATGTGAGGGCATCTCTGATTTTGAAATAACATAAATACAATGAGCTGGTGCTCAATATCAAGTCTGCACTCTTGATCAGTTGGATCAGTATTGCATAGAAATAAGTTTAGAATTCTCTTCCAGAACTTACCCTTTCGAATATCGTTGTGCTTAATTTGAGTGTAGCCTCGCAGTGATACCAACTTTCTTTTGCTGTGGCGCTTTATAATGTACTCCTGCCATTTATAAGTGCCATAAATAACAGGTTAAATTGACCTAGCTAGACTAAAGAACTGCTGATCAACATTTATATCAGTAGCAACCATTTAACTCACTGAGACATCCTTTCCATTGTGTTAGTATTACCATTTGTATAGTGTTTATTTGCTACTTGTGCAGTGTTTGTTTGCCATATGTGTGGCCTTATAGTACTTCTTCTTCCATCATGCATGATACCACGCTGCTTAAGAGCACTCCACAGTGGCTCATCGCAACTCTGTATTGCGCTCACTGTCTAGAAATGTGTGCACACAAACATGCTGTTGCCGCAGACAGAGGATAATAATTAGAGGGAACATTGGTTGGCGGTCCTTGTGGGTGGAAGAGTCTTGGTGCAAACAAGCCAGTTTGCAAGGAGCACAAACATCAGGATTTTAACCTTTTGTTTAGGAGGAGTACACTCTGATGCCAGCCAAGGGTCCAGGGCCTGTTAGGCAGCTCTTGGGGATCAGGACACACTACAGCAGAGGCCAGTATGGTTCAGGCAGGTCCAGTTGTGGGTCAATGCAGGTCCAGTTGCAGCAGGTCAGCTGGGCAGTTGCAGTAAGGCCTCTGAAGCTTTTTGTGTCCCTGTAGCTCACACAGGCCAGCTAACTGACCCTTGGAGTCACTTTGATTAAGCCAGGTAAAAAGGCTAACAGGTCAAGCCTTCCTTCCCAGACAACAAGGCAGTCCTTCTAACAGCAGGGCAGTCCTTTTTCAGTAACTTCCACAGGTCCAGCTGTTTTTTGATGAGTGGCTCTGGAGGGCCAATATTTATACCTGGTGTCAGCCTTTGTGTGAGGGGACTCCCTGTCCTACCCCCACATCTGGTTCTGGAAAGTTCATCCCCTTTCCCTGTCACCTCTTTAAACTGTCCTGCGGAGTGACAAATGGCAAGGCAGGCCTGGTGCCAGTTTCTTTGTGTGTGCACTAGGCAAAGCCCTTTAAAGTGTAAGTGGGTGCAGCCCCTACCCATTCATCCTGCCAGGATGGACCATCCTATTCACACCTAAGCCTCCTTTGTGTCACTGTCTGGAAGGAATACACAAACCCCAACATCCGGACCATTCACAGTCATGTGACCCAGGACACTGGTAGAAGGCACAGATGGTTTGGACAAGAAAATGTCAACCTTCTAAGTGGCATTTTCAAAATTGGAACTTAAAATCGAACTTCTCGATTAAAGAGGATTTTAAATTGCAGTTCATTCATGTGTAAACAGCATATCTATCCGCTACCAATTCAAAGATAGCCATTATTAAATGTAAAAAGGCAACCCAGTGTTAGCCGATAGGAGAGATAGGCATTACAGGAGTGAAAAACGACTTCGGGAGTTTTTCACTGCCAGGACATGTAAAATTTATACACACATGTTTTACTTTTTAAATACAGGGCACCCTGCCCCATGAGCTTTTAAGGCCTACCTTGGAGGTATTAAAAAGGAAGGTTTGGGCCTGCAAAAGGTTTATTTTGCCAGGCTGAAATGGCAATTTAAAACTGCACTGTAGGCTGCAGTGGCAGGCCTGATACATGTTTAAAAACACTGCTTTAATGGGTAGCACAATGAGTGCTGCTGCCCACTGGTAGCATTTAATTTACAGGCCCTGGATACATGTAGTATCATGTAATAAGGACTTACAAGTAAATTAAATGTACCAATCAGGTGCAGGCCAATTGTACCATGTTTTAGGAAGAGAGCGCAAGTACTATACTACTGGTTGGTAGAGAATAAATGCATAGAGTACTAATGCCAACAAAAACGGGTTCAGCAAGAGAAGGCAAAAATTTGGGGGTGACCCTGTAAAAAGGGCCAGGTCCAACAGGTAGCATCTCAGGTACAGGAGATTAAGTTAAGGAGATTTTTTTGTAATATTCTTATATTAGTTAATAATTTTACTTGAAGTGTGAACATCTCTTAGAAGCAAACCAAGGGGTAGAGTTATAAGAAAGTCGCGCAGCAAGTCACCCCGCTGCACTGCGTGACAGGGAAACAGGAAGAATGCGCCGTATTTAAAAGAATATGGCACATTCCTGCTTTTGTCCCTGCGCTAGCCTCGTTTTGGCTGCCTAGCTACAACGCAGGCACCCTTGCACCATAGTAATGCACTGTTGTAAGGAGGATTGTTTTGTGCAGGAAGGGGCGCCTACCTGCACTAAAACAATCATCAGAGGCATATTCATCTATCTGTTTGTACTGCAGCATGCAGCACACACAGAAAGAGGAAGTAACGAGGAAAAATCATGAAGATAATTTTCCTGGTTATGCCTCCCCTTGGCAGGCGTATCTTTTTGCACATTCTCTGGTCTACGAGTGATGGGAAATCTGGGAATGCGTCAAAATCAATGGAAGTTGTGAGGGAACAGTACCACAACGCCCATGGAACATCTTCCCTGGGCAGAGTAACGCAACGCAACGATTTGCGTTGTGTTGCTCTTGATTTATGAAGCCACTCAGGACCACGCAAGGTGGCCTTGCATGACTTCATAAATTGCATTTGGCCTTGCGGCACACATGCACCACGCACCACGTTGCGTGGTGCAAGCGTGACAAAACCCTGCTCATAAATAGGGCCCTAGATATTGACTGCTTTATCCATGAAAAGGTGTTCTTAGAGATTAGAATTGCAGGCATTTTGCAATTTTAGGAGCCAAGATGCAAAATGTTAATGCTGCACCATTTGTTCTCAAGTAACGGAGAAACTTGTACTGAAGTTGGTAAAATGGAAAAAAGGTTTGTGGTCATTATGCAACAGTATCTAGAACATCTTTAAGCACAGAAAGGAAGACATGATTATTGAATTGTTTGGAGCCTCAAAAACAGGAAATCTTTGATCATCTACATGAGTTCAATGATGAAGTGGGCACTGGTTTAAAAGAACATGAAATATGCATAAAAAGTTTTATCTGCATTATATGCCGAAAGTGAGTACTATTCTAGAAGGTACCAATTTGGAAAGAGGATGCAGAAGGAAGGCAAATTTAACAAACTTTCACAAGTTGACTTCACCATGCAAATTTAGTACAATGTTAGAAGAGAGAATTAGAGATCAATTTGTGTTAGGTTCAAGTATTGAGAAGGTGAGAGATGAGTTATAACAAAAGGATGAGCCAACACTCAATAAGGTAATAGTAATAGCAACAAACCTTAAACAATGCATGACGTGTTGAGGAAACCAAAAAAGACAATGGACAGGGGCGGCTCCTCCGTTATGGCGGAGGAGCGTCGGCCCACTGCTGAAACCGGCAGATGCATGTAAAATAAAATGATAATAAAGTAGTTAATAAAACTGCTTTATTATCATTTTATTTTACTCCAGAACCGCTGCCGAGTCTTGAGGGTGAGGCCATCAGGAACAGGAGGAGTGGTGGGCTCAAGGCACTGTTAGTGTGCATGTAGGTTTGTCCGGCCGTTTTAGGACGGCCAAACCGACATGCGCACTAGAATATTGCCAGGCTATTGCTTGGAGATATCAGCAGGGCTCAGGAGCACAGGCTCCCAGTCCCTGCTGGAGCGTGGAACCAGCCCGCTCTGCCAAATCCCTATGCTTCTCTCATGCTGGGTAATACCACCATGGGGGTAGCGTCTGGATTGGTGCAGGAGACTCTGGGAGCCTGTGTGAGCATCGTCTGAAGAGGCAGTGAGGCGGCGGATGTCAGGCTGAAGGTACGTTTTTTTTGTTTATTTTTATTCTCCACTCCTCGCGCTGCCTCACCAATTTCGCCAGCTAGTGGCTGCCACTGGCATAGAGTGTTCAAGTTGTTAAACATAAGGCACATGATGGGGCAGGCACAAATATTTCAAGGGAGGTGCTACAAGTGCGGTTATATACAGGACATGGCCTATAACAAAGACCGCCCAGCCTGGAAAGTTACGTCTAAGACATATGGAAGCAAGGGACTGTGGTAAATGAAGATGCAGGGTAGCCAGTAGTATAGGTAAAATAAGATCAGGCTTATTCACAAGGTAGGAGTCTAAGGATACAGGTAAAGTAGGCATGAAGGAAGACCCACCGGGAGCAGCATCCTTTCTGCTCAGCCCATGCACTCAACTGACACTCCCTCAAACCATGCACACACCAGCATTCTAATTACATCACAGTCACTCTGGCTGAGCAGGAGGGGACATAACACTAATGAGAGAATGAATGGCATAAAAGTGAAGATAGCACACCTCCCTTCTTTATGGAAAAAATAGAAAATATAAATCCAAAAAAGACAGTGATACACCACATCCATAAAAATAAGACTGAAGCATGGGAGTACAAATTCAATCATGCAAAACTTAAAAATAAAAGGTCCGGAGGAGGAAAAAGAGATACAGGGGTAAGAGTAACGCATACATACATTAGTCGGAAAAACCCAAGCACTGTCCCCCCTCAGCAGACACTGAAATATAGAGGAGCCAAAAAAGTGACACTCACATTAGAGTCACCGACTCCACAGTAGAGCACGAGGGTGCAAAATGTGTGCCCCAACAGATGCCATACAGCTGCCACAAGCAAACCTTATGCCCCTGTAGGTGCAACACATGCCCCAAAGAAAAGGTTTGAGCGCCAACTAAATGCCCCATCACCAACCACTGTAAGTAGTTGTAAAGTAAGGATTTGCTTGTGTAGCAATTCACAAGCTAATCACAAAGCAACATTTGGGTGCAAGAAATATATCCTATAATATCTATATGAAAGTATGGTTTGGGTGCAACACAAATGCTCATCACCAGCAACAATAAGTAACGTCTGGGTGCACATACTATGCCTCAAGACATGTAACAATTAGTATAGTTTGGGTGCAACACAGGTACCTCATCACCAGTAACAGTAAGTAATGTCTGGGTGTAACCCTGTACATAAAAGCAAGTATAGTTTGGGTGCAATAAACATGCCCCAACATCAGCAAATGTAAGTAACGTTTTGAGGTAGCAAGTGATAAGCCCCATCACAAGTAAATGTAAACAAGGTTTGAGCCCATCACCAAAATATGTAATAATAGCAAGTAAGGTTTGGGTTACAGGATCCGTGCCCCATCACCAAGAACTTTACTAATTGTTTGGGAAGCACACCAACTGATGCCCGAGCACAAGTAATAACAAATAACATATGGGCGCAAAACATAACTCTCTCAGCCGCACTTAGTAAAGTAGAGAAAAACTCCAAATCCACAGAGACATACTGAATCACAAAAATCTATCCATGCAATAAATGTCAACCAATACAGAACATAGTCATCAGTATTAAAATAAGCATGGCAGAAATGAAAATATGGCATAAATACATAAGCAGAATCCAACAGTGCAGCAGATTATACAATGAAAACTCACTAGACAGAATGATTAAGGAATAGAACCCATATGGCAGCTTGAACCAATACCAGCAAACATTCAAGAAATAATGCACATAAAAAATGATGAAATGTATGAAATCTGCATGGTGTGAAGTTTGAGCAGAGAAACGTGTTCGTCACAGGAATTGAATCTGAAAGAAGATTCCAGCATTCAAAATCATGCAAAAAAACAAGAGAACTAGATTCTTTTAAATGTTGATGTAAAAGCTGTACAAGTAGCGCTCGCTGCCAGATACCTGGAGACCCTTCATTGCATCTTTTAAAGTTGAGGGAAATACAAGCACATATTCATTCAAAGCAATCAAAGCACGGTCATAGAAATTAATGCCTCCGCTTTCAGCCATCTCCGGATCCATTTTGCCGAACGGCTTATACTTGCACTAAAACAGAAACAAAGCTCTATTCACATGCTCTACAGTCTTGTGTGCTAGAAGCAATTCAGCAGACACTTTCGCCAGAATTCTTTTCCTGGTTGATTGAGGGAAACAAATAAACAATGCCAGATGCTTCCAAATGCTACGCTATCTTCCAGATAAACGTTGCCAGTACACATAGGGGCATATTCTCAAGGACTTATCGCCGATTTATCTGCACTTTAGCGCCGCAAAAGTGGCGATAGACTTACCGCCCTATTCTCAAGCTGGTGCAAACTGCCGATATCGCCAGTTTACCAGCGATAGCTGCCTCAAAAAACATCGCCACGGATGAGTGCGACAACTAACGCTAATGATATGCAGAGTAGGCCTCTAATTTGCACTAATTTGGGTTTTTATACTGGCAATATTTTCACTTATTAGTAAAATTGAATTTATTTCATTCTAACGAGGTCTTTCTCTATAAATACGTAATGACATATTTCTGAAGTAATTATTATGGACCGTTTTACTTATCATCCATTAATACAGGTAGGAAGAGTCAATACTCTACTATCGGTGATATGACAGCCATAAAATAACCGCATCGTAGAAAGAGGGATAGAACCTCAATATGGATGTGACCTTAAACGTAGATAAAAGGGATTATATGGCGTATGATAAAGAGATTTTATCTCAATTATAATCCCGTGCCTCCCATATTACTGTCATAAACTATTAAGATCTGACTGTTTATTTCAACATAATAGTTCACCAACTCACTGCCCCTGATGGAGAATGAAGCAATCTCCCTCCGAATAGCGGGACTTGACAATACTAAGATGGCCACCACGGAAAACCATCCATTAGGACCTTTTTAATGTGGCGTCCGTTTTTTATTTTTGGTTTCACTAAGATGCGATAGAACTCAAATTGATGACGTATGCGTGTGCGACACAGGTAGCTGATACGCAGACACGCTTGTGGGACTCGTTGGATCACACGGTAAGATTGAACGCGGGGAGAAAAAATAGTCAAGATACCCGACATAGCAGACGGGATATAGGGTTAGAGTTATACTTAAGCCATTCCCATGTGGACTGACGGCAGAGCGTTTGTTTCTTGTCTTTGATAGATGGAACTTAACATGGTTCCGTGAAAGAAAACAAAATTGGAAGGGACGGTGTATATAAAATAATTACTATTGGGACCTTATTTGAAACCGAAAACGACAGGAAGAGCACTGTGATATTTTAGGTAAGATGCGAATATACTTGCATCTTCGTTATTTTATTATGTGAACGTGTTATGCTTCTACTGGCACTAATCGTGACTTGGACCCCAAATTAAGAATTCGATTTTCGTTCACAGCTTTAATGATATATGGGATTGTTTTTGCGACACTTATACCGTAAGTGTAATGGTCAAGTTGAAGACATAACGATAACATTACTCTAGTAGCGAGGTGAGAATAATAAGAGATTATCCTGTATCTTTACTTTACTATTACATACTGGCTGGGACAGGTATAATCCGCATATAGACCACATGTAGACAATTGGGCACTTGGTGATTTGAAGATGTGGTGGCGTTGTCTCTCTTCTTTCTCTGTGTGGCGCACGGTTTGAGGTTGTGGGGTTTTTGACCCACTAAGAGTGATTGGAGTCTCCCACTTTGTGGGATTGGTGGCCGTATCCCTAGAATTAAAATCCACTATAATATTGGTTTTAAACGTTTGAGTTGTGTTTTTAATGATTGTATAATAAGTTGTTACAATCTTGTTTTTATATGTAATTTGCAGCCTTGAGGAAGCCCAGGAGGGCGAAACGCGCGTCGGCTGCTGTTTTGTATGGGAAACGGCCACTACAACGCGGCCGTTTCCACGCATAACTTAACCACACATGCATTACAACGCATGCGTGGTTACAACGAAAGCCTTTACCACGCATACCTTTACTACGTGATACATAGTAAAGGCATGTGTGCTAAAGGCAAAAAAAAAGGGGGGGTCTAGGGGGGCCTCCCCCCCCCCCAAAAAAGCGTATAAAAAAAAGGGGGGCCTTGGGGGGTTCCCCCCCCCCAATAAAAAACGCACCTTTTGAAGATTGTATGTGGAGGGAATCGGGAGGCAATTGGCGTTGTTAGAAGAAACGGAAAGACACTTCCGTTTCCTCTTAACGACGTACGACGTCAACACGGAAGAAGATTGAGAAGAGACGACGTGGAGAGGTAAGGGGAATATTAGATTTAAGAATAAAAAAAAAAAGGGGTCCGAGTTCAGGCGTAAGGGCAGGGGAGGGGTATTTGTAAGAAGGGTTTAGGGGTGGGGGAATAACCTTTACCAAGAGTATGCCCTTACCATGCATGAATTTACAACGAAAATCGTTGTAAAATTATGCGTGGTAAAGGAATATTCGTGGTAAAGGTAATGCGTGGGAAAGGCATTCCGTTGTAACGCATGCGTGGAAAAGGCATGCGTTACAACGGAATGCGTTGTAACATCATACAACCGTTTTGTATAAGGAATAAAGATTGATTTTGGATTAACTCTACAGCTACGATTACTAATTTGGGACTTTTTGTTGTGACATCACTTTTAGAACTTTGAACAGAAAATGCTGGATGCTTATGGTAACAGTGCCTAATGCACGTAGGATTAAAGCAACTATTATGAGGTGTGCTCTGGTGTCTTTGGCTTAGAATGGTACCTGGACCACCTTGGTAAGTCCAGGAATTTGATACTCAAGGTGGATGAGTATTTGGCACCAAGGGAGCACCCAAAACCAAGTGGAAGGACATTCCTGTAAAGCTATGTATACTGCTTAGGAGACGCATTGATGTGCAGATCTTTGAAGCATATCCACCACAGTTTATATAAAAAAGATATGCAGAGTAGGCATTCCCGTGCAAAAACACACGAAAACACCACTTCGCGAGATTCTCAACGACCAGCCAGATCTGCGATGCGAACCAAGAACAGGCGATAAGGCGCGTTAGCAGCAGGGATTTAACGCCTGCCTTTTGCTGGTGTTAAGCAGGATGACTACCTGCAGTATGAAAGGGAGCCCAGCCCAGAGCCACATCTGAAGACCAACAGATGCCATGGAGCCAATGATCATGCAGCTCGGAGAACCAAGAGGGCCACAACCCCCACCGCCACCACTCGAAGGCCCCCTCCCCGGACCACTCCCCCCGGATTACCACCTAGGCAGTGCAGGACAGCACCAGCCCCAGAGACTCAACGCCAGAGGAAGCCATTGGCCAACACAGGCTCAAAAGGACAACCATCCACCGAATCCTGACCCACATTGCCCACAGGCTGACGGTACCAACACAGCGGGCAACCCACATCCCCCCGCAGACAAAGCTGCTGGCTGTGCTGCACCTGTTGGCCCCTGGTACCTTCCAACCAACAACTGCCGGAGTCGGAGGAGTCTAACAGCCAGCCCCATCAAACTCCCTCTCATATGTCATGGATGCATGTCCACAAAAGCAACGGCGGGCCCCTGTATCCGCACCACACGATAGTTCCAATTCGTACTGCACCTGCGCAACCAACCCCAACGCCAGCCGTTCTAGACGCCTCCGTGCCCCATGCCCAAGATCGTAGTAACCGAAATGTGGGTGCGCCAGGTCATGAAGTCCAGTAGTGTAAAAACAGAACTTTATTACAAATACACAAACAAACAAAACGAAAAGCTCAGCCAACGCGTTCCATTCCCAACGGGGAACTTCAACAGGGCAACGTGTCTTCAGAAACCTGTGGGAGAAATGGTGACAATGGTCAAACTTCCGTATAGTCACATGCCTAATCTGGTACAGTGTACTGCACTTGGACAAACCGGAATGCTCACAGGCATGATAAACCATGCATGAGAAGACCGTAACAGAACTACGTGTGGCCGTAACCGTCGTAGGAATGAAGAGGAGGGTAACGACCACACGAACTGCTGTTACGGTCACATGCAGGACTCATCATACCTGAAAGCATCACGGTGTGTGTCAGTTCGATACCCCTGCCCCTCCCTCCCCCCACACTGCGCAGGAACATCTTGAGACCACGCAAGGGAACTACGCCATAGCTGGCATCACGCACGTGTTGGGGGCAATTCACAGCACACGTGTATGACTAGTGCCCCCTGCCGACACTACACACAATCACCGCAACAGCAACCACACGCATGCCATCACTGTGCATACAGAAGTGGACCACTGTGGCCTGTCCACCAATGTCGTCGCAAACTCCCCAGGCAGTGTGCATGATCCCCACATGTCCGCAAGTCTGCCACCAACCAGCGCTTTGAGGATGGCCCCCATGGAAATGCACTGCCCATCGGCAAGTACCAACTGAACACACCACACACCTCAACTCCACAATCCCCCAAATCACAACTGTGGGAATGCACACGTCACCAATTCACCACCAAAGTGACTACTGGATGTGTCTCAGTCTCCGCCACAACCCGCCCTTAGGCCTACACACACGTGGCCGACCACCTTCAACGTGCACATTCACACTGGAGACGAGGTGTCTACGTCCCAAACCAACCCGCGCACATCACGATCATCGCATGCAGGGTCGTGTCAGCAAGGGCGGCGCCCCCCACCCAGCCACGAGTCCGCCGCCATGACCGGTGGTGCCTGCGCGATCCTGTGCGCCTGATGCACCCCAGCCCTGGTCCCCAGACCGGTCCTCCGCCCAGCAATGACTGGCCGCCCCTGCGCACCCAGGCCTCAATGCTCAACTGCCGCCACCGGCGTGTCTCCAAGAGGGCTCACCATGTGCCGGTGCATCCTCCTCAACCGATCGCTGGATTCCGCGCCACAGGCCCCCAGCGCACCCTGCGGCACCGCAATGCGGAGTCATGTGTGTGCTGACTGCTGCCTTCGGCGTGCATTACAGACCAGCAGGACTCACAATTCAAATGGAACCACGGTTAGCAGGACGGCTCATCGAGGCCTACGCATCATCGCAGGCTGCACACCCGCTCACCTCTTCAGGTGCCACTAACCCTGTGCAAAGCAAATCATCGTCACGTGGCGGTAGGCCCCTGCCATCCACAGTGCAGCGGGTGCCACTGACCCTGTGCAATGCAAGTCATCGTCACGTGGCGGTAGGCCCCTGCCAGCCGCAGTGCAGCGGGTGCCAATGACCCTGTGCAAGGCAAGTCATCGTCACGTGGCGGTAGGCCAGTGCGGGCTGCAGTGCAGCGGGTGCCACCAACTCAGTGCGCCACAAGTCATGGACCCTTCATGATTGGGTCACGTGGTGCGGACGCCATTATGTCATCTCCGGCAGTGGGGAATGTGACGTGCTAGGCCCCTTTTATTGGCAGGGTCACATGTCCTGTGACGCCTGTGCTGGATGGGTGTGGTGTGGGTGTGAACCAGCCCTCAGGGAGTGGCTGTGGCATGCTGACAACTAGACCAGTGATCAGCAGATCACTACAGGGAAGACCTGGGACATGTAGCTTTGTCCCCCCCCCCTCTGAGCGTAAGCGGAGTGGACTGGCCTGGCGTATGGCAGGCCAGCGTAGGGGTGGGAACAATGAGCCCGGGGCTCTGGGCGTGCTTCAGTTCTGGGCTGGACATGGAAGTAACTGATGCTTGTGGCTCTGTTGTAGAATCTACGCCACCCGGAGCGCAATCGGCAATGTTGCACCCTGTGACTCAAGTCCCACGACATGAGCAACATGGACGTAAGGGGGAATCACTGACCCTACATTCTTCCATACTCTCATACTTGAATGATCAAAGGCATGACACATCTGTGCGATTCTGAATGTTTAATTCACATCCAGTGGAGTGTTGCAGCTGGAGCAGTACAGGGCCATGCAAATCCCACTTCACATCATTGGCCCGTGGAGGGCCAGCCAGAGTCCTTCAGGGAATGACAAGTACTTCGGAAGAGGAAGAGTTCAGTCCGCAGTCTGATCGCTGTGTCATTGGTAACCAAACAGAAAATGGCAGTCCATGTCGAGGTCCAAGGTGAGTGTCGTAGAGTGTATCGGGGGACAGTGGAAGGTGATGATGCAAAGGGCAGAACCAAGCAGAAACAGGCCATATGGCGGAGATGAATGCAACTGCCTCCTCCTTACCAGTAAGGTTGATTCACCTGCATCTTCATCCTATGATGTCACATGTGCCTCACACGTGGGTGGTTTTGGATTGCCTGCCGCACTGTGAGGCACTGACACATCAGGGGGCGGAGATGTGGATGTAGAAGCAGCAGCAGCATTCATCTGCGCAAGGCCTTGAGGCAGCAATGCCATGACGATGTGCTGCAGGGCATGAAAGGTCCCAGCCACATCTCGCTTGTGTGCAGCCATGGCAGCCATTCTTTCCGCTGTCATCCGCTCCATGTTCTCCATGAGCCCCCGCATGTGTCCCAACTCCCGGCTGACATCGCTGGAGCCACTCTGACTGGACAGTTGTTCTTGTCTCAGTATCATGACTCCAGCGATGTCAGCCATGGATCATTGGAGAGCATGGAGCGGACTGTGGGTGTCCGTTAGGGACTGTAAGTGGTCCCTGATGATACTCAGACACCCATGTATGGCATCAAGTTTGGCTGCCATGAGGTCGAACCCCACCCGCACCTGATCAGCCATCTTCTCCTGGACCTCTAACACACGGCGTTGGAAGGCCATGTGTTGTTCGTGGGGGTCCTGGGAGTCAGCCGTGGTGGTGGGTGCTTCCTGCTGTGTGGTCTGTGCAGGGGGTGGGGTCTCCTCGATGCAGCTGTGCTGCCCTGCTCCTGGAGGTGAGGTGCCGTAGCTGTCCATGAACTCTTGGAGGGCGTCGGTGTCGAAGGTGTGGAGGTCCTCTTCGTCATCAGTGTAGAGCTGTTGGGTCTGCTCTGCAGAAGGTGTTGGTTCTCCCTCTGCAATGTGAAGGGGAGATGCAGTTTAACATTGTGTTCACATGTATGTTGACGCATTGTACAAGTTTACATACAAACTGCATGACAATGTACATTGTGACTGTTTGGGAGGAGCTGCCTATTTGATGCGGGACAGTGGACATTTCGACAACATCACAGATTTGTGTTTGTACTTGTACATTATCATCTCACATTTCCCTGCTATGCCAAATGTGATTGACCAGTTTCTATACACAAGCGGCACCAGTTGTGTCCTCTGTTCTGTTGTGAACGTGTTGCAGTTTATACCACATTGTTGTCAATGTTGATGTGCTCTGAATGTTATGTGTGTGTGCTGCATTTTGGGAGAGTCGCCCCTGCAGCTCTGATTTGGCTGGCCCTTATCCCTTTCAGGTGGTGTGCCTTTGACTTCTGTGCTTATACAGTGCTGAGATGTTGCATTCTTAGGTAAATTGGGCTCTTGGTGGGAGTAGGGACTCTGGGGCATGGTTTGTCCGCAAATGTGTTCTTGACGTCAGGGGTTGTTTGTGCACGTGGATGTGTCAGAGTGTGACCTGCTCCTTTACGGATGTGGTCCACACTCAGCCACCTCAGTGTTGTGGCGTGCAACATGTCATGATATATTGACTGCAGCCATGCTATTCGTCATGCAGTGTCACTTGCATTGTCAGTGTGGCTCACAGACACGCCGCTTTGCTGGTTTTGGCGCATGTGCATGGGTTGGTTGTGAGATTGGTGATGTGTGGGAAGGGTCCCCTCTGGGCACATAGTCGACGGGGGCCTACTTGCTGTTTCTAGGTGTTCTGCAGTGTGCCAAGGGGATCAGGGACATGATCCAGAGTCATTGTGGGTGTGTACTGTGCTATACTTAATTGTGCATGTGTGACATTGTGCCCATCCCCCCCCGTCCCCCCAGTCCCTGGTCGTTACTCACCCTGTTGCTGTTGTGTCAGGTCATGTTGAGCAGTGTCCGGTGCCCCAACTCCTGCCACCGTCTCCACACTGATGACTGTGGAGACCATTTCCTCCATCTCGTCCAGCTCCTCCTGTGGCGCTGGACTCCCACCTCCAGTCTGCATTGCTGCCTTCTGGTTGTTGGCGAGTTTCTGCTTGGTCTTGCGCTTCACATCATTCCAGCGCCTCTTGAGCTCTTCAATTGTCCTCCTCAGCACTCCGACTGCATTCACCTTGTCCAGATGGACTGCCATGTTGCATTTTTTGTTGCCAATGACACAGTGGAGGTGACGAACAGTTGTTGATGGTGTTCTATCACCTCCTTGATCAGGATCCTGTTTTCCTGCGGACTGAACCGCGTCTTCCTCTTCTTCTTGTCCTTGCCCTTCCCTGTCCCCCAGGTCCCAGGCTGCTCCTCCGGGGGCTTGTGGGGTTCTGGCCGTCCTCTGTACCTGCTCTGGCTGCCTCCATTGTGCTTCGCTGTAGTTTGGTTTTTGTTTGTGGTTTTTTTTTCTGCTTTTGTAGTGATTTTTCCGCCTGACGTGTGTGATTTGCAGGCCTGGCGCTGCTTTTCGCTGATTGTCTTATCGCGGTTGGGCCCATCGCAACTTTTTCGCGTTCGGGTTTGGATTTTCATCGCCGTCCCGGTAATGTTATCGCGGACATTTGACGCGTTATCGGGAGACTATCGCATGTTACCGCTGTGTTGAGAATACGACGTTAACACAGAGTTATTTTCCCGCGATAGACGGCGATATGAAAACTTGCATTAACCTATTTTGGCGATGTTTATCGCACGTTCTTGAGAATATCCCCCATAGCTTCGGTGCTGCCAGAATCCTTTATGTTTGATGCAGTGCTTGTCAGTAGGCACAGGGTAAAACAATCTCTTTGGCATCAGATCACCCAAAAAGTATAAAAGAATGAAGCAAGTCTTCCGTGAATAGCCAGCTGTAAGTTTCATTCCTCAAGTGATAAAGTCACACAGAGGTAGCATAGCATAGCACAGCATAAATTAAAGCAGGTTAAATGTTGCTTTAACAGAAACTTTTCAGCATTCAGTTGACACAGGTCCCAAAAGGCAGGGTGCCATGCTTGTTGATGAAATTGATGAAAAGAAGGTTGAACGCCCTAGACTGCAGGCTGTCAGCTGTTAGAGACACCAGTGGGACTTTCACTACCTTCAGTTTATTCCTCAGTTTCAATCAGTATTCTTCTCCTGTTCCAGCAGTGTAATCTCCACATTAGATCCTTTTTCCGCTCCTCGCTATTGTGGTAATTGAAGATGCAGGGTAGCCAGTAGTATAGGTGAAACAAGATCAGGTTTATTCACAATGTATGAGTCTCAGGATACAGGTGACGTAGGCATGAAGGAAGGAAAACCGGGAGCAGCATCCTTGCTGCTTAGCCCATGCACTCAACTGACACTGTCTCAAACCATGCACACACCAGCATTCTAATTACACCACAGTCACTCTGGCTGAGCAGCAGGGAACATGACACTAAGGGGAAAATGCATGGCATAGAAATGAAGATACCAACAGGGACATAATGAAAAAATTGTAGAAGCATAAGCAACAAAAGTAAAGTAAGTGAAATTAATTTCGAGATCGAGGCAAATTATCATGATTTGGATTGTGGTAAATTTGTGATATAAGTGAAGACAGATAGAGAGGATGATCTCACAGATGTTGTTAGGGTAGAAGAAGTTGATGTGAAAATATTATTCAGTTCATGGGGTAAGCATACCTCATTTCCTAAAAATGTCTTTTCATAGGAATATCAAAGGGAAGGTGACGTTACACAAACCTTACATTAAGCCCATGGGTAGTGGAGAGTAGCCCATAAAAGTAGAAGGCTATTTCACCGAAGGGTTGGAATACAATGAGAGGTTTACCTCTGGGATAATCTATTTTTCAATTAAAGGTGACAGTGTCATAAACTGGTTTCATCAAAGGGATCTGGGTTTAAATCTGGATCCCAACAGTGACCCTCCTATAAGGTTTAAGAACTCAGTAGCCAATAGGTTCTCTGAGGATGAAGAATTTGCAGTAAAGTTACAGAAATACTTCTCTAATGTTTTACTAAATCATTTAGGGTGTTTAATGAGCTATGTACATAACATTCTGCTACAAATAATGCCCAGCCAAAGTAAGTTAAGTCACTGTGTGCCAATCATGGTGAAACAAGCCATGGCTATTGGAGAGGTTGAAGAAAGAAGGGATCATAGAAGAAGAAAGGCAAGTGCTGATATCAGGTTGTGCATTGATTTGCGAGAACTCAACAAGCGTGTAGTTGTAGAAAAATACCCTCTGCCAAACATCTCAGAGATTATGTCACTATTAAATGGGGGGGGGGGCTAAATGGTCCACCACTTTTGATTTAGCCTCCACTTTCCACCAGATAAAACTGCATGAATAATCTAATGATCTTATAGCATTTATCACTCCCTCTTTGTACCTTTAGATACTTAGGGGTGATAAGCAGTTTACTATTGGTGTCACCAGTCTTTTCACAGAGCCATAGAGAGTGAATGGAAGAGAATAAAAGAGTAAAGATCTACCAAGATGACATTTTGATCTACGGCTCAAGTGATAAAGTGCATGAGGAAAGGATGTTGCAGATACTTTGTAGACTGTGTGATAGTGGACTCACACTCAAGGATGGTAAATTTAAATTTAGCAGGGATTAAATAGATTACTTGAGACACAGATTGAGAGGGGAAGGGATTAGACCTAAAAAAAGAGTTGACGAAAGCCATTTAGAGCTTGGCTATGACAAAGAATAAAGAGAAGTTGCTTAGGTTTTAAATTCCGGCTAAATTCTACAATACTTAATATTACTGACAGGACAAGGAATGTAAGAAATCTTCTTAAAAGGGAGCCGAATTAGGTGAAGCATAGAATGCATGCAAATATTCACAGACATAAAAGGAATTCTATCAAAGTTGCCAGATCTACAATTTTTTGACCAAAAGAAAAATCATTGATAATAACAGATGCAAGATGAACAAGGAAGAGGTTTACAAGAGTTCAAGGTTTGTTAAGTGTCTGAGTAAACAGTAGGGGAAGAGGAATTCAAAAAGGTTGTGGCTACAGATGTGGTAATACAAAAATTGGCAAAGAAAATAAGAGAGAATTAAAGGAAAAGAGTAAGTTACATTATTGAGTGCATGAAGTACTAGGGGTTAGATATGATCTCTCTGAAAGAGAGGGGTTGATTTTTAGAAGGAAATAGGGTAGCCCACCATAAAAATTGATAAATGCATTAATTTTCAAAGCTCCCTAGGGACACATGGCATATCTAAGACCAAAGAAAGGCTAAAGATGAGGTTTTGATTGCCAGGTTTAGACATACAAAACAGAAAGGTTAGGGACTTCGTAGAGTGTTTGAAGAGGAACAAGTTACAGAAAACCAGAGTGCAGACTATGGGTGTCACAAATCAGCCAGAGAAGTTGTGAGAAGACATCGCTCTAGATATTTTAGGCCTAGTATATGGAGGTAAATGGCCACAAAATTAATGTACTCTGGCAGGCCTGAGGTGGGCATAGTCCAAAATATTGAGATGAGGAACATAATTAATTTGTTGATCTCCTAATACTATTTTGACAGATAACAGAACCCAATTGGTATCAAGGGACATGGAGAAATTATTAAAGTTTAGAGGCATAAGTCATAAAAAGTGTGATTTTTATCACCCAGAAGCAAATGGGATGGTGGGAAGATTAAAGAGAGTTCTTAAAGGGTAATGGGAAAAAATGGAAAAGGGAAGAATTACTCCCCAAAACTGAGATGTATAGGTTAAGCCCACTTTCTGACATGGGCAGATTTCTTCTCAAGTTGTTTAGGGGAGAAAACCCAACACTCTGATGTGTCCAGCTTGGATGTATGCGAAATATGTAGAAGATGTTGATGATGAGTGTAGGAGTACAGAACTTGAGAAGATTAGGAAAGGAAAAGGTGGTTTGAAAAGAGAAATGTGACACAGAGCACTCTGGTAAGAGTAGGTGACATTGTAAAAATAAAAATCCCTACATGATAGTGCGAGTATCCAAATTTTCCCAGCCCTTGAAGGTTATTAAAATGTTCTCCAATGCCAAAAAAACAGAAGACCAGCATTTGAAATTTAAATAGGGTAATAGTAATCAAACAGAATGCAAAAATTTGGATGAAGATGAATGGTCAGTAGAGGACGTTTTGAGACAGACATAAGTGCTGAAGAACAAACCATCACACGTTTAGATTCTACAAAGAGGCAGTACATGAAGAAAAGTTTAAGATTTGTTAAAAAACTCAAATATTTACGAGACTTTGTTTAGATGTTTTCAATGCACACTTATATTATTAAAAAACTGGTTGTAAATATGTGCATTGTTCTTATTTTTCCAGTTTATGTTGTAAGTTTGACATAAGATAGTCATGCTTTGGGCAGAGGGACCGAGACACTCCCTAGTTGGGCAGGGGATGCTCCCTGGGAGCAGAGTTGGGTCAAGTATTTGCACTGTTGTGGAGAAGGCCCCCTGCGAGATGCCCTTAAATGTATATCGCATTGCCTTTGATTGTTTTGTGCTCTTAACCAACTGCGTAATAAAAAGATGTTTAAAAAAAAAAAGATAATCATGCTTAATGTATCTTTTTGTTCTTCACTTTTATGTTTGTGATAAAGGGGAAAGTGTCTGGTATTCTATGCTGAATGCATTAGAATGCTGGACATTGAATGTAATGATGTGCATAATATGTCACTATGTGCATCTTGCAAACAGAAGAGAGAGGCAGCCCACTGAAAGGATGGCAGAGGCGTTTACTGGAATAAATCTAGAAATACTAGAACTTCTTATACAGAGTCCTCGTCTGTGGGAAGATGACAATTGTACAGTTTCTTTGGTTATCTTGTCATGTAACTTTCTGAGTCCATGTTTTTGACTTGATCCATGGTGGTCTGGGTGAGTTTGCTTTGAACTAGAACTGCGCAGAGTGGCAGAGTTGTGTGTACATGTTTGTTTGTATTAGCATGCGTGTGTCTGTGGGAGGTGTCAGTGTGTGAGGGAAATGTATCTGTATGTGGTGGTGAGTGAAATATCTCTGGGTCTAGGTGTAAGGCTTATGAGTATCCATATGTATGCATGTCTCAATCAATCAATCAGGGGGTTTAAAGCGTGCTACTCACCCATGAGGGTCTCAAGGTGCTGGGGAGGGGGGGGTGATGCTGCTCCTGTTCAGCCGAAGAGCCAGGTCTTGAGGCTCCCCCTGAAGGTGTGCTGAGTGGGGGAGCATCTGATGTTGACTGGGAGCTCGTTCCAGGCTTTGGCTGCGATGTAGGAGAAGGCTCTTCCACCCGCTCTGGTTCTGCGGATGCGCGGGGTTTCTGCTAGGGCGAGGTCGGCGGAGCGGAGGTTCCTTTGGTACGTGGAAGGAGACTCTTTCGTTGAGGTATTTGGGTCTGCTGTTGTGGAGGGATTTGTAGGCGTGGGTGAGTAGCTTGAAGGTTACTCTCTTCTCGACGGGGAGCCAGTGGAGGTTTTGCAGGTGATGGGTGATGTGCTCATGCCGTGGGATGCCCAGGACGAGTCTGGCTGCGGTGTTCTGGATGGTTTGGAGTTTGCGTAGCAGGGATTTGTTGATTCCGGCCTAGAGGGCATTTCCGTAGTCCGGTCTGCTTGTTATGAGTACGTGGGTGATGGTCTTTCTGGCCTCAGGGGGGATCTACTTGAAGGTCTTGCGGAGGATGTGGAGGGTGTAGAAGCAGATGGAGGCGACGGGGTTGATCTGTCGGGTTATCGTGAGGGAGGAGTCGAGTATGATACCGAGGTTTCGTGCGTGGTCCGTGGGGGTAGGGGGGGGCTGAGGGCGGAGGGCCACCAGTTGTCCCACGCAGAGGGGTAGGGTCAGAGGACTAGGACTTCTGTCTTCTCAGAGTTGAGTTTCGGACAGCTGCTGCTCATCCAAGCTGCGACGTCTTTCATTGCTTCATGGAAGCTGAGTCGTAGGATACAATGCTGAGTCCATGCTGTCCGACGATGGCGGTGAGGGAGGCCATGTAGATGTTGAAGATCATGGGACTGAGAGAAGATCCTTGTGGTACTCCGCAGTTGATCTCTGTGGGTTCGGAGAGGAAAGGCGGGAGTCTGATCCTTTGGGTTCTGCCGGCGAGGAAGGAGCAGAGCCAGTCGAGGGCGGTTCCCTGTATTCCGGCGTTGTGGAGTCTGGCTGCGAGGGTGCGGTGGGAGACGGTGTCGAAGGCTGCGGAGAGGTCGAGTAGGATGAGGGCTGCGGTGTGGCCTTGGTCGAGGAGCATGCGGATGTCGTCAGTGGCGGCGAGGAGGGCGGTCTCGGTGCTGTGGTTGCTGAAGGAGGGAGATGGGACGGTAGTTCTTCAGGCCAGTCGGGTCTGCGGAGGGTTTCTTGAGGAGCGGCTTGACTTCTGTGCGTTTCCAATCGTCTGGGAAAGTCCTGGATTCGAAAGTGGCGTTGAAGGTGCATCGTAGCTGGGGCGAAATGGCGACGGCAGTCGAAGATGTGCGGAGGGCAGGGGTCCATGGGGGCCCCTGAGTGGGTGCTCTTCATGGTAGTAGTGGTATCTTCGGTGGTGACCGGGGTCCAGGCGGTGATGGTGGGCCGGCTGTCGTTGGGAAGGGTGGTTTCTGGAGTCTGTTCGCTGAAGTTGTCGTAGAGGGCTTTGATTTTCAGGTGGAAGTAGGAGCCCAGCTTGTTGCAGAGGTCTTGGGGGGGAGTGATGTCTGTGGCTTCGCTGTGGGGCTTGGTGAATTGCTGGATGATGTCGAAGAGGATGCACTTCAGGGCTTCTGTGGTGTTGGTGTCTGGTGTGGGGGCGGCGGCCATGATGGTGCAGAGGGTGGTGAAGGTTCGGCGGCAGTGGCGGCAGGAGAGCTGGCCAAGGGTGGTGTTCGGTGTGGACAGCTGGCAGTTGTTGTTCCTTCATGGGTTGAGTGCGAGGAGGGCAGCAGAGTCGTAGCGGTGGGTGACCAGAGAACCAGGGTCCCTGGCGCTAATTGCGGACGGGCGCAGACGGGCTTGCCTTTGGAGCGCCAGCAGCGTGCCCGCTGCGTAGCTGCGCAGCGGCCACCAATAAATAGGGAAGGGGAGGGAAGCGCAGCTGGTAGCGGGAAGCAGCAGGGTGGAGGGACCACGGGGCAGCAGCGACGGGAAAGGGAAAACGGGCAGAAAATAGCAGGACAAACAGAGAGAGACAAGGCAACAAAAAATACAGAGGCAAAAGACAGGAAAACAAGCACAATAATAAAGACAGAAAACAAAGCCAAAGACAGAAAAACGACAGAAAAACGGGCACAATACAGCACAGACAGTAGTGGAACCAGCAGAAGAGCAAGGCTCTCCCACTGGACAACCAGAGATGAGGCGCAGGCAGGAGCTTGCGGGTGGAGGAGGGCCTTGAACACCTACCTGTACAAAGCAGTGCACAGGGCAGCAGCACTTAGAAGCGGAGCTGCAGGGGGAGAGAGCAGGTCTCTGACCAGGAGGTCAGAGGCCTTGCTCTGTGTGTGTGCGCAACATCCATTAGCCTTTTGAATGTTGTTGTTTTTGTGACATTCATTATTGTTAATGAGACGGTCACGTTGCTGTAGCTCAGTGGGTTGGTCATTATTTCTGGTCTTGCCTGTTTTGATCTTTACTTAAATCCGGCTTGCTATGCTCACTGTTGGTAACCTTAGTTGATACAGTAATAATTGCTAATCATGCCTGATATACCTATTATTTGTAATCTTGCCTGATTTTTTGATTATTTCAAAACTTACCCGAGATGGTCTTTGTTTCTAAGTCTTCCTGATATGATCAGTATTAGTAAACCTGCTTATTAAGTTCATTATTTTTAAACCTGCCTGTTACAGTGATAGTTGCAAATCCTTCCTGGTGTTTTAGGCCCACCTTATATAGTCATTATTAAACATCCTTTCTGTTATAATAGTTATGACCAATCTAGTTTGCTGAGTATTAGAAATGGGGGTCTCTAGTTGGCAAGGGCTTGCACCTTTGTCCAAGTAGGGACCCTTCTTCCTAGTCAGGATAAGGGAGTTACACTCCTAAAATAACCCCTGCTCACCCCCTTGGTAGCTTGGCACGAGCAGTCAGGCTTATCTTAGAGGCAGTGTGTAAAGCATTTGCACATAACCAACAGTAATGCAATGTAAGCACTACAAACTGACCACACCAGTTTAGAAAAATATCCAATATTTTTATATACTTTAAAACAAGACCAAATACGATAAAAATCCACAGTACAGTACTTTAAAAATCTTCTGTTATCAAAATGTCCTTAAAAACAGTTCATTGATGTCGATAGCTCCGTCCGGGGCTATCACGGCATCGTGAACAAACAAATCCAAACAGTTCTGGCTGACCGCGGCGTCTCGGGTCAGCTACGGTGTCGGGAAGACCCGCAAACAGTACCTTTCAGAAATGCAGGGTGTCGATGACCTCGCGGTGAGCTTCCGAACACACGGCGTCCGCAGGCGTCGGTTCCGGAGGTCGGTGCGGCGTCGTCGGGCCCTCGAAGTCACACGCGTTGCAGATCGATCTCCTCTCTGTTGAAGTCAGGAGCGCTGGCGTCGGCCGGCGTCGGGGGCTGCGGTGCGAAGTGCATCGGTGCGGCGTGCGGTGCCCTCAGGTCGCGGTGCGAGCAGCGGCTCGGTGGCGGCATCGGATGGCGGCGTCGGTGAGACCAGGGTCGCGGTGTGAGATGAAGGCGGTGCTCGTCACGGTGCTGGCAGGTCATGGTGCAGCAGCGGCGTCGTCGTAGCTGCAGCGCTGTCGTCGGCTGACGAACTTGGAGTCGATGGCACCGGCATCGGTGGGCCAAGGCTGCGGTGCGGGATGAGGGCGGTGCGTCGTGTAACTGACGAGCGGTGCCCCCGAACCACGGTGCAAGCAGCGGTGTCGAGTCCGGCATGGAGCGTCGTCGTCGGGGATACCACGGTGTCGTCGTGAAGCGAGGCGGTGTGGAGTGCGGTGCCCACAGGTCGCGGCTCGGTGGTGGCGTCAGCAGGCGTCGTCGGTGAGACCAGGGTCACGGTGCGGCGTTGCGGCGGTGCCCTCTGCGGTGCCTTCAGGACACGGCGTCGGCAGCGGCGTCGTAGACGGCGTCGGGCTTGAAGTCTTTGCTGTTCCTGAGACTTCTTGAACAGGGTGCAAGCTCTACCTCAAGCCCTTGGAGACACTCCCAAAGTAGATTGCAGAAAGTTCAGTTCCAGTCCTTTCACTGCCCAAGACAGAAGCAGCCACTGCAGGCCAACACAGCAAAGCACACAGCAAAATGGTAGTTCCTCCTCACAGCTTCTCCAGCTGTTCTTCTTGGCAGTCTTCTTGATCCCAAAGAGTACCAAATTTCTGGGGTTTGGGTCCCCCTTTTTATCCTCAATTTCCCTTCGTTCTCTGGAGGCAGAGGGGACTTTGCCTGGTCCAAACCAGTTCTGGTCAGTCCTGGAGCACTTTGTTGACAAGTCTCCTTCCTTCCTTTCAGAGAGTAGGCCAGGGACATCAGACGCACCACAGGAGGTGGAGCCAGCATTGTGGAGGGAAGGCACTGTCCTATTCAGGTCCCAGGTGCAACTCCTCCCACCCATCTACATGTAGATCTTGCTATTCAGCCCTGTGCTGACTCACCCTGTCTCCTGGAATCCCCCAGCCCCTGTCACTCACACTCCAGACAAGGAATACACAACATAGCAGAGGCAGGCTTGGATGGTTAGACAAGAAAATACCTACTTTCTAAAAGTGGTATTTTCAAACACAGAATGTTAAAACCAACTTCACTAAGAGATGCATTTTATCATTCTGAGTTCAGGCATACAAAACTCGAATTCCTACCATGTTCCCTGGGTCAGTTAGGATCATAGGATGTAATAATCAAACTGCCCATTCTGGCCTATGGGGAACAGGTAGCCTTGCAATAGTGAAAAATGAAGTAGGCTGTAATTCACTATCAGGACATGCCACACACAGCAGGGCATGTCCTACCTTTCACATACAATGCACCCTGCCCACATGGGTACCTTGGGCCTACCTTAGGGGTGACTAACATGTAGAAAAGGGAAGGTTTAGGGACTTGCAAGTGTGTGCACTTGCGAAGTCGACATGGCAGCCCCAGGCTGCACACAGGCTCTGCAATGGCAGGCCAGAGGTACACTTTACGGGCTGTTTGCGTGGGTGGCACAATCCAGTGCTGCAGCCCACCAACAGCATTTGATCTATAGGCCCTGGAACTCGCAGTGCACTTTACTAGGGACTGACACATAGATCAAATAGGCCAATCATGGAAATACCAATCCATACACATTTTATACAGGAGCACTTGCACTTTCCCACTGGACAGCAGTGAGGAAAGTGCGCAGAATCATTACACCAGCAAAAACAGAATCAAAAACTGGAGGTTAGAAAGCAAAAGTCAGGGGAAACACGCCAAAAGATGCCAAGTCTAACACTGAGGTCATTGTGTTGAACCCTACAGGTGCTGATGGTTTTCAAATCACTCATGATATGGTTTTATTTATAATCCTGCGTTAACGTGAGAGGGATATTTTGTGTATGTCGGCTTCACAATTTTTTTGCAAAAAAATCCAGTTTAAGGGAGTATCTAGGGGTGATTGATATGGCACGTCAAGGAGAGCACTGCTAATCGAGGGGAACATGTTGGGGAAGATTATAGGAAGAATATGGGAAGGTTAATGATACATTTCTGTTTGTTTGCCTTAAATGACAAAATTCCTAGCATAAATCCTATTGTGTTCTCTCGAAAAGATTCATGCACCAAACATTTAAACTTTACTTAACTACCTCTGCAAGTAAATAATATCAATTTAAATCATTTGCATGCGTAGGAAATAATGTGCACATTTGCTGACCTTTAATAGGTCTACTAATGTTTGTTGTCCCCACGTTAAGGTGCCACTCGAAGTGGTTGAAATCTGGGGCGCCACTGTAGTGTGCGTATGATCGAGGGCACTTTGTTACCTTTTATTATAAGATCTGAACAGTCAGCAGTCCAGGAGCAAGACAGAATTCCTGCTGAATTGAGGGTGTGGGGAGGGCAAAGTCTGACTGCTGTCAGCTGTAAAATGTGATAATTGTGTGTTAATACCTAGGTTCTGGTCGATGTGTGTCAAGTGTTGAAAGCACAGATATTGGTACTGGGTAAAGGGGGACAGAGTGCAACAATATAGTTGATTTATGTGCAAGTTGAATCTTGAGGGCCTGTATTTTAGCTTAGATACTTTAGTGGTGGCTTGCTTTCTTCTGATGATACAGAAGAGGAGAGCCGGTAGAGAACTCCATCAGGATGTGAAGACGGCTGAGGAGGAAAGTGCCAGTGCCATCCATGGACAGAGTGAAGAGGAAAACAACCTTTATCACTGAATGCTGTATTATAGAGGTGGCTTAGGGGTAGAATGGGCATTTGCTTCACTTGTTGTACCCTGCGGCATTTCTGTATTACAGAAGGGGCTGCAGGTGCCAGCCCTCTCCCCCACCCCTTTAATACTCATTGCATGGACACACATTTTTGTACCATGTAATGTTATTGGGCATTCCCTTGTGGGGGTGTGGCCTCTTGTAAATGGAAGAATGCCTTTTCTGCGTGTTCGGGGTATATTACCCAAGTAGCTGCAGGGACACTAAGGGCCACATTACAGTGTCTAATAACCTAGGGCCATATGCATGAAGGCATTTTGCATTTCCTAATGGTGCGATTCACCTTTATGTAATGCAAAATGCCATTTCGATATGTACGAAAGGCATTTGCGGTGGCGCAAAATGCGATTTCTAACTAGTAAAAATCACATTTTGGAAATGGCTAAATTGAAATCCCACATAGGGATTTCCAAATAGTGCATCATTAACACTATGTACAAAGGATTTCCTAATTGCGAATAGTCGCAAAATGGCCATTTAGGAAATGCAGTTACCATCAATGTGGAACTGGTGGTAAACAGGTGCAAACTAAAGAAAATCACCCAAAATGCATCTGGCTCATTCAAAATGGCGGCTCTGTATGTCTTGGAAAGGAGGATGTGGATTTTGGCTGGTAGGCAGAGAAGGAGGTGCAGACAGGAGAGGATATTTAGGGTGAGGGTCACCCTTTTTGAACAGACTGAAGAAGAGAAATATGAGAAGTACAGACTCAGTGGTGAGGTAATTTTGGAATTAATTGCTGAGTTATAACCTCAGCTACAGACCCCAACAGCCACAAGCAATTTAATCCCACCAAATGTGCAGGTATAGTGTTGTCTACACCTTTTGGCTTCAGGCAGTCTGCAGGGAGTCATAGCAGTGGCAGGAGGAGTGTCACAAAGTGCATTTTCTAGATATTGTCACGTTTCTGGACATCATTGTTAGCAGAGTAAACAAATATATATGTTTACCAAATATGCCCCAATATTAGCAACAGACCAAATCAATGTTTTACAGGGTAGCACAGTTTCCCATTGTAATTGGCTGTGTTGATGGCACACATATTGCGATATGCCACTCTGTGCAAATGAATTTATAAATAGAAATAGGAAATGCACCCATTCGCACAATGTACAGGTAGTGTGTGATGCCTTATGACCTTGTAGGCGGATTCCCAGGCAGCACGAATGACTCCTTTTTGTTCCACCACAGTGGAATACATAACCGTCTGTCTCAGTGTGACTTTGGCGATGGCCTATTACTTGGTAAGATAATAGCAAACTCAATTCATACATTGTCCTTAGTGTATTTGTAATGTGACCTAATGTTTTCTCCTTCTCATACTATTAAAGGAGACAGTGCATATGCCTTGCGCCCTTGGATACTGACACCATACTTGAATCCAAGAACATGAAGTGAAAGGTAGTACAACAGGACACATAAGACAACACGATCAATCATTGATCGTACCTTTGGTATACTGAAGTCTAGGTTCAGATGTCTCCACAAGACTGGTGGAGCACTGCTTGACAGACCTGAGACATGTTGCAAAATCATTGTCACATGTGCCGTTCTCCACAACATAGTCAGGAGCAAAAGTTTGTACTACATTGACTTAGGCCAAATCTGACTTAGATGAGGAATTACCACCACTGCAGGTGCAGCAGTATGGGACACGTGCAGAAGAGGGTTGTGCACGATGCATAGAAATCACCAACAACTATTTTTAAGGTAAGAGTGATTATAGCATCTGAGAAATAGACATCACACATGATGGTAATGCATGGTGCATCACTTAAAGATCACCTTTTATTCAGGTTGTGGCTTCAACAAAGCAACACTGTCATAACAAACAAAACAAAGTAGACTCATTACTCTGAGTGTTCAGTAGATTCACTTGTTCCAGCCTCTGGGCTTAGTTGCCTTCTCACCAACACTGACCTGTGGAAGAGGGGACCTGTCAGATCCAGAAGTGTTTTGAGATGTACACCTGGTACAGCATCCCTCATCCATAAATGTGGCACTGATGCTAGAGCTGTCTTCACTCTCAGGCGGTGGCAGAATTTTGGGGACAGACAGGTTGTGTGTCTGTTTGTTTTCAAGGGCTGTGGTCACTTGTATAGACCCACATGCAACATCCTGACAGCACGTTTTGGTTAGATTCGCCCTATAGCAATATCACATACATTCATACTGCACATTTATTAACTGACTGACATGGCTACAGTTCCACTGTTAGTAAGCAAATAGCCTTTCAGGCACTGCAGCATACAAAGTTGAATGCGTAATACATGCAATCACCTCCCCAAAAAGTATTGGAAATTTACAAAAACAGCTCTGCAGTTATTGTTCAATCTATTACACTGTAGGAAAAGCCTTTTAGCTTCACTAACTCCTTTGGCTCTGCCTTACGAGTCTAACTGAAATATTCTTAACAAATATTTGTCTCTGTAAGACAATTTTACAAACTGGCATGAGAATTTCTAGACTGGGTGGAGGGAGATGTCCCAGAAGTTGCTTTTCATATTCAGTATCCAATAGCAAAGATTTACTCACTGATATGTAAAATGCAATGGTCAAAATTTCACTAAGACTGAAGATAGATTTTAGGTCTGGTGTGCTGCTTTTCATTTGGTGTAAATTTCTGTTATTTTTTTAATAAAGAAGCAGGGTAAAAACAATGGTTTTCCTAATTTAAGATTTCCTAATAGGAAATCTCAATGTTGCGATTTCCTAAATTGCGATTGCAAATCTGTAGAAACCACTATTAGAGGAATTCACTGTTTCATACATATCATTGTGTGATCCCCAAATAGCTTTTTCTATGGATTCGCTATTTGGAAATCACAAATCCGAAATTTTGCACATATGGCCCCTAGTGTGGTAATACCTCCTGAGGAATACTCTTATCACAGTGCACAGTATTTCCCCGGGCTGGGATTACCAGATGATTTGAGTTGAGGAGGTGTAAATAAGCCATAAAATGCAGTGTGGGAGGCTTTTTTGTAACATATTTTTATTGGTGTTTCAGAAAATTACTGCCATAGGCGGTCAAGGGGTAGCAACAATAGAATAGCAACCAAGACATGCAATCCATATGACCGATGTAAACATACAATTGCAATTACTAATGCTAACATTGGAGTTTAGCCTCTTTTTGAACACTTTCCCCTTACAAATGTTGCCAAGCAATTAATCTACTCCTTACCCCAAGGGGTGCTTTTCAGGAAAGGGCATGAAGTGTCCCTAGAACCAGACTTCAGGGGTGTGCATGTGTAATCTATGCCCTCCTGTCCCTGCTGAACTCTCTCCAGTGCAGGATCTAACTTGTGGTGTTTTTGCTTGTATTACATATGGGACTTTTTGTTATCAGGTGCACGTTTCATTGTAAGTCAGGAGCACCCAAAAAGGAGGCGCAACAGTGCAACCTTATGTATTAGGGCGCCAATAGGACACATCCATACTTACTTCTACAGCCAGTACTGTGTGCATTGTTTTAAATGTGAAGAGGACGAGCAGGTATATACAAACTGATGGGGAGGGCCAGAGATAAAGATTGAGGCTGAATGTAAAGGGGTGGGGCCAGTCACTAGTTAGCAGATGTATCATTATTATGGAGTTTCCAGATTTTATAGGCATGTATTTTTGGTTTTGTGCAAGTGTAGTTTTTTCCCGTTGCATATGCAAAAATACCTATATCAATATTTTTAATATTTATTTGAGATTTCTATAAAGTACAGCCTCTGTCCAGAGGGATGTCAGAGCATGCAGGGGTATTTGCAGACAAATGCAATACAGAAAAATCGATGTTGAGAACACTCAGATGGTGTATAGGTAATTATATAAGGGTACTTAAATATAAAAGTATAAGATAAATACATATTTATGAAATGAATTAAATTACAACCACAGCATTGAGCTGTGAAGTGATTGCAGACAATATGAAGGGTGTACAGCAGGAGAAAGTAAAGGGCATCGGAGGAGCTGCTGGGTGCAGAAAGTTATAGGTGTTTCAGGACGTGCTCCGCTTTCAAACTATTTGTAAAAGGCAAGTAGGTGGTCTCCACTTTCAGTTCCCGAAGTATACTGTTGCAGTTCATAGGGGTAAACCCTGGTAATGAAAGAGAGAGTAGTTCTTTTTTAAAGGGTGAGACGTTTCAGCACCTAGGCACGAAAGGACGGGATCTTCATGCCCAGAATGTGCCCCTCCTCCACCTCTTCATCAGAAGGTCTCACCAGCCCAGCATCCGGTGTGTTCTGGGCACCATCCTTACCCATCCTCAGCACTGCCTCAGACCTGTCTGTGCTATTCGCATCCCTCTACTTCTTTACTAAATTAATAGCCCAGTTGCACCTCATCTTTGCAGTCTGCATTGATAGTCTAACTAAATTCAGAAACACCAGTCACTAGGTAGACACATATAGCATGGAGTGGCGTGTAGTGAGAAATCAATAGAAGCACTCCATTCATCTCTCTGCTATCCCTACCCCTCAGGAGAAAAGCAGGCCCATGCCCTGCTAAGATGTCCCATGTGGACATGATGAGCAGTTCAAACGTGCTTTTCTTTTCAGTTCTAGAAGTAATTTATTTATTAGGGATAAAGGGAAAATATAAGAACCAGATTGGAAAGGGGAATCCAGGACTCGAGTAGGTAATCCACCACGTTTCGCTCACACCAGAAGTGTGACTTCCACATTGATCCACGCAACACCTTTCCTGGTTTATATCACACACTGGTATCCAAGTACTGAGTCGTGCAGAGTATCTTGACCAACAGAATGCATTTGTGAGAAAACGTTTCAGGACATTCACAGAGTCTTCAGAGTGCACCCCACGTCACACTTTTAAGACACCCAGAACCCTCGTCAAGTGCACTTCTGTGCTGCATAATGAGCTGCATCAGTAATGGTGCTCCCACACAGCAAGCTTGTTCTAACTTGCAGTGTGTTGTGGAATCTCAGACCTGGGACCTTGACTCAGAGTACTCTCGGAATGCTTTTAGCAAAATGCATTACTGTAGAGATAGTCCAGACAGTTAACATGCCTGCTGCAGACTGGTCCAACTCTCAGGTCTATGGTATCAAATCCCATAGGGGTCTGCCGTTATGGGTTTCTACATGGGCGATCTACATATCTCACCTATTTATATAAACCCCTGTTTACAATGTTGTTAAAAAATAGCCCTTAAGTATTATGCAAGTATTATCCTTTTGAGTTCAGCACCTTCCACAAAATACCGTCCAACCTACTGGTTTAAGGTTTGCGATTTGTATGACCTATGGGACAAAGGATCCAATTGTGGTTTGAATACTTGGTAGGATAATGCACCTATTGCATAAATGTGGAATCCGAAGGTTACTTGTTCTGATCTCAGTAGGACAGAATCTCAAGTTACCACACCCACTGCAAGTATCTGTATTATAACCTGTAGAGTGCACCATCCTATACTAGAATGAGGCTAGGTTACTTTTGGGTAACCTACCAATGGCTAGTTCCAATCTCAGAAAGTTGCTCAGGGAATTATTTTAAAACCTAAAGAGCGTTTGTGTAATTTGCATGTTACCTGCCTCCAGTACAGTAAGATATCACAAGCTGTTGACATAACTTACAGCGAGGTCTAGTTTACCATGGAAGTCCCACGTGTCAATACATGTACTATAGCACAGGTTTAATGTGGTTGCTATGCAGATCTACTTGTAACATGCATGGGACAGTCCCAAAAGACAGTTAAGAGGCTTAGGTTTCTGCATAGATTTGTGTGTAACCTGAAGATCAAAGGCCTGAATCAAGCGGGACTAACTCACTCTTTCACTTGTCTAAGGGTGACAAAAGTAGTATGTTTAAATGTAGGAATACTAAATACTGTTTCTAGGTTTCGCCTGCACAGCGCTTGCTCAGTGCTTGTGAAATCTATTGTTAATATATATCTTAAAACGGGCTCACTTCCTGACCCCTTGCTTTTCATTGGTTCATGTGCTTGCCACTTACCTTTCCTCCGATTCTATTGGCTGTAGCATGTTATTTCCTACTCTTCCTCATGTGTTTGCTCTTATCAGTTTCCAAGGTCGAATTACTGTTTTTATCCGCTCTGAACTTTTTTGTTGTTGATGTTTTGCCTCTAGTGCTTAAAGGAAATGAAGTTTGTAGTGTGCCCTATATAAATAGCATTAGTGCTGTTGTTGGCCCTGTACACATAGTGGAGTGTAAAATCCACTGGTGTGAAGGTGCATGAAGGGCCCCACACCACCTCTTCTTTGGCAATGGACGTGCCAGAGAGCCCCACAGTGTGCCCTCTTCGCAGCGCTTGGTCAGTTAAAGTTTCTCGTGTCAGTTTCATCCGATGTTGAGTTTGTACTTGCTGCCCTGCATCTCCCCTGCTAGCCATGACCACTCCCCCTGCCTTAGGTTGGATCTCACAGATCTGGGAGCAGCTCAGGTTTTCCAGTGTTTTCTGTTCTGCACATGCCACACAGCCTTTCTTCCCAGTCTCTTTCCGTCTCTCATGTTTTTAATACACCGTTTCCCCTCCCTGTTCTCCATCAGAAGGCGGCTGAGCTTCGGGTGTCCCTGCGGCTCCCTATTCGACGCCCTGCCCCGGGACTGATAGACTGCTTTTCTGCCCTGGGAATACAGGTGTCACCATGAACGTACCCTCTTTTAGAGGGTGTCACCTTCTCACCAGATGCATTAATCACAGAGAAGTCAAGTTGTCCCTTTGTAATAGAAATGTCAAGCATGTAATTCGTTCAGCACAACAAGCGGAGCCACTACATTCTGTAAAACACTGTCACCTAGAACGGAGCTGCATGGAAAGATGTGTGAAAGTGGGGTTCACTCTGACGAAGGCTTGCAGCGGAGGGCTGCGGGGTGATCCCGGAGCCTCCCTACTCACGGCGCCGGCCCCTGGGCCAGATCAGCAGGAGAGGCAGGTAGACACCTCCACTGTGACCCACTGTATTGCCGCACAATGTGCTACTTCTGTGACCCTATGCAGTGTTTTTAAACATTTGGGGGCATATTCCCAAGGAGCCATCGCCGATTTATCGGCACTTTAGCGCCACAAAAGTAGCGATAGACTTATTGCCCCATTCACAAGCTGGTGCAAACTGTCGACATCGCCAGTTTTCCTGCGATAGCTGCCGCAAAACACATCGCCACGGATGAGAGCGACAAACAACGCTATTGACATGCAGAGTAGGCGTTCCTGTGCAAAAACACACGAAAACACCACTTCGCGATATTCTCAACGACCAGTCAGATCTGCGATGCCGGACAAAAACAGGCGAGAAGGCGCTTTAGCAGCAGGGACTTAACACCTGCTCATTACTGGTCTTAAGTAGGACGAAAACCTGCAGTACAGAGGGAGCCCAGGCCAGAGCCACATCTGAAGACCAACACATGTCATGGATCTAATGATCATGCAGCTCGGAGACCCAAGAGGTCCACAACACCCACCGCCACCACCCCCAGGTCCCCCCTCCTGCCCCGCCCCCCCGACTACCACCGAGGCAGCGCAGAACAAGACAGATGACCTTCCGAAAACGGCATGGCCCCTCAGCCACACAATTGCAGAATGTGGGGAGAGGTGGGAACCAAGTATGTGTGAAGGAGGCAAGTCACCCATGAATAAGAATGTACACAATGCCAAGTGTGATGGTGATGTGCTGGACAGACTCCAGTATGCAGAGCACGGACATGTCCCTGTGGACACATACTGCTGGTGTGTGCAGTGTTGTGGACAGTGGACACAACCATCTTACCTCAGGCAGTGGGGAAGATCTCGCTCATGTAGCTGTGTCGTCCCCCCCTGTACGCAGAAGCGGAGTGGGCTGGTCCGGCGTACGCCACACCAGCGTAGGAGTGTGAATAAATAGACCGGGGCACTGGGCGTGGTTCACTTCCGGGAAGGCCAACGTGTCTGCCAGGGCGGTGCCCCTCACCCTGCCACGAGTCCGCTGCCGTGACCGCCATCCTCCTCAGCCGATCGCTGCCTTCCGCGACACAGGCCCCCAGCGCACCCAGCCGCACAGCACTGCGGAGTAATGTGTGCGCTGACTACTGCCTTCTGCCTACACTGCGGTCAGCAGGGCTCACAATTCAAATTGAGTCTTGATTTATTTATGGCAGAGTCCAGTAGGCAACAGACATTGCTTCCAGGGCGGCCCGCCCAGACGACGCATCATCGCAGGCCGCGCACCGCCGAGCGCTCCAGGTGCCACTAAGTCAGTGCACCACAAGTCATCTTCACGTGGCTGTGGGCCCTTTCTGACCGCTGTCTCCCGCCTACACTGCGGTCAGCAGGGCGCTCAAATCAAATCCAATCCTGACCTGCGAGGACACGCCATCATCGATGGCTGCACACCCGCTGAGCGCTCCAGGTGCCACTAACTCAGTGCACCACAAGTCATCGTCACATGGCTGTGAGCCCTTTCTGACCGCTGCCTCCGGCCTACACTGCGGTCAGCAGGGTCGCTCAAATCAAATCCAATTCTGACCTGCGAGGACACGCCATCATCGCAGGCCGCGCACCCACTGAGCGCTCCAGGTGCCACTAACTCTGTGGAGCTCAAGTCATCGCCACGTGGCTGTTGGCCCTTTCTGACCACTGCCTCCGGCCTACACTGCGGTCAGCAGGGCTCACAATTGAAATGGAGTCTATATTCATTTATGGCGCAGTCCAGTAGGCAACAGACATTGCTTCCAGGGCGGCCCGCCTGGACGACGCATCATCGCAGGCCGCGCACCCGCCGAGCGCTTCCGGTGCCACGAACTCAGTGCACTGCAAGTCATGGACCCTTCATGATTGAATCTTCTGTGTGTGATGTCAGAGCTGGTGCCCCTACCTCAGTGCACTGCTAGTCATGGACCCTTCATGATTGAATCTTCTGTGTGTGATGTCAGAGCTGGTGCCCTACCTCAGTGCACTGCAAGTCATGGACCCTTTAGGATTGAATCTGTGTGTGTGATCCGATGATCACTGTTCTAGTTGTTGCCAGCACCAACCACTCCCTGAGGGCTGGCCTACACTCACCCCACACCCATCCAGCACAGGCGTCACTGGACATGTGACCCTGGTAATAAAAAGGGGCCGGGCGCACGTGCCCATAGCCAGTTCCACCAAACATCTAAGTGTGTCCGTGTGGTCATTATGTATGCGTGATGGCCCCTGGCCCTACCACATCACATCGTGCTGTGGACAGCGGACGCAAGCATGTCACCTCAGGCAGTGGGTAAGACCTTGGACATGTAGCTTTCTCCTCCCCCCCTGTAAGCGTAAGCGGAGTGGGCTGGGCCGGCGTACGTCAGTCCAGCGCAGGGGTGTGAAGAATTAGCCCGGGTCTCAGGGCGTGGTTCAGTTCTGGCCTGGACAAGGAATTAACTAATGCGTGTGTCTCTGTTGTAGTGTCGGCGCCACCCGGCCCGCAATTGACAATGTTGCAATGTAGCATGCACCCGGAGGGCGGTCTCGCACGAATGGAGAAATGAAGGAGCGCAAGACCGCTTGGGGTCTTGGCTCATACATGCCAGGTGCTGTGTGTATCTGTATTGCCGCAGCATGAGCCAAATGCCTAGCCTTAATCACAGCGCGAGTTCAGCCAGGCATGAACTCTACATCTGTGTCTGCACTATCCTTACCATAGGCCTACACTCACGTGGCCGCCCACCTTCAACGGCCAACAACACAGTGTCGTTGTCAGACTTGTGGACATGCGCAGACAGGCATGACAATGGTTTGCCTTTGCAGTGCAAGTGATGCAACCGCGCAGCATACACAAGTGAATAGGCTCGGGGGAGGGAGGAGCAGCTGTGAGGCAACGTAACATTCAGTGATGTCGCTCATTTGCCACATGCAAGTCATGTCAAACATGAATCCCAAAGTCGCACACATCCCACCCCACACCCAACAAGCCACATCACAATTCCTGAATGCAAGCAGATGACAAACTGACATTAGGGATGAAAGCTCCTTTGTCTGAACTATCAGGCGGAAGCACATCTGCACCTCCGACCTCGGAATTGCATGT
The DNA here is from genome assembly GCA_963921515.1 of Calotriton arnoldi. NCBI lineage: Eukaryota > Metazoa > Chordata > Amphibia > Caudata > Salamandridae > Calotriton > Calotriton arnoldi. Next base: position 193,134 of record CAWUFW010009636.1, read on the forward strand.
GGCACCCCCTGACAGATACGATAGCAGTTGAGGACGACTCCCACACTACGCACAGCCCGACGAAAGACTATCGCATACACACCCCACACACAGAAGTCCTTTCTTGGAGTTATCTTGCATGGAATGGCCTTCACACTTACTCCCACTACATCCCAGGCGTACAACCGTCGCACACTTAAACAACTCATTGATCCGAGCTGTGGCATTTCATCCACAGAACTGGCGCAGGTCAGAACAGTGCCGCTTCAACCAGGGCCACTAACGCAATGGCAGAACATCCCGAGCACATGCACAACCCCTGTCACGTGGAACTGTACCGTGCACGTATGCTGCATTTACTGGGGGCACTGCCAATGGTAGTGCTGCGGGTCAGTTACCGGCTGAGCTTCCGCCTTGCCAACGTCACCTGCGTTCAGCCTGTGTTGCATTGTTGATCGTGCATATTCGAGTGGTCCATGGATGTCTGCCTATCCAACAGGACGGTAGCCGAACTGGATTTCGACATGTGTGTGCGCCCCCTGTTGGCCCACGACCAGGAGTGTCACCGTGATTCCCGTCTATGGGATGCCTGGATACTTGGCATACATGCTGGCAGCTGAACCTGGGAAATTGCAGAACTCCTCGTGTGCAGTGACCACATTGAGCCGCTCCCCTATTGGGCTGTAGTGCTAATTGGTGACAGGAGGTGGACGCAGCACATCTGTCCGGACCTGCTAATGGCTAGGCTCGCCATCCTGTTCGATGGAGTCGACAACGACCTCATGTTGGAAATGATTGCCTACGAAGCTGCACTCACTTTCATGGACGTGTAACTACGTACCTGCAGCCACAACAGTTTGGAACCCATTGCACATGTCCCGACACCTTGTTGCATCTTGGGGTTCTGGTCACATATCCCACGACAACAGTGGACATGGCTGCATTCGCCTGGACCCCGAATACGTGGGCGGACAACCACGTGGGGTAACACACACCTGTGAAAGGTGAGGCACTCCCCCGGAGTGGACAGCGGCGCTTGGCAACGTTCCTCATTCTGACATACTGCTGCATTGGTCCACATGTTGTGGCACTTCTCTTGCCCGTACTGGCACGCATATGCTAATAAAGTCTACGCACATTCACTTGTTTTCAACTGTAATGTGAGTTGTTTTGAATGACGATGTGTGTCTCACTGCCTATCTGGGTCACGGCCATACATGCGCATTGATAGCATTACCCAGGGAGTACCATTTATGTGGAATCACTGTCCTTACATTCATCAATACTTTCATGCTTAATTGATCAGGGCCATGACAAATCAGTGTGAATTTGAATGTTTTATTCGCATTCAGTGGGGTGTTTCAGCTAAACCAGTACAGGGCCATGAAAACCCCACTTTCCATTGTCGCCCCGTGGAGGGCCAGCCAGAGTCCTTTAGGGATGGACAGGTTAATCGGGAGAGGTAAACTTCAGTCCGCAGTGTGATTGCTGTGTCATTGGTAACCAATCCAAATATGGCAGTCCATGTCGAGGTCCAAGGTGAGTGTCGCTGAGTGTAATGGGGGACAGTGGAAGATGTTATTCCAGGGCATGATGCAGAGGGCAGTAACAAGCTGAAACAGGCCATATGGCGGTGATGTATGCTACCACTTCAATCTTGCCACCAAGCCAGATTCATCATCATCTTCGTCCTCTGATGTGTCAGGTGCTTCACATGTGGGTGGTGGTGTTTGGTCTGCCGCACTGTGTGGCACGGACACTTCAGGGGGCGGAGATGTGGATGGAGTAGTAGCAGCAGCAGTCATCCGCGCCAGGCCGTGTGGCGGCAATGCCATGACGAGGATCTGCAGGGCATGGAAGTTCCCAGGTACATCTCGCTGGTGTGCAGCCGTGGCAGCCAATCGTTCCGCATGCATCCGCTCCATGTTCTCCATGATCCTCCGCATTTGCCCCAACTCCCGGCTGACATCGCTGGAGCCACTCTGACTAGACAGTTGTTCTTGTCTCTGAGTCATGATTCCAGCGATGTCAGCCATGTATTGTTGGAGAGCATGGAGCGGACAGTGGGTGTCCGTTAGGGACTGTAAGTGGACCCTGATGGGACTTAGACACCCACGTATGGCATCTAGTTTGGCTGCCATGAGGTCGAACCCCACCCGCAGCTGGTCAGCCATCTTCTCCTGGCACCCTGACACACGGCGTTGGAATGCCATGTGTTGGTCGTGGGGGTCCTGGGAGCCAGCCGTGGTGGTGGGTGCTTCCTGCTGTGTGGTCTGTGCAGGTCTGTGGGGTCTCCTCGATGCAGCTGGGCTGCCCTGCTCCTTGAGGTGGGGTGCCGAAGCTGTCCATGTGCTGCTGGAGGGCGTCGGTGTCGATGTTGGGGAGGTCCTCTTCGTCATCAGTGCTGAGTTGTTGTGTCTGCTCTGCAGGAGGTGTTGATTCTCCCTCTGCAATGTGAAGGGGAGATGCATACTGACACTGTGTTCACATGTATGTCCACGCATTGTACAAGTTTACTAACGGACTGCATGCCAATGTACATTGTGAATGTTTGTGATGAGATGCCTATTTGATGCGGGACAGTTGACATTTCTACACCATCAGGGATGTGTGGTTGTACTTGTCCATTGTCATCTCACAGTTTCCTGCTATGCCAAATGCGAATGGCCATTTACTACACACAAGCGGCAGCAGTTGTGTCCTCTGTTCTGTTGTGAGAGTGTTGCAGTTTGTGCCACATTGTTGTCAATGTTGAGGTGCTCTGATTCTTATGTGTGTGTGCTGCATTGTGGGTGTGTTGCCCCTTCAGCTCTGATTTGGCTGGCCCTTCTCCCTTTCAGGCGGTGTGCCTTTCACTTCTGTGCTTATACAGTGCTGAGATGTTGCAGACTTGGGTAAATTGGGCTCTTGGTCGGTGTTGTGACTCTTGGGCATGGTTTGTCCGCAGATGTGCTCTGCTTACTTGTGCATGTGTGCCATTGTGCCCATCTCCCCCCGTCCCCCCAGTCCCTGGTCGCTACTCACCCTGTTGCTGTTGGCTCAGGTCATGTTGTGCAGTGTCCGGTCCACCAACTCCTGCCACTGTCTCCCCAATGATGACTCGGGTCACCATTTCCTCCATCTTATCCAGCTCCTGGTGTGTCGCTGGACTCCCACCTCCAGTCTGCATTGCTGCTCTCAGTTTGGCAGCAGTTTTCAGCTTGGTTTTGCCCTTCACATCAGTCCAGCGCTTCTTGCAGCCGTCCACTTCCCTTCTCTTCACTCCGACTGCATTCCCCTTGGCCAAGATGGACTGCCATATTGTATTTTTAGTTGCCAATGTCACAGTGGAGGTGATGAACAGTTGGTGGTGGTGTTCTGTCACCTCCGTAATGAGGATCCTGTTTCCATGCGGACTGAGACGTGTCTTCCTCTTCTTCTTCTCCTTGCCCTTCCCTGTCCCCGAAGTCCCAGGCTGGTCCTCCGTGTGGCTTGTGGGGTTCTGGTTGTCCTCTGTACTTGCTCCGGCTCCCTCCATGGTGCTTCGCAGTTGTTTGTGTTTTGTAGGTGTTTTTTTTTGCAGCTTTTGTAGTGTTTGTTCCCGCCTTGCTTGTGGGACTTGCGGGCCTGGCGCTGCTTTTCGCTGTATTTTTATCGCAGTTGGGCCCATTGCAGCTTTTTTCACGTTCGGGTTTCCTTTTTTATCTCCGTCGCGGTAGATGTATCGCGGACATTTGTGGCGTTCTCGGGAACCTATCGCATGTTTCCGCCGTGTTGGGAATACGACGTTGACACAGAGTTATTTTCCCGTGATAGACGGCGATATGAAAAATTGCGTTAGCCTATTTTGGCGATGTTTATCGCACGTTCTTGTGAATATCCCCCTTGTATTGTAAGAGCGAAGTTGAATGTTTTCAGATAGCAATTACTTCTCCTATTTCTGATCATACGCCCTACCCTTTCCAGTCCCTCGCAATCAAATTAAGTCCAATGTCAATATAAAAGGAGCAAGTGTCTTAAGTTATTGCAGCCTTTTTAAAATAAAATGGCTCTCCACTACATTGCAGCATTTTTAAATAAAATGTATTACAGGGTTTTTAAGTGTGTTTATACTAAATGTGTTATTTTATTTAGTGTTGGTACCGTAGTCTTGCAATGTTCTAACTCTATAATTCACAGGTCTGAAGAATACCCACATTAAAGATTGTTAATTTATCTACAACAGAAGGATAAAGGGCAGAGCCAGTTCTTACAAACTTTTAGTGAAAGCCCTGCATGTTAGTCACAGATGTCTGCAACACTCACATTAACCCATTGAACTATCAAACCATTTTTTCCAAAAATAGCTGTGAGAATAAGCTGTTTTTGTATGATACCGACAAGGTAATTAAACTAATGGAAGTTGTAAACTTTTCAAAAAATTGCAATAGTAAAATCTGCCATTTTTTTGTTAAACTGCATGCAAGTTGGACAATAAATCTTACAAATGAGGATCTTGTTAGCGGTGCGGCCCCCGCTATTATTAAAATTATCAAAGGTACATCGTGGAATACTACAAAAAAAACATTGCATGCTCAGGCAGTTAATCTCATTTTATACCTAGACTCCAGGCCTGTAATCTGTTATTGTGTAAAAACGATTCTTTAGATTGGAGCTGCACCGTCACTTTGTCCTCCTGTAGATTTCCAGTTTTCATTAAAGATTGTTGAAGAAAAAGTTAAAGGGCTTTTCCTGCAACCAACCTTGTTGATTTCTGCCTTCCTCCAGTCCGTCTTGACCAATCAGCAATTGGATTGTTGCGACTAAATGAGCAATCAGGTTTCTCGACTACAATTTACAAGAAAAAAACAGCTGATTATTAATTACATAGGTGAAAACTAATGCATTTACCAATACTTGTTTTCAATTGGGATGTAGAACCCAGGGGCCTAGTGGTATTAAAAAAATGTCCCTGCTCCATCCCATCCCCCTCTCAATTCTCCATCATTTGAAATGTACTTGACATAATTTCTCTTTAAGTAGTAATAAAATGTAAACACTTTTTCCAAATATGCTTTGAAATGTCGTGTTCTCTTAATGAAGAGGTGCTCTTGAGAAACAAGCATCCTCGTTCCAATGTCTGCTTCAAAATTCACCACAGACTCCAGCATATATATATGGGTGACTCCTCAAAAAATAGCAGGTTTCTACAAGTGGGTGCCCTATATTTTTGTTTTGCTATATGTATTCTATCCCTACGTCAAATTGTAGGACAGCTTTGAAGCTTAGGGCCTGATTACGATGGCCGTGGGACCGCCACCGTCAGTCCGTCGGTGGTGGTCCCACCGCCATCGACCCCTGCAGATCCACCCGCCACATTAGGATGGGGCAGGCAGAGGCATCTGATGGAGAGACCGTCCGCCTCGCATCCGACGGGCTCAAGGAGCCTGTCGAACTGTCGGAGAGGCAGTAATCGCTACAATAGGGGCGGTGCCTGCTCAGGCACCGCCGTAGGGATTACAATGTCCCTTTCCGCCTGTCATTTCCTGGTGACTTTGGGGGCCCCTAGCGGGCTCCCTTCCCCCTTGGCCCTCTGCTATGGGATCTGGGGGCAGCTATGGTGCCCCCCTGACCATCCCTGCACCGTGTGGCAGGCACCGCATGGTGCCTGTCACAAGGTGCAGGGATGTTTACAAATATGCCTCTTAGCAGCGAGGCTTGTGCTGCAGCCCTTTTTCGGGCTGCAGCACAAGCCTCAATGCTAAGAAGCATGTTTCCAACCGCCTCCATGACAGTCAGATCCTAATTTGTCTGGCAGGACCGCTGACTACCTGTCGGCCATTCCCGTTCCCGACAGGATGGCGGTCGGACGCAATCCGACCACCATCATAATCAGCCACCTAGTCTCAGACTTGATATGAGCTGTGATAATTATACAAACTAATGATTCAAAATGTAAAAGCATGTTTCTGTGAGGAATCTCAGACTTACCCCATAACATAACATAATATGTGTATTTGTAAAGCGCACGTTCACCCAAGGGTATCTTGGCACTGAAAAACAGATGTTTATTACCCCATGTGGTTTTGGCTCAAATCACCCGCTCCCTTCAGCAAAATTGCAACAGAACCAATGCACTCAGCAGGACACAACCTCGACCCCATCTTCACAGCAGGAAACTCCAACACCTTCAGCCAGACCTCCGAACTCCCATGGACGGACCACCGCTGCGTCCACTTCACCTTCAAAACAAACATCTCCCGCAGACGCCCACACCAGCTCCAGCGCAGGAATTGAAACATGATCTTCGATGACCAGCTCGCCGCCTCCCTCAGCAGCTCCACTCCCACCGCCACAGACGACGACCCTACCACCGCCGCCCGTACCCTACACAACTGGATCACCGACTGCGCCAACACCATCGCCCCCCTCAAGAAAACATCCAACCCACACGCCAAGAAAGCCAGCTGGTTCTCCACCGAACTCCGAGAATCCAGCCGAACCTGCAGACGCCTCAAAAAGCAATAGGAGAACTCAAAAACCCCAGAGGACCTCAACAACTTCAGAGCAGCCATCACCGCCCACCACAAACTCATCAGTCACTCGAGGAAGAAAGCTCTCCAGGACAGAATTTCCATCCATGCACACAACAACAAGGAACTCTTCAGCATCATCAAAGAGTTCGCCCAACCGAACAGTGAGACTACCGGCATCCAACCCTCCCAGGACCTCTGGGACAGACTGAGTGCCTTCTTCCATCACAAAATCAAGACCATCTATGACAACTTTGATGACAACCTTCACGAGGAACCCACACCCACCGATCCCCATGCCACGCAGCCAACACTGGACAGCTGGACCGCCCTCAGCATCGAAGACACCCTAAAGACTATAAAGGCAACCCACTCCGGTGTCCCCACGGACCCCTGCTCCACCACATCTACCACAGAGCCGCAGACATCATAGCCCCCGAGCTTCATGAATCATCAACCGCTCCTTCGAGACTGCCTACTTCCCCAACGGCTGGAAACACGCCAAGATCTCCTGAAAAAACCCTCGGCGGACCCCACCGACCTCAAGAACTTCAGACCGATCTCCTTACTCCCATATCCGGCGAAAGTCATGGAAAAAGCAGTCAACAGTCATCTCGCCTCCTTCATAGAAGGAAACAACATCCTTGACCCCTCCCAATCAGGCTTCAGGAAGAATCATAGCACCGAGACCGCCCTTCTCGCCGTGACAGACGACATCCGCTCCCTGTTATGTTATGTTAAAAGAGCTTATAAAGTGCACGTACACCAAACGGTTTCATGGCTCCCTCCTCGACAGAGGAGAGACTGTGGCCCTCATCCTCCCGAACCTCTCCGCCGCCTTCGACACAGTCTCACACCACAACCTAGCCCGCAGACTCCACGACGCAGGAATCCGGAACAAGGCCCTAGACTGGATTCGCTCTTTCCTCTCTGGCAGAACGCAGAGGATCAGACTCCCTCCTTTCCTTTCGGAACCCACAATGACCACCTACGGGGTCCCCCCAGGATCCCCCATCAGCTCCACCCTGTTCAACGTCTACATGGCACCACTCGCATCCATCGTCAGATCACACGCAGACGACACCCAACTCATCCTCTCACTATCCAACGAACCCAACATCTCCAAATACAATTTTCAAGAAGGAATGGAAGCAGTCGCCAGGTGGATGAAGAACAGCTGCCTACCACTCAATACGGACAAAACCGAGGTACTCATCATGGGCCCACACCCCGACGCCTGGAACGACACCTGGTGGCACCCTGCCCTCGGGAACCCTCCCTCCCCCACAGACCACGCGTGCAACCTCGGAATCATCCTGGACTTCGAATGACAATGGACCTCCAGATCAACGCTGTCACCTCTTACTGCTACCACACCCTCCGCCTACTCCGAAAGACCTTCAACTGGATTCCCCTCGAACACAGGAAAACCGTCACACACGCCCTCATCAGCAGCAGACTAGACTATGGCAATGCACTCTATGCTGGTATCAACAAGAACCTCACCCGCAAACTCCAGACCGTCCAGAACGCCGCCGCCAGACTAGTCCTCAACCTACCGCGCCAATGCCACATCAGCCAACACCTACGGTCACTACACTGGCTCCCGTCAAAAAGAGAATCACCTTCAAGCTTCTCACCCACGCACACAAGGCCCTCCACAACACCGGACCCGCCTATATGAACCACCGCCTCTCATTCCACGCACCTCAAAGAGCCCTTTTCTCAGCCCAGCTCTCTCTTGCGAATGTACCACGCATCAAGAAGACCAGAACAGGAGGATGCTCCTTCTCCTTCCTGGCGGCCAAGGCATGGAACAGCCTCCCTCTCCACCTCTGTCAGATACCAACACTCTCCAAGTTCTTGAAGGACCTCAAGACCTGGCTCTTCGAAGAATCACCGTGATCCTCCAGGAGCTGCGCGCCCCCCTCCCAGCGCTTTGAGTCCCCTTCGGGTGAGTAGCTGCGCTTTACAAACCCCTGAATGATTGATTGAAACAAAACATTAATGTTAAGAAATCAAGAGCAACAAATTCCCAATCCAATTTAGCAAAAACAAACACAGATCTTATCATCTCCACAACACCAAAATGACAAAAATCCATTCAGGGGAATAGGAATTAAGACCTGTTAATGGAAATATCAATAAACAATCACATAAAATAATTTGGGCAAAAATCTGATGCAAGCCTTAATGCTGAAAGCCTCACAATCCTTCTGTAATAGGGGTGCGTAATTTGCTGTAGCATAATTACACAAAATTACAGCAAAGTCACGCAAGATCATGTGGAATTATGTGAGGAGTATTTAGCACTCTTTTCTTATCGCAAAATGCAACCTTGCGTCCAAAATGGACCCGAATGCTGCATTTTGAGCAAAGAAAATAGCGCTAAATGCAAACACAAAGAGAAGCAGCCATTCACTCTCCCTAAGTTTGTTGTTCCTGTGCTCCTGCGGTAGGATTTCGGTGGCAAATTACTCAGAATTAAGCGAACGGGCGTAATCAAATAATTCTCTGTAATTTCACATCATAGGAGCAATATGAAATTACTTCGATTACTCCGGCGTAATTAAAATATCACCCAGGTGTCTTCAGCAGGTCAAGGCGGAATGTTGTTGTTTAACGAGACTCCACAAGTTTGGAAATACTTTTGTGCTCCTGTGGTAATCTCAATCTTCATTCTCAAAAGCTACAAGCAGATAAATCTGAGAAAGTGGCGACTTGAGCCACATCTTTTTTTGGGTAAGCTGGGCACCTTATCTAGGACTTCTAGGGATCAAAAAAGTTTAAGTCCCAAGTTTACAAAAAGTTGTGTATGTGCATCCTGGAGACTTCTAACCTTCCAGGAACACTTCAAGGTAAAATAAGTTCAAAGTAGATACAGACTTCTCTAACCCTTTTATTCAGGATAACAGCCATAAGTCTAGTCCGAGCTGGGCTTGCTGGTTCCTCTTCTAAGTTGCCCTCTTGTCCTTGATCTCCCTGTGGAGTTCAGCAGGCCAGTGTCACTGTCCTTTAAAACAGTCTGCAGAGATCTGGGTTTAAAAGAAAGCAGGATTTAAGTTCTTGGAACTTCGTGGGACAAGCAGGAAGAGTCCAACAGTAGTGTTATTCTCCTTCCCATCTCACAATTACAGCAGTGTTCCACCATTCAGTGTGTGGGCAGAGTGCTGAACAGTGATTGGTGTAAATCTCTCATCCTATCTACGCTAACTTACCATGTTGCTCCCTCCTTAACTTTTCAGCACTTGATTAGATTTACAACTAAAGCATTTCCAGAAAGAACTCTTCAAAGATCTTGACTGAGGGCCTTAGGGGTCTCTGGGCTTTCTCTGCCCACTCCTGAGCTATCTCAGTATAGTCAGTGGCCTATGTATCACTTCAAAGGCAAACCTCCCCATAAACTCGGTACACATTTGTTGACCCCTTCTGGGTACAGGAAACCATTGTGCTGGAAAGAGGCCTACAGCAAAGGTTTCTCCCCACTAGACCAGGTTTATGGCATATGAGAGCAAAGGACGGGCCATTCTTGCATTCACACGACAGGGGTCAACCCTGCCCTCTTTTCCGTCCCTCTGGCATTGTTACCTTGGCAGCAGACTCTCTTTACTGTCAAATGTTTGGGTTTGTGGGAATGCCACTACAAATCTGCCTGGGCTTTTTTTAACTTGTCAGACAATTCCGAGTTCTTAAGATGAAAATTAACAATCAGTCTAGAACCCATATTTGAGACATTGGAAATGACAAATCTAAGTTTCCCTAGTTATTAGGATGGCCCTCTGAGAAAAAATGGCAGATAGATAAAGTTTGAACAAGGTCTCTAATCAAAGGTACACACATATGCTATTGAAAAATGTATTCCCAGCTTTGTCAACTGAAAGCTGCCATGCGTTGCCTTGTAGCATGGCACTTTGGTGTCGTTCACTGTGCAACTTGGCACAACTTGCAGATTTCACGTCAATATTATGCACTGGGCATTGTGGTGACTTTAATGGTGACTTACCTAATGTAAGAGACTGCCTCTCATGTCAATAGTTTTAGTCTGACATGTGAGCACTGTAGTGCTACAGAGCTGCTTCCTAGCCCTGTGGTGATGCTAATTAAAACCCAACATATGGGTGTAGTAAAGACACACTGAATCTCATGTAGGGCATTTGACATTTATGCTACTTACACACATTTTGTGGAGTATGACAGTAGACTTACCTAAAGGTCAAAAAAACCAATTGGTGCTTGTCATTTACACCATGTTTTAGGGGTGAGTGTCTGGTAAGTAGTCTCCCACTCCCCAAAGAAAAAATTTATTGTGAGGACCATGCAAAATCAGGCACTTTCCTGCAGGTTCCCCCTCCAGTTCAAGGTCCGAGGAGAACTACCATCTGCAGTTGTGTAATGTGCTCAATGGTGATGTTCCACCGTGAAGTATATCCCCTCCAGTAAAGTAGACCGCAGCATAGGTTTCTCCCTTTGCATCTGCATCAGTCACCAGAGTGATCTGCGGTCGCTCTGAATTAAAAAATGTGTGCCTAAGAAGTAAGAGGTCAGCTTGTCCAGAAGGTTCATCTTTCAATGGTACTCCACCGCAGTTCCCTGGCTAGATGCTGTCTCCTGAGACCATTGCAGGTAGAAATAGTATTGACCCTATTTTATGCTCTTTAGCATCTGTCTACACACCCTTGTCATGCACAACCTGGCCTAAGGGTCCCATAACCTACACATAATTATATTAGACTATGTTGATGAAAGAATTCCTATTGTTGCTTCACAAAAGTATTCAAGTATACAAAATACTTGCAAGAGCTCAATTCTCTACACTCATTGTTTAATGTTTGTTTTCTCAAACGCTTTGCCTTCCAAAATACTTCTTTGCCATGTGGTTGTCTTCAGCAAACTCTTCAGAAGATAAGTTCCACAAACACAAATCTTAAATCCATGAGTCAAGGGTCCTGGCTGCAGCAATATAGCTACTTGATTGCCTAACAAAGACTCTATGACACACGAGGAAAGCTATACGAGTATTGCAAGATGGCTGCCGCCATCCACAAACAACATGAAAGTTAAGGAATTTGGGATTTTGAAGTTAACAGACCAGGAGGCATATTAAACGTCACTTTTTTCGACGTTATGGTGTCGTTAACTCCTTCACCTTATTTACAAGGCGGCGTTAAGCTACTTAACGCCACCTTGTAAATAATGCCCCTGTTCAGGCAGCACTTAGCGTGAAAGGGGCATGCAATGGGTGTTGCAAAAGGCGTTCTGCCGCAACACCCATTGCTTTTTGATGCTGCCCCATATTTACAAGATATGGGGCAGCGCCAAAAATACCACCAGGGAATGCCTGGTCTTAAGCAAACGATACGAGGAGAAATGTTTTATTTCTCCTCGTATTTTGCTCTTTCCACATGTGCTGCATTCTGCAGCACACATAGATAAAGCAAACCGCCTGTAAAGATTGTTTATGTGCAGGAAGGTGCACCTTCCTGCACATAAACAATCGCCCCTGCAGCACAGGCACCCTAGCAAAATAGTGCTAGGGTGCCTGCGCTGGCGCTAGGCAGCTTTTTTAGCACTAGGGGTAACGCAGGGGTGCGACGCATTCCTGTGAATACGGCGCATCCCTGTCTTTTGAAACTGTCGAAGTGCGGCGTTACCAATTTTAGAGAAACACTGCACTCTGACAGTTTCTTGTAAATATGCCCCAAGATGTTACCACAACGCTCTCTTCATGAGTGCATAGCCTTCTATAATGCGGTGCCAACACTACTAATGTACCAATAGCTTTTCCTTAACTACAGTAACCTTGACACAGATGGGTTTTGAGCAGGGTTTCACCATGCCCGCTGTAACCTAAACTTCTGTTCTGAATCCTGATCCGCTTGGTGACATCTGCTTGATCCATGGTGTGCACTTCTGTACAAGTTACTTACATTCAAATAACTTTCTCAGCTTTTCATAAAAATAAATGTAATTGTTTTCCAAAGTAAAATTCATATATACTTTTTAATGATGTTATTTAGTCAAACTAAGCTCAAAGCATTTCCTGTCTTTGACATCTTTCGTACGTATTGTGACTCTAGGACAAAAAACGAAAAAAACAAGTAAGGAAGAATAAAAATCAGACTCCTTAAAAATATTTCATTTTGTTAAAATGCTGCACACGTCCCTTACCTGACATGTAAACAAGAACTACCTCTTAAATCAAATTGAAACCCAGCGAGAAACTAAACATTCTCTCAAATGCATCTACCGCCAACTAATGCTAAATTTAGACACTGACCAGTCTCATGGATTTCAAAAGTCACAACCTTATATATTTTTTCTCCAATGAAGAGTTTTTTTTACCATGTTGTCTGTAGTTTTAACCACTCAGCAATGAGCAGGTAGATCTGGAATGTCTTCTGTTGATGTTTGCAGGAGTGCACAATACAAAGATGCAAAGTAATATACATGAATGATTTTGTCTCGCAGAACTGCAACATAGTAAACGACTCTTCATTAGAGAAAGTGATGAAACTTTTTTGAAAAGTAGCTGATTGCTTAGGTGACTAGTTACACCATTAAGTTTAAATAATCTTAGATTTCCTTAGATGTATTTGCTCTAAAAATCCTGCGATGTTCTTTAAGTATAAGCAAGAAATGTGCAGCTGCCTGACTTATGTCAATGGATCCTTTCAGCATGAGCAGAACGAGAGCTTCTCAAGTAGTCCTTATGTTTACTTTCATTAACACAGGCTTTTACCTGAGTAAACTTTCCACTTCAATCAATCAATCATAAAATGTATTCGATTTGACAGTCAAATCATAAAAGCACATTCCTCTTAAAATGGGCTACAACTGATCAAAACCAAAAGAGAGGCTAGTTGTAGTTCGTACTTCTCTACACACAGCATCATAGTATTTTTTTGGGAGAAAGGACTTTCCATGCCGCTTACATCTGTCTATTGGTTTCCTCCTTAATGTAACTTTTTACACATACTTTTCTTAGTTTAGGGTCAATCATAAAACTTTGAAGTTTTTAAGTTTTGCTAAGTCTTTTATATTGATTCCTTTTTGCTGTTTTAATATCTGGTAAGTCAAACAATAACCATTATTCTGGATCTCACTTGTGTTTTGGTCACTCTTACTCAGTCCACCTGTCTATATAAACTATTGACAATTAGATTTTTCAATCAGCTGATAATCCGTTGACCGAAGTCGTCGCCAAATTGTTTTAGATTATAGATCACACCAACGCCGGTAAGTAGTAGGAAACAGTATTTATTGGGAGCGGTGAGAAGAGAGAGCGGACGCCTCCAAGCCAGCACAATAACTGACTTGGAACCGAACGCCTCTCGAGTGACGAACCTGGAATGCAGTGACAATAGCGAGGCATAGTGTTCTAGAAACACTAGTCCATGTATAACATAATGTAAGGTAATTTTATGAGTGAAGTTTCCCCTAATAAAAAACATTCATTTATTTCAAATGAATTTTTCTTGGTTTGATCACGGTTTAGTACCTATCAGAAACATATATTTCACCAGGACTGCACCAACCTCATATTTTATTGCTGTTAGTTAGTCTTAGGACCACAACTGGTTGTGTTAAATGAGAAACAGCAAGCACCTTTGTAATATGATTGAGGTACAGGCTCTTGGAGACTACTGTTAAACTATGGTTTCATGGATGAGTTTACTGTGATGTAACACACAATTATTTAAGAAGGGTCCTGCTGACCTGCCATTCTTGTCTTTTGGCATTCTTAGATCTTCAATTTTGCCCTTTTATTTGTCTTAACATGGCATTTTGTGTGATCTACGTGTAGTTTCAGTAAGTGGAAATCCTCGATGAACCAACTGTAAGTGATTTTTAAGGACTTAGTGCTAAAGGATTGAAGTGGAGCCTTTTACTTACACTCATGTGATGTGAGCAAGAATGTCAGACAAGGTTTCTAGTAGTTGTTTAGATGCATGTAAGGAGGAGAAGACCATTTTGTGTTTTTACTTGCTACCAATCTTGTTTTTGGTAATGAAGTTCCTACAGTCTTAATTTGATCATAAAAACACAGTGTACTCGGAGATTTTCTGGCTTGGTAGCACTGAAAATAGGAAACGAAGGATGAGACCATGCAAGTAAAGTGGGTGGATTTTTTCATTTGTTTAGAGTATCAGAGCTCGAGGCTGGTGGTAGTTTCTCAGGAGAGGAGATAATCTGCCTCTCTCCTATATGCGCCATTAACATGACGAGCAAGACATCTGAAGAAGGGGGAGGGGGGTGGGAGAGAGAGAGAGTGAGATATGTCCCACGAATTCACAAGGTCTCGCTAGACCGGTTTCTATATTGAAACTATACGATGCATGACAATCAGATCTATAATAACGATTAATCTCTCGAAGGCCTAAACCCCAAGGTTGTGCTTACCAAGGTCAGGTAGGGAAGCATGGTAACTAGCCCCCAGCTACCAGGATACTGCCAGCAAACCCAAACAATAAGGAGCCTTGGTCTTGCGTTTCTTCGGGCTTGGAATCTTAGGTCTTGGAATCTTCTGTAAGCAAGCCAACGTGACCGAGGAACGCCAAATGGTCAGTAGCACAGGACAATAGCAAAACAGAGGAGAGGAGGAAAATGGTAGAGCCCTGCTGTCTAAGGGGAACTAACTGCTGAAGGAACTGAGGAAAGGGAAAACACAACAAATGTGTGGGAATGCCAAATGGGAGTAAGCTGAGGCGGAAGAAGATGAAGACCAACAACCGCTGTTACAAAGCACAGTCCTCCGTGAATGCTATTCTCCTAACTGGCACTGCTTCTCATAGCCCAAAGTGAAACCAGTTTCTGACTCCACTGGCCTGAACTTTGCAGCCTCAGCTAAAAAGGGGAAAAGGAAATAACAACGCAGTTGGAACTGCGCGTGCCGTAAGAATGCAAGTGTTACCGCACTTGCCTTTACCACGGACATGCCTTTGCCACACATATTCCATTACCATGCATGCCTTTACAATAATTTCTGTTGTAAAAGCGGTAGAGGAATATGCCTGGTAAAGGGAGTCAGCGCTTTAGACTTTGAGCAAATGGGCAGGGGGTGGGAGGTGTTGTAGACTTCCTGCCCGGACTGCCTGCGGCTTGGTGAGTAGTTTTTTGGGCAGGGTTGGGGTCGGGCGAGTTTTCAGGGCTGGGGGCCGGGCTTTAGGGCTCAGGGTGGGGGGTCGGGTAGTTTTTAGGGCTGGGGGACGGTTTTAGGGCTCAGGGCAGGGGGCTAGGGTGTTTTTAGGGCTGGGGTCGGGGTAGTTTTTAGGGCTCAGGGCGGGTTTTAGGGCCTAGGGCAGGGGGCATGGGTGTAACCTATACCACTCATTTACCTTTACCAATCATGTCTTTGCAACGAAATTCGTTGGAAAGCCATGATTGTTAAAGACGCTGTCGTGGTAAAGAAGTACTCACATGCATAATTCCGTCATACAAATGCTATAAAGGGCAGTTGCAGTGTCCTCTCCTCTCTCTTCCAGAGCTTACAGGCCTGTGTGTGTCAATGCTGGAATGTGCTAGGGCTCTTGGAAACAGATGTCCTAACTGGCTGTAGATGTTTTTCTGTAGAGCTGCCCCTGGAGAACCCCAAGTCTATTGATTCCTGACATAAACCACATCTTAGTAAGAACCATAAAATGTGCTTGATTGTCGTAGATCAAATCATGCATGCATGTGGACTTTCGGGTGGCACATCCAGCATTTAGTGGTATACTCTAAAAGGAATTGGGAGTGTCCTGAATGTTAACATGCCATTTGAGGTGAAGGAAGTGGGTGGTGTTTTCAGCTCTGATTGAAGGCTGTAGTCTGCATTAGAATGAATGTCAAGCAGTGTAGCTTGTGCTCCACAATAATCTATCGATAATAATGGATGTTCTACAGAGGGCTCTGGACTTGTTAACAACTTTCCTTTAGCATTACAGCCAGTTTGTCATCCAGACGTTAGCGACTTCCAAACCAGTACTTGTATCATTGGGAATGATAAAAGCTTCGGATCATGATGGGACTACCATGTAAGGCAATTAGGCAGTGCCTGAAGGGCTGGTCTGACAGGTCAGTGTGTGGCCGGTTTTTGGGCTCTTTGTGGGCCTGTTTTATGTTGTTATGGGCCGGCTTTTGTTGTTGATTTCCCTGAGATTTAAATAAACATTGCTTGCAGTAAGCTGCAATCCATGCAGTCTTCCACATATTGCAAAACACTTAGGGGCTGATTATGAGTCTGGCGGTCTGAGGACCACTAGACT
Organism: Calotriton arnoldi; assembly: GCA_963921515.1. Taxonomy (NCBI): domain Eukaryota; kingdom Metazoa; phylum Chordata; class Amphibia; order Caudata; family Salamandridae; genus Calotriton; species Calotriton arnoldi. The sequence continues at coordinate 209,848 of CAWUFW010009636.1, forward strand.
CACGGGGGCGCGGCTGTGGCAGTCTACCCACTGCCCTATTATGAGTTGGATGATGGGACCGCCACAGCCCTGCCGCAGCTGCCAGGGAACCGCCGTTCCCTGGGGGTGTTGTGGCGATGTAGGGCATCAATATGCTAGCCGTGGTCCTGCCAAGCATATTAGGAGTTTCCTCTCCGCCTGGGTTTTCATGATGGTTCCTCCTCCATGAAAACCCTGACGGAGAGGAAACCAAGGGGGCCCTACAGGGCCGCCTGTGCCTCTGCACACTGTGGATGCACACGGGGGGGCTCAACATATACCCCCCTTTGTGCATGCACCCCAGTTCCTGCAAGGCATGGACTTTTCAGTCCATGCAGTGCACAAACTGTTTCTGGCATTCCCATTGCAGAGCCTGGCTTTAGAAGGACTGTCGTGGGACCACCAAGAAAAAGCCCGCCAGACAGGAGGAAACTTCTAATCTAGCAGGCAGCCTCACCACGGGTTTAGCGGTGCAGTGGCGGGGTGGACCTGGTGCCGCACCGCCAAACTCTTAATCGGGCTCTGAGCGTGTTTGTACAAGTGCAAAACTGCCTCTATTTACAAAAATGTTTTACCTATCTAATTCACTAATGGGGGGACACTTTTATTTTGGTGTCCAGACCTATTTTCATTCCCAGTCCGACAGTGATTTGAATTTCTCACCATGACTACTTAACTGATCTGTGGTACAGGCTGATGACAGTACAGGAAGAACATAACATCCCCTCTTTTCTCGTTTGCTGAGGACACCATGCTATTTTTGGAGGTGTAGTCCAAGGATGATATTAATAAATCTCTTTTGACAGAAAACAAATACGGATGACTGCCCACTATACCACTTGCTAAACACCGGGACACGAAAATATCTGTTGCTATATATCTGCTGTTCTTAGAAAAACACACTCTCGTCCTGTTGTTTTATGTTTGAACCTAATGCTAGCTCAGCACTAAACCACGGAGTCCATACCTTATTTAATTATTTTTACTCTACCTTATTTAATTATTTTTACTCTACCTTATTTAATTATTTTTACTCTTTTGAAGGGCTTCCCTCAACCTAGTAAGAAAGTTATCTCCTTGAAGCATCCATCACAGCCTTGCTGTCTGATTGTATTTAGCTATAAACAGCCTATATCTCTTTTGTGCAACCTCATTTTGAAAACAATATTTTCTCTTCTGCTAATACTGTCCCAATCAGTGAGTGTCACCAAAGCTTATCATTCCATTTGATATGAAGTATCAATCATGTTTCTCATTCTAATTTTCAAGTTTAAAAAAAACAAAGAACCTGGATAGATACGTGACTGGACTGTAGGGAGAAGGTGCAATTCCAGCTAGGAAAATAAAAACACGTGCTTCTTTTTACCCATTCTGTTTATTTAACACACTTGGAAGACATTAATATTCTTCCGTGATGGTCTGTAAAATCCAATCCGTTTAAAATACTAAAAATCAGGAACCAGCGACCCCCCTGGACGTTTCACGTACCCAGCTACAATATCCATGTGCAGAAGGGGCGGAGGTGACACATGCAGCTTTGGTCTGGTCACTATGTCTTGAGTGACTCATGATGCTAGTTTTCCTTTGGCCAATATCATCATCTTTTCTTGTTTTGCAAACTTTTTCAGTATGCAATGCTCCTTTTTTAATAACTTGTATTACTTTTGCTGTTTCGGGGCAGACAGCTGCATAAGGAGAAGAGTATTTTGATGAAGAAAGTATGTTTCTGAATGGCGTTATTTCGCTGCAGTTCTAGAGGGAAGCAAAAGGCCTATTAATTGAAACATTGTATGCCATTTTTAAATAATATTTATTGAAGAATCTGGGCTGCAGCTTGTTAATTAACAGTAATCGACTCGAGGACACCACCAAATAAAGGGAGAAATCATTTTAAAATATTGTTCTCATAATGGCTGACTCCCACATTCTAGTTGCCAGGATAAGTGTAAAATGAACTGGAACACTTGTTTGTGCCCATTTTACAACTGCGATTTTTAGCATATTGTGTTCAGACTCTGATTTGTTTACATTTTTATATACATTTCATGCAGATACTACCTGGACAAAGCAATGCAGACAAACCAATGTGGTGAGGGAAATAACTTGCAAAAAAAGATCGCAAGGACTGCTTGTGCCTGGTATTCCCCACTGCACCACAAAAAGGTTGTAAAAATGCACAAAAACCAACCCAATACCTTCCGCTAATGATATATATTTAGTCAGTGTTTAGTCAACTACAGCACTCAGGATAAGTGTGTAATGCAAGTGGGTTGATTACAATCTGCAAGGGTTGCAAGCACTACACATGGGTAGTAGCAGCTGCAATCACCGACTGCCTCTAACTGCTATCCCCGCTTTGTGAGGTCCAATATTAATTATGAATTATGAAGAAAAAGAAAATTAATTATAGTAACGATTGTATTTAGATGCATGGAAAATAGTCAAATCCCTTGTCATGGTCAGATTATGGAAAACTCTACACCAATACTAAAATAAAATGGAGCAGCTCTGTTAAGCACCGGTTTTTCTGCTTGTGTTTTTATTTTGCCTCAGTCCATATTCCATAACAAATACTTACACCAGGCCAAAAGTAGAGCAAACTAATTTTGGATAATTTTGTTGTGTTTATCATAAACGAACTATATATTGTACGAATTATATATATTTGCATTATATTTCCTATGCTATGTTGTCACACTTAATTTCCTTTAAATGGTATAGACTGCAGCAAACATTCCCATCAAGCAAGCATCAAAGTTGTGCAAAATCGAATTGCACTGTTTTACCGGCAGTGCAAATGTTGTGTCCTATTTCACATTTTACAATCACTGTGGGTTCAACGTTGCTTCAGTTTCCAGAAGATATCGATCAGCAGCCCCCAGCAGACAGCTGAAATAGTAGTTCCAAGGGTAGCGCTACAGACGTCGGGGTTGCATATGCACAGTCCTAATCATGTGCCTGCGGTATTAATAGCACAGCTTGTGTAAACGTATGTCACCGTATCATGTTTCGGGCAAGTGATCCAACCCGTCATGTGCTATCCTATTCCTTGCTGCAGATACCACCAAGCATGCAGCTACAGTATCATGTTCATGCAGGTTTCATCTGGTTGAAGCCCAGTGCTGTGCTGACACACAGATCCATGAACAGCACTGTACACTTGTACAAATCATGAACGTTAAGGAAACATAACCAAGGTCAACACAACCAGACACAGATCCATAAACAGCACTGTACACGTGTAGGAATCATGAACATTCAGGAAACATAACCAAGGTCAACACAACCAGACACAGATCCATAAACAGCACTGTACACTTGTACAAATCATGAACATTCAGGAAACATAACCAAGGTCAACACAACCAGGCACAGATCCATAAACAGCACCGTACACGTGTAGGAATCATGAACATTCAGGAAACATAACCAAGGTCAACACAACCAGACACAGATCCATAAACAGCACCGTACACTTGTAGGTATCATGAACATTCAGGAAACATAACCAAGGTCAACACAACCAGACACAGATCCATAAACAGCACCGTACACTTGTAGGAATCATGAACATTCAGGAAACATAACCAAGGTCAACACAACCAGACACAGATCCATAAACAGCACCGTACACGTGTAGGAATCATGAACATTCAGGAAACATAACCGAGGTCAACACAACCAGACACAGATCCATAAACAGCACCGTACACTTGTAGGAATCATGAACATTCAGGAAACATAACCGAGGTCAACACAACCAGACACAGATCCATAAACAGCACCGTACACTTGTAGGAATCATGAACATTCAGGAAACATAACCGAGGTCAACACAACCAGACACAGATCCATAAACAGCACCGTACACTTGTAGGAATCATGAACATTCAGGAAACATAACCGAGGTCAACACAACCAGACACAGATCCATAAACAGCACCGTACACTTGTAGGAATCATGAACATTCAGGAAACATAACCGAGGTCAACACAACCAGACACAGATCCATAAACAGCACCGTACACTTGTAGGAATCATGAACATTCAGGAAACATAACCGAGGTCAACACAACCAGACACACATCCATAGACAGCACCGTACACTTGTAGGAATCATGAACATTCAGGAAACATAACCGAGGCCAACACAAAGAGACACAGGTCCATAGACAGCACCGTACACTTGTAGGAATCATGAACATTCAGGAAACATAACCGAGGCCAACAGAAACAGGCACAGATCCATAAACAGCACTGTACACTTGTAGGAATCATGAACCTTCAGGAAACATAACCGAGGCCAACAGAAACAAGCACAGATCCATAAACAGCAGTATACACGTGTACGAATCATGAACATTCAGGAAACATAACCGAGTCCAACACAAACAGACACAGGTCCATAAATAGCACTGTACACTTGTGGGAATCACGAACATTATGGAGACATAACTGAGGCCAACACAAACAGACACAGATCCATAAACAGCACTGTACACTAATAGGAATCATGAACATTCTGGAAACATAAATGAGGCCAACAGAAACAGGCACAGATCCATAAACAGCACCGTACACTTGTAGGAATCATGAGCATTCAGGAAACATAAATGAGGCCAACAGAAACGGGCACAGATCCATAAACAGCACCGTACACTTGTAGGCATCATGAACATTCAGGAAACATAAATGAGGCCAACAGAAACAGGCACAGATCCATAAGCAGCACTATACACTTGTGGGAATCATGAACATTCAGGAAACATAACTGAGGCCAAAACAAAGAGACACAGGTCTATAGACAGCAATAAACCTTCAGGAAACATAACTGAGGCCAACAGAAACAGGCACAGATCCATAAACAGCACTGTACACTTGTAGGAATCATGAACATTCAGGAAACATAACTGAGGCCAACGCAAACAGACCCCAGGAAATAAAAGGTGGTTAAGATTTCTCAGTTCATGTTGCCCGGGGTCAAAATAGGACTCAGAATCCCATGAGAGCTAAATGTAGACCTCACTGCCAGTGCACCTGTGAGTGCCCTGAGCTGAATGGGATAAGCAGGGGCTGCCATGCCTTTAAAGTGAAATCTCGTATGCCAGACAGCCCCCCGCAATGCCCAGGTCATGTGGCGATGCTCCAAAGGAATAGCTTAGAAATTAACACACAACAACCCCGGGCTCCTGAACACTGTGCCAACAAGAGCCACACACCCAAGCTGTCCACTCTGGAACAGAGCATGGGAAAGTCGCCGTGTCAGGAGTGCAATATGTATTTTACCAAAATATATTGTACACTGATGCTTTGACGAAGTCACGAGAAAAACCTTTAGCTGGCTGCATTCAGAATTACTTACATTAAAACAATTTTTAAAGTAATGTTCATGAGTAAATCGTCATGTTGCTGCATTGCCTGGTCACCCACAAGCAGACCTAGAGTGCGATGTGCAAAATCTATCTCCAACGCTGCTTAAAAATAATTCCTCTTCGTTTTAAGCCCTAAAAACAAGAGCCACGGCCCCTCGTCGTCCTATGTCTGAGGTGCACTGCACCTACAGCAATGCAATTTGTAATACTTCAAGATTTATTTCACTTTGTGCTTTGAGATAGCTTTGTGCTTCTTTGAAGAGTACGGAGCTCTTGTTTAAGTGTGTTATCTGAATCTTCCTTATTGATTAGGGCAGTGGTTCCCAAACTTTTTCAACCGGTGGCTCCCTTGACCCATTGGCCATTGCCCGTGGCTCCCCACTGTTACTTTTTTTGGAGGGTGGCGTGAATGTAAGCCCGGCCTTGGGAGTACTTGCATTTTTCTCCCTGAAAATAATTGGGATGAAGCTGATGAAGGTATTATAATCATATACGCAGGGTGTTTCGTATTACTGAGGTGACGCCTCTAGTAAAATATTCCTAGTTACACTTCTTTGCCCATGCCTTTTTTAGAGTATCCTCTAAAACTTTTTTATCCCACTTACAGAGCTAGATAGCACCCCTATGCATGTAGGCCCCATTGCCAAAGTGTTTCTGTGATTGAAGAATATTTGCATGCACTTCCATTTTTACCCATGTCATACGTGCCAACACACCTGTCTCAGCAGGGTGACTCACAATTTTTTAAACCACATACAGCTTTATTTTTGCTGTGTCCACCCTAAAATTGCCTCCAAATCAAACCAAGTAAAATAAATTTGTCGGATTTCTTTTTTTGAAACGTCCCTCTTTCTTGCTTCCAAATGTTCGCATTATGCCGTATATATGGTGTTTTACTTCCCTGTGCTCAAGGAGAGAGCAGGCCTGTCTGGAAATGTGTGTGTACTGAAAGAAGTGTGTACTGGAAGTACCTATGATTCAAGTACAAACGTCAATACTTAGTATGTTTAATAGACAGGACAACTGTACTTTCCTGATAACTTGAATTGGTGTAAAATGCATTTGGAAAAAAACAAAACTATTAACAAGTCTAACAAAAAAAATCAGGCATCGACCGCTTACTTTGGGAGTGTTGGAACGTGGGGATCCAGTGAGATATGGAGGTTATCTCCCTCGACATTCCATTACAAATCATCGACATCATGCGTTTAACTCTAATTAGTTTAACTGAAGTCAACAGAGCCTTCAACATTAAATGCATTAAAGTGCTTGGTGCGTGGCTCCCTTGGCTAGGTTTGACAGCTCCCCAGGGAGCTACGGTGCACAGTTTGGGAACCACTGGATTAGGGGGAACAGCTAAACTTCAAAAGCTGAGATGCTGCAGTTCAGTAAATATTCAAATTAATCTTATCTTGGAAGAATTCTTATAACACTCGTGGCAGTGCAGATCCGGAAAACACAGTGGTAGCTTTGTGGAAATACATTATTACTGCGGCCGCTCGTGGCAGCTCTCGGTAGCCACAATGGAGAAGCTTTCTAGGCACGCTAGCATAAGTGAGAGTTAACTGGCAGGCAGAACCCAGAGTCCTGATCCCTGAATTGCACATTTCTTCATGCTATTCCTGGATGACCATACACCTATGCACTGGACACTAAATGGCATAGCTAACCTACCTCTCTGAGGAAAGCCCCCTTCCAGATATGTACGAAACACTAATGTCTAACCCCCTTTGCAGGGCGACAGACATAATATCATGCATCAGTTCACTCACAGAGCCTTGGAGCTCGCGCTGGCGGTAGATCTTTTTGCTTTCTTGCTTCTAAACTCTGAAATTCCCTTTCGTAGCGGCTGAGGCAATCCCCGTCAGAGCCTCAGTTTTGCAAAAACCTAAAAACTTGGCTTTTTTAGGCCCCCCTCTCCTGTTTGTCTCTTCAGCTTGTTTTCGACTGCTCAGCGCTGGGACACTCCTTACAGGAGTAGCTATGCGCTCTATAAAATGTGTATCATTATTATCATTATTATTATGACAGTTACTTATTATCTAGTTTACATAAAAGCATGAAAAACTTGTTACCATCTCGTATTAAAAGACATATGTGGATCCATCTGGAAAACACTTATGGCACCCTGCACGTTAAGAGGCATTTCTCCAATTCCTGCAGTATTCCAGCCTCTGCCGAAAGGCCTGGCCTGGCATTGGCAGGCTCCTGAACCAGCAACATTCAACCCATACCTATGGTGGCTCTACCCCCACTGGACAGTGGCCTACACTCATCAACAGGCTCCCTAGCTGACAGCCCTTGGCTTGTGCTTGCAGCTCCATAGCCTCTGGTCCTTGGCGAAAACCAATAGATTCCTTGGCTGATAGCACACATTCGAATGTGTGGGTGCCCACGGCCTGGCACTACTCAATGCACACTTTGGGTCACTATGTTTTGCTACTGCCAAAGCCCAATACCTCTTGACGGCATACTCTTTTACCTGGACTGCTGGAATAAGAAGCTGGTGCAAATTGATTTCCTTGGGGAAACCCTGCAAGAGACCCTGGGCATGCTTTGATGACTGCATGCAGAATCATCAAATTAGATCTAAATCTGTTTGGGATACGCCCTGGGTTCCTCAAGTGGATTGCTCTGCTATACAATACACCACTTGCCCATGTGAAAACTGGATGTACTATATCAGACTCATTCAGTATAGAACGTGGCACCCGCCAAGGCAGTCCTCTGTCTCCAATAATTTTCGCTTTAGCTATGGAGCCCCTTGCCTGCATCCTCCAGAAGCAGGCCCGGATTGGTGAATCCGTCCGGAGGATAACTGGCACGTAATCTCAATGTATGGCGATAATGCATCAGTATATCTCAGAGATGACGCAGCTGTACTCCCTCCACTCATGGAACTCCTACGCCAGTTTGGCGTGCCTTCTGGACTGAGAGTGAATTGGGACAAATCACATTTGTTCCCCCTCAAAGTTCCCAGAGGCTCAGCGGAGAGGGCTACCGTGCACTCCGCTCCCTTGGTCCTGTGATTCCTTTAAATGCCTGGGGTTCCGTGTCTCCCACTTAGATAATGATCTGGTGGATGGCAATGTGGGCAGAGCTCTGACTGGGGTGCGGTCCTCCCTTTTATTCTGGATGCCCTTACCGCTCTCCCCTATGGGCTGGGTTGCCATCGCTAAAATGTTGATATTGCCCAGGCTGCTTTACTTCTTCTCTGCTCTCACTGTCCTGTTATCCAAGACATATTTCTTGGAGATGCACTCATTCTTGACCACACTGATTTGGGGTAAGGGCAGACGGCGAGTGGCACTTACTAAATTATATGCCCCCCTGGAGAAGGGTGGTTGGGTGCCCCAAACTATGAATATTGGTATGCTGCTGCACAGTTGAGAGGCCTACTCACTGGCTGGCAGGGCAAAACATGTCTGAGTTCGGTATCTAGTCTGATAGGCCCACGGTGCCCACGATGCTGCAATGGCTACTGGGCTCTGAAGAGGCAGTTCTCAGGGAGGGCGGGAATGCGCTAATGCGCGTGGCTATGGTGTGGTAGACCACCTTATGATCAAGAACTGCCCTTACCCCCCCATGCACCGGACCTGCCCCTCTGGGTGCTACTGGGCCACTCTGAATTATGCAGGAGGCCAGATGCCACTTCCTGGGTGGAAGCCGGACCTATTACATGGGGCGACCTTTTCACTGACAAGATTATAAGTATGTTTGAGTGTTTGGTAGACGATTTTGGTATACCTCCAGGCTCCTTCCTTATTTATGCTGTAATCATGCAACACCTGCACAGGGTTTGGCGCAGAACATATGATGAACCAGAGACCTCACAGTTTCTCCAGGTCTTATTGAAACACGGAGGTGACCATTGGGCTGTCACACATCTCTATAGATCCTTGTGCACAGAGAAAGACACCACTAGCTTCGGGCATACAGAGATACCACCCTGGACACTGTACTCACGGATGCACAATAGTCACAATATGTGAGAGTGCTGAAACTCACCTCCACAAATGCCAGATTAAAATACACCCAATTCAATTATCTCCACCACACCTACCTCATGCTGGAAAGGTTGGCACTTATGTACCCGGGTCCCCCGACACCTGTCCACACTGCTAGGCCGCTGTTACAGATTTCCTACACATGGTCTGGACATGCCCCCACCTAGATTTTTTGGGGGGTGATATCCTTGGGTTTCTCTCAGAGGACTTGGGCACCCTCATCCAGAAGGAGGGATTACATTGCTTGTTGGGTATTACTTCACACTCCACAGCACGTAAGCCTCCTAATAAATTAATTGACTTAGCATTGGTTCTGGCCAAGTGCCGAATAGGTATGAGCTGGAACTCTGCTCTTACCCCTCCCATTCGACTATGGCTGTCTGATTTGTGTTCCAGTGTACTGGCCGAAAAACGAACCTTGTGTAGTGGTGGGATTGGGTGCCCCATGCAGGCTGAGCCCTTTGATTGGCCAGGGTTACTTGGAAAAGATAGAGGCTAAAATGGATGTCAGACCACCCTGAACACATGCGGTGTAGCCCCAGACTATAGGGACACTTGACCCATGTCTGCTTCCTTCCCTTCGATGTGACTACATACGCTAGCCGTAGCAACCTAGGTGGACAAATCGACTCACTTCGGAGAACTAATTGACAGCTTCTCCACACCAATAACTGAGTAATTATCCTCTTCATCACCCCATGCTCCCCCATCCTCCTACCCTCACCCAGACGTGTGGAAGTGAGTGCATACATAGGTTATATATTGACTGTCAATTGTGTTTATGTGCATGGATGATGTACGAAATACTCACAAGACTTGACAAGAGGTTTATATACAGTTATTAAGAACATTTGCCTGTTCTGATTAATTTTAAACTCTTGTGTTTGCTGATACATGCCTGCGTACTCCCGTGTACTATGATGCAGAATATACTTATACAAACATTATTCAGCAATGTTATTGATTTTATATTTTGAACTAATAAAGAAATATATACAAAAAATGTTTTTGGCAGCTGCCTCTAGATCAATATGCAGCTGAAGAAAATAGCAAGCTGTGAAGCAAACAAACACATTTGTCACCTTCTCATCTTCATGATCATTTTCAAATCATTTTGATCGACCAGCCTGTATGAATTTCAATTTGCGTCCACATTAGATGTGATAAATGTGCTGTTTTATCTGAAATATGGTAGTGCAGTCAATAGTGCAAAACGCCCCTGACCAAGCCAAGTAGCACCCTGGATCTGGTCAATTTCAGGGGGATGACTGGCAACAGTTCTTTGTATCATCTTAGGCTGCATTACTGGACCTTGACCCTGGCTAGATATGTATGATCAGAAAACAAACATACAGAAGCGTCAAGCATTTGTTTTGAAGTGGAAGGTCTTTCAAAGATCACCTTGCTCCAGTTCAAACAAACAATGCCTGCTATCACAACGGTGATCTGGCATCTGGCTCCATCACTCAGTTAATGGAGTCTCCAAAAATTGCTTTCCCTTTCCAGGCTTCCATGTTGTCCAGCCACATCTTTTTGGCCTCTTACCAATTCAATCAATCCGTGTTCCCAAAATATCATTTATGATATTGTGCATCTCACATATAACTCGCCTGCTATTTGGTGCAAACATTAATGTTCACATACAAATCCAATTTATTATATTGGCCTTCAATTTTAATTTGTGTGTCATGTTTTTCCTCAAAATGTCCTAATTTTAAAGTTAGATTAACAAAGGATTTGTAAACCGTTTGTCTTCCCTTCTCTTATAACACTCTGCGTTTACACCAGAAGCCCCTTGAAAAGAAAATCCTTCTGCTCCTACTGTTTAAAGACATTGCAGGATCTGCTGCTATGTCTGCCTGATATACCCTGAAGACTTTTTGGCCAAAACCCTAAAGTTTCAGGAGATTCATAAGTTGGGCGAATCGGACTGTCCATGATTCCCTTTGACCCAGGCCACAGAGGGATATGAATATTTGAGATAGCCTAGGAAGTCCCAGATAATGCCGATCGATGTGTATGTATGTGCTGTATGTTCTCTTGGTATAGTAATGGAGAGTGCCTTAATATGTCTCAGGAGGGGTTGTATAGGACTTCCATTTTCTAAAAAAATCTACTTTGCTGCCCACATTCGTTTTACTCAGCAGTCATAAAGTTATCATTTCTGGATATTCATTGGTGCCTCTTGTTTGGCTGGTGCTGCTAAGATCAATAGTTTCAGAACCTCTAACACAATTAAAATGAATCTATAAGGGAAAAATGTTTTAGTCGTTTTATTGGTATAGTGAAGTATGCAAAGTTATTACATTAGAATGCATAAAAGTAAATTTTAAACTACATAGAGTCCATAAAAAAGTAAAGTGACCTCTGCGAAAGAATGGCTCGATCTTACTAAACGAATACTAAAAGGATGTGTCCACTGATACCCAGTCCATTGGTTTAGGGTCAACCCCCATCACATTCCCTGCGTCTGTAGTTTTTGTAATGTTTGTAGAAGTCCCCATATACATTTACAGTCCTGTATTGATGGGCACCGATTACTCTCACTATGCTCTCCCGCAGGGCTACGTTCACACGGTTCCCATACAAAAAAAAATGGACTCTATTTAGATGCCTCATCAGGGCTGAGTGTGGCAAGTGCGAATATAAGTGCCCCTCAAGTACAAAAAAAGATCGCCTTTTTGTGAGTGATGGGAGATTCTTCCCACCAAATTTACCAAGTGGGTGGGCAGATGTTAAGCTACACCTCTTCTGTCTGGCTACAAACAAATAAAGCACATGGATTTCGTCATTTTACTGATGACCTAAGCACACAGTTGTGATCAGACCAGCGGAATAAAAATGTATTATAATAGGAATTAAGAAAAGAAATTATTCAAATGGTGGAATATCCGAATGACCTAAAACTGAGTCCCCTTAAATAGGGCCACATCGAACCACTCTAGATTCTATTCCGTACTCATTACATGCACTCTTTGTTGTACGTCATAGTTTATTATTTACTTTTTAGTTAATTTACAGCACAATTGGAAACTGATCCTTCGTTATCATTTTTCTTTAGAGTGGCCAGGAGATTGAGAAAAAAGAGACAAACGTTCCCTCTCTGCACAACTTCCACAGGCAACTCACAAGGTCATTGCCAAGATTAAGCTCATCTGTCTCAACTACGAGTGCATCACGGACCCCGCATCAACCTTCTCCAGAACAAGATCTCGAGGCAATCTCTCCAGCTGGCATACCATGTACATCTTGTCGTTCTCCCTCCCAAAAACAGGCGGAAGTAGGAGTTCTATGGTGCAAGGCCACAAACCCTGAAACAGCGGGCCAATTCACGGTCAGGACTACTCCCGTCTGTGGGACATTCAAGAACAAAAATCACATTTGAAAAGCATTCCCCCACTTACCTGCTCATTACATTGTACCTGAATGATCCCAGTGTAAGTGGGGAGTACATTAGGGTAAAATTAAAGGATATAACCCCATTGTCACAAGGTTTATAGTGGAAGGAACAACACTGCATCAAAAATAAAACCTACAAGAGGTTAAAAGATGTGCAATTTACCAATATTTTTGTAATCATCTGTATGCTGAAATTATGCAATGCTTAGTCTGTGTGGACATAGGGTTAGGAAAACAGGTGACTTTATTTATTCGTGCATGTCTGGATTGGAAGGTTTTGTGAATCTGCCATACAGGTAGGTACGCCGTATGATCGTGTGTATGGATGGGTACTCCAGATGTGCTGTAATGATAAAGTGACACTCTAAACATCCATGCTTTTACCATGTTCTGGACTTGTATCGATTCATCCGTTTCCGGAAGCCGTGTTAACTATTTGTAGCATTTGGAAAGAATCTAGAATTGAAACAATATATAAATTAAACCTGTTAAGAATAGAAAAGGGGGAGGTATTACTGGAAGTTGGTCTGCACTCCTTACCGGCATTAGATGGAGGTGCCAAGCCACCAAACCCACAGCCAAGCTGCAGGCTTCTTGCTTGGCACAAAGAGCCAACGGGCAGGCAAAGCCATCAAAACACCAGTCATGACTCATGACAAGAACCATAAAAATTCAAAAACTATTCACTCCTCTTTGGCATTTCCAAGTGTCTCAATTTAATACAAAAGTTAACATTACTGCATGAGGGTATTAACAATTCATGATGTCTTAAACGTCTATAAGATTTAAGGAAGAATGCTTTTGGTGATTACGCTATGAATAATCCAAGAGCCAATTTTATATTTGGCGTGCGTTTTTTAAATAGCCAGTATTAATGCTATAAATGGAGCAGTGTGAGGCCTATTAAACCACATAGGGTTTATGCAGTAAACTGAATGGAATCACTTCTATCTGTTCCCAAATTTAGTAACTAAGCAAAATGAGTCAGTCAGGTAAAATGATTTGGTGGGCAACACTCAGTTTGGTCGCACAAAGAGATTGGAACATGAACCAATGTTCCCATATATAAAGTCACCAATTAGAATAAACAGAATATTATGCCATATATTTAGTTTTATAAGACACTGAAACGATTTGTGTGTAGTTCTCTTCTTTCAATGCCTATATATATTTTTTTTCCTCATCTCACCATTAAGCGTCTGCAATTCTTAAAAGAAGCCGTCGTTCCAACCTTTGCGCCCCACGGCTACTGCATTCGCTTTAGGCCAGACCAGGCCAGCCCCTTGTTCGAAGCTTGGTGTAATCATAGGACCGGGGGAGGTTCTACCAGTCTCATCTCTCTTCCCCAGGATATAAGGGCCTGCCAGATGTTCGTACCATGCTCACTTATACCCCCCTGATCCAAACGTGCCGTAGCAAACACAGCTTTTAGCCAATCGTCACACTGAGGAGGCCACGGGTCTTTCCAGTTCTTACAAATTTCCCTTCGGGCAATAAGAACCAAATATAACAATAAACCTCTATGTAACGGCTGTAAGACATTAATGGACTCACCGTCATCCCCAAAAATTACTAGAGTGGGATTAACTTTGAGATTGCCTTAAAAATGCCACATAGAACGTACTCCACACCCCTCCAAAAAGCTCTTAGTTCGGAACAGTCATAGAAAATATGAATATCATCGGCTTTGAGGAGATCGCATCTTGGACATTTGGGGGAGGATAATGGGCCAAACTTAGCTATCTTCGCCGGTGTATAGTAAAGCCTATTAACAACGAAAAAGTGGTTCTTTTTTAAACTTGCAGGCTTGACATACTTATATAGAAGTTTCAATGACGAGTCAAACAGATCTTCAATGACAGAGTCAAGGGGGGACTGATTCCAGACTGCATGCTGTGGGGGGTATTCCACATCTTCAGCCTCCAGGAACTTCTTATACCATAACGAAACTTCCTTTCTCCTAGGATGAGTTTCTTGCAGGATATGCTCAGTTTCCCAATCACCTCGTATGGACCCCTTTTCTGATGTAAACCAGGAGACCAATTGCAAATATTTAAATCTGGAAAAGCCGCTACCAATTGGGGGGGGGAACATGGCGGCCGTAAGCTAGCGGTCGCGGCTGAAGCTCCCTCGGGCTTGTGTCCTGGTCTACTCTAGGGGGACCCGTCGGATGAATTTACCTCGGGTCTAAATCCCCCTTTTGCCCCCCACCTCATCCTTACCTTTACTTCCTCCTGCCTCCACGATATCCTTGTTTTGGCATGGCGAATGGTTCCTGAACCCAGCGGTGGATCGCCGGCGCTCCGAGCCTCGCGGTGGGAGGGCGCGGCTCGCGAGTGGCGGCGCAGCGGCATTGCTTGCCTCCAGGTCCGGGTCACAGGCGGAAGAGTCAGCACCTGTGACTATGTGAGCCTAAAGACCGGCATTTGGAGAGGAGAGAGTGCAGTAGGGTGCACGTTCAAGGTAGGGCGCCTCGACCCTGGTGCATACAATAAGGCTGAGGCTGAGGCACTTCCCTGGAAAGGAGGTAAGAGCCTTTTTTGGCTTTCTCGTGACTCCCCGGTCTTTCCTGTTTGCCGCGTGAATCGATATCGGCAGGGGAAGCATTTAGAGACTGTCAGTGTACAAGGGGGGTCTCTCTATTGCATGGAGACAAGTGAAGCCCAAGTTCAGCAAGGTGGTATTTCACTACCCAATGTGTGCAGATATACCTTGCGTACTAGGGCAGTCCAGTCTTCAGCTATTATTGATACAATTGTGCCAACTCTGGCTCCCCCCCCTGTTGTTGAAGTCCGAGTGTTTGCCAGGCAGAACAAGAGTGTTACTACGGAGATTACTGCTGGGGTTAAGGGAAGAGGGAGAGGCAGGGGCAAGAAAGTTCCATCTTTTAAGGTTAAAATAACCCCCTCATTAAAAACGTTTTATAAGGTCTTGTCTACTCCTACGAGTCGGTGTTCCAACAAGGGAAGTTCTTCGGTATCCAACAGCCTGCGATCTGACACCCCATTGAACTCTGCCTTGCTTAAGCTTCCTGGTCTGCCAACTACCACTCAGACTATTATGCAGTCACCTGTTTCACCCGGTCCTCTGAATGGTTTAGGGGAAGTAGAGGCTGTGGCGTCTGGGAGTCATCTCTCTGCCATCCACCCTATGGTTGGTATCTCCAATAGGTTCTCGGTATTGGAGGTTCATGATGCCCAACCGGGTTCTCACTCCGAACTAGTAACCCCAGTAACCCCAGTAACCTCTTCAGGGCCCAGGCCCGGGTCTTTGGCGGAAATTTTAATGGCTCTCAAGGAGGATATGGGGAATAGGTTTCGGAGTCGAACCAGGCAGCGATTCAAGTATCCTGTGAGGCATTAGCTCACAAGCTGGAGGAGGTCTCTCTAAGAACGGACGCATTAGAGTTGGAGATACCGAAAATTAAGGAGGCACTCCATACTTCCACAACGGAAATGGCTAAATTAGCAAACCAGAATAGGGAACTAAAAGATGATCTAGAGCGTCTGGAGAACCATACAAGAAAGAACAACCTTAGACTTATTAACATTCCTGAAGCACTTGAAGGAGCAGATATTAAAGGTTTTGTGATATCCCTGCTAAAAGAAACAGTTTTAAAGGATTCCCCCGATTTAGACCTGGTTCATGAAATACGAGTCCATCGTGACCCATTTAAAAGAAAATCAGCAAAACAGAAGCCTAGGAAAGTCTTAATAAACTTTCTCACGTACACTGTTAAAGAAAAGATTTTATCCTCGGCTTTGAAGGAAGGAACGATAAATTCTAAATCCTTTTCTAACTCCTTCTCTTTTTCTATCAGATCGGATGTATCTCATATTACAGCTACAAAACAGTGGGAGCTGGGTAAAAGAATGGAGATTTTGAATAAGCTGGGGGCCAAGGCTCAATTGAGGTTTCCAGCATCATTGCGTATTATGTGGAGTAACCACATGGACATGTTCCGTTCAGTAGAGGAGGTGGATGCCCTTATTGATAAAATAAGGAATGAGAGTGGGGTGTAGGGGGCGATGGTGGAAGTGAGAAGGGGTCCCCTGGAGTGATCTGGGTAATGAGTTGTATAGTTTTCTTTTCTTTGTTTAATTAGCCCGAGGGACAGAGGCCGAACAGGCTTAGCCTAATAGTTGGGAGGGTTCCCTGGGGGGGGAGGGTTCACGGGGGAGGTGGGGGGGTTGGTGGT
Source organism: Calotriton arnoldi (assembly GCA_963921515.1). NCBI lineage: Eukaryota > Metazoa > Chordata > Amphibia > Caudata > Salamandridae > Calotriton > Calotriton arnoldi. Next base: position 226,843 of record CAWUFW010009636.1, read on the forward strand.
GGGGTGCACCGGGGGAAGCAGTGGGAAAAAATCAAAAAAATATCCTCAATCTCTTTTTAACATTAGACCGTCTGCTTAGGGCCCTTTGTCCGGGAGGTATGATCTGCCCCAATGAGTAGCGAGGTAAAGTTCATCTCGTGGAACATCAACGGGTTGAGATGCCCCCGCAGACAAAGACTGGCCATGAAATATTTAGAGCAATCCCCCGCTCAAGTTTGCCTCATCCAGGAGACGCATTTAAGTCATTTGGAGTGTCGTGTCACCTTCGCTAAATATCCCTGGGTAAAATATTTCTGCTCTTCTGAGCAGACAGTCCATAGTAAAGGGGTGGCTATCCTGATAAAACAGGGGGCAGGATGCACTATTAAATCAATCCAAACTGACCAGACAGGGACATGGATCGTGGCTTTATTGGATTTTGGAGGGTCTGAGTTAATAAGTGCCTCCTTTTATGGTCCTAATATTGACGATCCGACGTATATTTGTAAATTACAGTCTAAATTGATGGAAGCAGTATCGCCCATAATCATCGGTGGCGATTTTAACGTCCTCCTTGACCCTTTAAGAGATAGATCTAATCAGAGCCATTAAGTAGGGGCGCCTCGAATACGTCGAGCCTTGGGAAATATGTTACATGATTTGGGGCTCGCAGATGCTTGGAGGGTAAAGATGGGCGATAAACAGGGATACACTTTCTACAGCAAGAAGCATGGCCACTCGTCCAGAATCGACTACGTTTTAATTGACAGGCCTAGTCTAGGAAATCTGACCTCTATATCTATTTTGCCTAGTCATATATCAGATCACGCCCCCATCTTGTTTGCATATAAAGGAAAGAGGTATAATCTCAGGCCTAGATGGACGTTAAAAAGGTCAATGTTGTTGGATGAAGAGATAGTGAGGGCTCTTAAATCCACTACCCTTGATTATTTCTCTGTAAATATCGGTTCGACTTCTATGGACTTTGTATGGGACGCTTTTAAAGCTAATATAAGGGGTCTGCTACATAGTTTAATCTGCTCAAAGAATAGGATGGAGGCACGGGAGCTACGAAATTTGGAAGGGAAAATTCTTAACTTAGAGGAAGAAAGGACTCGGCTTAATCAGGGGAGTCCAGAAAGGTTGCTACAAGTCCAGAGTGACTTAGAATGCGCTCGCCAGGACTATAGGGGAAAGCTAGACCAGAAAGTTAAGGCTCAGTGGACGACTAAGAATATGCAGAACTTCGAGTATGGAGAGAAGGCGGGTGCTCTCCTGGCATGGAAAGCAAGAGTTGAACGTGCAAAGAACAACATTAATGAATTAATAATAAATGATAGTGGGGAGACATCGAGTAACGTGGAGGACATGCAAGCCCGCCTTCTCTCCCTATTCTCAGAGCTGTATAGGGAGGAGATAGTGCCTAACATTGATACTCTTCAAACTTGGCTGAGGGATAAATCTTTACCAGAATTAACAATAGAAAGTCGAGAAAGATTAGATGCTCCAATCACTGAGAGCGAGATTATAGTACAATTAAGTAAATGTAAGAAGAATAAAGCAGCGGGCACGGATGCGCTCCCCAGCGAGGTCTATAAGCTCCTCCAGGATGAACTGGTGCCGATGTTGGGTCTACTATTTAATTCTGTGTACAGTTTGGAAGGTCAGGCTCCCAGGTCCTGGAAAGAGGCAACTATTGTGCTCATCTTGAAACCTGGGAAGGACCCCCTTAAAGCGGATTCTTATAGACCAATCTCCCTGCTGAATGCTGATTATAAGATCTTTATGAGTATTCTTGCAGGGAGATTGGTAAAGTTAGCCCCGCAGTTGATTAACTCGGACCAAAAAGGTTTTATTCCAGGGAGATATATCCAGGAGCAGACGCATCAACTTATCAGTAATATAGACTTGGCTATAGCTCAGTCGGAACCCTTGGCCGTTGTGGCACTCGACGCCGCCAAGGCGTTCGATAGAGTCTGCTGGGTATATCTCTGGGAGGTACTCAGGAGGATGGGCTTTGGGCTTATTTTTATTCAGACCCTGATAAATTGCTACCAAGGGGCTTCAGCCGTAATTTTGTTAAATGGTATGTTAACATCTAGTTTTATCATCCAAAGAGGAACAAGACATGGCTGTCCCATCTCTCCCCTGCTGTTTGACTTATATATAGAGCCCCTGGCTCAAGCAATAAGATTAGATGAGCAGATTTCTCCTTTTAGGTCCCATCAATATTGTAGTAAGTTGGCTCTCTATGCTGACGACTTGCTGTTGTATACTAACGACCCGGGAGCGGTAATACCAAGGGTCGAAGCCCTATTGGAAGAATTTGGTTCATATTCAGGGTATCTAGCTAACACCTCCAAAACCGAGGTGATGTGTTGGAATATCGATAACTGGGAGGGTAGAGTGAGCAAAGAGTTCAAATACCTGGGTATTACCATAGTTAATGACCTGGATAAAATTCCTCAGATCAATCTAAAAAAGATTATTAAAGAGGTGGACCGTCTATTTGCTAGATGGAAGAATCTCCCTTTAACGATATTCGGCAGGGTTAACTTAGTAAAAATGGTCATTCTCCCTAAGCTAACTTATGTGTTTAATGCTATCCCCCTTAACTTTCCAAATAAGGATATTGGTAAAATTCAAAGTAAGATTGGAAGTTTTATCTGGGCAAATAAGGGTGCTAGACTAACATAGAAGAAGCTGAGACGTAAGCTCTTAAAAGGGGGGCTTGCCCTTCTGGATATTGCCTGGTACTCTGCTGCCTTCCAATTCAAAAATATCCGGATGTTACTTGTAAGAACAGAGGAAACGAATTGGGGCAGGCTATTGGGAGAAATGGTCATGGTGGAGGGCTGGGGAGACAGCTTCCTGTATAAATTTGGGGCGCCAAGGTATCTCAAAAAGGTGCGTTTGAAAGTTCTCAGGGCTGCCCTTAGCCTGTGGTACAAGGTCAGATGTCGATGGGGGATTGGCTATTATTCTGATTTTGCCCCGATTTGGGATTCCCCCGGGAACCCGGCATGCTTGAAGGATAACCTTGTGAAACCAATGAAGAGGGCAGGTATTACCATATGGTCAGAACTTCTATCCTCAGAAGGTGTTCACCCCTGGGAGGTCTTAAGAACTTTCAATGCCTATATTACAAACCAGGCTCCCGGTTTTCCATTTAGAGGATTTTTACACTTGAATACAGATGGAAAACAATGTTTCTTCCCTTCTGTTTAAATTTGGACACGCCATTGACACCGCCTTCCTAGGCCGCCAATGCTATCACTGCCTGTTGATACCTGGACTGCTTGGGGAGTATTAAGAGAAAGACAATGAGGGAATGTGAGCTGACCTGGCAATTAATAGCAATGCTTACAATCCGAGATGGTCGAAAAAATAAACTGTGTGAGACCATGTTAATCAAAGAACAGAATTTTATAAGAAGCAACCTCAAAATAGAGCTATTGCCACAATACGTTTACGAGGAAAAATGATTATATACAAGCAATATATGTATGCGCTAAAGGGAATTACGCATTTGCCACAAAAAATAAAAGTTGTGAGTGAGTGATTGAAAAGTTTTAACACTCCATCCATCATTTTATTTTGTGATGTTGCTATGTTCGCCCTAAGAGGCTAATTGTATACGTACCCAGACGTGGGTCCCTTGCTCGCTGCACCACTGGAATCAAGCTAGCCTGGCCGATGAGGATTGATACCCCAAATCCGGTCCCAGGATGCTTGTTTCCTGTCCAGGGAGGACCTGGATTGGCAGTTCGGGCTGGGCTGTTCCTATGGGGAGCAGGGTCAAGACTGATTTGCATATTGCTGGGTCCAAACTGGGGTGACGTGGCGAGCAAAATAATGATGGATTAAACGCAGATTTGTGACTCGGGTTGAGTGTTTGAAAGGTTTCAACACTCTGTCCATCATTTTATTTTGTGAAGTTACAAAAATACAAGTGGAAAGAAAATCTGCAGCTGTCATTTTTAATCAGCAGAAAAATACATGTGAATACAAATTTATAAAAGTGAATACAAATTAAATATAGGCAAATGCTTGGGAGAAGTAAAAGAGAGCCATAAAACTGAGCATTAATTATAGCAGTGGGTTCTGTGATGCTGACTTGCAAAATGTACAGGCCTCAAAATAGATAAGCCTAACACTATATAGAAAATATTTCTAGACCCACAGTGGGCAAAGGTAGTGTGATTTAACCACAAAGGGGGCAAAAGCTCAAAAAATAATCATTATGTGAATCTATGTAAAGCAAACTGCATGGGTTCAAATAAATACATCATGCTGGTCCCCATAGTCCAAAGTTACATTTAAGACAGCAGAGCCCTTCCCTTATGTGTAAACATAAATAGCCTCCCTTGCATCAGCTATCAATACTATTTCAGAAAATTCGCCACACATCAATATAGACAAGAAGAGAAGTTAATAAGAGGACGAGGTTGCACAGAGCATGCTCAGTCTCAGTTCACATGTTCTCAATGGAGCAGATTCACCTCTGCTGCTGCCTGAAAGACATTTTTACCATCTTGTTTATTTGAAAATGTGATTTTTGTGAAAGGATAAACTCACGTGTTGGATTTTATTTGTGAACATGCTGTGCTAAAGCATTTCTTTTCGATTATGCAGGAGACTGCTTATTTAATCTTCTTTACGAAATTGGAGAGCAGGTTATCAGCACTCTGGGTTATTATTGAAATGTGACCTCTGGCAGAGCTAGAGTTTGGCCAGACTAAAGGTTGGCTTTACTATTAGATCCTACTACGTTTCAGCTCAGGGTGTGCAGCATCCCTGGAAAGAAAATCATTGCAATAGCATTGAAAATGTGTATACCATTAACTCCCATTCCATAGAATTGTACTGCTTAAAATACAATCATATAGATTAGAGTATAAATTCCAAAGTAAAATACCAAACCTTTGTCAAAGGTTAGCACAACTGATGAAATACTATGCAAGAGGAAAGACTGATATGTTAAACTGAGTTTGTGGTGTTAGACCTGGCATCCTTGGCGTGGTTTCCCCTCACTTTTTGCCTCTACCTCCTGTATTTTTGACACTGTGCTGGAATTCGTTTTTGCTGGTTTAGATGCTTTGGGCACTTTGCCACTGCTGATCAGTGCCAAAGTGCAAGTGCTCCCTGGTTAAATTGTTATTGTAATTGGCTATCCATGATTGGTATATTTGATTTACCAGTAAGTCCCTAGTAAAGTGCACTGAGTGTGCCAGGGCTGGTGATTCAAATGCTACTAGTGGGCCTGCAGCACTGATTTTGCCACCCACAGGAGTAGCCCTAAGATGGTGTCTCAGGCCTGCCACTGCAGTGCCTGTGCGCAGTTTGTGAACTGCCATGTTGTCCTGGCCAGTGTACACACTTGCCAGGCCTAACCCTTCCCTTTTCTTACACATTGGACACCCCTATGGTAGGTCCAAGGTACCCCCTGGGCAGGGTGCAGTGTATGTGAAAGGTAGGACATGTACTAGTGTGGGTAACATGTCCTGATAGTGAAATACTGCCAATTTCGTTTTTCACTATTGAAAGGCTATCTTGCCCATAGGATAACATGGGGAATGCTGTGTAACATGTTTACCTGCATATCTTCCCATAGCAGCAAGATAGAAAGTTGGAATCTGGTACCCCTGAACTCAGAATGTAATAACATCTTTTAGTGAAGATGGTTTTTAAATTCTAAGTTTGGAAATAGCACTTTTAGAAAGTGGCTATTTTCTTGTTCAACCTTTCTGTGTGCCTCTGTCTGTTTGTGAATTGACTGTCTGGTTTGTGAGTGACAGGGGCTGGGGTGGCTGCAGGAGGCTGGGTGAGTCAGCACTAGGCTGAATAGACCTATCTGCATTTGGAGTGGTGGGAGGAGTAGGACCTGGGTCTGAATAGGGCTGTGCCTGCCTTCCACAATGCTGGCTCCACCTCCTGCGGTATGTCTGATGACCCTGGCCCACACTCACAAAGGAAGGAGAGGTGCCCTGGCAGAATGCACCCTGAACTGGTTTGGACTGGGTCCAGGACCCCACACACATGGTGAACAAAGACTTTTGGGGTATAAATACTAGAGCTGAAACCCCTGAACTTTAGAATACTACTTCCTGATCAAGAGGAATCCCTGCCAACGAAGATCAGCTGAAGAGACTGAAGGAGAAGTACTGCCCAAGTGTGTCTAGGGCTGGCCTGCAGTTTGCTGTTTCTACTGAGAAGAGATCTAAAGGACTTTGCTGTGTGCTGCGTCCCCCTGCTTGAAAAAGGACTTTGCTGAGTGCTGTGTCCATCTTAAGAAAAGTCTCCAAGGGCCTGAGAAGAGCTGGCCTCCTGTTTCTGAAGTCCCAGGCACAAAAGGACTTCACCCCCAGCCTCCCTGAACTTCCTTGCTGGGAGTTCCAGTCTTCCAGGAGGGCCTGTAACTGTGTGTGAGGCCTCTCTTGCTGTTGGGAGCTGGAAGCGCGACGCAACGAGAGAAGCGTGACGCCGCCGCAGCAGCCGCTGTCGCATCATCGAGAAGCGTGTTGCCGCTGCCGCTGTTCGCCGCCGCAACACCGGAAAAGCGTGTCGTCGCATCACCGGAGAAGTGTGTCGCAGGGCCGACGCATCGCTGAGGAAGCGCACCGCCGCTGATCGCCGCCGCATCACCAGAGAAGCGGAACTGGAAGTCATGAGGCTCAAGATGAAGCAATTGGAAATGGAAAAAGAAATCCAGCACAAGGCAGAGGAGAGGGCTCGTGCCTTGGAGGAAAAGAAATTGCTTTTGGCTCATGAGTTGAGCATGAGGGAGCTGGACCTGAAGGCCAAACAATTAGAGTCCAGCTCAAATGGTGGCAGCGCACAGCCAGTGCAAGGGGGTAAAGTATACATACCCAAGGATATAGTGCAGAATTTCCAGAAGGGACAGGATATTTTTGCATGGTTTGAGTCATATGAGATGTCTTTGAGGATGCATGAGGTGCCTGAAAAGAGCTGGGGGGCGGGCCTGTGGAAGCATTTTGAGGCGTCAGGGACCGCAGTTTTGACACCTTTAGAGAAGGAGGGTGCCCTGACTTATGCCAACATGAAGGAGGCTTTATGCCTCAAGTATGGGCTCACCCCAGAACAGTATAGAGTGAGGTTCAGGAACTCAAAGAAGAATGATTCAGACACTTGGGTTGAATGTGTGGGAGTGTACACCCGCGCACTGGAAGGTTGGATGAAGGGCAGCAAAGTTACTGATTATGAGGGGTTGTGCCATCTAATTAGTTGGGAGCACTTGAGCAGCCTATGTGTTCCAGAGCTGCACCAGCATCTTTTGGATAGTAAGTTAACTAATCCTAGTGAGCTTACTAAGGAGGCGGACCGCTGGACCAGCACCAGGGTCCACAAGGGGATTGTGGGTACCACAGCCAAAGGTGGGCAGGGTCCCCAGCAGAAGAGTGGGGGGGACAAAGGTAATCAAAAGGAGTTCTCTAAAGGGCCCCAAAATAATGCAGAGGGAAAGAAGTTCCAGCCCCCCCAACCTAAGACGTCGCAGCCCCCTAAGGGCAGGCGTAACTTACAGGGTCCCCCCACGTGTTACCACTGTGGTGAGAGAGGCCACATAGCCCCTAAGTGCCCCAAGAAGTCCCAAGCACCCACTGGTGCTCCGTCACCTGGTTTAGTGAGTGTAGCTTTGGGAGAGGAATTAGTTTCCAGTGAGGGGGAGGAGCAAGCAGTCATGACCATTGTCTCACTAGGAGACAGAGAGATGGTCCAGGAGTCCTACTTGCCTGAGAACACTAGAAAGTACAGGCAGTGGGTGACCATCAATGGGAGGAGGGTGGGGGCTCTGAGAGACACAGGAGCCAGCGTGACATCCGTGAAGTGTCAGTGGGTGTCTGAGGAGCAGGTCATTTCTGATGCACTTCACCCTGTAGTTGCAGTGGACAACTCAGTGCGCCTCTGCAAAGTGGCGCAGGTTCCCTTTGAGTGGGGGGGGGGTCTCAGGTTCCTTGAAGGTCGTTGTTAGTCCATCCATGCCTGTAGACTGTCTGCTAGGAAATGACCTGGAGAGTTCCCCATGGAGGGAGGTGGAACACCAGGCTCATTTGGAGATGTTGGGTCTGCCTGAGTGGGTTTGTGTGACCACTCGGTCAATGGCAGCCAGTAGGGGTAACCAAGCGGACCTGGAGCCTGAAACAGTGCCCAGGTACCTGCCAGGAAGAGGAAGGGCAGGGGGCGTGGGAAACCAGCCCCCACAATTCCCACGGTCCAGGAGGAGGCAGAACCTGAGGGGGATGCCCTGGAACCCACAGGGGAACAGATAGCCGAACTGGGAGACCTGCCTGAGCTGACCCATTGGCAGCAAGAAGGAGGTCCCTCCAGGGAAGAGTTCTCCGAGGCGCAGAGAGAATGCCCTTCTCTCATTGGTATGCGGAAACAGGCCGCAGACCAGGCAGCAGGTGGCGAGTCCAAGAATCTTCTTATTTACTGGGAGGATGGGTTACTCTATAGTGAGCCTAAGGTCGCTGAGCCCGGTGCAGCCCGTGTGCTGGTGGTACCCGAGCGCTTCAGGGCCTTCCTAATGGGTCTGGCTCACGACGTGCCTCTCGCAGGACATTTGGGGCATGACAAGACCTACCAGAGGCTTGTCACCCACTTTTACTGACCCCAAATGAAGACGCATGTCGTTACACACTGTAGGACTTGCCAGACTTGCCAGGCAAGTGGCAAGAGTGGAGGGAAGTGTAAGGCTCCCCTCCAACCCTTTCCCGTGGTGAGCACCCCTTTCGAGCGGGTGGGCATCGACATTGTGGGGCCTCTGGAACCCAAGACAGCCTTAGGCAACAAGTTTATCTTGGTCTTGGTGGACCATGCCACCCGGTACCCAGAAGCTGTCCCTCTCAGGACAATCACTGCCCCCGTGGTGGGCCATGCATTGATGGGGATCTTTTCCCGTGTGGCGTTCCCCAGAGAGGTGGTCTCTGACCGGGGTACCAACTTCATCTCGAAGTACACGAAGTCTTTGTGGGAGGAGTGTGGGGTAACTTACAAGTTTACCACTCCTTACCATCCTCAAGGGAATGGGTTGGTTGAGAGATTCAACCGAACCCTGAAAGGCATGATAATGGGCCTTGCGGAGCCCATGAGACGGAAGTGGGACGTCTTCTTACCATGCCTGTTGTTATCCTACAAGGAGGTGCCTCAGAAGTCCTTAGGGTTCAGTCCCTTTGAACTCCTGTATGGCCACCATGTTAGAGGACCTCTCAGTCTGGTAAAGGAGGGTTGGGAGAAATCCCCTGGTAAGACCCCCCAGGATGTGTTCAGCTATGTGCTGGCCTTCCGCAACCAGACTCAGCGCTTCAGGAAACTCGCTCAGGCGAACCTGGAAGCTAGCCAGGAAGAAATGAAAAGATGGTATGAGCAGAATGCCACTCTGGTCGAATTTCAACCTGGGCAGAAGGTGTGGGTGATGGCGCCAGTGGAGCCTTGTGCGCTCCAAGACAAGTGGACTGGGCCATATGAGGTGGTGGAACGCAAGAGCGATGTAACCTATCTGGTTGACTTGCAGTCTCCCAGGAACCCTTTGAGGGTCCTACACGTGAACCGCCTCAAGCCACACTTTGAGAGGTCTGATGTGACAATGCTCCTTGCCACAGATGATGGGATGGAGGAGGAAAGTGACCCTCTTCCTGATCTCCTGTCAGCAGAGGAGCAAGATGGGTCAGTGGATGGGGTAAACCTCTCTCCCACACTGACCCCAGAACAGTAGAGGGACTGTCGCCATGTGTTGGGTCAGTTCGCTTCCCTGTTCTCCCTGACACCAGGAGTCACCAATTGGTGCGTCCATGATGTGGACACTGGGGACAGCCTACCTGTGAAGCAGAAATTTTACAGGGTAGCTGACAAGGTCAGGGCCAGCATCAAGGAAGAAGTTTCCAAGATGTTGGCGCTAGGGGTGATTGAGCCCTCAAGCAGCCCGTGGGCTAGCCCAGTGGTCTTAGTACCAAAACCTGCTGCACCCGGTGCCACTCCAGAACTCAGGTTTTGTGTGGACTACCGTGGGCTCAATGCGGACACCAAGACTGACGCACACCCCATCCCCAGAGCTGATGAGCTCGTGGATCGGTTAGGCGCTGCCCAGTACCTCAGTACGTTTGATTTAACTACTGGGTACTGGCAGATTGCCTTAACTGAGGGGGCCAAGGAGAGGTCAGCGTTTTCAACGCCAGAGGGGCACTTTCAGTTCTGTGTCATGCCCTTTGGGTTGAAGAACGCCCCTGCCACCTTCCAGAGACTGGTCAACCAAGTACTGTACGGGCTGGAGGAATTCAGTGCCGCATACCTGGATGACATTGCTGTGTTCAGCTCCAGTTGGGAGGAACATTTGCAACAACTCTGCAAAGTGTTGAAGGCTCTGCAAAGGGCAGGCCTCACTATCAAGGCCAGCAAGTGCCAGATAGGGCAGGGATCCGTGCTGTACTTGGGATACCAGGTAGGGAGCGGCCAGGTGGCGCCCCTCCAAGCGAAGATTGATACCATTCTGGCTTGGGAGCTACCCAAGACCCAGACAGAGGTGAGAGCCTTTTTAGGACTCACCGGGTATTATCGCCAATTTGTCAAGGGGTATGGCACCATTGTTGCCCCCTTGACAGAGCTGACTTCATGGAAGCAGCCCAGGAAGGTGATCTGGACCGATGCCTGCCAGACCGCGTTTGATGCCCTGAAAGCTGCCATGTGCACGGCACCCGTGCTCAAGGCGCCTGATTTCTCCAAAGAGTTTGTGGTGCAGACAGATGCTTCAGAGCATGGAGTGGGAGCAGTACTCTCACAACTGAACGACGAGGGTTTGGACCAACCCGTAGCTTTCCTTAGCAGGAGGCTACTTCCCAGGGAACAGAGGTGGAGTGCAATTGAAAGGGAAGCTTTTGCTGTGGTCTGGGCACTGAAGAAGCTAAGGCCCTACTTCTTTGGGACTCCCTTCCGGGTTCAGACAGACCACAGGCCCCTCAGATGGTTAATGCAGATGAGGGGTGAGAACCCAAAACTGTTGAGGTGGTCCATCTCCCTACAGGGAATGGACTTTACGGTGGAACACCGCCCTGGTACAGAACACGCCAATGCTGATGGTCTGTCCAGGTTCTTCCGCCTTAGTGATGAGAATTCCCAAGAGGGTGGGTAGTTCTCCCCACTTTTCAGCTGGAGGGGATACATGTTAGACCTGGCATCCTTGGCGTGGTTTCCCCTGACTTTTTGCCTCTACCTCCTGTATTTGTGACACTGTGCTGGAATTCGTTTTTGCTGGTTTAGATGCTTTGGGCACTTTGCCACTGCTGATCAGTGCCAAAGTGCAAGTGCTCCCTGATTAAATTGTTATTGTAATTGGCTATCCATCATTGGTATATTTGCTTTACCAGTAAGTCCCTAGTAAAGTGCACTGAGTGTGCCAGGGCTGGTGATTCAAATGCTACTAGTGGGCCTGCAGCACTGATTGTGCCACCCACAGGAGTAGCCCTAAGATGGTGTCTCAGGCCTGCCACTGCAGTGCCTGTGCGCAGTTTGTGAACTGCCATGTTGTCCTGGCCAGTGTACACACTTGCCAGGCCTAACCCTTCCCTTTTCTTACACATTGGACACCCCTATGGTAGGCCCCAGGTACCCCCTGGGCAGGGTGCAGTGTATGTGAAAGGTAGGACATGTACTAGTGTGGGTAACATGTCCTGATAGTGAAATACTGCCAATTTCGTTTTTCACTATTGAAAGGCTATCTTGCCCATAGGATAACATGGGGAATGCTGTGTAACATGTTTACCTGCATATCTTCCCATAGCAGCAAGATAGAAAGTTGGAATCTGGTACTCCTGAATTCAGAATTTAATAACACATCTTTTAGTGAAGATGGTTTTAAATTCTAAGTTTGGAAATAGCACTTTTAGAAAGTGGCTATTTTCTTGTTCAACCTTTCTGTGTGCCTCTGCCTGTTTGTGAATTGACTGTCTGGTTTGTGAGTGACAGGGGCTGGGGTGGCTGCAGGAGGCTGGGTGAGTCAGCACTAGGCTGAATAGACCTATCTGCATTTGGAGTGGTGGGAGGAGTAGGACCTGGGTCTGCATAGGGCTGTGCCTGCCTTCCACAATCCTGGCTCCACCTCCTGCGGTGTGTCTGATGACCCTGGCCCACACTCACAAAGGAAGGAGAGGTGCCCTGGCAGAATGCACCCTGAACTGGTTTGGACTGGGTCCAGGACCCCACACACATGGTGAACAAAGACTTTTGGGGTATAAATACTAGAGCTGAAACCCCTGAACTTTAGACTACTACTTCCTGATCAAGAGGAATCCCTGCCAACGAAGATCAGCTGAAGAGACTGAAGGAGAAGTACTGCCCAAGTGTGTCTAGGGCTGGCCTGCAGTTTGCTGTTTCTACTGAGGAGAGATCTAAAGGACTTTGCTGTGTGCTGTGTCCCCCTGCTTGAAAAAGAACTTTGCTGAGTGCTGTGTCCATCTGAAGAAAAGTCTCCAAGGGCCTGAGAAGAGCTGGCCTCCTGTTTCTGAAGTCCCAGGCACAAAAGGACTTCACCCCCAGCCTCCCTGAACTTCCTTGCTGGGAGTTCCAGTCTGCCAGGAGGGCCTGTAACTGTGTGTGAGGCCTCTCTTGCTGTTGGGAGCTGGAAGCGCGACGCAACGAGAGAAGCGTGACGCCGCCACCGCCGCCGCTGTCGCATCATCGAGAAGCGTGTCGCCGCTGCCGCTGTTCGCCGCCGCAACACCGGAGAAGCGTGTCGCCGTCACCGAGGGTGTCGCATCACCGGAGAAGCGTGTCGCAGGGCTGACGCATCGCTGAGGAAGGCAACACCGCCGCTGATCGCCGCCGCATCACCGGAGAAGCGTGTCGCCGTCACAGAGGGTGTCGTCGCAACACCGGAGAAGCGTGTCGCAGGGCCTGTCGCGGCTCCGAAGATCACTGAATTCGCCGCACGGCCGTCGGGCGTGCACGCATCGCATCTACAGTGTGCATCGCAACAAAAACGTCATTTCATCGCATCGCACCGGATCAGTGCAACGCATCAAGGCGCCATTTTGTCGCACCGGAACTGGCGCACAGGAAGAACTGACGCATCGCCTTCACTGCGCCCCTTTTGCTTGTTTTGCGTTACGCATCCCAGGTACTTTGAGACTGAAAGTGTCGCATTTGAGATCTACAAGTTTATTTTTGCAACAACCCTTTTTAAAGACATTCTACTGAGTTTTGTATGTTGGATTTTTGTCGTTTTGGTCTTGTGTAGTTTAGATAAAGATACTTTATTTTTCTAAACTGGTGTGGTGTCCATTTGTGGTGTTTTCACTGTGTTACTGTGAGTGTTGGTACAAATACTTTACACATTGCCTTTGAGATAAGCCTGTCTGCTTGTGCCAAGCTACCAAGGGGGTGAGCAGGGGTTATCTAAAGTGTGTATCCCCCTTACCCTGACTAGAAGCAAGGGTCCCTATTTGGACAAAGGTATCTACCTCTGCCAACTAGAGACCCCCAGTTCTAACATTGGTGGCAACGGTGGGATTTGAACTTGTATTTGTACTTGACCCACAGTAATTGGTGTACATCACTAGATTAGTGCAGACCACTACGCAACCACATACTACGCAACCACACACTACGCAACCACACACTACGCAACCACATACACTCAGAAGGGGAATGCAGCAAGTGAAAAGGCAGAATTGGAGTTCCACATTGAGGATTTGTATTCCTACAAGGTAGACCAGCTTAAACAATTCTGCAAAGATTTGGGATGTCCCACAAGGAGTAGCGCTAAAAAGGATGAGCTACAAAAGGCCTTAAAAGCCTGGTGGGAGATGATGCAAATGAGGAGGTGGATGACCAGGGGAATGGGTTTGGGCCACAGGATTTGCCTGTGCCAGGAGCAGCCCCCAGGGCTGTCAGCATCCATTCCGCAGGAAGTCTCTCCCGGGAAGAGCAGGAAGAGAACCAAAAGATCAGAGAACATGAGCTGGAAGTCATGAGGCTCAAGATGAAGCAATTGGAAATGGAAAAAGAAATCCAGCACAAGGCAGAGGAGAGGGCTCGTGCCTTGGAGGAAAAGAAATTGCTTTTGGCTCATGAGTTGAGCATGAGGGAGCTGGACCTGAAGGCCAAACAATTGGAGTCCAGCTCAAATGGTGGCAGCGCACAGCCAGTGCAACGGGGTAAAGTATACATACCCAAGGATATAGTGCAGAATTTCCAGAAGGGACAGGATATTTTTGCATGGTTTGAGTCATATGAGATGTCTTTGAGAATGCATGAGGTGCCTGAAAAGAGCTGGGGGCGGGCCTGTGGAAGCATTTTGAGGCGTCAGGGACCGCAGTTTTGACACCTTTAGAGAAGGAGGGTGCCCTGACTTATGCCAACATGAAGGAGGCTTTATGCCTCAAGTATGGGCTCACCCCAGAACAGTATAGAGTGAGGTTCAGGAACTCAAAGATGAATGATTCAGACACTTGGGTTGAATGTGTGAGAGTGTACACCCACGCACTGGAAGGTTGGATGAAGGGCAGCAAAGTTACTGATTATGAGGGGTTGTGCCATCTAATTAGTTGGGAGCACTTGAGCAGCCTATGTGTTCCAGAGCTGTGCCAGCATCTTTTGGATAGTAAGTTAACTAATCCTAGTGAGCTTGCTAAGGAGGCGGTCCGCTGGACCAGCACCAGGGTCCACAAGGGGATTGTGGGTACCACAGCCAAAGGTGTGCAGGGTCCCCAGCAGAAGAGTGGGGGGGACAAAAGGTAATCAAAAGGAGTTCTCTAAAGGGCCCCAAAATAATGCAGAGGGAAAGGAGTCCAAGCCCCCCAACCTTAGACGTCGCAGCCCCCTAAGGGCGGGCGTAACTTACAGGGTCCCCCCAGGTGTTACCACTGTGGTGAGAGAGGCCACATAGCCCCCAAGGGCCCCAAGAAGTCCCAAGCACCCACTGGTGCTCCGTCACCGGGTTTAGTGAGTGTAGCTTTGGGAGAGGAATTAGTTTCCAGTGAGGGGGAGGAGCAAGCAGTCATGACCATTGTCTCACTAGGAGACAGAGAGATGGTCCAGGAGTCCTACTTGCCTGAGAACACTAGAAAGTACAGGCAGTGGGTGACCATCAATGGGAGGAGGGTGGAGGCTCTGAGAGACACAGGAGCCAGCGTGACATCCGTGAGGTGTCAGTGGGTGTCTGAGGAGCAGGTCATTCCTGATGCACTTCACCCTGTAGTTGCAGTGGACAACTCAGTGCGCCTATGCAAAGTGGCGCAGGTTCCCTTGAGTGGGGGTGGTCTCAGGTTCCTTGAAGGTCGTTGTTAGTCCATCCATGCCTGTAGACTGTCTACTAGGGAATGACCTGGAGAGTTCCCCATGGAGTGAGGTGGAACGCCAGGCTCATTTGGAGATGTTGGGTCTGCCTGCGTGGGTTTGTGTGACCACTCAGTCAATGGCAGCCAGTAGGGGTAACCAAGCGGACCTGGAGCCTGAAACAGTGGCCCAGGTACCTGCCAGGAAGAGGAAGGGCAGGGGGCGTGGGAAACCAGCCCCTACAATTCCCACGGTCCAGGAGGAGGCAGAACCTGAGGGGGATGCCCTGGAACCTACAGGGGAACAGATAGCCGAACTGGGAGACCTGCCTGAGCTGACCCATTGGCAGCAAGAAGGAGGTCCCTCCAGGGAGGAGTTCTGCGAGGCGCAGAGAGAATGCCCTTCTCTCATTGGTATGCGGAAACAGGCCGCAGACCAGGCAGCAGGTGGCGAGTCCAAGAATCTTCTCATTTACTGGGAGGATGGGTTACTCTATAGTGAGCCTAAGGTCGCTGAGCCCAGTGCAGCCCGTGTGCTGGTGGTACCCGAGCGCTTCAGGGCCTTCCTAATGGGTCTGGCTCACGACGTGCCTCTCGCAGGACATTTGGGGCATGACAAGACCTACCAGAGGCTTGTTACCCACTTTTACTGGCCCCAAATGAAGACGCACGTCAGTACACACTGTAGGACTTGCCAGACTTGCCAGGCAAGTGGCAAGAGTGGAGGGAAGTGTAAGGCTCCCCTCCAACCCTTTCCCGTGGTGAGCACCCCTTTCGAGCGGGTGGGCATCGACATTGTGGGGCCTCTGGAACCCAAGACAGCCTTAGGCAACAAGTTTATCTTGGTCTTGGTGGACCATGCCACCTGGTACCCGGAAGCTGTCCCTCTCCGGACAATCACTGCCCCCGTGGTGTGCCATGCATTGATGGGGATCTTTTCCCGTGTGGGGTTCCCCAGAGAGGTGGTCTCCGACCGGGGTACCAACTTCATCTCGAAGTACATGAAGTCTTTGTGGGAGGAGTGTGGGGTAACTTACAAGTTTACCACTCCTTACCATCCTCAAGGGAATGGGTTGGTTGAGAGATTCAACCGAATCCTGAAAGGCATGATAATGGGCCTTGCGAGCCCATGAGATGGAAGTGGGACGTCTTCTTACCATGCCTGTTGTTTGCCTACAGGGAGGTGCTTCAGAAGTCCTTAGGGTTCAGTCCCTTTGAACTCCTGTATGGCCACCCTGTTAGAGGACCTCTCAGTCTGGTAAAGGAGGGTTGGGCGAAATCCCCTGGTAAGACCCCCCAGGATGTGTTCAGCTATGTGCTGGCCTTCCGCAACCAGACTCAGCGCTTCAGGAAACTTGCTCAGGCGAACCTGGAAGCTAGCCAGGAAGAAATGAAAAGATGGTATGACCAGAATGCCACTCTGGTCGAATTTCAACCTGGGCCGAATGTGTTGGTGATGGCGCCAGTGGAGCCTTGTGCACTCCAAGACAAGTGGACTGGGCCATATGAGGTGGTGGAACGAAAGAGCGATGTAACCTATCTGGTTGACTTGCAGTCTCCCAGGAACCCTTTGAGGGTCCTACACGTGAACCGCCTCAAGCCACACTTTGAGAGGTCTGATGTGACAATGCTCCTTGCCACAGATGATGGGATGGAGGAGGAAAGTGACCCTCTTCCTGACCTCCTGTCAGCAGAGGAGCAAGATGGGTCAGTGGATGGGGTAAACCTCTCTCCCGCACTGACCCCAGAACAGCAGAGGGACTGTCGCCATGTGTTGGGTCAGTTCGCCTCCCTGTTCTCCCTGACACCAGGAGTCACCAATTGGTGCGTCCATGATGTGGACACTGGGGACAGCCTACCTGTGAAGCAGAAATTTTACAGGGTAGCTGACAAGGTCAGGGCCAGCATCAAGGAAGAAGTTTCCAAGATGTTGGTGCTAGGGGTGATTGAGCCCTCAAGCAGCCCGTGGGCTAGCCCAGTGGTCTTAGTACCAAAAGCTGCTGCACCCGGTGCCACTCCAGAACTCAGGTTTTGTGTGGCCTACCGTGGGCTTAATGCGGTCACCAAGACTGACGCACACCCCATCCCCAGAGCTGATGAGCTCGTGGATCGGTTAGGCGCTGCCCAGTACCTCAGTACGTTTGATTTAACTTCTGGGTACTGGCAGATTGCCTTAACTGAAGGGGCCAAGGAGAGGTCAGCTTTTCAACGCCAGAGGGGCACTTTCAGTTCCGTGTCATGCCCTTTGGGTTGAAGAACACCCCTGCCACCTTCCAGAGACTGGTCAACCAAGTACTGTACGGGCTGGAGGAATTCAGTGCTGCATACCTGGATGACATTGCGGTGTTCAGCTCCAGTTGGGAGGAACATTTGCAACACCTCTGCGAAGTGTTGAAGGCTCTGCAAAGGGCAGGCCTCACTATCAAGGCCAGCAAGTGCCAGATAGGGCAGGGATCCGTGGTGTACTTGGGACACCAGGTAGGGAGCGGACAGGTGGCGCCCCTCCAAGCGAAGATTGATACCATTCTGGCTTGGGAGCCCCCCAAGACCCAGACAGAGGTGAGAGCCTTTTTAGGACTCACCGGGTATTATCGCCAATTTGTCAAGGGGTATGGCACCTGTTAGACCTGACTTCATTGGCGCGGGTCTCCCTTCCTCTTTTCGCTTCTTACCTTTTATGTTGGCTGGATTTAGATGCTTTGGGCGCTGTGCCACTGCCAATCAGTGACACAGCGCGAATGCTCCCTGTGTAAAGATAACTGTATGAATTGGGATAACCATAATTGGCCCGTTTGGTTTACCTGTCAGTCCCTAGTATCAGTGCACTGTGTGTGCCCAGGGCTGGTAGACCAAATACTGCTAGTGGGCCTGCAGCGCTGATTTGCGCTACCCACCGAAGCAGCTTTTAAAGTATGTCTGTGTAGCATGTTCTAATAGCGAGTTACCCTCCATTTCACTGTTTACTATTGTGAGGCTATCCGTTCTCATAGGCCAGAATGGGCAGGCTGCGTATTACATGCCCTAATCCTACCTGCCCCCAGGAAACTGATAGGAACATCGAATTTGATATGTTTAAGCTCAGGACATTGAGATACATCTTTTAGTAAGGATTATTTGCATAGCCCGTGTTCGAAAATGCCGCTGCTAGAAACGAGGTATTTTTTGGCCTAAGCTTTCCTGTAGGCTTTGTTAGCGTGTGTATTGGCCGTTTGGTTTTGGAGCAGCAGGGCCAGCTGGGTCAGACCTGGCTGGAGGGAGAGATCGGCATTTAGAGTATGGAGAGGGGTGACTCTTTGATCTGAGCAGGGCCGTGCCTGGCAAGGTGAATGATGGCTCCACCTCCCACTGGGCGTCTGATAGCAGACCCCCAGATTCTCAAAGGGCAGGATGTCGCCTCGTAAACCAAGTGCTCCCCGACCCCACCAAACTGGTTCTGGCTGGATGCAGTGATTTGTGACCGCAGAGAACAAAGACTTTTTAGGTATAAAACGCTGCGCTGAAACCTTTTTCAAGTGTGTTCCTTCTGGATGTCAAGACGAAACTCTGTCCGAGTAAACAGAGGAAAGGACTTTGAAACTTTCACCAAGCTTGCCGAAGAAACTACCCGAGGGCCTGAATTGAGAGCGCCTCCTGCTGAAGTCTCAGGGACATTAGACTTCACCCCGTCAGGCATCTGAATTCCTGTGCTAGGGATTCTACTTGCAGGTGAGGCCTCCGTCGAGTAATCCGGAACCTCTAGTTCTACTGCAGGGAACGCGGACTGGTAACCCTTGTTAACTCTGTGTGTGGGCCGCCGCAGCTAAGAGAGAGCTGCCGCCGCTGAGCGCCCGCCTTAATTTGAATCTTCAGAACCTTCGCTGAACCTGTGTGGGCCGCCGCAGCTAAGAGGGAGCTGCCGCTGCTGAGCGCCCGCCTTAATTTGAATCTTCAGACCCTTCGCTGAACCTGTGTGGGCTGCCGCAGCTAAGAGAGAGCTGCCGCCGCTGAGCGCCCGCCTTAATTTGAACCTTCAGACCCTTTGCTGAACCTGTGTGGGCCGCCGCAGCTAAGAGAGAGCTGTAGCCGCTGAGTGCCCGCCATTGTGCCAGCCTGGTCGAGATCATCCTTTGTCCTATGGGCCGCCGCAGCTAAGAGAGAGCTGCTGCCGCTGAGTGCCCGCACCTTTGTCAACTTTGCCTCATCGTGATTTGTCCTGTGGGCCGCCGCAGCTAAGAGAGAGCTGCTGCCACTGAGTGCCCGCACCTTTGCCAACTTTGCCTCATCGTGATTTGTCCTGTGGGTCGCCGCAGCTAGGAGAGAGCCGCTGCCGCTGAGTGCCCGCACCTTTGCCAACCTTGCCTCATCGTGATTTGTCCTGTGAGCCGCCGCAGCTAAGAGAGAGCTGTTGCCGCAGAGTGCTCGCACCTTTGCCAACTTTGCATCATTGTGATTTGTCCTGTGAGCCACCGCAGCTAAGAGAGAGCTGCTGCCGCTGAGTGCTCGCACCTTTACCAACTTTGCATCATTGTGATTTGTCCTGTGGGCCGCCGCAGCTAAGAGAGAGCTGCTGCTGCTGAGTGCCCGCACCTTTGCTTTCTTTGCATCATCGTGAATCGTCCTGTGGGCCGCCGCAGCTAGGAGAGAGCTGCTGCCGCTGTGAGCCCACCACGGAGCTGCACGACGAGAGTCATCCCCACCACCAGCCCAGGCCGCCGCAGCCGCGTGCTTCTGCCGCTGAGGGCCCGCCTGTCCCCGAGTGCCCGAATCATTGTGAGTGCACATTGCGGACCACTGCAGTCGAGAACTGTGGTCGCTGGGAGTCCGCCTGTCACCGTCTCCGCTTCTTCGAGAAGCTACGTGCTGTGTCCCCATCCAACGGCAGGTATCTGGTGCGCAACGGGTCGCGTAGACCCAGGCCTTGAACTCAGTCAGTGCCACGTTCTGGTGAACACGTTATTGCCTTTTTAAGTCCCTACTGATTTACGTGCATTGTGATTGGTTAAAACGCTTTTGAGAGTCTCGTACTAAAACTTAGATAAAGATATTATTTTTCTATACCTACTTGAGTTGTGTCCTTTTGTGGTGTCGTTACTGCCTATATGGTCCTAAATGCTTCACACACTGCCTCTGAGATAGGCCTAACTGCTCGTGCTACGTTACCACAGGGTTGAGCAGGGGTTATCAAAGGGGGTAGCCCAATTGCCCTGACTTAGGAAGAAGGATTCTGTAGTAAATACTCAGGAGCGCTTTAAGGTAAAATAGTGGTTTATTGGCAACCTCGTCCAGCAGTCACGGGAAGCTGTGAACACATCCTCTGCTACACCTCATCTGATCCTAACATTCTCTACCTCTACTGGAATACAGAATACAAGAACACTCTACATTCTACAATTACATTCTACACAGTACTACGCGCTAAACTACATTACTACACATCCCTTCTCTTCAATAAAACATGACCACATCCCTCCCCGCAAAAGAAATGCAAAGAAGAGGAAAGAGAAAAAAAATATTAATATGAATTTAAACGGAACAGACATAATCATCAAGTTTCCTAGGTTTAACAATGTTCCTCCCAAAACTACTGACTCTACCTTCATTGATATCAAATTGAATATCAGGAAGACTGACAGCACTGGCATTATTTACATGACTTTGTTCTAGATCTTGAGTAAAAACACTGGGAAGAGAAACTTGGTTACAGGTAGTACCGGAAGTGAGCCACCAATATTTATCTGGATGGATCTCAAAATCGTTATCAGGTACAGTTTCACACGTATCAAAATTTTTAGTTAACGCAAGTTTGCTCATATGATAAACAGAACCATCCGCTAACTGAACTGTATTTTTATTTACTTTAACAATTTTCTTAGGTGAACTAAACCTGTTTTTTCCTTTAGGAATTTTCCTACAGGATTTAACTCGTACCCATTGGCCTTCCTGTATAGTAACGTCTTTGACGCCATGTTTTTTGTTAAAATAAGCGATGTTTTTCTGCTGAGAATTTGTAATGCGTTCTTTGATATCAGCAGCTTGCCAATTTACTTTATTCCCCTTGTTCATCCAACCAGGGTTAACTTTTGAAAGGGGAATCTTGCCTCTCATGACACCAAATGGACTAAAACCAGTTGAATCATGGACAGTGACTCTGTAACTCCATACCATCTTCATTAATTCAATATCCAAATTCTTTTTGTTATGCAAAGCTTGTTGTAAAGTGCCTTTAATAACTCTGTTGAATCTTTCCACAACAGCATTTCCCCTAGGATGATAAAGTGCTGTGAATTTATGTTCAATGCCAGCATAACTCAAAAAATTCTTCATTTCTAAAGATTTAAATTGAACACCATTATCGGTGAGTAAAGATTTTGGAAAACCTTCTCCAATAAAAATACTTTCAAGAAATTTAATTACAGAACATGTGTCGACTTTTGTTACTACTCTCAATTCTAACCATTTTGAGAACATATCCATTAAAACGATAATGAATTTTTGAGAACCATCGTCCCAAGAAACAGGCCCCATAATGTCCAAGGCGACAACCTCCCACGGTAAGTTTGGACAAGCAAGAGAGCTTAAAGGTGGGTTTAAAGTTTTTTGTGATTTGTCTGCTGTTACACAATCAGCACATGATCTTACAAAACGTTCAGTTTCGATATCAACTTTGGGCCACCAATATAAAGATTTAATATTGCGTTTGGTACGGGAAATACCAGGATGTCCTTCATGGCAAAGTGCGATGATTTTATTTCTTAAAACGGAAGGTGGAATAATTTTTCTCCTCTCATTAGGAACATCCCATCAAAACTCAATTCATTTCGTACCTCCCAAAATGCTTTTAACTCACCCAGAAGTTCTTTTTTAAACAATCCATCCATCCATTCTCAATTTTATGTTTAACAGATTGTAAAGTTTCGTCTTTACATTGTGCATCTAACCACTCTTTTTCTTGCAATCCTTTACAATTTTCATTTACAAAAATTCCAGCGACACATACATCATTCCACGGATTTGTGTCAATCTCTGTTAAGGGCAAAGACATCGTGCTCAAAAAAACTGCAGTTGTGTTCATTTTCCCTGGAACATACTGCACTTTATAGATGAAATCCTGTAGCCTCATAGATAATCTGGCAATCCTAGCAGATGCCCTTGACAACCCCTCAGTGGTAAGTACCTTCGTCAAAGGTTTGTGGTCTGTACGTACCACAAATTCCCTTCCCCAAACAAACTTCCTAAAGTGCTCAAGAGCCCATACACAAGCTAGAGTCTCCTTTTCGATAACTGAATACTTTTCTTCAGTGGGGGATAATGATCTGGAGGCAAAAGCAATAACACTTTCACCACCAGTCTCATTGACTTGAGTAAGGACTGCACCTAAACCTTTTCCACTAGCGTCGGTGGTAATGTAAGTTTTGGCAAAAGGATTAAATCCTTTTAGTGCAGGAGATTTTGCAATAGCAGATTTGATTTCAAGAAAAGAGATTTGACAGAGGTTAGACCAAACGAACATACTCTTGTTCTTCAATAAAGAACGCATTTCATGTGTCTTTTCAGAGAACTTGTCTACAAATTTAGAGTAGTATTCCGCAAGGCCTAAAAAAGAGCGGAGTTCATCTTTATTCTGAGGCGGTGGAGCTTTGAGAATAGCCTCAATCAATTTTTCTTTAGGTTTAATACCATCGTGACCAATTTCATGACCTAAGTAAGTAACTTTGGATTCAGCAAACTTACACTTGCTGATTTCACCTGTTAAACCCTTCTTATCGAGTACTTGCAAAACCATTCTTAAAGTGTCATCGTGATGTTTTTTCGTTTTTCCCATGATAAGAATATCATCTTGGAAAAATATTACATCACGGATGTCTCCAAACAACTGTGTCATGAGTCTTTGAAAAACAGCTGCCGCCGATGCCAATCCAAATGGCATGCGACGGAACTGATAACATCCAAATGGTGTACAAAACGCAGTTAACTGTTTGCACTCAGGGTCCAGCATTATTAGAAATGAAGAATTTTTTGAGTTATGCTGGCATTGAACATAAATTCACAGCACTTTATCATCCTAGGGGAAATGCTGTTGTGGAAAGATTCAACAGAGTTATTAAAGGCACTTTACAACAAGCTTTGCATAACAAAAAGAATTTGGATATTGAATTAATGAAGATGGTATGGAGTTACAGAGTCACTGTCCATGATTCAACTGGTTTTAGTCCATTTGGTGTCATGAGAGGCAGGATTCCCCTTTCAAAAGTTAACCCTGGTAAAATAGTGGTTTATTGGCAACCTCGTCCAGCAGTCACGGGAAGCTGTGAACACATCCTCTGCTACACCTCATCTGATCCTAACATTCTCTACCTCTACTGGAATACAGAATACAAGAACACTCTACATTCTACAATTACATTCTACACAGTACTACGCGCTAAACTACATTACTACAGGTCCCTATTTGGACATTGGCGCCAGCCATGGCCAACTAGAGACCCCCATTTCTAACATTGGCGGTCAGCGGTGAGGATCAGGACTTGCATTTATGATCCACGTACAATAACTGGTAGACGCCACTAGTGCCCACTTATAGGGGTAGAAGATATGAATTAAAGAAGACCCGTCAAATGACATTTCGTTACATATCATTCGAGGTAATCTAAATGTAGCTTTACCCTTTCCCCCTTTTTCCTCACCTGTTTTCTGAAGAATATCATTACACATATTGGGTATATGTATGTCACTGCACTTGATTCTTTCTATTCACCATTAGGTGGTTTATATCACAATGATTCATAGTTTTCTTTATTATTGGTGATTTGGTCTTGTCTGTATGAATCCTCATTAATCTTTTTCTCTGTACTCTTTTAACTTTTCATTGTGACGCGGCCTTGTTTTTAATGTTATTGAATGTATTATTTCGCAATTGAAGAGGTCTGATCTAATGCAAGACAGAATTGATAAGTAGGATCTATAATATGTGCCCAGATAATATATATATGTATATATGTGCATAAAATATTTGTATACTGTCTCAATATGTACTTCTCTCTTTTAGACATATATGGCTACCTGATGAAGGCGTCCCGCCGAGACGTGCGTAGATTGTAACCATGTTAGCCATAATCATACTGTAGAATGATTTAATATCCATTATGTACTGATTTTTTCAATGTATTTGTCTATGTTTAGCTTTTGATGCATACTTTGTTGTTTGATCTAATTTAGACATAACACAAGTATTAGCCATATTAGTTGAAAACTGAACTTTGACAGTATTTCAATGTACTAATCCTTATTGATTACTGTATGTATAGTGTAAATATTTTTCTAAAAATCTTTTTTTATATCTTGAAAATTAACTGATAAAATAAAATAATATATTTTTCAATAATTTCTTGTTTCTGGTCACATATTGCTCTTCAGTTCAGGATAGATCCACTTTGTATTCCTTTCCTACATGTTTATTTTCCAATAAAGACGCCACTAGTGAGTACAGACCAGAGGGCAGCCAGGTGTTTCCCTCTTCAAATTTTTTTTTGGGTTGGTTGGTTGTTCTAGTATTGAATTGTTGATCGCAGCCATGAGTACTGCTAATATGGGAAGACCAACATCCAATGCTTCGGAGGATCTCACCTTTGAGGAGGAAAGATTAGATACCTATACTGCCAAACAGCTGAAGTCATTTTGTAAGCAATTCGCAGTCCCCGTGATAGGTCTTTCTAGGAAGGAGGAGTACCACAAGGCGCTGAAGTCCTGGAGGGAAGCGAGAGAGGCCGCTGCGGATGAGGAAGTGAATGCTGGAGGGCAGCAGGATGATGCAGTAGAGGGGGGGGAGATAGAACACCCTCCAATCCAGGTACTAGTGTATCCCAAAGGAGCCTGACCCCAGAAGAGCTGGAGGACAGGGAGAGAGATAGGAGGCATAGTTTGGAGATGGCTAAATTGGAAGGTCTGAAGGACCTAGAGAGTAAGAAGTTAGACATTGAGAAGAATCGATTGTCAATTGAACTTGAGAAAATGAGAATGGAGCATGAGAGAATGTTGAGGGAGATAGAGATCAGGGTGAGGAGTGTCCCGGTCTCCCCCTCTGGTGGCAGCATACCTTTAGTAACTCCTGAGAGTAGAGTTTATATTCCTAAGGATGTCATTAAGGATTTTCACAAGAGTGAGGATATTGGGCAATGGTTTGCCGCATATGAGATAGCAATGGTGTCCCACCGGGTCCCTGAGCAAGATTGGGGAGCGGAATTGTGAGGGCGCTTTGTGAGTGATGGTAAGGATACCCAGTTGGACCTGCCTGAGGAGAGCAGGATGGTGTATGCCCATATGAAAGAAGCTTTGATGACCCGTTATGGTTTGACCCCAGAAATGTACACGCAGAGGTTTAGGACCTGTAAGAAGTTAGAGGGTACCACGTGGGTTGAATATGTGTCTTTTTTCTGCAGAGCAATGGATCGCTGGGTAAAGGGTAGCAAAGTGGAAACTTTCGAGCAATTGTATGACTTGTTTGCGTGGGAGCATTTTTCGAGTAACTGTTTTCCAGAGCTACGCCAGCACCTGATTGATAGCAAGCTGACTAACCCTAGGAAGCTTGCTGAGGAGGCGGACCGCTGGGTGAACACCCGGGTCCGCAAAGGTTTTGTGGGAGACTTCGCCAGAGGTGGGCAAGGTCCCCAGCAGAGAAGTGGGGGGGACAAGGGTAAGCCGAGGGAGTTCCAGAGAGGGCCCCAAAGTAATTCCCAAGGGAACCAAGCAGTGGTGTCCCAGCCTCCCCCTGAGAAGAAGCCAGTGTCCCCGACAGGTAGGCCTGTTCGGAGGGGGCCACTCACTTGTTTCAAGGGTGGTCAAGTGGGCCACCGGTATTATGATCCCCAGTGTCCCCAGAGGGACCCCAATGCATCCCCTCGTGCACCACCCCGTGCACCATCCCGCCAGATTGCTAGTGTAGCCCTGGGGGGGGAGGAGGTAGAGGTCCAAGGTGGGTGGAATCCCGTAGAGTTAACCCTTGTCTCGCTAGGAGACTTTGAGAAGGTCCCTAACCCCACACTGCTGAATAACACTCAGAAGTACCGGCAGTGGGTGACCATCAATGGCCATAGGGTGGAGGCTCTCGGGGACACCGGAGCTAGTGTGACTGCTGTCAGCTCCCGGTTGGGGTCCAAAGAGCAGGTTGTCCCCCATGCATTCTGCCCCGTAGTGTCAGCAGACAACTCAGAGAGCCAGTGTGAAGTGTCTCAGGTTCCCTTCGAGTGGGGAGGGGGGGGTCTCAGGAACTCTTCAAGTGGCTGTGAGGCCCGCCATTCCTGTAGACTGTCTGTTGGGCAATGATCTAGAGAACTCCCCGTGGGCTATGGTGGAGAGAAAGTCTCATTTGGAAATGTTGGGTCTGCCTGAGTGGGCGTGTGTGACCACTCGGTCCATGACAGCTCAGAAGGATGTTCAGGAGGGTCTGGAGCCTGAAAGTATGGCCCAGGCCCCTGCCTTAACCCCTTCCCTGCTCATGACGAGCTCAGCTCATCATGCTGCGCGGTCGGGCTGTGCGCATGACGAGCTGAGCTCGTCACGACCACGCCCGCGATCGGAATGTCCAGCACCTGGGCGGAATTCCGATCGCAGCGAAGGCGTTAAAGAGAAGGGGTAGGGGGCGCGGGAAACCGGCCCCCGCGGTTTCCACAGTCCCAGAGGGAGCAGACCTTGAGGGGGGATGCCCTGGAACCTACAGGGGAACAAGTGGCCGAACTGGGGGACCTACCGGAGCTGACCCATTGGCAGCAGGAAGGGGGCCCTCCAGGGAGGAATTTTGTGAGCAACAGAGAACCTGCCCTTCTCTTGAGGGGGTGCGGCAACAGGCCGCCGCCCAGGCAGCAGGTGACCAGACAGGGTCACATTGGATCTATTGGGAGAACGGCCTCCTTTACAGCGAGCCTAAGGTTACTGAGCCTGGGTCAGCTCGTGTGCTGGTGGTACCCCAGCGCTTCAGGACCTTCCTACTGGGGTTGGCTCATGATGTGCCACTGGCCGGACATCTGGGACAGACCAAGACCTTTGAGAGGCTGGTCACCCACTTCTATTGGCCCCAGATGCGCAGGAGCTCAGATGCTCACTGCAGGACGTGTGAGACTTGCCAGGCAAGTGGGAATAGTGGGGGGAAGACTAAGGCCCCACTACAGCCCTTTCCCGTTGTGAGCACCCCATTCGAGAGAGTGGGCATTGATATTGTGGGGCCTCTGGATCCCAAGACAGTCATGGGCAACAGGTTCATCCTGGTCTTGGTGGACCATGCCACCCGGTACCCTGAGGCCATCCCGCTCAGGACAGTGACGGCCCCCGTGGTGGGACGGGCACTGATGGGGATTTTCTCCTGTGTAGGATTCCCCAGCGAGGTGGTGTCCGATCGGGGAACTAACTTCATCTCCAAGTACATGAAGTCCCTGTGGGAGGAGTGTGGGGTAACATATAAGTTCACCACTCCTTACCACCCCCAGGGTAATGGGCTGGTTGAGAGATTCAACCGGACCCTCAAGGGCATGATTATGGGCCTGGGTGAGCCCATGAGGCGTAAGTGGGACGTCCTCTTGCCATGCCTGTTGTTTGCTTACCGTGAGGTGCCACAGAAGTACTTAGGGTTCAGTCCCTTTGAGCTGCTCTATGGGCACCCGGTAAGAGGGCCTCTGGGTCTGGTCAAGGAAGGCTGGGAGCAATCTCCCAGGAAACCTCCCCAGGATGTGTTTAGTTACATGCTGGCCTTCGGGAACCAGACTCGGCGCTTCAGGAAACTTGCTGAGGCAAACCTGGAAGCCAGCCAGGAAGAGATGAAACGCTGGCACGATCAGAATGCCACTCTGATCGAGTTTCAGCCTGGACAGAAGGTTTGGGTCATGGCCCCGGTGGAGCCCTGTGCGCTCCAGGATAAGTGGACCGGCCCCTTTGAGGTGGTGGAGCGCAAGAGTCCTGTTACCTTAGTGGTGGACTTGCAGTCTCCCAGGAACCCCTTGCGGGTCCTGCATGTTAACCGCCTGAAGCCCCACTTTGAGAGGTCTGAAGTGGGCATGCTTCTGCCCACAGATGCTGGGACGGAGGAGGAGAGCGAGCCCCTTCCTGACCTCCTGTGTGCAGGGGAGCGAGATGGGTCAGTGGAGGGTGTGATCCTCTCTACCACACTGACCCCTGAGCAGCAGGGTGATTGTCACCAACTGTTGGGGCAATTCAGTGATCTGTTCTCCCTGGTACCTAGTGTCACTGATTGGTGTGTCCATGACGTGGACACCGAGGACAGTCCTCCCATTAAGCACAAGGCTTACCGAGTGACTGACCGGGTATGGGCCTACATTAAGGATGAGGTTACCAAAATGTTTGCCCTTGGGGTGATTGAGTCCTCTAGCAGCCCTTGGTCCAGCCCAGTGGTCCTGGTACCAAAAGCTGCAGTGCCTGGTACCACCCCAGAACTTCGGTTCTGCGTGGACTATCGGGCCTCAATTCAGTCACGAAGACTGATGCGCACCCCATCCCCAGAGCTGATGAGCTCATAGATCGGTTAGGGGCTGCAAAATACCTCATCACATTTGATTTGACGTCTGGGTATTGGCAGATCGCCTTGACTGAGGGAGCAAAGGAGAGGTCAGCCTTCTCCACACCCGATGGGCACTACCAGTTCCGGGTGATGCACTTTGGAATGAAGAATGTCCCTGCCACCTTTCAGAGGCTGGTCAACAGGGTGTTGGTTGGGCTGGAAGACTTCAGTGCCGCCTACCTGTATGACATTGCGGTGTTTAGCTCCTCTTGGGAGGACCACCTGCGCCACCTTCGGTAGGTATTGATGGCACTGCGGAAGGCAGGCCTCACAATCAAAGCCAGTAAGTGCCAAATTGGGCAGGGTTCTGTAGTGTATTTAGGGCACCAGGTGGGGAGCGGCCAGGTGGCGCCCCTACAGCCCAAAATTGAAACTATCCTGGCGTGGGAACCCCCCAAGACTCAGACGCAGGTGAGAGCCTTCTTAGGACTCACTGGGTACTACTGGAGGTTTGTCAAGGGATATGGCAACATTGTTGCACCCTTGACTGAGCTGACTTCTAAGAAGCAGCCAAAGAAGGTAAACTGGACTGACACCTGTCAGAACGCTTTTGACGCCCTGAAGACTGCCATGTGCACCGCACCCGTGCTTCAGGCGCCCGACTTTTCAAAGGAATTTGTTGTCCAGACAGACGCCTCAGAGCATGGTATAGGGGCTGTTCTGTCACAAATCAATGAGGAGGGACTAGACCAACCGGTAGCCTTCCTAAGCAGGAGATTACTTCCCCGGGAACAGAGGTGGAGTGCAATTGAGCATGAGGCATTTGCTGTGGTCTGGGCGCTGAAGAAGCTGAGACCATATCTGTTTGGGACTCACTTCCGGGTTCAGACAGACCACAGGCCCCTTAGATGGTTGATGCATATGAGGGGTGAAAATCCCAAGTTGTTGAGGTGGTCCATTTCCCTACAGGGTATGGATTTCACGGTGGAACACTGCCCTGGTACAGAACACGCCAATGCTGACGGTCTGTCCAGGTTTTTCCGCCTTAGTGATGAGGACTCCCAAGGGAATGGTTAGTTCTCCCCACATTTCAGCTGGAGGGGACGCGTGTTAGACCTGACATCATTGGCGCGGGTCTCCCTTCCTCTTTTCGCTTCTTACCTTTTATGTTGGCTGGATTTAGATGCTTTGGGCGCTGTGCCACTGCCAATCAGTGACACAGCGCGAATGCTCCCTGTGTAAAGATAACTGTATGAATTGGGATAACCATAATTGGCCCGTTTGGTTTACCTGTCAGTCCCTAGTATCAGTGCACTGTGTGTGCCCAGGGCTGGTAGACCAAATACTGCTAGTGGGCCTGCAGCGCTGATTTGCGCTACCCACCGAAGCAGCTTTTAAAGTATGTCTGTGTAGCATGTTCTAATAGCGAGTTACCCTCCATTTCACTGTTTACTATTGTGAGGCTATCCGTTCTCATAGGCCAGAATGGGCAGGCTGCGTATTACATACCCTAATCCTACCTGCCCCAAGGAAACTGATAGGTACGTCGAATTTGATATGTTTAAGTTCAGGACATTGAGATACATCTTTTAGTAAGGATTATTTGCGTAGCCCGTGTTCGAAAATGCCGCTGCTAGAAACGAGGTATTTTTTGGCCTAAGCTTTCCTGTAGGCTTTGTTAGCGTGTGTATTGGCCGTCTGGTTTTGGAGCAGCAGGGCCAGCTGGGTCAGACCTGGCTGAAGGGAGAGATGAGCATTTAGAGTATGGAGAGGGGTGACTCTTTGATCTGAGCAGGGCCGTGCCTGGCAAGGTGAATGATGGCTCCACCTCCCACTGGGCGTCTGACCCCCAGATTCTCAAAGGGCAGGATGTCGCCTCTTAAACCAAGTGCTCCCCGACCCCACCGAACTGGTTCTGGCTGGATGCAGTGATTTGTGACTGCAGAGAACAAAGACTTTTTAGGTATAAACGCTGCGCTGAAACCTTTTTCAAGTGTGTTCCTTCTGGATGTCAAGACGAAACTCTGTCCGAGTGAACAGAGGAAAGGACTTTGAAACTTTCACCAAGCTTGCCGAAGAAACTACCCGAGGGCCTGAATTGAGAGCGCCTCCTGCTGAAGTCTCAGGGACATTAGACTTCACCCCGTCAGCCGTCTGAATTCCTGTGCTAGGGATTCTACTTGCAGGTGAGGCCTCCGTCGAATAATCCGGAACCTCTAGTTCTACTGCAGGGAACGCGGACTGGTACCCTTGTTAACTCTGTGTGTGGGCCGCCGCAGCTAAGAGAGAGCTGCCGCCACTGAGCGCCCACCTTAATTTGAATCTTCAGAACCTTCGCTGAACCTGTGTGGGCCGCCGCAGCTAAGAGAGAGCTGCCACCGCTGAGCGCCCGCCTTAATTTGAATCTTCAGACCCTTCGCTGAACCTATGTGGGCCGTCGCAGCTAAGAGAGATCTGCCGCCGCTGAGCGCCCGCCTTAATTTGAACCTTCAGACCCTTCGCTGAACCTGTGTGGGCTGCCGCAGCTTAGAGAGAGCTGTAGCCGCTGAGTGCCCGCCATTGTGCCAGCCTGGTCGAGATCATCCTTTGTCCTGTGGGCAGCCGCAGCTAAGAGAGAGCTGCGGCCGCTGAGTGCCCGCACCTTTGTCAACTTTGCATCATTGTGATTTGTCCTGTGGGCCGCCGCAGCTAAGAGAGAGCTGCTGCCGCTGAGTGCCCGCACCTTTGCCTCATCGTGATTTGTCCTTTGGGCCGCCGCAGCTAAGAGAGAGCTGCTGCCGATGAGTGCCCGCACCTTTGCCAACTTTGCCTCATCGTGATTTGTCCTGTGAGCCGCCGCAGCTAAGAGAGAGCTGTTGCCGCTGAGTGTTCGCCACTTTGCCAACTTTGCCTCATCGTGATTTGTCCTGTGAGCCGCCGCAGCTAAGAGAGAGCTGCTGCCGCTGAGTGCCCGCACCTTTGCCAACTTTGCCTCATCGTGATTTGTCCTGTGAGCCGCCGCAGCTAAGAGAGAGCTGTTGCCGCTGAGTGCCCGCACCTTTGCCAACTTTGCCTCATCGTGATTTGTCCTGTGGGTCGCCGCAGCTAAGAGAGAGCTGCTGCCGCTGAGTGCCCGCACCTTTGCCTCATCGTGATTTGTCCTTTGGGCCGCCGCAGCTAAGAGAGAGCTGCTGCCGATGAGTGCCCGCACCTTTGCCAACTTTGCCTCATCGTGATTTGTCCTGTGAGCCGCCGCAGCTAAGAGAGAGCTGTTGCCGCTGAGTGTTCGCCACTTTGCCAACTTTGCCTCATCGTGATTTGTCCTGTGAGCCGCCGCAGCTAAGAGAGAGCTGCTGCCGCTGAGTGCCCGCACCTTTGCCAACTTTGCCTCATCGTGATTTGTCCTGTGAGCCGCCGCAGCTAAGAGAGAGCTGTTGCCGCTGAGTGCTCGCACCTTTGCCAACTTTGCACCATTGTGATTTGTCCTGTGGGTCGCCGCAGCTAGGAGAGAGCCGCTGCCGCTGAGTGCCCGCACCTTTGCCAACTTTGCCTCATCGTGATTTGTCCTGTGAGCCGCCGCAGCTAAGAGAGAGCTGTTGCCGCTGAGTGCTCGCACCTTTGCCAACTTTGCATCATTGTGATTTGTCCTGTGAGCCGCCGCAGCTAAGAGAGAGCTGCTGCCGCTGAGTGCTCGCACCTTTACCAACTTTGCATCATTGTGATTTGTCCTGTGGGCCGCTGCAGCTAAGAGAGAGCTGCTGCCGCTGAGTGCCTGCACCTTTGCTTACTTTGCATCATCGTGAATCGTCCTGTGGGCCGCCGCAGCAGGAGAGAGCTGCTGCCGCTGTGAGCCCACCACGGAGCTGCACGACGAGAGTCATCGCCACCACCAGCCCCGGCCGCCGCAGCCGCGTGCTGCTGCCGCTGAGGGCCCGCCTGTCCCCGAGTGCCTGAATCATTGTGAGTGGACGTTGCGGACCACTGCAGTCGAAAACTGTGGTCGCTGGGAGTCCGCCTGTCACCGTCTCCGCTTCTTCGAGAAGCTACGTGCTGTGTCCCCGTCCAACGGCAGGTATCTGGTGCGCAACGGGTCGCGTAGACCCAGGCCTTGAACTCAGTCAGTGCCACGTTCTGGTAAACATGTTATTGCCTTTTTAAGTCCCTACTGATTTACGTGCATTGTGACTGGTTAAAACGCTTTTGAGAGTCTCGTACTAAAACTTAGATAAAGATATTATTTTTCTATACCTACTTGAGTTGTGTCCTTTTGTGGTGTCGTTACTGCCTTATTGTGCATGGTCATAAATGCTTCACACACTGCCTCAGAGATAGGCCTAACTGCTCGTGCTACGTTACCACAGGGTTGAGCAAGGGTTATCAAAGGGGGTAGCCCACTTGCCCTGACTTAGGAAGAAGGGTCCCTATTTGGACATTGGCGCCAGCCATGGCCAACTAGAGACCCCCATTTCTAACAGCACCATTGTTGCCCCCTTGACAGAGCTGACTTCATGGAAGCAGCCCAGGAAGGTGATCTGGACCGATGCCTGCCAGACCGCGTTTGATGCCCTGAAAGCTGCCATGTGCACGGCACCCGTGCTCAAGGCGCCTGATTTCTCCAAAGAGTTTGTGGTGCAGACAGATGCTTCAGAGCATGGAGTGGGAGCAGTACTCTCACAACTGAACGACGAGGGTTTGGACCAACCCGTAGCTTTCCTTAGCAGGAGGCTACTTCCCAGGGAACAGAGGTGGAGTGCAATTGAAAGGGAAGCTTTTGCTGTGGTCTGGGCACTGAAGAAGCTAAGGCCCTACTTGTTTGGGACTCACTTCCGGGATCAGACAGACCACAGGCCCCTCAGATGGTTAATGCAGATGAGGGATGAGAACCCAAAACTGTTCTGTACCCTGTTCTGTACCCTACAGGGAATGGACTTTACGGTGGAACACCGCCCTGGTACAGAACACGCCAATGCTGATGGTCTGTCCAGGTTCTTCCGCCTTAGTGATGAGAACTCCCAAGAGGGTGGGTAGTTCTCCCCACTTTTCAGCTGGAGGGGACACGTGTTAGACCTGGCATCCTTGGCGTGGTTTCCAATGACTTTTTGCCTCTACCTCCTGTATTTTTGACACTGTGCTGGAATTCGTTTTTGCTGGTTTAGATGCTTTGGGCACTTTGCCACTGCTGATCACAGCCAAAGTGCAAGTGCTCCCTGGTTAAATTGTTACTGTAATTGGCTATCCATGATTGGTATATTTGCTTTACCAGTAAGTCCCTAGTAAAGTGCACTGAGTGTGGTGATTCAAATGCTACTAATGGGCCTGCAGCACTGATTGTGCCACCCACAGGAGTATCCCTAAAATGGTGTCTCAGGCCTGCCACTGTAGTGCCTGTGCGCAGTTTGTGAACTGCCATGTTGTCCTGGCCAGTGTACACACTTGCCAGGCCTAACCCTTCCCTTTTCTTACACATTGGACACCCCTATGTTAGGCCCAAGGTACCCCCCTGGGCAGGGTGCAGTGTATGTGAAAGGTAGGACATGTACTAGTGTGGGTAACATGTCCTGATAGTGAAATACTGCCAATTTCGTTTTTCACTATTGAAAGACTATCTTGCCCATAGGATAACATGGGGAATGCTGTGTAACATGTTTACCTGCATATCTTCCCATAGCATCAAGATAGAAAGTTGGAATCTGGTACCCCTGAACTCAGAATTTAATAACACATCTTTTAGTGAAGATGGTTTTTAAATTCTAAGTTTGGAAATAGCACTTTTAGAAAGTGGCTATTTTCTTGTTCAACCTTTCTGTGTGCCTCTGCCTGTTTGTGAATTGACTGTCTGGTTTGTGAGTCACAGGGGCTGGGGGTGGCTGCAGGAGTCTGGGTGAGTCAGCACTAGGCTGAATAGACCTAACTGCATTTGGAGTGGTGGGAGGAGTAGGACCTGGGTCTGAATAGGGCTGTGCCTGCCTTCCACAATGCTGGCTCCACCTCCTGCGGTCTGTCTGATGACCCTGGCCCACACTCACAAAGGAAGGAGAGGTGCCCTGGCAGAATGCACCCTGAACTGGTTTGGACTGGGTCCAGGACCCCACACACATGGTGAACAAAGACTTTTGGGGTATAAATACTAGAGCTGAAACCCCTGAACTTTAGAGCTACTACTTCCTGATCAAGAGGAATCCTGCCAACGAAGATCAGCTGAAGAGACTGAAGGAGAAGTACTGCCCAAGTGTGTCTAGGGCTGGCCTGCAGTTTGCTGTTTCTACTGAGGAGAGATCTAAAGGACTTTGCTGTGTGCTGTATCCCCTGCTTGAAAAAGGACTTTGCTGAGTGCTGTGTCCATCTGAAGAAAAGTCTCCAAGGGCCTGAGAAGAGCTGGCCTCCTGTTTCTGAAGTCCCAGGCACAAAAGGACTTCACCCCCAGCCTCCCTGAACTTCCTTGCTGGGAGTTCCAGTCTGCCAGGAGGGCCTGTAACTGTGTGTGAGGCCTCTCTTGCTGTTGGGAGCTGGAAGCGCGACGCAACGAGAGAAGCGTGACTCCGCCGCAGCAGCCGCTGTCGCATCATCGAGAAGCGTGTCGCTGCTGCCGCTGTTCGCCGCGGCAACACCGGAGAAGCGTGTCACCGTCACCGAGGGTGTCGTCGCATCACCGGAGAAGCGTGTCGCAGGGCCGTCGCATCGCTGAGGCAGCGCACCGCCGCTGATCGCCGCCGCATCACCGGAGAAGCGTGTCGCCGTCACAGAGGGTGTCGTCGCAACACCGGAGAAGTGTGTCGCAGGGCCTGTCGCGGCTCCGAAGATCACTGAGTTCGCCGCACGGCCGTTGGGCGTGCATGCATCGCATCTACAGTGTCGCATTGCAACAAAGACGCCATTTCATCGCATCGCACCGGATCAGCGCAACGCATCAAGGCGCCATTTTGTCGCACCGGAACCGGCGCGCAGGAAGAACAGACTCATCGCCTTCACTGCGCCCCTTTTGCTTGTTTTGCGTTACGCATCCCAGGTACTTTGAGACTGAAAGTGTCGCATTTCAGATCTACAAGTTTATTTTTGCAACAACCCTTCTTAAAGACATTCTACTGAGTTTTGTATATTGGATTTTTGTCGTTTTGGTCTTGTGTAGTTTAGATAAAGATACTTTATTTTTCTAAACTGGTGTGGTGTCCATTTGTGGTGTTTTCACTGTGTTACTGTGAGTGTTGGTACAAATACTTTACAAATTGTCTTTGGGATAAGCCTGTCTGCTCGTGCCAAGCTACCAAGGGGGTGAGCAGGGGTTATCAATCAATCAATCAATCAATCACAGAATTTGTAGAGCGCACTACTTACCCGCGAGGGTCTCAAGGCGCTGGGGAAAAAAAGGGGGGTGGGTGGGGTGCCGCTACTGGTCGAACAGCCAGGTCTTGAGTAGCCTCCTGAAGGTCAGCAGGTCTTGGGTCTGTCGTAGGCTGAGTGGAAGGGTGTTCCAGGTCTTGGCGGCGAGGTGGGAGAAGGATCTGCCGCCGGTGGTTGTTCTTCGAATGCGAGGGACGGTGGCGAGGGAGAGGTCGGCGGAGCGGAGCTGGCGGTTGGGGACGTAGAAGAAGAGTTGTCTGTTGAGGTAGGCTGGGCCGGTCTTGTGGAGTGCCTTGTGTGCGTGGATGAGGAGTTTGAAGGAGATTCTCCTGTCGACGGGGAGCCAGTGCAGGTTCCTCAGGTGGGGGGTGATGTGGCTGTGGCGTGGTACGTCGAGGATCAAGCGTGCAGAGGCGTTTGTATGCGTTGCAGTCGCTTGATGAGCTTGGCCGGGGATCCCGCGTAGAGGGCGTTCCCATAGTTGAGTCTGCTACTGACGAGGACCTGGGTGACTGTTCTTCTTGTATCTGTCGGGATCCACCTGTAGATCTTGCGAAGCATGCGGAGGGTGCTGAAGCAGGAGGAGGAGACTGCGTTGACTTGTTTGGCCATGGAGAGCGTTGAGTCGAGGATGACTCCCAGGTTGCGTGCGTGGTTGGTGGGTGTCGGGGCTGGCCACCAGGAGTCGTCCCAGGCTGAGGGGTTGGAGCTGAGGATGAGGACCTCCGTCTTGTCCGTGTTCAGCTTTAGTCGGCTGTTCTTCATCCAATCGGCGACGGCCTTCATTCCTTCGTGGAGGTTGGATTTGGCGGTGAGGGGGTCCTTGGTGAGGGAGAGGATCAGTTGAGTGTCGTCGGCGTAGGAGATTATGTTGAGGTCGTGCTGTCTGGCGATGCGTGCGAGCGGGGCCATGTAGATGTTGAACAGTGTCGGGCTGAGGGATGATCCCTGGGGTACGCCGCAGATGATCTCGGAGGCTTCAGTTCGGAATGGTGGGAGGCGGACTCTCTGGGTTCTGCCGGCGAGGAAGGAGGTGGTCCATTCCAGGGCCTTGTCTCGGATCCCTGCATCGTGGAGGCGTGCGCGTAGAGTGCGGTGGCACGGTAGTAAAGTGTGTATCCCCCTTACCCTGACTAGAAGCAAGGGTCCCTATTTGGACAAAGGTACCTACCTCTGCCAACTAGAGACCCCCAGTTCTAACAGGTGGTGATTGGGGTGTTTTGTTGGGGGTGCACATGTGCTGCTGCCACCTTTGAATCTGATTGATGATGGGCATGAGTGAAGTGACATGTAAACATGCAACATCTTATAGTGTGCATTACAAATACTTCTTTACAGAGTACATCAACAGCAACAAAAATTGAACAGTTCGCAGTTTGGGCAAAGCTTTTTGTACCTCACCACCCAAAGCTTTGACTGGGATGAAAAAGTGGGGATCTCTAAAAGGTACATAGCCAATGTAATTAAGGCAGTGCATAGCTGCCAAGGTTTGAGATTGCCAAGTGTGACATTTTCATAATTTCAGTGTAATTATGAGTGACATTCCAACGGCTATGAGTGACACTTTTTCGCAAGCAAAATCAAGCAATAAAGACTAGGAAAACATATAAATATCAGCAATCACACCCATTTGAGCAACAAGACACTCTTAGAAGATTTTAAAACTGCTGGAAAGCACCAGCAACTGAAGCATCTAGTGCCCTTCTAAGCTGATTGTACTATTAAGCAAAACGAGGACTCGGATCTGCACCACTCTCATTGACAGTGCGCGCTGTGCCACTACAAACAAAAGGACTTTTCTGTAAATTTCAGCAAAGTCAGTTATTGTAGTAGGGTCAGAATCCCCTGGGCTGGTACACACTCTCACAGCTGCAGGCAGCAGTCCGGCCCGCCAGTGGCGGTAATGACCCTTAGTCCACGGGATCATGATTATACCATAGCACACTGCACAGAGCACATAGCTGGCCAAAAGTGATGAGCAGCAGCAGCTATCTCTGCTACATGGCGGCAGCAGGCTCATAACGGCGAGTCAGCAGCCGCCAATGCTTGTGGGGCCGGGTGACCCTCAGAGAGACCGAGGCAAGCCTGCGGTGGTGCGAGCGGCGGTGGCTTGCTCATCGCCTCAGCTACCCCGGACCTTTTAATTATCTGAGATGATCCTGCCTCTGCCATGACTGTGCGACCCGTCCAACCGTCCAGTGAAAGCCGATGTTTGCGCGCATGAGCGAGGAGAGGAGGCAAGCTAAAAAAGCATAACTGCCACTCGCCTTGCCGCCTACGCAGAGAGAGTTAGGGATACACTGTTGCAATCACGTGACCTCACCAGGTCACGTGAATGCCGTGCTCCCCAGCCGGCCCGCAGCAGCTGTGCTAATAATGAATGCTCATTGCTGCAGGCAGCGCAGCAATGAGCCATTCACAAACAGACTTTTCACACTTAGACTACTACAATACACACTGCCAGAACAGCACGTGGTCTACGCTGCGTGGTCAGCTCATTAGGAGTTGGCCAGGGTGGCGATTTCGGTCCCGCTTATCTCTTCCTCTGCACCGGTGGTGGTGTCAAGGATGCGCTACAAATGCGTGACCTTGCATTTTTGTGCGGTGATGCGTACCGCCGCACAAAAATGCGTTAGTGTCCCGCCTGATGCGTGATACTTGGCAAACTTTTAATGCAGTAACTCCCTAGAAAAAAACCATCATCTGCCCTCCCTAAAAAATGTTCATGAATCTATTAAACTGGTAATGTTTATATATGTCTAAACTCATTTAAACATTGCAGTTAAGTTCTGTTACCATTTTGAAAATGCAATCAAATACATGATTGCCAAATACTATTCTGGTCAGACAGGCCTTACTAACGTGAAAGTTTCCACAATTAGATTATTAGAAATGGGGGAGGGTGGGTTAAAGAATATTTGGAGTCCCTTCCCTTTTGACACCTTCTCCCAGTCAAGATATAAATGACAAAAGATGTTAGTGATGGCCCATTATAGAGCGGCTTACTGTTACAATTTTTTCCAATGGAAACAAAGCACTGTTCTCAGCACAATGTTGCTTTTGGCCAGAGCCTGGCGCCTCCCCTGGGATCACTTGAAGCCGCCCCTAGGCCCCCCTGCCCCAGTTTGACAACCCCTGAAATAAGGACATAGCTTAAACATATAAACTACATTTCTGTCATTCCCTTAGTGTGCCACCCTACTAATATTTTGGTTCCTCTCTGAGCTTCTGTTTTTGCATCCAGATATATATAACCGACATACACGTAAATCCAGTCAGTACTATTGGTTGTGTCAATGGTTGTTAGCTGTTTCACTGCATTACCTATAACTAAGCTCATAACAACAGCCATACTAGAGTGCTAGTGGTTTGGCATATGGTTTGACATGCAAAAATTTAACGTAGTATACACACGTAGTGATTTACATGTGCGGATATACCCACAGGTTGACGGGTGGCGACTGCATGTGTCCACAGGGGATGTGTGGCTAACGAATGGAGGACACTCCCTAGGAGGTGGAGTGCCGGTATGAACTTTGATGGCTACCACCTGGTAAATATACCATTACTACTGTGTTGTATGTGTTACCTTTAGGGCAAAGATGCCTGGTGACATTTTAATGTTTTAAAGATGTCCTTACTGGTTGGCACTATCTTTCTGTTCTTTTCTTGTTTGTCAGTCACCCTTGGCTCAGAATAAAATACCAGTGAGGTGAAGACAGGCCCCGAGCCCTGATGAAATTGCCGCAAGGTATTTGGCAATGAAACATGTTAGCCTTTCCTAATTGAAGTGGTCCGAAACATGCTGTTCTTTTTTAAACTTGAGTGGGCGCACGGCATCCAATAAAGTAGGCTTATTTGCAAGTGAGTCACAACTCATTTTAAGCTTGGAGAAGCGAGTTTACCCTTTCTCTCACCACGGGGTCTAGTTGGGATAGAACGACACAAATACTCTTTGTGCATTCTTTCACATATCATTTTTTATCTTTTCTTTTTCTTCACCTCCTAAAATGAGCTTGACACTTTATTCATTTTTTCACGGTCACGAAAGTCACCAATGATGAAAAACGTGAGCAAACTGGTGAGTACCTACCAGCAGCTCCCTTGATGATGCTTACGTGAGGTACTTTCTGACCTTTCACTCATTTTTCTTCTTGTATACACTACCAAGCGGGGGTACAAGTGGGGTGGACTGACAAACAGTAAAAATTGGACACCCAGGTCTGGTCGCTATTGGCATTTTCTAGAAGCCAGTGTTTGGGCAGAGATATCAATATCCTGTCCCCAGGAACCTTGAACAGTTTTTTGTGTCCAAGCACAATCAGGTCTATTAGTTATATTGTAATAAAAATGAGTACCAACGATTTTCTTGTAAATAATATTGAAAATGCTTCAATTCTGGAAGTGTGAGATTGTGAATTAAACATTACTGAGGCCTTTTGAAGGGGTAGTTGTCTTCAGAGTGTCTCAATCACTCCTGCTATGTCCACTCTATCTCAGACATGTACACCCTTTTTCTCTCCACATCTCTATATCTTACACTTCATCTCTTTTCTATTCAGCATCCTCTTTTCGCTCTCTCAAAAATTCACTTCCTCGCATCTATTTCACTTCACCACCCCAACCACACAATGCATCTACTCACCTGCATTGTCTATCAATTTTGCTGTCAGTATTTGACAACTGTGTATCTCCTTCACACACACACTTGCATAGAATCACCATTGCAACCGAATGACCATTGCTATGTGTGCTCTGCAAAGTGGCCAGGGATTAGATGGCCATGCATTCTGACCCTCTGACAGGAACAGTCAGAAATTTGCACTGCTTTCAGCCTTAACTCCAGAGCTCTCAATTGTGGCCTGTTATAAACTCTTGGTGGCGAGTCAGTTCAAAGAATGCACCATACAAGAGTAATAGGCTGCACAAAAAGAAATACAGAAACACAACATTCTGGAAATAGCTAACACTCTTAGGTAATGCCACATTAAGTAAAACGTGAAATATAAACAGGAACTAAATCACTGACTTGGATTACCATAACATGTTTAACATTCATTGTTCAGACATTGGATCAGTGTTTTTGCCAGTTAAGTTAAAGACATGAATATTAGACCTGTCACTTTTTAATAGATACCGGGTGTGAGACCCAGAGGAAGCGGGCCCACATAAAGCCCTGTCACAACCCTACCACCCTCTAACTCACTAATAGCTCCACTATTAAGAGATGACTAATTCTGTTGCACTGTTTCTGGATAAGGTTAGGAAAATGAAAATCTGAACTGAAGTAGTGTGAAATGAGTAGACTTACTTGACAAGAATGATGAGTTTTATATAGGATTTCCAATTCAAATGAATTCTATGTAAAAAGGTGAAACCCTGTTGACAAATTATTCTACGTTAATATTTCTTTCCTTTAAAAGTAGATTCTATTCAGATGTGTCCATAAAAATCGTTCATAATAAATTTGATTTAATATCATTGGCTGATGAGGATGAAATATGACTCAGTGGTACAGAAATAACAAAAATATATTAAATACCACAAAATGGAAGTTTCACACTACAATGGGTGGTGCTTCTTTAACCCTACTCAAAAGCACGCTCGGTCTCATTTTCAAAAGGATGACAGATTAGGCAGAATGAAGCATCTTCATTTGAACGCGAGGGCTGCACATTACACATCACTACACCATTGGCAACCCAATGAACTATGCTACAAGCAGGGCTTTAAGTGGGCCGGGTCCTACCGGTATTCAGCACCGGTAGTTCTAAAAAGCAGGTGCTGAGACGGGTCTCTATCAGGCTTTCCATTTTTGCCCTCACCCTCAG
The DNA here is from genome assembly GCA_963921515.1 of Calotriton arnoldi. Classification (NCBI taxonomy): domain Eukaryota; kingdom Metazoa; phylum Chordata; class Amphibia; order Caudata; family Salamandridae; genus Calotriton; species Calotriton arnoldi. The sequence goes on from CAWUFW010009636.1 coordinate 268,734, forward strand.
TGTAAAAAAAATCTTAACTCTGCAGCAGTGCCACCCTTCACAGCCTTTGAGGTAACTTCAAAGAGACTCGTGATAATTTTTTCAGTCTCATCATTTCAGAACTGAAGTATTTTCAATATTCTATACAATGAAGCCATAGGCGTTGCTTATTTATCTTACACAACTAACAACCATTGGCAAAGCCAATAGTCCTGGCTTGTTGCAGGTGTATTGTTACTTGGTGTATAATATATCTGTATGCAATGACAGAAGCAGCGTAATACCAGTCGGAAGGCACACTATGCTAAGCACAGATTTTTACTGTGTATATTTTTAAGCCATGCCCATCACATCGGCCACGCCCCTTTGAGAGACCCCCTAGTTATTTCATTACACTTAAAGCCCTGGCTACATGCTAAATATAGGAGGTCCAACTCACAAAGCTCGGTATTTGAGCAAGTATGACTTACTCTTGTAGTACTCCTTGCTTACTCCTAGACTTGAGGACTACTACATAAGTCTTGAGGGGATGCAAAGGATAGCAGGCTACAAGGAGCGGGCAGTGACTATATAGAATAATTATTGACACAAAGCAAACAACGATCAGTGGCTCTGCCTTTTGCGAATGCACATCTATTCAGACTATTTTCCGGAAGAGAATTAGGTTGACGAACAATGCGTTGTGGTGCTCTCAAGGTAATAAACCCACCAGCAACTCGGAGGGTGTACACTCTAGAGAAAAAGCTATATAGAAGCCGGCAGCGGAGCGTGTGCCTTTAAACTGCCGTCAGCTTTACCTCCCTCGTCGGAGGTGGTTATGTAATGAAATAAAACACGCAGAAGCACATTGCGCAGGAATCCCTTCCAATGAAACGTCATTGTAACGCACAGAGGCGCGTGACGGGGAGGCCAGAGCGCGCCACACATGGAGCCTCAGACACGAACGTCGCCTTCATCTGTTCACTGGAATTCCATCTGAGCCTTGAACTGGCTGGTGCAGTCCCTACCGTGCTTTTCGCTAGTGCTGCCTTGCCCAGCATCGAAGCAGCATCAGATTTTGATCAAATATATTTGATTGAGAAGAAAATAAAATGAGTCTTTTCTATAAACAGAGCGGGCGGCGCGCATTGTAGTGCTCTTGAATAGTGTATTAAGAAACCACATTGAAGGCGCCCACTGCCCTCATTTCAGACGGCGCGAGCACCGGAGGGTGTGCCCCATTACCGAATACACGTGGAGGGCACGCGTGCGACCGGGTCACGGCTACGGCTACGTGCGTCAGCGGGTGCGCACGTGCTCAATTGTATGATTTAGCAGAAGACAAACAAGTTTCCCCAACTGTATAATTTGTTTGTATTTATGTATACATATAAGGTGTGTATAGAGAGCGAACCCAGGTAGAAGGCTAAAGGCTTGTTCAAAATAAGGGTTGGGGATTGCAAGGTAGGTGTTATGGGGGTGGCGACAGGAGAATAGAGGTTCTGAGGGTCATGAGCTGGACAGTGAGGGACAATTTGGAGACACTGGGGGTGATCCGATGCCATGAAAAGGTAAGCTGGTAAGCAGCCTTTCAAGGAATGAATTTGGGAGGGTTGAGAGGCTGTGGGTGTGTGTGAGGGGGGGGGGGTCCAATTCACGGTGGACTGGTGGAGCACTCGGTGCGAGTTTCTTGTTAAATGGGAGGCCGCGCACAAAATGCAATTCAAGTTAATAAATACGTTTCAGTAAGTGCGAGAGGGCAAGGGGCCCTGTGCTTCCTAGTGGGATAATACGGGGGTCTTTTGGCACGGGGCACATTTGAGCCGATTCCAGGAACCGACTGCCGAACCCAGGGTTGGTGTAGAGGAGTACGGGACTGTCAGCCGCCAGATCTGCCGGGGCCCACCCCGTGCCAGCACCCACAGGCGGGTGGGAGCATCTCCGCTTACAGCCTGCTCATGCATTATGTGCAACTCACAACTGACGTAATTATTACTCTGAATACACCAGTACTCAGTAAAGGTAGCCTGCGCACGAAGCTCTCATAGCGACGCTCTGAAAGATTATACCATCGATATAAGGCAGCTGGGCGATTTCTATACAATATTTAGTTTGTTGGAGTCACTCATCTCCCGTGGGAACTGTGCACCCGTAGCAGGAACTTCAATAAGTTTCCAGCGTTTTATTTATTTATTTTATTTATTTTAATTTTATTCTGATGGTTTTATATAGCGCTAGCTCCACCCGAGGGTATCAGAGCGCTTTACATTTGCATGGTAATAAACAGGAAAGAACAACAGTTGTTATGAGGAAACAATTATACAAGGTGGTCTAAAAGAGTATAATGAAAAATATAGAGTACGTAGTGAGAAAGGGAAGAAGAGGAAAGTCAACCAATCAGTAGAACAAAGGGCTCGGAGGTCATACTAGTGCGGGGGGATTGGGTAGGTGAGAGGGGTGGGATGGGAAAGGATGGGCTGGGAGGGGAGGGGAGAGGGATGTGGAGGGGTCAGGAAGGGGGTGTGTAGGTGCGAGAGGGAGGGGTGGTGCATTAAGGAAGGAGTGGGAAAATAGCTTTTGAGAGAATCTATTACATAAAGGCGCGTTTTTCCCTACACACGAGCTGAGATTATCCCCGATGCATTTGCCCTCATGTGAAAATAACACAATCACTTTATGCACCATTCTTCATTTTATTTCAAAAATAGTAGAAAGGTTTAGAAATTATGCATTCCGGACATTACCCGGTATGAATGACACTCGTTCGACAGTTCGTCAAGTGCTCCTTCTTTTTAAGACATAAGGTAAAAGTTCACCAACAGAGGCAGCTGGCATTGCTGCTCAGCCTGTCCCGTCGGAAGGTGACTGCAGAAGCGCTTCGAAGGCTTGTGTCTTCATTGCAACTTGGCAGCCACAGCTCCATCAGAAAGAGACTGAGACAGGAATACATTAAACACCCCGAACCTCTTTTCAAGATATGTTAAATGCAACAAAACAGCATAAACTAAAGAGAACCACCTGAAACATTCCCTAGCCTCCCTCCCATGGTCAAATATGAATGTGAAAATATATCAACTCCGAACCTGGACAAGGTTGAAGCACTCATGCAAATAAACAGCTAGCATACAGTAAAATAGGTGAAGTATACCTCCTTGTCATTCCAGCTGACCAGTTGCAGCTGGGTTTTACTGAATTCAGTTTCATAGTTTTTTGAACACTTGATTTTATATGCCCCTCAGAAAATACAAAGGCCATTCGATGGGTTAACTAAAAATACCATGTGAACCAATAAACGCCAGTAGACACAAAGGAACAGTTCTAAGATGCAACTGAGATCAACTGGAATGTCCCCCTTAGCACTTCAGTAAATGTCCTAACAACCATATGCCAGTAACTGGACCCAGTCTAAACCATTTGTAACTGGCAAACTGGAATTTCCACCTTGGATATCCACACAAACCTTTTTAAGATTGAGGTGATGCCATGTTCATAAACATAATACTGCATGTATAACATATGCCACCTGGAGGGCCACTGCACTAAAGGAGCTAGCCGTGGCAGTGCCCGGGTGTCAGGAGGGCTCATCAAACAGGGTGAACTTTGGCTTGAACTTGCCAGGCACGTTCCTCCTCTTCACAGTGTTCCTTGGTGAGAAGAAGACATTCCCCAGGGTACTTGCATTCTCGTCCAGCTGCCTAGCGGTGCAGTTGGGTGTGGGCACTCTGACCGTGTTCCCAAACTTGGAGTAGTCCACTGAGTAGCTGCCGTCTTCCTCTGCCACAATGGGCACAAAGCGCTGGCCCCAGAGGATCTCATCGGCCAGATAGGAGGTACGTGCCTGGGTGGTGATGCCAGTGGTCTCTACCACCCCTTCCAGGATGACAATGACTTCCAGGTCCTCATGGTGGGTGAGGCAGGTTGGGGAGAGATCGTAGAGGGGGCTGTTCCTGTCGATGTTGTGGCAGATGATAAGCGGCGATACCAGAAAGATGCCGTTCGTGTCCACTGGGTTCTCGGTCTGGATGTCGATCTGGTTCAGGGGCACCACCTCCCCCTCAGCACTGGAGGTCTTGCGCACCACCTGCATACGGATGGTGGCGCTGATGATCATGCTCTTGCGCAGGTCGCCCACGCGGAACATGAAACAGAGCTTGCCATTGCGAAGCGCCACAACGGCGTGTTTGCTGAAGATGAGAGTCTCAGCGCGCCGATGGGCCTGCGCCGTCTTCATGAAGATGCAGCCCATCATGATGGCGTTGATGACCAAGCCCACAATATTCTGCACAATCAACACCAGGATGGCGACAGGGCATTCCTCAGTGATCATGCGTCCACCAAAGCCGATGGTCACCTGCACCTCGATGGAGAAGAGGAAGGCAGAGGTGAAGGAGTGGATGCTAGTCACACAGGGCACAAAGCCCTCCTCTTGGTTGTCCAGGTCGCCATGGGCAAAGGCCAGCAACCACCAGATCATAGCAAATAAGAGCCAGGTGCAGAGGAAGGACATGGTGAAGATGAAGAGCGTATAGTGCCACTTGAGGTCCACCACCGTGGTGAAGACGTCCATGAGGAAGCGCCCCTGCTCGCGGATGTTCTTGTGCGCCACATTGCAGGTGCCATTCTTGGCCACAAAGCGGGCGCGCCGCTCCTTGGCCTGGTAGCGGTGGTCTGAGATGTCCTCGGCCAATCGGGTGGTCAGCACATACTCCTCCGGGATGATACCCTTCCTGGACAGCATAGCCATCCCATACTAAAGTTCTGCAGAGCAAGAGGTCCTGAGTGGAGCAATTTTGCGGGAAACAAGGAGGGGGTAGTGTGGCTCGACAATGGATTAGGGCAGAGGGCAAAGAGGTAGTATACAGGAAGAGGTAGGTGGCAGCAGAGAGTCGAAGCAGAAAATGGTTGTGCTTTGTTGCAAGTCCAGAAGCACGTCAGAGCTCGGGGAACAGCGCAGGATTTCGGTTAAACACAGAACTCCGAAGCACGGTAGAGGGCTCACCCGGTGCTGGAGGTCGTGGCTCTGTGTGGGACGGAAGGAACACAGAGAAGGCGGCAGAGCTTCCTGGCAGCCGGAACAAGAGCTACAGGCAAGAGGCAGGGCCCAGGGACCGGCGATTTGGCTTGGCGTAAGGAAAGGTTCCGGAAAGGTCCCTGAGGCAGGCGGCGGTTCCCCGAAGCCGGCGGCACGGCCTCCGGACACCAGCAAGGCACGGTACCGGGACAAGCAGGACAGCGGGCGGCGGGTCTCTGGTCCTGCCCCACTCGAGTGCCCCCTGCCCCGGAGCCGGGAGGCTATCCGCGTAAGTGAAGAACAGCGGCAGCTGCAGTGGGGGAAGGAGAGGGCGCATCCAGCCAGGTCAGCACCTCCGACACACGAAGCGCAGAAGACCAGAAGTTACCACCGCGCGACAGAAGGTGGAATTAAATCCTGAATAGAAGGACCGTTCATGTTTTATCCCAAAGCCAATACAATATCCGAGGTGGTGTTGCTTTGCCGTCAGGACGGGTGCAGAGAATAAAGAACAAGGACACCAAGCTCGCGATGCAGCGTTCCCTTGTTCTGTTAGTGTGCACTGAATCCACAAGAGGGAGCTCCGAGCCTATATATAAAAAATGACAGCATCTTCTAGACAGTTCAGAGAGGACATATGTGTTCAAGCACCAGCGCAGACTGAGCGCAGCCACCTCCAGTCCTGCTGCTGGCTGCACCATTCATGAGTGGCCCAGTACAGAGACACCTCACTTTTACAAACATTACGCAAACAGCCAGAGGAAAGACACGTCTACGTTTGCACATTAGGAGATGGCCATGGACGGACACCATAACGAAAGATTTTACAGCACAATCCCTGACTCGTAGATTGTTCCCATCTTGTAAATTTAGCAAAGGACAAAGAGCTCCACGCTCGAGCATTTAATTTGCACATACGCCTTTTGTGCATCCTTATTGTTCGCATCTCTGTTATGTGGGGGGAAATTAGCTCTCAATGTAAGTTTTAGTGGCTGTTCACAGCCTTTTAGTGCTTTCTAGCCGATGAGAGGCAACTTAAAATTGCACTGCGATTAGAATAAATACACACATTTGCCAGAGAGGTGTAGTATGGCTTTATACAGCCATTAAAGAGAGTGAAGCGTCAACAACGGGTCACGCGTTGTTTTCAGGTTAGTTACCCGATATACATTCATCTCGGAGTAACAATCTTGTAAAAACAATAACATTGGAACAACTAAAATTGTGAAGTGTACAGATGAGCATTAGGGCATGGGGGCAAAGGTAACTAATTATAACCAAGTAATTATTAGTAAGGGAATAAAGCTAAATGTAGTTAAGGGTAAAATAGCTTTTAGAGGAAGGGAAAATGTTATGTTAACTAGATTTATATAGCGCGCAGCTGCCCCAGCAAAGAGGCGTCCCGGCGCTGCCAGCCACAAAGAGTAGCAGGGTAAAGGAGAAACTAGTAAGTAACAGGAAAAAAGAGCAGGCGGCCTAAGCTGGCGGAAAGAGGAAGGTTTTAATTGCTTTCCTGAAAGCCAACAAGTGATTTAAGCAGCGAATCTCAGGGGGCAGAGAATTCCATAGCTTAGCGGCCATGTAGTGGAAAGATCGACCACCAGCCCGGACACGCTTCACCCGGGGGACAGTGACAAAGTACTGCCCCGAGGATCGCAGCTCGCGCGTGGATACGTAGGGGGTTAACAAATTGGCAAGGAGGCTGGGTGAAGCTAGTTTCAAGATCTTAAAGGATAGACAAAGTGCCTTAAATTGGATCCGTTTGGCCACCGGAAGCCAGTGAAGCCGCCGAACCGGCGTCAGTGGCGGAACAGTGACGTGGGAGCCCTAAGAGGGCTCTGGCAGCCGCATTCTGCACACGCTGTAGTCGCATTACCTCAGCCTGATTGGCTCCTAAGAGGAGCGAGTTAGCGTAGTCCAGTCTGGATAGAATAGCAGACTGGACAATCAGCTGGCGTGTAGGCGGGTTGAAAAACCTCAACAACGGCTTGAGACCCCGCAGGAGACCAAAACAAGTGCCCGCGACTTTTTTTGTATGTTCTTGGAAGCTGAGGGTGGAATCCATCCAAACCCCTAAGTTCTTGACCGCCATCTTAGGGGTGGGGGTGTCTCCAAGCACACTTGGCCACCACTGCTCATTCCAGAGATTCCTGTCCTTCCCTACCAACAGTACCTCCGTTTTAGTGGCGTTCAACTGAAGGCAATTAGAGGTCATCCACTCTGAATGTACGGGTGTTTCCCCTATAACTTCATTAACAAAAAAAGAAAATTCCAAGAGTTAATTTTTCACAATAATAATTATCCAAGGTCTCTAAAATAAATAAAAAGAATGGAAGTCTGGTATTGATCACTCCAAGATTACTCATCCAAGATAGATGGCCATATAAAGTTATGGGCGACCTGGTGGCAGTTGCTTTATATATGGGGTAAAGTATACCCTGCTGTACATTAAAAGGATATTGCAAGTCACCAACGAGTTCTATGACCATATGGAGGAACGAGACTGAAGGACGAGTTCATTTATAAGGTTATGGAATTCGAAGGTGACTTGCAAAATCACTACAATGTACAGTTCGTGGTCTTTTATTCCTTATAATACCACCATCACCCTCCCACAAACTGCTTAAATCCTTGGTATTTCACTAAAAGTCAAAGTCAAAATATATTTTATTCGTACTTTAGCAAGAAATCCATAAAAGCACAGCAAACCAAATGCATACATTTTAAACTCTTGCCCATAACCAGCGTAAAATATTATGATGTAATAAAAACACAATATATTACAAAATCGACATAAAATTATACAAAACTTGCATATATATTGATTACTTTAAAAATCACACTCATGACGGTATATGTTATTTGTAGGCGTAATAAATACTAAACACTCAGGGGCATATTCACAAGGACTTATCGCCGAGTTATCGCCACCTTAGCGCATCAAAAGTGGAGACAGATTTATCGCCCCATTCACAAGCGGGTGCAAACTGCAGACATCGCCAGTATACCCGCGATAACTGCCGCAAATTTTATCCCCACGGGTGACACCACCAACTAACCCTAATGAGATGCAGAGTAGGCGTTCCTGTGCAAAAACCCACGAAAACACCACTACACCACTTTCACAACGAACTGCCAGATCCGCGATGCGAGTCAAAACCACGCGATAAGTCGCAGTGGCAGCAGGTATTTAACACCTGCCTCTTGCTGGTGTTAAGTAGGACGACTACCTGCAGTAGGCAACGGAGCCCCGCACACAGCCACACCCGAAGAACAACCGACGCCATGGAGCTACTCATCATGCAGCTTGGAGCCCCAACAGGGCCACAACACCCACCGCCACCACCCCCAGGACCCGGACCGGCACCCCCCCCCTGGACCACCACAGAGGCAGCGCAGAGTAAGACAGCGGACCTACCGAAAACGCACTAGTCTCACAGACCTAACGCCCCAGGAAGTCATTGCCCACTACAGGCTCAAAAGGACAACCATCCTCCGCATCATGACCCACATCGGCCACAGGCTGACGGTCCCAACACAGCGGACAACCAACATCCCTCCGCAGACAAAGCTGCTGGCTGTGCTGCACATGTTGGCCTCTGGCACCTTCCAACCAACAACGGCCAGAGTCGGAGGAGTCTCACAGCCAGCCCTATCAAAGTTCCTCACACCTGTCCTGGATGCCATCATCAGCTTCATACCCCAGTACCTTCACTTCCCCCACACTGCGCAGGAACAGCTGGAGACCAAGCAAGGCTTCTACGCCATTGCTAGATTCCCACACGTGTTGGGGGCCATTGACTGCACACATGTCCTACTTGTGCCCCCTGCAGACACTGCAGACATCTACCGCAACAGAAGGCACACGCATTCCATCAATGTGCAGGCAATAGTGGACCACCGGGGAATGTTCACCAATGTCGTCGCAAACTACCCAGGCAGTGTGCACGATTCCTACATCTTCCGACAGTCCATCATCAACCAGCGCTTCCAGGATGGCACCTATGGAAATGCACTGCTCGTTGGTAAGTACCAAATCAACACACCACACACCTCAAAGCCACCATCACACAACGCACAACTGTGGGAATGCACACGTGACCAAACCACATACAACATGTCAATCAACATGCCCACCTACCAGACACGACAACACAACTCCATTGGGATCCGGGGCTTCCCATGTACACAAGCCAGCTATATCATGGCACCACAGCCACACAACAGCTGAACGTGTGGAGAGGCGGAAAGCAGGCATATGCGGAGGAGGCAAGTGACCCATGAATGGGAATGTACACAACAAGTGTGGCGTGAATGTGCTGGACAGACCTGGGTATGCAAACCACAGATATGTCCATGCAGACATTAACTGCTGGTGTCTGAAGAGTAGTGAACAGTGGACGCAACCATGTCACCCCAGGCTGTGGGTTAGATCACGGAAATGTCGCTCGCTGCGTCCCCCCCTGTGTGCGTGAGCGTAGTGGGTTGGCCCGGCTTATGCCAGGCCTGCGCAGGGGTGTGGATAAAAACACTGTGGCGCTGAGCGTGGTGCTCTCCCGGAATGGCCAACGTCACTGCCAGGGTGGCGCCTCTCAGTCCACCACGAGGCCGACGCCGTGAGCAGCGGGGCCTGCGAGCCTCTGCGCCTGCTGCACCCCAGGCCGCTGATACCCAGTCCCGGCTTGCCCGCCCCAGCGCTCCAAGGCCGCACTGCTCACCTGCCGAAACCGTCGTGTGTCAAAGAGGGCCCACCACGTGCCGGTGCTAGCTCCAAGACCCATGCCCGCGACCTTGGCAGCCTCCTCAGACCATTGCTGTCCTCCGTGACACAGGCCCCCAGGAGTCCTCATTCGTTGACATACTCCACCGCTGCAACCGGCCTACACTGCAGTCCAGTATGTCCCACATCTAGAACTGAGTCTTCATTAATCAATGGTAGAGTTCATGCCAGTGAACGCAGGGAGAGGAGTGAGAGAAAGATGCGTTTCAGTCCGGTGGAAACACGGATCACCGTTACGGAGGAGGTCGACCACTAGCAAGGACTGACCTGGTGCCACTAACCCTGTGCGCTGTGAGTCACCGTCAGCCTCCGGCAGAACATTGTTGGTGTCTGGGCCTGTGGCCTGGGGGTTGTCATCAGCAACTGGCAGGTACGGACTTGGTGTTTGGCATGAGTCTGTGGCATTCATATCCGCCATGTTGCCGGACACAGCTGGTTTGTGCCTTCTGCATCGTGCCCTGGGGGTACACCTCCCACTCTCCCCCGAGACACTCTGTGAAAACCACCTTTGATACATACGAGACCCTGCTCTGCCCTCATGACCCTACCCCAGTATCCCGCAAGTCAGCGTCCCGTGGCGTTAGGCCCGTGTCGGCCGCTGTGCATCCGGGGCCACTAACTCTGTGCAACTCAAGTCATGGTCCCTTGCTGTTCGAACATTGCATTCCTGAGTGCCTAATGACTGTTGAAGTTGTTGCCAGGCCCAGCTACTCCCTGAGGGCTGGCTTACACTCACCCCACACACAGCCAGCACAGGCGTCACTGGACTAGTGGGCCTGCCAACACATCATGCCGAACCAAGTATTGACTCTTTTCTCTCTGCAATGTCACAGGTGATCAAGGATATGCACTCGGCCCTTGATTGATGATGACACCCCTCCGAGACCCGAACACACCCGCCCAGAGGCAGTACAATGCGGCCCACATACACACCAGGGGCATCGTGGAACGCTCATTCGGCATGTTGGAGTCACGTTTCAGGTGCCTGGACGTCACAGGTGGAAGGTTCCTGTACAGGCCAGACATCGTGTGCAAGATGATCGTTGCATGTTATGTGTTGCACAACATCTGTGTACGCACCAATGCCCCATGGATCCAAGTTCCAGAAGTACCGGACGATGATGAGGACGATGGGGCAGGTGGCCCACATCCCACTGCAGCTGCGGCAGGAATAGCCCGTAGGAACACCCTCATTGCCAATTTCTTCACATGAGCACGTCACATTGTGGCCGTCCCTGGCAATCATGGGACAGTACAAAATGTCCACAAGCACAGCATGTGTGAATAAAAAATATTTGCAGGTTACAGGTTGTACTTGTACATTGTCATGTCACAGTTTCCTGCTGTGCCAGATGTGATTGGCCATGTTGTGCACATATGCGGCACCAGTTGTGTCCTGTGTTCTGTTGTGGCGGTGTTGCTGTTTGTACCACGATGTTGTCAATGTCGAGGTGCACTTATTCTTATGTGCGTATGCTGCATGGTGGGTGAGTCGCTCCTGCGGCTCTGATTTGGCTGCCACTTATCCCTTTTATGCGGTGTGCCTTTCAGTTCTGTGCTTCCACAGTGCTGAGATGTTGCAGACTTGGGTAACTTGTGCTCTTTGTCGAGTTGTGACTCTTGGGCATGGTTTGTCCGCAGATGTGTCGTTGACGTCAGGGGTTGTTTGTGCAGGTGGTTGTGGCCGAGTGTGACCTGCTCCTTTCCGGTTGTGGCCAGCACTCAGCCACCTCAGTGTCGTGTCGTGAACATTGTCATGATGATTGGACTGCAGCCATGCTACTCGTCATGTGGTGTCTCTTGCATTGTCAGTGTGGCTGACGTATATGCATGTTTGCTGTGTTTCGCACGTGTGCATGTGTTGGCTGTGTGATTGTTGATGTGTTGGGTGGGTGCCCCTTTGGGCACATGGTGTACGTGGGACTACTTGGTGTTTGTGTGTGTGCTGAAGTGTTCCCGTCGGATCAGGGACATGATCCTGAGTCATTGTGGGTGTGCAGTGTGCTCTGCTTAATTGTGCATGTGTGCCATTGTGCCCATCTCCCCCGTCCCCCCACTCCCTGGTCGGTACGCACCCTGTTGATGTAGTGTCGGGTCATGTTGGGCAGTGTCCGGATCCCCAACTCCTGTCACCGTCTCCCGACTGATGACTGTGGCCACCATCTTCTCCATGTCATTCAGCTCCTGGTGTTCTGCTGGCCCCCCTCCTCCGAAGTGCGTTGCTGCTTTCATGTTGGCAGCGAGTTTCTGCTTGGTTTTGCCATTCACATCAATCCAGCATCTCTTGTCCTCTTCCATTGACCTCCTCGGCGCTGCGACGGCATTCACATGGTCCGGGATGGTGTGCCATCTTTGCCTCTTTGTTGCCAATGACACGTTGGAGGTGACGTACAATTGGTGGTGGTGTTCTATCTCATCCGTGACGATAATCGTGTTTTCCTGCAGACTTTACCCCGTCTTCCTCTTCTCATTGCCCTTCCACAACCCCTGGATTCCTGGGTGTTCCTCCGTGGGAATTGTGGGGTTCATGTTGTCCTCTGCAGTCGGTCAGGGTGCATCCGTGGTACTCCGCAGTTCATTTCCTTTTTAGTGGCATTTTCCGTATGCTGTTCTTGTGCTTTTTCCCGCATTACGCGTGGGTATTGCTGGCCTCTCGCTGGTTATCACTGTTTTCTTATCGTGTTTGGGCCCATCGCGTCTTTTTACGCGTTGGGGTTTGTGTTTTTATCGCCGTCGCGGTGGTTGTATCGCGGACATTGGCCGCTGTTTCGGGAGGCTATCGCATGGTACCGCCGTGTTGTGAATTCCACGTTAACACAGGGTTATTTTCCCGCGATAGACTACGATGTGTATAGTTGCGTTAACATTTTTTGGAGATGTTTAGCGCACGTTCTTGTGAATATACCCCTCAATGTGTGCTCTTGAATGGGAAAATAGTCGTTAGAGTGCAAAAGAATTGTAAAATGATATAAACGATCGGGACTCTTAAATAAAGAAAATAATCATTGAGGGCACAGCAGAAGGAGTTAATTGAAAACCCTCCAGCTAGTAAAAGAGCTTACTGTAAACCCAATGATCAATTTGGGGCTACACACGGGGCCTTACATATTAGTTTATCTAAGGAAATAAGCATAAAGAACTGGGCCCATGTTCAATCTGCAACATAACACAGCCTATCTAGGTGCCCTAATGATTTGTGCCTCCTGATTGCGTTCTTAATATAGGTTATAATGGTGTGACGTGTAAACATCTGGCAATTTCCTAAGAAAATCAAAGGCCACCTGATAACAAGTGATACCCTGGGATAAAAATAAGGGGCGGAGTACTCTTCATCAGATGTCTTTATAAAATCTGCAGAACAGCATGCAATGCATAGTATATTGACCAGCTTTTTTGTCGCATGGGCACTTGGGTAAATTTGATGTCCATGCCTTTGATTTAGGAAATTCAACAGTTTGGTGGATTAATTGGAAGCATAGTCTAGTCAAGTAAAATCTGTCCTTATTATTATTCATGTTATGTTATGTTACGGATATTTATTAAGCGCACGATTACCCAAGGGTGTCCTGGCGCTAGTTACCTATCCGTCATGCTAGCGTGGCACCGGCAGAATTACTTATCAAACAACCATGTTTTCAGCCCCTTCCTAAAAGCTAACAAGTCTGTTGCGTTTCTAAGGTGAACCGGGAGGTCGTTCCAGGCTTTGGCTGCCTGCCCCAAAAACGAAACCTCGGTCACCCCACGTCGCCTTTTTTGTTGATGGGACACTAACAAGCTTAGCTCCAAGCGAACGTAAATTTCTTTTCGGTATGTACCATTTAAACTGTTTTTGTAGGTACTACGGTCCTACTCCTTGGAGTGCTTTAAAAACAATACACAGGGACTTAAAACGCACTCGGTTCCTCACCGGGAGCCAATGTAGTTTTTTAATTCCTTTAGAAATTGGGGAAAACTTAGGCGTTCCCGTGAGTAGCCTTGCCGCCGCATTTTGTAGCCTTTGAAGTTTATTCATAAAACGTTCCTGGATGTTTAAGTAGAGACTGTTACAATAATCTAGCCTTGATAGGACTAGTGCGGTAACCACCGTTTGCCTGCTGTCCGCTGGTAGAAACGGTAGTATTTTTTTCACTGTTTTAAGGACATATGCTGTTGAGGAGGAAACTGCGTTTACTTGGTCCCCAAAATTCAGTCTCTCATCTACTATTACTCCCAGGTTTTTCACTTTTTTCACGGGTATGGGGAGAGGGCCCATAGAAGTCGGCCACCAGTTTGGGGTCCAAAAGTTGGCGTCATTCCCAAATAGTATCACTTCCGTCTTGCCTGCATTTAGTTTTAGGCAATTTTTTGCCATCCAACTGCCCACAGATTCCATACAGTCCTGGAAGTGCCTATCTATACCCACCTCCTGTCCTGGAAACAGAGACACCACAATTTGGGTATCGTCCGCATAGGAGGTGAGACCAAAACCAAACGTACTGATGATGGGAGCCAAAGATGAGACATATACATTAAACAATGTGACTGACTGACTGACTTATTTATTAAGCGCACGAATGCCGAGGCGTCTTGGCGCTGGGTGAAAGAATGCTGGGCACACTGATTAAACTGCCGGTTTGGGAAAGAGCCAGGTCTTTATTTGCTTCCTAAAAATAGTCCTATTTGATTGTAGTCTGAGCTGTGCGGGGAGTGCGTTCCATAGCTTGGCAGCTTGGTACGAGAAACCCTTGCCTCCCCATCTGACTTTTTTTATCTTGGGAATCAAGATCAGACCTGTATTCGATGATCTGAGACAGCGTTGAGGAGAGTACCGCTTGAATAGCAGCTGCAGGTCAGCAGCTCCTCCACCATACAAGGCTTTGTGTACAAGGCAGAGGGCCTTGAAATCCACTCGCTGCCGAACCGGGAGCCAGGGGAGCAGTTTAATGGTGGCTGAAGTAGGGTAATGTTTGGGAAGACCATAAAGCCGCGTTCTGAATGGACTGTAGTTTGGCAATCTGGCCCTTGTCTGCTCCCAGGTAAAGGGCATTGCCGTAATCGATTCTGGAAAGAATCAAAGCCCCGATTACCGTTTTCCTCATGGTTAAGGGAATGAACCGAAGGATTTTGCGCAAGTTTTTCAGCATGTAGAAACAAGCAGATGACACCTGATTAGTTTGTTGGGCAAATTTTAGATTGCTGTCAAACATAAAGCCAAGATTCCTGGCCTTTGTTATGGGACTGGGGCAGTTCCCAGCCTCAGTGGGCCACCATACTTGGCTCCAGATTGAAGGCTTCAGCCCAAATTCCATCACCTCCGACTTTTCCGTGTTGAGCTTTAAAAAATTAGAGCTCATCCATTGCATAACATTCTTTAGGCAATTCCTGAACCTAGCCGCCGTCTCATCCACACCTTGGGTTACTGATACCACAATCTGTGTATCGTCTGCATATGATACAAGCATCAGACCATGATCTCTTATTAGTCTGGCCAGAGGGGTAATGTAAAGGTTAAACAAAGTGGGAGACAACGCGGATCCCTGCGGGACACCGCACGGGAGGCCGAATTTTGCAGACTTGAGACCATCCCAAACTATCAGTTGTTCGCGAGATGTCAAAAAAGATGTCTATAGGGTTAGAGCCGACCTCTCAATGCCTGCCGCCCTCAGCCGTTGCGTCAATACCTCGTGGTTAACAGTATCGAACGTGGCTGATAGGTCTAGCAAGATGAGGACGGCTCTTCCCCCACCATCCATCACTCTACGAATCTCTTCGGTGGCCATGATAAGTGCTGACTCAGTGGAATGTGGGGCTCAACGATGACCCTTGAGGGACACCACATGGTAAGACGAAGGGTTTTGATTGGAAATCTCCCAGGGATACAATTTGTACTCTGTCTGTTAAAAATGACTGAAGGAGTTTCCATGCTTGCCCCTGGATCCCACATGCCCTTAACCGGTCCATCAAGCGATCATGATGGACCGTGTCAAAGGTCGCAGAGAGATCCAGTAGGATCAAGGTGGCTTTCCCTCCTTGATCCACTGCCTTCCTGATCTCATCCGTGGCTTTGATGAGGGCTGACTCCATACTATGTCCCTCTCTAAAACCATACTGGGTGGGATCCAAGGTTTGGGACTCGCAAAGAAAAGCACTAAGTTGTGTGTTCATGGCTTTTTCTATCATTTTGGCAGGTAAAGGGAGCCTCGAGATCGGACGGAAGCTATTGGGGTCCTTAGAATCCAGACTGGGCTTTTTCAGGAGGGGCAGAATTGAAGCCACCTTCCATAATTTGGGAAAGTATCCTGTTTCGAACATTGCGTCAAAAATAGGCAGAAGTGCAAGGGTTACTGGTTCCAAGGCTAATTTGGCCACTTCAGCCGGGCATGGGTCAAAAGGTGACCCCGAACTTACTGCCATGAGCAGGCTGCGAGTTTTATCCATTGATAGTGGCTCAAACTTGTCCAAAGTATAGGGGAACACAGTAAGAGAATTGTGTTCCTCTTTAGCTATGGCCCACCCCGCTGCATTTGGATCGTTGAACAACGAAAAGATGGTCTCCACTTTATTCAGGAAGAATTTAGCTAAGTCCTCGCAGAGTTCCTGACTAGACTGAACCTTAGCTGGGTGTGGTGAAGCCAAACTGGAAACAGTCCTAAAGAGCTCTTTTGTGGAGTTTTTTGCCAAATCAATTTGGTTGGCGAAGAACCTTTGTTTGGCCGTAAACAGTAGTTGTTTATAGTTCACAAGGCTACTTTTATAAGCCTTCTTCTCTGTTTCCATATATTCTTTCCTCCATCTCCGTTCAAGTCGTTTACATTTCAGTTTTTCATATCTTAGTTCATCCGTAAACCATGGAGCGGAGGGGAGTGCTCTTCTGGGAAAGAGGGTTTTTACTGGAGCTAGATTGCCGCAAGCTCTCTCCAACCATTCCGTGTATGCAATAGTCCCTTCCTCCGGCCCCACACACCTTTGGTCTGTGGTTGACTTAAGGAGAGTCTGAAAAGCATTTCCATCCAATTTGTTCCAAGCTCTGACCACTACCTGCCTCTTGATGCGTGCCCCACTTGTACGTTGGTCCCTTAGAGAAATCTCAAATAGAACAGCGGCGTGGTCTGTCCAAACAAGAGGCAGTACCCCAGTGAACCGGAGACCCGGGTGGTTCGAAAAAATCCCATCCAGGGTATGTCCCGCCACATGAGTTGGGCCAGTTACATGCTGCTGGAGGTCTACGCTCATCATCATATCCATGAGGAACACTGTGTCCGGTTCCGAAGGAGCCTCGAGATAATAATTAAAATCCCCGAGGATAGTACAGATGCTCTCTTCCAGCAGATTACTAATAGATGTATTAAAGGAATTCCTGGCTCCTGGTGGTCTATAAAGTAAGATACTTTTAAGGTGTGATAGGGTAAGATTAAAAGATAGAGCTTCACAGGCTGAGTTTGAGGCGGACCGAAAGACCGTCTTCATTGAGTTTGGATAGATGACTGCCATGATAGTCAAATAAACTTGTATCCCTTTGATCCAGCGCGATATTAGCAAACAGCATTCATACACCAGATACTCACTTGGGCCCATACATTCATACTATGCTAATACTTACGCTGGGGTTGTCAGTTGTTACTCTTTATCAAAATCCCTGCTACCAATTACCTTCCGATTGAAGAGTAATGACTTACCAATGAATCCTTTGCTAATTGGGAAGTTTAAAATGAGTGACATTCATTATAGTACATAATCCTGAAATAACCACTGAGTCAGGTAGTTTTAAAATGTTTATCTAAAGATTTAGCAGAGTAAATTACATAACCACATGGTACTTAAGCGCATATCACGGGTGAAGCATAGAATAATAATTATTGATTAATGACGGTCCCTCAGAAAGGAGAAGATAGAGACAGCAGCGCAACTAAAGGTTGCATTTATATTTACCTAAGTACGAGAACCAAACCCCTTGGCCAAGGAGTTGGAAAAGAATAGGACCCAGGAAGGATGAAGAGCAAAGACCTCCTCCAGGTTCAGGACAGGACCGGTGACCTCTCTACAACAACGCCTGCGTCATTCCCCTCTCTGATACTCGACTTCTCCTCGATTCTCCAGTGCCTTCCTTCTAATGGACTCCGCCGCCCCCTCCTCAGGACCTTTCTGGACAGCGATTCAGTCTGCAATCGATCAGCTTGACGGTCTGGAGCTCTTCTAGTCAGCTTGCACGCCTGATCTTCTGTGTACGTCTGCTCTCTGCAGCATCTCCATTCCACTAATTAGCTAATTCTATATCTATTATACCCTTCTATGCCATGTACCTCCCCTTAATGTTGCTAAAATATGGGACCACTACTTCTGATTGGACAGGGACAGGGGGTGGATTCTCACACCATATGATTTTAGTTCATTTTCTGTAGGCCATTGTCTTTAAACTACCGCCCATCCAATTTTATACATTTGCTTTATTTCCCACCCGTCTCACAACAAAGTTTATTCATTTTCCATATACATAGTTGCAAGTTAGGCAAGAACACATGAATATATCAATATCGGCCATTAGGTCGTGGCCTTGGACGGCGTCCAGGTTGACTTCATCTTTTGTTCTTTGGCAGCCAAGCAGGGCACACATGCGCAGAATCATTGTCTTTCGAGTTTCAGATCACCAACCCCAGGCCCAAGTTTACAAACTAACAAAAGTCAAAGAAAAAAATATTAAAATCACAAAATAATATGTTTCACTGTATACCCACTCTTTCTACTCTATCCCCATTTACTTATAAATCTATCCCGCATTAGTAGCGTTAAGAAAACGACAATTTAATAATAACACAAGAGCAAGCTGAAGCATGTGAAAACATCAAGCAGCCATTTTAATGCACACTGCGCAGAAGCAGAAATTTCCGACCAAGCAAAAAAGACGTCACACCATGTGATATGGATGAGACATGTGCAGTAAGGTTCCGCGCTTTAGCGGCCATTTTAGAAAAAGACAAGCGTTACTTGTTAGTTAGAACACATAGGCAAGCTTCCTTGCTATTCATGTAGTGTATGCAAAGTTAGTATACACAATACATAATTAATTAATTAATACTGTGAGGAGATTGTATTCGAGCAAGTCTCATTTGTGAGTCCTTGCTCCATCAATCCCCTCTCTGATGGCGTTTAAGAGCCATCAAAATACTACCCTCAATCAGATGCCAACTTCTAGCAAATAGTTTCATTCTCATTTTTACATTTTCTATTTTTAACATCCCTTTTTAATTTCTTGTATAATTCACTTCTCCATTCTTCAAGTTCTATTTCGTCAATCTTTCTCTTCTTCCCTTTTCCTGTCACATTATATGTTCCCTTCTTTCTACAACATTTGCACCATATTATTATTGTCAGTACTATTATTGCTATCCCTGCTAAGGGTACTAATATTTGACCTATAAGTCCTTTTCCTACATTAGCAAACCAGGTACCAATTGACGAGATACTATTTGTCAATCTTTCCCATACACTATCAACTTCCAGTGGTTTAAGTTCCTTCTCAAGTTTAGTTATATTCTGTATATACGTTCCAATTTCTGCACTTTTATCAGGAATGTAAGTGCAACAATGTTTCGTCTTCAGTAATTTACAGACTCCGCCCTCTTTTGCCAATAAAATATCAAGAGCAAGTCTATTTTGCATAACCATAGATCTAATCGCAACCATCTCTGCATTAATCATTAGAAATCCTCCAGCAGTATCTGTTGATAAACGATCAACCACTGTAGACAATTTACATATTTTCCTTGAGTTTAGAATTATTCCCACCGAAGGTATCAATGCACCAAATATATCACCTACAATTTCTGAAAAACTAGCTCTTTTACTACGTGTTAATTCGCCATAGTTTTCATTGCTCCCAGTGTTTCTTTTTACGTGGTATATTTTTGGAAATACTATTCCAAAATAACAACTTCCATACCACCGTGCAGGAAGCCTAAAGTAAGCCTTATTCCCGCATACATAATAGATTCCAGGAAAAACTGAATCTGTTCCTCCTTTTATTCCCCAACCTCCAAGAATTAAGAAATTGTGTTCACATTCACTGGTACCGATGAAAACATTGTTATAATCAGTCTTTAATCTATGTAGACAAATTTTTCCCGTTTTTACAAAATCCAGAGCCATAGCAGCTTGAGCCTTGCCAGGTGTGTAACTCCCTTCTTTCTCAGCCCAAGGTGGTAAATGAGCCTTATGCTCAGAAGCTTTCTTTTGAAAATCTTGTCTTCTATCTTCTACTAAATTCAAAAATATCTTTTCTTCTTCGTGTAAAGAACATGTTAGATTGTGTCTATGTGCATGTGTTATGTCTATCGATTTCATTGTTAAGAAAAATTCTCCCATAAACTGTGCGTCTTGACTACTAAGCACTGGGTTCATACTCTTTCGAATCGGAACCTCAGAAAATATCACATCTATGTTTGAATAATAATATTGAAGTCTCCCTGTTCTATAAAATAAACTAGCTAATACACTACATGATATGCCATATGTCAATGGTAAGTGATGATATGTTAATCCTTCTGCTATTGATTCGGGTAACTTCATACAGACATAACAATTACTAACTTCCATGGTATCTACATACTGAAATAATAACTTTGTGAAAACATTTACACTAGTGTCGTTATCAGTTATTTCATGATGAAATTCTGGTTCATTTTCTGCCATTAGTTCTACTCTATTTCCCTTCATGTGTGCTATCTTTCCTTTAGTTTCGTTATTAATCTTTTTATCTATTATCATAAGGTAAGGAACTGCTACGATCAGGACTAACCAAACTATAAGCACCATTACTAGACTACATATGCATATTGCACAGCATCTTCTACAACATCTCTGTTTTGGTCTCCCAGCAACTCTATCATCAGACATTTCGACAAGGAAGATTGCTCTTCTTATCTATTTTTCGCTTTTTCTTTATATGACTCTTTTGCTTAGTCAAGGTGGTCTTGTTTCTTTCTCGTACGTTAGTTCTGCACTCGTTCCTTCGTCACCACTTTCACTTGACTCTGAACTTTCGTAATCTTCAAGAATAATGTAAGTCCAATCAGGACCCTTGAATTTGTTATTTACAAGTTTCAGTCTCTTGCTTCTTCTTTTCTTAGTTCTGTTTTCTTGTTCGGTTTGACTTGTTACTTCATTTACTTGATCTGGATCTTCACTTCTGGTTGTTATGTGGTATTTTACTCTTTTAATGACACTAGGCCAATGATCACCTTTTCTTGTTTTCTTTGTTTGCACTGTTTCTTTATTTTTGTCTTCAGCAATCTCTTTATTTTCACTTTCTGACACCTTTTCGTTTTCTGCAATTACTGTTTTTCTTTCTTGCTCTTTTTCAGGTCTGATTTGTTTTTCTTCAGCAGCTCCACTGTGAGTTTCCAATAATTGACCTTGTGCTTCATTTATTTCTTCATGTTCATTTTTCTCGAGATCTTTTTCTGCTGTGTGATTTTCTTGATCTAACTGGTTCTGATCAGGGCTTATTGCACTTTGTACTTCTGCAGCCTGACCGGATTCTTCTAAACCTGTCTGTCCCTGCTCAAAACTTGTTGGTTCTTCGTTATTTTGAGCCCAGTTTCCTTTCCCTATCTGGTCCTGCTCAGGTTCTTTTATTGTATGTTCTTCTTTTCCCTGAGCTGCTTCTTCTTCACCTATCTGATCTTCTTCGATTTCTTCCAATTTTGTTTGACTTCTTGTTCTGTAGTAAACTTCAGGAATTTCTACCACCGGTATCCAGTCCTGACTTGTGCTCGGTTGTTCTTCTGCAGCTTCTCTTGAATCTCGAGCCTGAGATTCTTCAGCTGGGCAACCTTCAGCTTCCTCAG
This sequence comes from Calotriton arnoldi, assembly GCA_963921515.1. Taxonomy (NCBI): domain Eukaryota; kingdom Metazoa; phylum Chordata; class Amphibia; order Caudata; family Salamandridae; genus Calotriton; species Calotriton arnoldi. The sequence continues at coordinate 290,305 of CAWUFW010009636.1, forward strand.
TGATTGATGCTGTCTGAGGATTTTCTTCTTCAGGGTCTGGTACTCTTTTGGTGTGGCTTACATGAATCCAATTAGGAAATCCTGCACACTTCACTGCTGTATTGGTAGTCAGTATGACTTGACAAGGTTTTCCCCATCTAGGTGATAGACACGTCTCTCTGGTGTGATTCTTCACTACCACCCAGTCACCAGGATTCAGATCATGTTCTTGTTCAGGCTGCCTCGAAACTGCGTCTTCTCCGACCTGATGAGAGACAGAACACACTAGGTCAGCCAATCCTTTGCAATAATCCAGAACCATATCATCAGATATATTCAGCAATTTGTTTATGGGAACATGTGCTTGTCTCATTGCTCTTCCCATCATTATCTCGTGTGGGCTCAATCCCGTATTTCTATCAGGAATGCTTCTTAGTCCCATTAAGACAAGTGGCAATGCATCTGGCCACTCCAATGATGTTGATGCACACATTTTTCCCAGTCTTGATTTTATAGTGCCATTCAATTGTTCAACCACTCCAGAAGCCTCTGGACGATATGCACAGTGCAATTTTTGTTCGATTTGGAATGCTCCGCAAATTATTTGAATCACTTCACTGTTAAAATGTTTTCCTCTATCCGATTCCAAAGTTACTGGGAAACCAAACCTAGGAATGAGTTCTCGTAGTAACAGCTTTGCGACTGTAATGCTGTCACTCCTCCTGGTAGGGTAAGCCTCCACCCACTTTGAAAACAGACATACTATGACTAGTACATATTTCAACCCTCTGCATGGTGGTAACTGTATAAAGTCGAACTGTAGTCTTATAAATGGACCTTCTGCCTTTCCAATCTTCCCAAACCCGATTATTGTCTTTCTTCCTGGATTATGCATCTGGCAAGTCAAACATCTTTGGCAAAGGCTCTCTGCTACAGCCCTGAACTTGGGATTGTACCAGTTCTGTCTGAAAAGCCTAATCATTGCATCTCTCCCTATGTGTGTGCCTCCATGATACATCCTGGCCATTTGAGAGAGCAGACAGTCAGGCATGACTGGTCTGCCATCAGCACAAATCCACACTTCAGCATCTCCCCTTTGGGAACAACCCACTTTGACCCATGTTTTCTTCTCACTTTCATCAGCACCATCTTGCAATCTTCGAACCTCATTCCATGTTTCTGGTGGCATATACAGCATAAGTTGGCAGCTGATTCCCATTCTTTCCACCCTTTTATTGACTGACAATCTATTTCTGGCACATTGTTGAGCCACAAGATCTGCATATCTGTTGCCGAGTACCACCCAGTCATCTCCTGACTGGTGTGCGGCACATTTCACCACAGCCAATTCTTTTGGTGATTGTATTGCTTCCAGCAATTCCCTTACAAATTGTCCTTTTTTAATGGGGGATCCTGAAGAAGTCATGAAATCCCTCTGTATCCATAGTTGGCCAAAATCATGCACAACCCCGTAACCATATTGGCTATCTGTAAATATAGTTACTTTTGATTCCTCCCAATTTTGCAAGCTTTTATCAAAGCAATCAATTCAGCTACTTGTGCAGATTTCACTCCTGGTAAATAGGATGCTTCGACTATTCCAGTTAATTCACATACTGCATATGCTGCAGTCAGTTTACCATCTTCATGCCTCTGGCATGAACCATCAACAAACAGCTCCCTGTCTGGCTTCTTTAGGGGCATTTCCTGAATGTCTGGACGTGGTTTTGTGCATAACTCTGTGACTTGTAAACAATCATGTTCTTCTTCTTCGTCATTTTTAATTTCCTCATGATACGGGTCTGGTAGTAAGGTTGCAGGATTTACTATTGTACACCTCACTATGTTCACATTTTCAGCACCCATTATTATTCTCTCATATTTAGTCAGCCGACTAGGAGTAAGATGCTGAGTTCGAGTTCTTGTCAACAGAATCACAACCGCATGTGGAACAAACACCTTTACTGGGTGTCCCATCACAATTGACTCACTTTGTTCAATACTTAAACAGGTAGCCGCTACTGCTTTTAAGCAGCCTGGCAACGCAGCTGCCACTGGGTCCAATGTAGCAGAAAAATATGCTATAGGACGTCTGTCTAGACCATGTCTTTGGGTTCAGACTGAAAGTGCACAATTTTCTCTCTCATGACAGAACAATGCGAAGCTTCTCTTATAGTCGGGCATGCCTAGGGCTGGTGCTGAGCACAAAGCATTTCTCAATTTTACAAAAGCTCCTACACTCTCATCATCCCATTCAACTGGGTCCTTTCCTTTCTTTTTTGTCATTTGAATTAGGGGCTTCGCTAACAAGGAAAATCGTAGTATCCATTGTCGACAGTAACCTACTATTCCTATGAACATTCTCACTTCTCTTTGGGTTACAGGCATTTGCATTTTCTTAATCAATTGTACTCTTTCCGAGGTTATTCTTCTTTTTCCCCTCTCAATTTGGTGTCCCAGATATTTAACAGCTGTTGTACAGAACTGCAATTTTTCTGGTGAGACTTTATGCCCTTCTTCAGCCAAATGATTTAATAGTGCTATGGAATCAACAACACAGTCCTCTCTGGTGTTCGATGCCACCAGTAAGTCGTCGATATATTGCACTAGGAGTGAGCTTCCTGGCATCACTAGTTTCTCTAAGCACTTTTTCAATAACTGATTGAAAATAGAAGGACTTTCTGTGTACCCCTGAGGAACACGATTCCATACATAGACTTTGTTCTCAAATTTAAATGAAAAAAGATACTGGCTGTCTGGATGCAATGGTATTGAAAAGAACGCTTGGCATAAATCAATCACTGTGAACCATCCTGCACTCCAAGGAATCTGGTATAGGATTACTGCAGGTTTGGATACTATACGACAACAAGGTTCCACAATCTTATTTATTTTCTGCAGGTCCTGAACAATCCTATATTTTCCGCTAGGTTTCTTTAAACCCATTATTGGTGAATTACATGGGCTACTCATCACTTCTCTTAGTATGTTTTGTTCTACCATTCGATTGATTTCTTCAATGACTCCTGTCTTTACTTCTGCACTCATTTTGTACTGTCTAGTATTTGGGAAAATCGCACCTTCTTTTACAGTAATTTTAACCGGGTCTATTTTGGCCATAAGTCCTACTTCCTTTCCTGTGAAATCCCATACTGTGGGGTTTACTGTAGTTTTTAATTCTTCTGGCAACTCATCTTTTGTTATCAAAGAAAACATCTCATCTACTTCTGTACCTTGTTTTGCAATCATAAACTTATATACATGATCTTCATCTGGGGTCTGAACTGCCACACCATCCGGTGTGCAGAAAATTGTACAGTTCATTTTGCACAACAAATCACGACCTAATAAATTTACTGGACTAGAATCACACACTACAAATTGATGCATTTCTCAGAAATTTCCAATTTTAACTTCCATTGGTTCGGTAAGAGGTGTTCTAATCTTTCTATTAGCTACTCCCACTACTTGGATAGCTTCTCCAGAGAGAGGAAGGTCTGGAATGTCTGCTGTTCTCACAGTAGACCTGGTAGCACCAGTGTCCAAAAGAAAAGTAATATCATTACCCTACACATTCCCTTCAACATATGGACCTGACTGATCTACCGATAAGGATGCGCCAAGTACGCACTCCTTCTCCCCCTCTCCTAGGCACCGTCATGAACTGTTATTGACAGAAATCGTCCTGTAAAAGAAACTGTGATGTTACATAATCATTCTTACCACTTCCTCCTTGATATCCGAAGTCTGTACCGTGGTTTGCTCTGCTTACATTACCCTGAATAGGTGCAGGTGGCAACTGACTCTGAGGATTTACACCCTGCTGTGAGTCATTCTGCGTCTGTGGATTTAAATTTAGATTTGGGCCATTATTATTCCGAATCTTTTTACATTCATCCTTCCAATGCCCCAATTTTCCGCATCCATGACAAGGAAATTTCTTTTTAGCTTCTTCTCTACTCATTCGTCCTCTCACTTTTCCACCATTCCCAGTATCGCCATTCGTTCCAGAATCCTTTCCTTGATTTTCACTCGGATTATCCAAATGAATTCCCTGTTTCTCAGCCATTTTCACCTGTGCCCACATCACTTTTTCCTGCAATTTCTTGTGCCTATCCTCAATATCGTCTCCACAGTATTTCGCATATTTCAAAATGTCATCTATGGGTTTCCCTTGCCAACACAACATGTGCTGCTTAATCATCTGACAAATTTCTGGCTTCAGACCATAAACAAATCGATACACAAACTGACTCATGTTCTTGTCTCCAATGTCCTCAAATCCACTATACTGCTTAAATACCTGCAATAAACGCTCATAATAGGCGTGTACCAATTCACTGGCTTCTTGGGTGGTTCGGTCTATTTTCATCCAATCTGTTTCTTTCGGTGGTATTTTGCATTTCAGGTAAGTTATCACCTGCTGATATTTTTTCATTACATCATTTGACGGGGCACCTGTCTTCGGATCTCTAGGATACTCGTCACTTGGCCAATCAACTGTAATTTTACAATCTGTCCACAAATCGGCAGGTACCACTATGTCAAACAAACCATCTAAATCTTTCAACAATACCTTTGATACCTTCACAAACCTCTCAACCTGCTTGTACCATTCAATTGGTTTTTCTCTCAATTTTGGAAAATCGTTCGTAAATGACAAAATATCCTGTCTACTCCATGGAACATGTACATAGCCCCCTCCTGGAACTTCTCGCATCGGGTACATTTGATCTGTCTTCCCGGTTTCTTTCATCACATATTCAGAGGCTGTTCTACTGGATCGTGCCTCTTCTTTTTTCTTTGCCCATCGAACTCTCCATTTATCTAGATCTCCCCATTTTTGCAAAACTATCATTAACTCTTTTACTTGTAACTTTCTTCCAGAAGCATTCATATTTTCTAAATCTTTGTCTGAGAAATCTGCTCTATAGGGTTTCTGCAACACCTTTGATCTCCCTATTTCAATTCCCATCTGCAGAGCCAAATCTGATAATTTTTCATGAAATATTTTTACATTTCTGGTGATACTTCTGCATACGAACAATAATTCTTCTTCATTGTAAGCATTTAGGCGATCTAGCCCTACATTTCCTGCTATTATTTCTTCTAATTCGACTTTTAATTTATAAATATCCAAAATTTTTGGAGGTGAACACTGCTGTTCTGATCCTTGTGCCCACCTTTCTAAGTCTTCTGGACTAACTACAGTGACACTTTTTGCTCTTGATGAAGTTATCAAGTTTATCTCTTTCGAGCACCCAGGTGTAGTTCTTCTGGGAGTACTATTGACAGAATCTCGAATTGGTAAATCCATTAATGATATTGTTGATTCACAATCACTAAAATGATCCTCAACCATTACTGTTGCTTCAGGTTTAGGAATATTCACAGGAGTAGGCATAACTAACGGTGGAGGACAATTTCCCTGACCACCATATAATGGAACTAACGGACCAATTGTTACAGGTATGGTCAAAGAATCAGGATGTACCTTTATCTGTGTTATTTTCTGTATTAATTCTGCTCTGGTCTTCTCTAGGGCTTCTTTCTCTTTATCGTGAAGTATCCTACTAGGGGTGAAATCATGCATTACTTGTGGTACTAATGGAGTTTTTAACAGTGGGGCACTTGGGTTGCATCCACTTGTCCCTTCCTGATACGGTGGGGGTTCCTTAATATTTCTTCTATAAATTCATCTTCCGAATCTCCATTTCTCATTAAATGTTTTGTCTTTTCTGTGCATTTCTTCCCTAACAGTTCTTCTTCCGTAAATATTGGATATAATCCTTCTGTAAGCATTGCTCTCCTCCACTGTTTCATCTGACCATCCCTATTCTCATGTTGGTTTCTTGGGAAAAATCCTCGATAACCCCTATTACTCCTGGATCGATCTCGCTCAAATGCCTCGGTTTCCCATTCCTCTAAGGCTTTGTATTGAGTTAATCTAGGTCTGGGTTCTAGGTCATTCATCCTCAATCTCAAATTTTGAAGAATTCTTCCATTGAAGGTACCATTCTCGGGAAATGCTAATATTTCATCATTTTTGGTATATTCTATCCAATTCTCTATCCATACACAAGTATGATAACCTCTCTCCATCATCATGAATGAAGCGGGCGTTTTAGCTGGTGGAATGATAATTCCTTCCCTAGTTTTGATTGGTTTATCCTTTTTAAAATAGTTCTTAATCTTTTGCAGAAAGGACATTTTTCTCTTCTCTCCATACATTCTATCTAACCTTCGGTGTATAAAATTATATTCTGCAAAACCTAGGAATCTCCTATCCGGACGAGTTCCTGTTAAAGTTGGATCGCGTTTTAACATGCAATCTCTATCCACTAAGATTTTAGCTTCTAGAATATCAACCAATCAAGTGTCTGATTTCTTTTATTTCTGAACCAATCCTAACGCGGCCTTTTGGTGACGTTAGTCTGTCAACCCCACCTTTACAATCTGCGCTTCTCTGTCCCTCGCTGTTTCAATCAATCCCAGCGCGGCACCTGTGACGTCATCTCCCTCTCCGGCAGCTGACCCTCCCTTTACAAAATCTTACGCAAACTTTATTTTCTCTATAAATCTTAATTAAATTTCAGTTACAACATAAAACATTCGCTATCGTGCCAGTTTCTCTAAAATAGAAAAGATAGTTTTCTCTCACACTTAGTAAAACCTTTCCGTTTACTAAACATACACTACGAGTAAAACCCTTCCGTCTACTCTTCACACAAGCTCCAGAAGTACCTGTTACTTCTTCAATGTTACCCTTTCTAGGTGATATAACATCAAATTTTCATCAGCGTATTCTTTTGCTATTACTCACACGCATAGATTCCCTAACCAGTACTGATAGTCCTGCTCAACTTTTCAGCACTATTTCTGCCTGACAGATAACCTCACTGCAGAATGGCTTCCACTTACCAACCGCTATTCAATTTTCCCCGGGGATTCTAGACAACATAAAACAAACTTTGAATACACGGATGTTAGTTCATAAAAAATAAAATTCTCATTACCCAATTAACAAAGAGTAACCATCCTCTGCTACCAGAAAACTGATCCAGCGCGATATTAGCAAACAGCATTCATACACCAGATACTCACTTGGGCCCATACATTCATACTATGCTAATACTTACGCTGGGGTTGTCAGTTGTTACTCTTTATCAAAATACCTGCTACCAATTACCTTCCGATTGAAGAGTAATGACTTACCAATGAATCCTTTGCTAATTGGGAAGTTTAAAATGAGTGACATTCATTATAGTACATAATCCTGAAATAACCACTGAGTCAGGTAGTTTTAAAATGTTTATCTAAAGATTTAGCAGAGTAAATTACATAACCACATGGTACTTAATCGCATATCACGGGTGAAGCATAGAATAATAATTATTGATTAATGACGGTCCCTCAGAAAGGAGAAGATAGAGACAGCAGCGCAACTAAAGGTTGCATTTATATTTACCTAAGTGCGAGAACCAAACCCCTTGGCCAAGGAGTTGGAAAAGAATAGGACCCAGGAAGGATGAAGAGCAAAGACCTCCTCCAGGTTCAGGACAGGACCGGTGACCTCTCTACAACAACGCCTGCGTCATTCCCCTCTCTGATACTCGACTTCTCCTCTATTCTCCCGTGCCTTCCTTCTAATGGACTCCGCCGCCCCCTCCTCAGGACCTTTCTGGACAGCGATTCAGTCTGCAATCGATCAGCTTGACGGTCTGGAGCTCTTCTAGTCAGCATGCACGCCTGATCTTCTGTGTACGTCTGCTCTCTGCAGCATCTCCATTCCATTAATTAGCTAATTCTATATCTATTATACCCTTCTATGCCATGTACCTCCCCTTAATGTTGCTAAAATATGGGACCACTACTTCTGATTGGACAGGGACAGGGGTGGATTCTCACACCATATGATTTTAGTTCATTTTCTGTAGGCCATTGTCTTTAAACTACCGCCCATCCAATTTTATACATTTGCTTTATTTCCCACCCGTCTCACAACAAAGTTTATTCATTTTCCATATACATAGTTGCAAGTTAGGCAAGAACACATGAATATATCAATATCGGCCATTAGGTCGTGGCCTTGGACGGCGTCCAGGTTGACTTCATCTTTTGTTCTTTGGCAGCCAAGCAGGGCACACATGCGCAGAATCATTGTCTTTCGAGTTTCAGATCACCAACCCCAGGCCCAAGTTTACGAACTAACAAAAGTCAAAGAAAAAAATATTAAAATCACAAAATAATATGTTTCACTGTATACCCACTCTTTCTACTCTATCCCCATTTACTTATAAATCTATCCCGCATTAGTAGCGTTAAGAAAACGACAATTTAATAATAACACAAGAGCAAGCTGAAGCATGTGAAAACATCAAGCAGCCATTTTAATGCACACTGCGCAGAAGCAGAAATTTCCGACCAAGCAAAAAAAGACGTCACACCATGTGATATGGATGAGACATGCGCAGTAAGGTTCCCGCGCTTTAGTGGCCATTTTAGAAAAAGACAAGCGTTACTTGTTAGTTAGAACACATAGGCAAGCTTCCTTGCTATTCATGTAATGTAGTGTATGCAAAGTTAGTATACACAATACATAATTAATTAATTAATACTGTGAGGAGATTGTATTCGAGCAAGTCTCATTTGTGAGTCCTTGCTCCATCACCTTGTTGTATCGGTCCCTTACAATAACTTTCCACTGTCACCTTAGTTCTATCACTTAAATCTCGGTGAGCTCTCTTGATTCCTAACAAGACGGCTCTCAATTCTTTCTTACTGAATTGCAGAACGCCCACGGGAACCCGAATACTACAATTTTCTTCCACTTCTTTCAAGAGACCATTTTTATACCTAAACCTGAGGATTGTTTCATACTGGTCAAGTTCTAGGCAATCCTTTATGATGTCACTTGTAAAATGTATGCCTTGTTTGGACCAGATACTGTGCCATTTGATAATGCCACTAAGATGGATTTGATCTTCAATATACAAGAGGTCAAGTTATTTGTGGATTATGTAAGATGGGGTTGATCGCGGGACTGCTAGAAGTCCGCTTAAAATAGCATTCTCCTGTGTCTGGATCTGTTTACTAATTGTTTATCCCCCAGATTGGTGCCCCATATATTTCAACTGGGAGACATTTGCTTTTATACAATGTTACCATTTCTCTGATGCGCTTCATCCCTATTTTATTGGCAAATCTAAAGAGTGCATCAGAAGCTCGGGTTTCACTCTTTCATGTTTATTCCAAATACAAAAAATAAAAGATAAACTTGTAGTGCAATATATAACACACCAAAAGGCAGTATGTGGTTTATGCCACAAGATAGTATGATCAGTTGCATGTAAGTCAGTGTAAAAAATGCTGTTTTGAAACATGGAGAGATTTGATCTTTCCTGTAATGACCTATAGCATGGAAAAAATTAAACATGTTGCCATAAATATATCTTTGCTGCTGAAAAGTTTTAATTTTGGAAATCTATAACAGAAAAAAAAATTAGCCAGTTCCTGTTTTCCTTGTTTTAATTGTGACTGCAATTTTGCTTTGCAACCTGCCTTTCACCCTTGCTGCTGGCACTGTCAGAAGGCATTGTGACATCAGAACTCAACTGTAACGACATTACAGTTGAGCGACTGCATCATTTCTTTACTACAGGCAACTAGATGTGTCCCAAGTCACCGGTAGTAAGGAAATTAGAGCTGGGCTTTTATACGGGGACTGGATATATAGTTTGAGTATAGGCAAAGAGCAGACCAGTGATCTCTATTGATTGAACAGACGGTAACACCCTCTATTCTCGTTCAGTTCCTGGCAAATGATGTTTGCATACCCGCAATCCTTTGAGCAATCATACGTCAGTGATTTTGTCATTCCTTCCTGTAAGATATTGGGTTCCTGGTTGACTGGGGTATAAGCCCTGGTCAAGCAATAATCACAATCCTGGGCACACGTAAAGTAGTATTACAGTAAAAAGGTATCATTCAAGTTCCAAGGGGGCTCAGATCCCAGATCTTCCCTACTTATGACGATCTGGATGAGGACCTTCTAGAGAAATGGGAAGAGGCCTTAACGGCCAATTCCAACACACTTATGAATATACTGGGTGAGAGTGCAGAACGCAAAGTAACTAGACTTCAGATAGAAATCTCCACTCTGGAAAAGGAAATCAAAGACCTTAACATCCAGGAGGCAACAGAAAAGAATTACATTATTCTTAATGACATCCTCCTTAAACATCAGAATGAAATCAAGAATAGGAAAGCAAGGCAACTAAAAAGGTATGAAATAGACTACAAGGAAGGCAGAGTTTTTACGTATGCTAGGAAATACGATCAATTGGTTCATAGTGGTCTACTCATTCCCACCAGGAGTCACCGCCTCAGCTGCCTTCTAATTTTCCTCACCTTACCCATATTCCACAATCCAACCTTTGGTGGATCTATCGTGGAAGATCTCCTCCTGGTATCTTACCACCATTCGGGTAGGTTCAAAGGCCACCTACCTAACCTGGTTCTTCTTAAATTATTGCAACACACCCACTAAATATCCCCCCTTTTTAATTACGCAGGCTGTCCTTGTTTCCTTCGTCCTGAGGAAGACCCACCGTGACCACCCTCTACTTACGCACACTTCTGGGTCGAAACTTCGACGTGTTTGTCTAAATCCAAACCCTACTCTCTCTACTTCCTTTCGAAAGCCAGACTAAGGCCTAGTCAGATTGGAGATTCATGTACTTAGGGATGGACTACTTCTGAATAACCATTTCAAACTTGTTCAACAGCACTGTATATATTATACTCACATTCAGCACTTTTTTGCACTTCTGTCACTCATTCACCTTCGCGCCGTTTTCAAAATACCTTTGTTTATTGCTTGTGACAGCCTAACCGTGTCATTTCTATACCAAAAATGTAAAAAAGCTAAAAAAGTGATCAATTGTTTAATACATTCTTATGATTTACTCATGATTGGTGTGTTTTTCATGTTTTTTCTCTTTTTCCCATTGATTAAGTGTTGGAGCAATTGATTCTCTCTGCACTGTCTATCATTTAATAAGTGGTAAAGCAATTCTGTACCCGACAGAACCAACATTACTTTACATCAACCACAATAGAGGGCGGGTTTGATACATTCCTAGATTAGTTCAGCTGAACTTTTATCGTCTCAAGTTTTGTGCCAAGAGTCCCATTCGGGGTTAGGAATTCACCAGGAGCAAGGAGAGCGTTGCTGGTAATGGAGAAGGGTTTTTGTGAAATAAAACTTGCTCAAATTGAACCCTCAGTAACATTTATTAACAGTGTGCGGTGAAAAATAATGCGGTAAAGAGGACTAACGCGAGGGAAAATGCTATTGCGCAAACGCGTACTAAAGCATTGGACTAGGCCGCAAATGCTTTTGGACAAAACGAAAATAAAAGGACTAATGCTGCTTTTGTGCACGTTATTAATGTTTGCTAGGAAAATAATACTTAACATGGGTTGCGCATGGATAGATGCAGTATTGGGTTGGTGCGTAGTGAAAAAAACATTACAAGTGAATAATAATGCTTGTGTTTGTTTTCCATAGAAGCGTGGTTTTCTGCTCTGCATGGAGTTATGGGGTTAATGGAATAAAAGAATAAGTGCTTGAAAAATAAAAATTCGAAGGGGAAGGTGGACAACGATTGTCCTTCAAGAATCCTGAGTGCCTGCCAAGAAGTTTGCATGAAAAGGCAATTTGATTCATCAGGCGGAGGAAATGCTTCCTCTGAAAAGGCACGAGTGGCACAAATGATATACAAAGCTTGCTACATAACCGGCATGAAGGAAGAGAACATTTTGATAGTGGCTTGAATTGTATTTTCCGGGGTGGAAGCTGACGTGATGAATAAATAAAACAATGGGACATTTAGTGAGAGTGGTGTGACAATACACCCCCTTCCTTAACCAATCAAATGTAGAATAACCCTTCTTTTAGACACAAGTGTGGGTTGGACATTTGGGTTTTAGGGTATAATTGAGGTGCCTGGTGGGAGGGGTTTGGTAAGACTCGTTGAGGTGTTCAGACTGTTTGGGAGATCGTCGCTGTCGTCGGTTTGCTGTCCTGTTCCGCTGATCCTGACTTAATCTTTGCCTCTTCCAATTCTTCTTGAGGGGCATTGCTGCTCTCGTGGCCAGGAAGTAGATTTCCTATTCCTATTTTGGGTTAGTATAGACTGAAAATCTGAATTTGCATAATCTTTTGCAAATGTATTTTGTCTCTGAAACTTTTGTCTCTTCGCCTTTCCACTCCTTCATGTATTGTCATTGATATGAATTTGACATTTTCTCTTTTAATGTTGTTTGCCTTGTGACGATCAATAATTTGTGCTGTATATTTGGTACTGATGAGCATTATTTCACATTATCTTGATAAACATTATAAATATACAAATGAGTCTGTCTATTATTAGAGGTGTTTATTTAGTTCATGAGTATTTTCGAACCAAGAATTAGTTTGCCAAACCCTGTCAACTATAAAAAGATTTCATTGCCATATTTGGTATACTAGAATGAAAATTACAAATTGGAGATTGGTAAGTTTGGTATAGTCTTGGAAATTCACTAACCCAGCATGAAGGGACTTTGTGGGTAATGAAATTGGGCCTTGTTTGTAGAAATGTATTAGTCCTAGATCGCTGGATCAGTTTTTGTAGCAGCTTGATGGTTTGTATTGATTATTTTGGCAGATTAATGGTTGAATTATTAATTTTGGTTAGAGTTAGCATCTTTGTTTTATGTTGTCTGGAAGTACGGGTATGGATTTGCCTAAGATCCCGGGATGTTAATTTACCCTTAGGGGCAGAGGAATAGTGTGGCAAAGTATCACACTGCAGAAGTACTTTGTCTGTTGTTGTAATATCGAACAGTGAAATGCTGTTGATGTTATTTTAAGGGACCTTTTCTGTTGAAAGAAGATTGTATGAATAGTGAAAGTCCGCTTCCGAAACTTTGGCCAATACATCCCCGAAGGAGTACCAAGACCTCTTTACTAAAAGCCCTCTTCCGAAACTTTGGCTAGTATCCCCAAAGGAGTACCAGGACCTCTTTCACTTGATTGAGAGTAGAGTGGCGCTGGTCGTTATTTTACTGGAAGTAAAAGGAATCTCTTTGAGTAATTGAACTAACTCTTTATTAGTGGACCAGACAAAGTAGCAGAGTTTTGTGTTGTTTATAATAAGAATTTATTTAGAAAAATTTTGTAGTACATTGCCGTATTATTTTGTGAAGGGAGGGTCAGTCGTAGGAGTTATACTGACATCACGAAAGCTGCGCTGGCATTAGACCAGTGCGAGCCAATAGAGTGAGCGGAATTACAGAAGGATTTCCTTCATTTATAAAAATCTAGCGAAAAGAGAGAGTTGAAAATGACGTTGATAATAGCTATTCAGGATTTCTTTAAAAAGGATAAGCTGATAGTTACTAGTGAGGGAATTCCTGTACCTCCTGCAAGATCGCCTGCTTTTTTTATGATGTTAGAGCGTGGGCATCATATGTGTACATGGTTGGAGAACTGGGTAAGGTATACAGAGGATGATGGAGTTTTAGCCTTCCCAGAACATGGTACTTTTAATGTGAGAATTTTGGAGAATTTGAGAAGACGAATGAATTCGTTGAAACCGAATCCTAGACCTATGCAGTATGAGGCGCTTGAAGAATGCGAACATGAGGCGTACAGAAGGGAGAAAGATAGGAACAGAATGAAATACAGGAATACAATGAGATGGTATTCAGAGGCTAAGTGGGATGCTCAGATGTAAAGATGGAGGAAAGAAGTGAGCATAGATGGATTATACCCAGTAATGGTTGCTGAGGATCAGACTGGGTGAAAGTGTAAAGAGAAGAAGAAAAATGTAGAGATTTCAGAACTAGATATGGATCCGAACAAAATTGATGATGAGTTATTAGAAGAGATGTTATTGAAAAGACCTCCACCGTATCAGGAAAGTCAGGATGGGATTACTCCAAGTGCACCATTAATTGAAATAGAAGCTTCACAAGTACCAGAGGTTTCGCAAGCTTCACAAGTCCATTAGTTATACAGCCTTCACAAGGTTACTCAAGCATTACAGGCGAAAGAGATTGAGATGCTTAATAGAGCAAAAAAAGAGTTGACTCAGAAAATTAATCAGATGAGCCTAAATGCAGAAGCGTTGTCAGTTCCAGTGACAATTGGTCCTATAGTTCCGTTGTATAGTGAGGGTCAAAATATTTCAAGAGTGCATGCATTGACAGTTCCAGTGAATGGTGTTAGGAAGGTTAATGGATCAGAGACAAATGAGATGGATATGTCATTGGTTGATCTTCCAGTAAATGGAAATGTGACTGAAACACCAAAAAGGAGTATACATATAGATCCTAGAAAATTATTGTCGAATGTGCGAGAAACAACTTCGATATCAGGAGGTTCAGGTTCAGTGGGACCTTCGCCAGATGAGTTGGATGAATGGATAAGAGGAATGGCATCTCATAAGTCCTAACCGAGTATAGATTTAGGTAGATTGAGAATAGATTTGGAAGAAATGATTATTGGTTCAATTAGTCCTGAGAGATTGAGTAAGTATCAGGATGAAGAGTTGTTATTCTTGTGTAAGAATATTACATTGAAAGCGAAAAATTTGCATGAGAAGTTGGCAGAAGCTGCACAAGAATATGGAGTGGATATTGAAAAATCTAAAGCTTTGCAAAAGACATATAGGTTGGATTTTAGTGATAGGGATCTGGAGAGTTTGAATGCATCTGGTAAATGTTTACAAATAAAGGAGTTGATAAATACTCTGAAAAGGTGGAGTGATTTAGAACGATGGAAAGGTAGATGGGCGAAAAAGAAAGAAGAAATGGTTGCAAGTAAGGGTGTGACTGCATCTCCTTTACTTCCGTTAAGGGAGACAGAGTCTGCTGAAATGATATATCCAATGAGAGAAGTTCCGGGTGGTGGATATGTTCACATACCTTGGTCAAGACAGGATATATTGGGCCAGATGTAGGAAGCGAAATAGCGATCGCAAACGCTGAAATTCGCAGAATTTCAACGTTTGCGACCGCAAAATAGCCCTGTGCAATGTAGGTAGGAAAAATCTACTCGCAAAATAAGGAATCGCAAATTTTGCGATTCCCTAATTATGGATTGCCTTTAAGGAATCGCAAATTGCAATTCCTTAAATGCAATGCAGGAAGCCCAGAAAGTCTGCGATTTGGGCTTAAGAAATCATAAATTACCACCAACTTCAAGTTGGTGGTAATTTATATTTCCTTGAAAAATTCACTTTTTGCATTTTTCAAAGTGCCATGTGGAGCACATACATGCCCTTAGGGCATGTATGTGCGCCACATGTGCACACATACATATTTCAGGGGTGCAACAGGGTGTCCTTTTGACACCCTTGAAAATGCATTCGCAATTTACGAGTACGTAATGGGTACTCGCAAATTGCGAATGTCTTCCCATTCATTCCTATGGGCCTCTCGGCCCATAGGAATGAATGGGAAGGTATTCCTTAATTGCGAATCGCAATTTGCGATTCGCAATTAAGGAATATTAAGGAATCGCAATTAATATTGCGATTCCTACCTACATTCCATTTTGCGAGTCCTTAATAGCGATTCGCTAAAATTCGCTATTAAGGACTCGCAAAAATGAGCTTACCTACATCTGGCCCATTGTCTTTTACAAATGAATTTCCCAGGTTGAGAGAAAAGACTGTTGAATGGTACAAACAGGTAGAGAGATTTGTAAAAATTTCAAAGGTCTTGTTAAAAGATTTGGATGGTTTGTTTGATATTGTGGTTCTAGCTGATTTATGAACTGAGTGTAAGATTGCAGTTGATTGGCCAAACGAAGAATATCCTAGAGATGTTAAAACTGGAGCGCCATCAGAAGAAGTGATGAAGAAATATAATCAAGTGATTACTTATTTGAAGAGTAAGATTTCCCCCAAAAGAAACGGATTGGGTTAAAATTGATAGGACGACACAGGAGTCGAAAGAATCAGTGCATGCTTATTATGAAAGACTTTTACAAGTATTTAAACAGTATAGTGGTTTTGAAAGTATAACTGACTATGACATGTGACATTTTGTCTATAAGTTTGTGTTTGGTTTAAAACCGGAAATTAGTAATATGATTCAGCAGCATTTGATTTGTTGGCAGAATAAGACAGTGGACGAAATTCTGAGATATGCAAAATACTGTAGTGATGATATTGAATCGAGACATAAAAAATTGAAAGAGAAAATGATGTGGGCACAGGTGAAACTGGCACAGCAGAAAAATGGGAATTTTGTTGATGGTTCGCAAACAGGCTTTCAGATGAAAGGGCAGAATCAGAATTTTCAAAATGGTCAGGTACCTATGAATATTGTACCGAATGGTGGTGTTCAAGTGCAATTTCTGGGAAAAGGTAGAGGTAAGAGTAATAAAGAAGAGATGAAAAAGAAATATCCGTGTCATGGATGCGGCAGGTTAGGACATTGGAAGAACAAGTGTAAGTGCGTGTTAGGAAATAATGGAATGGTTCAAAATTTCAATCCACACATGCAGAATGAGGTGGTTGTGAATCAACAACAACTGCAGCAGCAACAGGAAGTTACACCACAGGTACAACAGGTACAAGTGCCTCAAGCTCCTATGCCAAATAATGGGAATGCTCAGGTACAGAGATACAGTGCGGATGCTGGTTTTCACGTGAGTGAACAAGTTGGTAAGAATCAAAATGTGCAAATGGTTTCACAATATTGGTTGCAGTGTCCTGAGAGTGATTCAGATTCATCTCAATGACGGTGCCTGAGGGGGGAGGAAGACTGCGTGCTTGGCGCATCTCTAGTGGTAGATCAGTCAGGTCCTTTTGTGGATGGGAAAGTGGGAGGTAATGATATTACATTCCTTGTGGACACTGGTGCTACCCGTTCTACTGTAAGAGCAGCAGAAATTCCGAATCTACCCCTCTTGGGAGAAACCATCCAAGTCGTAGGAGTCTCAAATAAGTATATTAAGACTCTAGTGACCAAACCAATGGAGGTTCATATTGGAAAGTTCAGAGATTTGCATCGGTTTGTGGTGTGTGACACAAGTCTGGTGAACCTTTGAGGTAGGGACTTACTGTGTAAAATAAATTGCACCATCTACTGTACACCGGATGGTATTGCTTTTCAAAAGGCAGATGAGGATGTTGCTTTCAAGGTGATGTTAGCAAAGCAAGGGACAGAGGTGAATGATTTGTATCCTTTATTTACAGCGAATGATTTGCCTGTTGAATCGAGAGACACAGTGACAGTTAATGTGTGGGATTTCTCAGGGAAAGACATCGGATTGATGAAGGGTGTTGATCCTATCCAAATATTGGTCAAACAGGGTGCAGCATTTCCAAAAACACCACAGTATAAAATGAGTCCTGAGACTATTGAGGGAGTTACTCTTGCAATTGAGCAAATGATTGAGCAGGGTATTCTGAGATAAATACTCGGGAGTCCTTGCAATTCACCTATTATGGGAATTCAGAAACCGAGTGGTAAGTATAGGATTGTGCAAGATTTGAGGAAGATTAATAAGATTGTGGTACCTTTTTGTCTAATAGTGCCAAATCCAGCAGCAATTCTTTACCAAATTCCCTGTGATGCAGAATGGTTCACAGTGATTGATTTATGCCATGCATTTTTCTCGATACCCCTGCATCCGGACAGCCAATATCTTTTTGCTTTCCGGTTCGGAGACCGTGTTTTGGCATGGTGCTGAGTTCCTCAAGGGTATACAGAGAGTCCTTCGATTTTTAATCAGATTCTGAAAAAGTGTTTGGAGTCATTGGTTATGCCAGAAGACTCAGTATTGGTGCAATATATCGATGACCTATTGGTGGCATTGAAAACACGAGAAGCATGTGTTACAGATACAATTGCTCTACTGAACCATTTGGCAGTAGGTGGGCATAAAGTGTCACCAGCAAAATTGCAGTTTTGTCAAAAAGAAGTTCAATATTTGGGACACAAAATTGAAAAAGGAGTCAGGAAAGTATCACAAGATCGAATTACTGTGATCTTGCAAATGGGTCCTCCCAGGACACAGAAAGAAATTCAAATGTTTCTGGGCATGGTTGGATACTGCAGACAGTGGATTAGTGGGTTTTCACTGATTGCCAAGCATTACAGACATTGACTCATAAAGATGTAGTCGATCCAGTCCAATTGGACGAAGAAAGGATGAAGGCTTTTGTTGAGTTGCGAGATAGTCTTTGTCTAGCACCTGCATTGGGTATGCCAGATTATAGTAAAGAATTTGCATTGTTCTGTTGTGAAAGAGATGGGTGTGCACTTTCAGTCTTGACACAGACACATGGAATGGCACGTCGTCCAGTGGCATATGTTTCTGCTACTTTGGACTCAGTGGTTGCAGCGTTGCCAGGTTGTTTGAAAGCAGTGGCTGCTACTTGTGTGAGTCTAGAGCAGAGTGAATCAATTGTGAAGGGACATCCAGTGAGAGTGTATGTACCACATTCTATTGAAATTTTGTTGACATGAACGAGAACTCAGGACATGATGAGTAGTCGGTTGACTAGATATGAGAGAGTGATTTTGGGTGCTGAAAATGTGACAGTAACAAGATGTACGACACTGTATCCAGCTACTTTATTGCTGAGTTCAAGTTGTGAAGAAGTAAAAGATGAAGCAGAACATGATTGTTTGGACGTGACGGAGTTGTGTACAAAACCAAGGCATGACATAAAAGATGTACCATTGTCAGAGTCAGATTGTGTGATGTTTGTAGATGGTTCTTGTCTGAGAGATGAGAAGGGTGTTTTGCGTGCTTCATATGCTGTATGCACAGTGGCCATGGTTCTTGAAGCATCTTGTCTAAAAGGAATAAATTCAGCCCAAATTTCTGAGTTGGTCGCTTTGACCAGGGCTTGCATAATTGGCAAAAATTTGAGAGTAACCATATTTACGGATAGTCAATATGGTTTTGGGGTGGTGCATGATTCTGGTCAATTGTGGCTGCAACGTGGATTTCTGACTTCTTCAGGATCCCCAATTAGAAATAGTAAAGATGTGAAAGATTTGCTGAATGCATTACAATTGTCCAAAGAGATTGCAGTGGTCAAATGTCCGGCACATAAATCAGGAAATGATAATGTGACCAGTGGGAACACATATGCAGACCAAGTGGCTCGTTTCTGTGCACAAATTCAGTTTCAATTAATAAAGGAACAGAGAAAAAGAATAAAAATTGTCACTTGATGTTCTCTACTGTTGAAACATGGGATGAAATTAGACAGTTGCAGGAAGAAGCCAGTGAGGAAGAGAAAGAACTTTGGATAAAATCAGGTTGTACAAAGAGACCTGAAGGTAAAATATGGGTGTATGTGGATGATAGGCCAGTGATGCCAGACTGTTTACTTTCACAGATGGCAAGGATGTACCATGGAATAACTCATGTGGGAAGAGATGCTATGATTAGACTTTTTAAACAGACATGGTACAATCCTAAATTTAGGGTTATTGCAGAGAGTCTATACCAGAGGTGTGTAGTGTGCCAGCAGCAAAATCCAGGTAGAAAGACTGTTGTTAGTTGGGGACGCATTGGAAAAGCAGTAGGACCTTTCACTAGGTTACAAGCAGATTTCATTGAGCTCCCTCCTTGTAATGGTCTAAAATATGTGTTGGTTGTGGTTTGTCTGTTTTCTCGTTGGGTAGAAGCATATCCAACAAGAAGAAATAATAGTCTAACAGTTGCTAAATTGCTTTTGAGAGAGATCATTCCTAGATTTGGATTTCCAGTCTCTTTAGAAATGGATAGAGGTACACATTTTAATAATGAAATAATTAGAATGATTTGTGCAGCATTACAAATTGAACAAAAGCTGCATTGGGCCATAAGCCTCAGGTGTGGTCGAGCAAATTATTGGCACTATCAAATCCAGACTGTCAAAGGTGTGTGCATCCACAACACTGAAATGGCCAGACGCTTTACCCCTGGTATTGATGAGTCTGATACGCATTCCTGGTAAAAAGACTGGATTATCACCACATGAAGTTATAATGGGGAGAGCAATGAGACAGCCGATTGTACCAGCAAATCAACTAATGAATATTACTGATGATCTAGTGCTTGATTATTGCAAAGGATTGGCTGATGTGGTGCGTTCTGTGTCTCATCAGGGTACAGAAATTGCAACCACAACACAGCAGGAGCAAGCACATGATTTAAGTCCAGGTGAATGGATCCTGGTGAAGAAGCATGCGAGAAAGTTGTGTCTAGAACCTAGGTGGCATGGCCCTTACCAGGTAATACTAGTGACGACAACAGCAGTAAAGTGTGGTGGCTTGCCGAATTGGATACACGCAAGTCATACAAGAAGAGTCCCAAGTCCACTTGAAAGACAAGAAGAAGAGCAGCAACTGGTAGAGAGACGAGAAGAGCCAGAAGCTGTAGAAAGCGAAGCCACAGGGTTTGAAGTTACATATTCTGAAGTTGTTGAACACGTGGTTGAGCAGGGAAAGAGTCAAATAAAAAGGGCACCAGCTACTGGGTCTCGTAAGACTGCTGTTGAAGGAGACAATGGAGAAGTGTTGAGTGAAAACCAAGAGCAAGTGCAACAGAGAAAAGGACTGAATAAGAGAACTTGCAAACTCGATACTGAAGCAGAAGAAGCAGTGCAAATTAAGAAAGCAAGAAAGGGTGATGTGTGGCCTAAAGGAGTGAAAAGACTGAAATACACTCTTAAACAAAAGTCACCAGACACGATAATTGAAGTACCAGATCAGACTGAGCAAAGTCAGTCAGAAGAAGAATCAGTTCGTAAAACAAAAAGAGTAAGGGTTCCAAACAAGAAATACACAGCTTCAGAATGGACATATGTGGTGTTGGAAGAAGTTGAACACACAAATCAGATCAAAGAAAACGCTGGTACTGAACAAAGTGAAGGAAACGGTTTTGAACCACCTTAAAGAACTGTGTAAATTAAAGTGCAGAAATTTGAAAATTCATTGAAAAAATTGCAAAGAATCAAAAAAGGGAAAAGAGGGGGTAAAGAAGAAAGGCATAAAGTGTGAGGATACACTACTTTGGATAGATCTTACAGATTTTTTAGTTTTCCTTAGTTCTTTTTAGTTTTTTAAAAATTCTTTTAGAATTGATACAAATTTTCCAAGAGAAAATGGCAAATACAGCAGAGACTGGACATCAAAATCGTAGTTTTAAACGTAGATGTATTAATGCTTGCTTATTTAGTATTTTACTATTAATGTTGGTGTGGATAACACTAATTGTTGTTGTGCCTGTCTTAATAGTAGCTAATCACAAAAATAATACTAATGGTGTGATGAGTGAAAAAGTATATTCTAAAATTCTTAAAGAAGACTCACATACTAATATAGAGAAGATGAAAGATGACAGCATCTATCATCATGATAAATCGATTAATGTATTTTCGTAAAATGTTTTTACAAAGTTGTTGCATGAGTATGTCGATACAATGGATGCGAGAGATTGTTACGTGTGCATGCAATTACCATCGTCTGTCTCAGAGGGGGGTGACCTATCACCACCTACCTTTAACATATGGAGTGTCTTGTAGTGTGTTGACTAGTCTGTTTTACGAGAAGGGTAGCCTACAATATTACTATTCTAATATAGATTTAGTATTTTCAGAAATTCCCATTAGAAAGAACATGAATAGAATATATCGGCTCAGCCTTGGAGTGGCTGGCCTCATTCCTTATGGATAGGATGTTTCAGGTGATAGCTCCCCCCTTTACCTCTAGCATCCTTCCCATCAAGCAAGGGGTACCACAGGGCTCTTCCCTGAGCCCTCTGCTTTTCAATCTTTATGTACAACCCCTGGCCGTGGTAGCCAAGAGCAGAGGGCTGACCATGGTCTCCTATGCCGACGACACACAGTTGGTGGTGGCTCTCTCGAGCGACTCCAAGCAGGACGCTACTAAATTTCAAGGTGATCTTGCAGCAGTCGCTGAGTGGATGACCGCCAACTGTCTCCAACTGAATGCCAAGAAGTCGGAGGTGTTGTTGGTGGGAAAGGACCATGGCCTATGGAATGAGCTCTGGTGGCCCAAGTGCCTAGGCACTGCCCCCGTCCCCAAGCTGGCTGTGAAGAACCTAGGGGTCTGGATGGATGCTTCGCTTAACTTCCAGATTCAAACTAAAAAGGTGGCGGGAATCTGCTTTGGATTGCTGCAAGGACTCAAACCCATCTTGGGCTTCTTCGATGCCCCTACCATTCAGATCATCATCCTGCCCTGATTATGTCAAGACTTGACTACGCTAGCTCACTGTATTTGGGTGCGAACAAGTCTGAAATACAGAGACTACAGAGAGTCCAGAATGCGGCCGTAAGATCTCTCCTCGGTCTGCGTAGAGCCTGTTCAGTGACTCACGCCATTCGCCGCCTCCACTGGCTGCCAGTGGCTAGGCGAAACGAGTTCAAGGCCCTCTGTATAGCCTTTAAAGTCCTGAAATTTGCATCGCCGAACATCCTGACTGACTTGCTTCTACCCTATGTTCCCTCCCGCCAGCTGCGCTCCATGGGACAACACCTGGTGGTGGTCCCCCGAGTTAGGTGGGTTCACGCCGGAGGTCGTTCCTTTCGGAACAGAGCAGCCATCCTTTGGAACTCGCTGCTGGCCCACATTCGGGGGCTCAATAATCTCGAATTCAGGAAAGCCATAAAAACCTTCCTCTTCCCCTCTCCATAGGTCCTCCTGAGTCCCCTTCTATCTTGGTCACCTCATTGCTGTTCAGCGCCGGGACGCCTCTTTGCTGAGGCAGCTGTCGCGCTTTATAAACCATCTAACATAACATAACATATAGTGCTAGAAATGCAGAATATATGGGAGAATGTTTTCATACTACACAGACAATAGATACAGTATATGCACATAGACATAACCTCACTTGTAGTTTACGGTTTGAAGAAATAGAATTCATTAACATGGTAGAAGATAGAAGGCAAGATTTTCAGAAAAAAGCTGCTGAACAAAAGTCTCATGTACCTCCATGGGCTTTCAGAGAAGGAGATTATAAGAAAAGCAAGACTTACACTGCCATGATCCTAGACTGGTATCATAGAGGGAAGCTTTGTTTTCTTAGACAAAAGACTGAATATAATAATTATTTCATTGGTTCTAGTGAATGTGATCATACCTTTCTAATTACGGGAGGATGGGGACTAAAAGGAGGGGCTGATCCAGTTTTCCCGGGAATCTATTATGTGTGTGGAAAGAATGCCTATTATTGGTTGCCTGCACATTGGTATGGGTATTGTTTTCCCAAAGGTTTATCATTTGGATAAGAATGATAGAATCAATGAAATAAAGAATGGATTAATACGTGATAAAAGAGGAGCGAGTTTTTCAGAAATAGTGGGAGATATTTTTGGAGCATTGATACCTTCAGTTGGAGTTATTCTGAATTCGCATAAAATTAGAAAATTGTCCACAGTGGTTGATCGTTTATCAACAGACACTGCTGGTGGGTTTTTAATGATTGATACTGAGATGGTTGCGAATAGATCTATGGTTTTACAAAATCGACTTGCCCTTGATGTGTTATTGGCTAAAGAGGGTGGAGTCTGCAATATGTTGAAAATACAACAATGTTGCACTTATATCCCTGATAAGAGTAAGAGTCTTGAGGGGTATATTAAGAAAATTACAAATTTTCATCAAGATTTGGCTGAATTGAAGGTTGACGGTGCTTGGGAGAAACTTGGTAAAAGTTTTTCCTCTGTGGGTAAATGGTTTTCTACCTTTGGAAATAGTGTATTAGGGAGAATAGTAACACCTATCATTGTAGTGGCTATAGTGATACTAATGATTTATCTGTTCTATAAGTGTTGTAGATGCAAGAGAGATTCGTCTGATGATAAAAGAAGAGCAAGAAAGAGAAAGAGAGATGAGATATAATTAGAGGATATGAAAGGAAATTATTATGAAGTCATGAAAGATTTAGATGGAATAATGATAAAACGAGAGAGAACAACTGCTTTTTAAAAGTGATAATTTGTATTGTTGGGTATTTTGGTGATGGCTCAAAACGCCATCAAAGGGGGGAATGATGGAGCAGGGTTTTTGTGAAATAAAACCTGCTCTAATTGAACCCTCAGTAACATTTCTTAACAGTGTGCGGTGAAAAATAATGCGGTAAAGGGGACTAACGCAAGGGAAAATGCTATTGCGCAAACGCGTACTAAAGCATTGGACTAGGCCGCAAATGCTTTTGGACAAAACGAAAATAAAAAGACTAATGCTGCTTTTGTGCATGTTAATAATGTTTGCTAGGAAAATAATATTTAACATGGGTTGCGCATGAATAGATGCAGTATTGGGTTGGTGCGTAGTGAGAAAAACATTACAAGTGAATAATAAGCCTGTGTTTGTTTTCCATAGAAGCATGGTTTTCTGCTCTGCATGGACTTATGGGGTTAATGGAATAAAAGAATAAGTGCTTGTAAAATAAAAATTCGAAAGTGAAGGGGAAGGTGGACTACGATTGTCCTTCAAGAATCCTGCCAAGAAGTTTGCATAAAAAGGCGATTTGATCAAGCGGAGGAAATGCTTCCTCTGGAAAGGCACGAGCGGCACAAATGATATACAAAGTTTGCTACATAACCGGCATGAAGGAAGAGAACATTTTAACATTTTGATAGTGGCTTGAATTGTATTTTCTGGGGTGGAAGCTGACGTGATGATTAAATAAAACAATGGGACATTTAGTGAGATGGACATGCCGAGAGTGGTGTGACAATACACCCCCTTCCTTAACCAATCAAATGTAGGATAACCCTTCGTTTAGACAAAAGTGTGGGTTGGACATTTGGGTTTTAGGGTATAATTGAGGTGCCTGGTGGGAGGGGTTTGGTAAGACTCTTTGAGGTTTTCAGACTGTTTGGGAGATCGTCGCTGTCGTCGGTTTACTGTCCTGTTCCGCTGATCCTGACTTAATCTTTGCCTCTTCAAATTCTTCTTGAGGGGCCTTGCTGCTCTCGTGGCCAGAGAGTAGATTTCCTATTCCTATTTTGGGTTAGTATAGACTGAAAATCTGAATTTGCATAATCTTTTGCAAATGTATTTTGTCTCTGAAACTTTTGTCTCTTCGCCTTTCCACTCCTTCATGTATTGTCATTGATATGAATTTGACATTTTCTCTTTTAATGTTGTTTGCCTTGTGACGATCAATAATTTGTGCTGTAAGTTTGTTACTGATGAGCATTATTTCACATTATTTTGATAAACATTATAAATATACAAATGAGTCTGTCTATTATCAGAGGTGTTTATTTAGTTCCTGAGTATTTTCGAACCAAGAATTAGTTTGCCAAACCCTGTCAACTATAAAAAGATTTCATCGCCATATTTGGTATACTAGAATGAAAATTACAAATTGGAGATTGGTAAGTTTGGTATAGTTTTGGAAATTTACTAACCCAGCATGAAGGGACTTTGTGGGTAATAAAATTGGGCCTTGTTTGTTGAAATTTATTAGTCCTAGATCGCTGGATCACTGGAGATGGTCAGCAGGGTGCGAAAAGCAGGCCGGGTGTTTTGGACGGACGGGCTGGGGCCTTGTGGTGATGCTCCATGCCGGCAAATGATGCTTGCTGTGCAAAGAGATGAACTAGCGGCAGCTTACACTGATTCTCTGTGCTAGCGGCGCTGTTCTGGAGCGACTGGGCCCATTCGCGTTCATGAAGAGCCCAAAGCTTTACTTTAAGAGCTTGAACACCAAGGGCCCAGGACCTGAGAAGCGCCTCTTGGGGGTCAGGAGCTCGTTGAAGACAGGTCCAGGAGCTGTGGGGAGCCTATTATGTCCCTAAGTCTCAGCTCAGGAGGCCATCAGACTAGCCCTTTGAGGTACCTTGGGGTCCCGGTTTGAAGATGGGCTCCAGGTCCAGTTCTTCTTCTCTTGGCAAGAGGGCAGCATGCAGCAGGTCACCACAACAAGGCAGCATCTCCTTCAGAGTGGTAGTCCAGCAGAGTGGCAGTCCTTCCTGGCAGAGTATCCACAGGTCCAGAGGTATACTGAAGTAGTGGTGTCAAAAGTCCAGTACTTATACCCTGTATGGCCTTTGAAGTGGGGGAGACTTCAAAGACAGGCCTTTGAAGTGCAAAGAGTTCTTTCCCTTCCTGCCCTGACTCCAGACCCATTACAGGAGTGTATGTAGCCCATTGTGTGGGGACAGGACACAGCCTTTTCAGGAGTAAGTGAGGCTGAGTCAGCTCCTCCCTTCCCATCCTACCTGAATGGCCCATCAAGTCACACCTAAACTCCCATTGTGTGTGGCTGTCTAGGGAGAATACACAAAGCCCAACTGTGACCCACCCCAGACATGTAATTAGAGACAGGCAGCAGGCACCAAATGGCTAAAATAAGGAAATGCCAACTTTCTAAATGTGCCATTTTCAGAGTTGTAATTTGAAATCCGACTTCACCAAAAGTTAGGATTTTAAATTAGGATTCCAGAGACACCAGACACTTCTTAACTCTTCCCAAACTGAAAATTACACTTATAAAATGTAATTTGGTAATCCCAATGTTATCCTATGGGAGAGACAGGCCTTGCGGTAGGGAAACACAACTTTGGGGGTTTTTCACTACGAGGTCATGTAAAACTTAAAAGTACATGTCCTGCCTTTTAAATAGATTGCACCCTGCCTTTTGGGTTGTTGAGGGCCTACCTTAGAGGTGACATATATGCATGAAAAGGGAAGGTTTGGGCCAGGCAAAAGGTTTGTATGTCCGGAGTGACATGGCAGTGTGAACTGCATACACAGGCTCTGCAGTGGCAGGCCTGAGACATGGCTAAAGGGCTTCTTAAGTGGGTGGCACAATCAGTGCTGCAGGCCCACTAGTAGCATTTAATTTACAGGTCCTGGGTACAGAGGGTACCACTTTACCAGGGACTTATAAGTAAATTAAATATGCCGATTGGGAATGTACCAATGTAACTATGTTTAGGGGAGCGAGCACAAGCACTTTAGCACTGGTTAGCAGTGATAAAGTGCACAGAGTCCTAATACCAGCAAAAACAAGGTCAGAAAAGTGGAGGAGGCAGGGAAAAAGTTGGGGGGGAAACCCCCCAAAGGCTGTCAGGTCTAACACATGTCCCCCCAGCTGAAAGTGGGGAGAGCTACCCAACCTATTGAGAGTTGTCTTCACTAAGCCAATAGAACCTGGAGAGACCATCAGCATTGGTGTAGTCTGACCCCAGATGTTGCTCTATTGTAAAGTCCATTCCCTGTAGGGAGATCGAGCACCTCAACAGTTTGGGCTTTTCACCCCTCATCTGCATGAGCCAACTGAGGGGCCTGTGGTCCGTCTGAACAAGGAAGAGAGTCCCAAACAGGTATGGTGTCAACTTCTTCAGTGTCCAGGCCACAGCAAAAGCTTCTCTCTTAATCGAATTCCACCTCTGTTCCTGTGAAAGTAACCTCCAACTAATGAAGGCTGCTTGTTGGTCTAGGCCCTCCTTATTCAACTGTGCTAAAACCACCCCTATGCCATGCTCTGAAGCGTCAGTCTGCACCATGAATTGTTTGGATAAATCAGGTGCTTTGAGTACAGGTGCTGCACACATGGCTTCCTTGAGGGTATCAAAGGCTTTCTGGCAAGCTCTGTCCAGATTACCAATCTGGGCTGCTTCCTGGAAGTCACCTCTGATAAGGGTGCAACAATGGTGCCATATCCCTTAAAAAATCCTCTGTAGTATCCTTTGAGGCCCAGGAAGGCTTTCGTTCCTGTCTGAGTTTTAGCTGGTTGCCAGGCCATGATAGTCTCACTCTTGGCTTGGAGGTGCTGCTCCTTTCCCCCTCCTACCAGGTGACACAGGTACACCATGGAACCCTGCCCTATCTGGTACTTACTGACCTTGATGGTCAGGCCTGCCTGTTGCAGGGCCTGAAGCACCTCCTGGAGGTGATGCATGTGTTCCTCACAGCTGGAACTGTAGACAGCAATGTCGTCTAAAAAGATGGCACAGAAGGCCTCCTTACCAGCCAGTACCCTGTTAACCAGTCTTTGAAAAGTGACAGGGCCATTCCTCCAGCCAAAGGGCATCACCCGAATTGGAAGTGGCCCTCTGGAGTTAAGAATGCTGACCTCTCTTTGGCCTCCTCAGTCAGAGTTATCTGCAGTTACCCTGATGTCAAATCAAAGGTACTGAGGAATCTGGCAGCGCCTAGGCTGTCAATGAGCTGATCAGCTCGGGGGATGGGGTGGGCGTTAGTCCTGGTAACTGAATTGAGTCCCTGGTAGTCCACACAGAAGCTGAATTCTGGAGTGGCGCGTGGTTGGGCAATCTTCGGAACCAGTACCACTAGGCTGGACCAAGGACTACTGGAGGGCTCAATCACCCCAAACACCAGCATCTTGGAAACCTCCTCCTTGATACTGGCCCTCACCTTATCTGACAATCTGTAAATTCTGTTCTTCACAGGTAAGCTGTGTCCAGTGTCAATATCATGGACACACAAGTCTGTGAGTCCAGGGGTAAGGGAGAACAGAGAGGCAAACTGTCCCAGTAACAGTCGCTCTGCTGCTCTGGGGTCAGGAAAGAAGAGAGGTTGACACCTTCCACTGACCCTTCGTGTTTTTGTGCAAAGAGGAGATCAGGGAGAGG
Organism: Calotriton arnoldi; assembly: GCA_963921515.1. Lineage (NCBI taxonomy): Eukaryota > Metazoa > Chordata > Amphibia > Caudata > Salamandridae > Calotriton > Calotriton arnoldi. The sequence continues at coordinate 318,930 of CAWUFW010009636.1, forward strand.
GTCACCCTCCTCCTCTACCCCCTCACCTGTCACCAGGAGCATGCTCACTTTGGACCTCTCGAAGTGAATATTAAGGCGATTCACATGGGCACCCTTAGGGGGTTTATAGGGGTCTGGAGATCTGCCAAGTAGGTGGACTCCCCCTTTCACTCCTTCACTTCGTATTGGCCAGTCCAGCGATCCTGGAGAGCTCTAGGCTCTACTGGCTCCATGGCCAATACTTTCTGGCCAGGTTGAACTCCACCAGAGTGGCCTTCTGGTCGCACCAGAGCTTCATGACTTCTTGGCTGGCCTCCAGAATACTTTTTGCCTTCTTCCAGAAGCGATGCATCTGGTTGCGGAGGGCCAGCATGTGCCTTGCCACATCCTCAGGGAGGGGGTGTTTCCTGGGAGCTTGGTCCCACCCCTCCCTGACAAGGCTCCGGGGTCCCCAAACAGGGTGGCCATAGAGGAGCTCAATGGGCCTGAACCCTACTCCTTTCTGTGGCACTTCCCTGTAGGCAAAGAGAAGACATGGCAGGAGGACAACCCACTTATATCTCATGGCCCCATGCAGGCCCATAATCATGCTCTTTAAGGTCTTGTTGAATCTCTCCACAAGACCATTGGTTTGGAGGCGATAGGGTGTAGTGAACTCCCATATGGACATCATGTACATGGACATGAAGTTAGTGCCTCTGTCAGGCACTACCTCCTTTGGTAACCTCAAACGGGTACAAAATACCCATCAGCGCTCTAGCCACCATGGGTGCAGTCAATGTCCTCAGAGGGATGGTCTCTGGGTAGCGGCTGGCATGGTCCACCATGACCTGGAGATTCCTGTTGCCCAAGGCTGTCTTGGGGCCCAAAGGTCCAATGATGTTGATGCCCACCCTTTGAAAGGGGGTGCCAATGATTGGTAGTGGAATCAGGGAAGCCTTGTTCTTTTTCCCTGATTCCCCACTGGCTTGGCAGGTGGGACAGGACCAGCAGAATGCATCTGAGGCTGCCTTCATTCTGGGCCAATAGAAGTGAAAGACAAGCCTGGTGAAGGTCTTTTCTTGCCCTAAATGGCTTGCCAGGTCTATATCATGAGCCAAACCCAGTAGGAATGTCCTGTAACACTGGAGGACCATCAGCAGACAGGCTGCTCCAGAACCAAGAGCCTTAGGGGCATATTTTCAAGGGAATGGCTGAGTGTGGCACTGCGGAAAATTTCGCAGCACCGTGCTCTGTCATTTTCAAGATGCAGGGATGCACCCTATTTACAACAATACGGCACACCTTGTGTTTTCCCTAGCTCTGGCGCTAAAAATAGCTGCCAAGCACCAACACAGACACCCGTACGCCATGGTTCAAGGGTGCCTGCGTTGCAGGGAATTATTAATTGTTTATGTACAGGAAGGGATACCTTCCTGCACATAAACAATTAATAATGGCGATTTGTTACTTCAATGTGTGCTGCATTTGGTAGCACACATAGAAGTAGCAAATAGTAATTATTTAATGATTGTTTTTGTGCAGGAAGAGGCACCTTCCTGCACATAAACAATCATTAATGTCGTTTTGCTCTTTCTGTGTGTGCTGCATTCTGCACACATAACAAAAGCAAAAACAAGGAGAAATAAAAGTATTTCTCCTCGTTGCACCATTCTAACGTCTCCTATTGCATGACATTCGTTTTTGGCGCTGCCTCAGATTTACAGATCCTTGTAAATCTGGAACAGTGTCAAAAAGCAATGGGTGTTGCTGTTGCATGCCCACAGCAGCACCCATTGCATGCCCCTTTCATGCAGATACCTGCGTGAAAGGGCACCATATCTACAAAGCAGCATTAAGCCACAAAAAGTGGCTTAATGCCCCATTGTAAATATGGTGCAGGGCATTGTGCCACCGAAACGCCCGTAAAAGTGGTGTTCCGGTGGCACAATTCCCTTTGTAAATATGCACATTAGACTCCCTATAAAGAAGATCATTCTCCCAATAGATTAGGTGATCCCCAGAGGCTTCACCTGCTGCCTGGGCTTTGGCTTGCTGCCTGAGGCCCTCTAGAGTGGGTCACTCTCTTTGCATCCTGCAGAATTCCTCTCTGGTAGGCCCACCCTCAACTTGCCAGTCAGCAAGCTTAGGCAGGTCACCCAGGGCGGCAATATTCTCCCTGGTTGACTTGTGGGCCTCCTCCTCATGGACAACCTCAACTGTGGCTGGTTTCAAACACACCTTGCCTCTATGTTTCTTGCCAGTTGTCTGGGCCATTATTCCAGGCTCCAGGCACCTTTGACTCCCCTCGAGGGCAGCCATTGACCATGTGGTAATACAGACCCACTCAGACAATCACAACATCTCCAAGTGTAATCTGAGTTCATACTCCCTCCAGGCAGTGTGCTCTAGGTCGTTGCCTAACAGACAGTGTACAGGCATGGCAGGGCTCACAGCTACTTTCAGAGAACCTGAGAGCTCTTCCACTTAAAGTGAACCAGAGCCACTAATAGATGGCTCTTACAATTGTCAGCGAGTGTGACTTTGTGGATTGTGTTCGGTAGGACTTGCTCTGCAGACACCAGCTGTTTCAACACAGTCGTCATGCTGGCTCCTGTGTCTCACGGAGCCTCCATTTTCTGCCCATTGATGGTGACCAACTGCCTATCCTTGGAAGTATTAACTGGCATGTGGGCTTTTGGCACCATCTCTTTATCCCCCTGGGAAACCAGGCTCACCTCTGTCTGCTCCCCAATGCTAACTGGGACTATCTCCTCCCTAAGCAGTACCCTCACCAACCCAGATGTCTGCCCACTGTGGGGGGCTGTGCCCTCTTGGGCCATTTGTAGTTGCCCTTGGAGTGCCCATACTTGTGGAACTCAAGACCCTGGTATGCACACCTTCCTGTCTTGTGATCAAGGAACCCCTTCTTCTTCAGATCAAACTGGGGCTGGTTACCATTACTCCCTTCGAATTATTACGGGGGTCTTTAGAGTACTCCTTATGTTTAAGTTTTTCTCCCCCACTTTCTTCTGGTTGGAACATAAAGCACCAACTGGGGATATCTGGTCGATCTGGCCCGGGTCAAATCCAAACGTTCAGGCCGACTGCGATGGGTCGGATACAGTCCCAGATTAGTCCCTCTGAAATGTTACCTTCTCAAGTTTTGTGCCAAGAGTCCCGTTCGCGGGGGAAAAATTAGTCGAGAGCAAGAAGAGCATCGCTGGTGATGGTTGGCGGGGTGTGAAGAGCAGTCCGGGCATTGGGGGCAGATGGGCTGGGTCCTCATCGTGATGATCCATGCCGGCGGACAATGCTTGCTGTGCAATAGACAAGCTTGCGGTGGCTTGCTCTGATTCTATGTGTGAGCGGCACATTTCCAGAGCGAACAGGCCCAGTCACTTTTGCAAAGAGCCCAAAAGTTTGACTTTAAGAGCTTAAAAACCACTGTCAAGGGCCCAGGACCTGAGAAGTGCCTCTTGGGGATCAGCAGGTCAGCACTTCAAGGCAGCAGCTCCTTCAGAGTGGCAGTCCTTTCAGCAGCACAGCAGAGTAGCCACAGGTTCAGAGGTGTACTGAAGCGGTGGTGTCAGAGGTCCTGTACTTATACCCAGTTTGGCCTTTGAAGTGGGGGAGACTTCAAAGTCAGGCCTTTGAAGTTCACAGAGGTCTTGCCCTTCCTGCCCTGGCCCCAGACTCACTACAGTGGGGTATGCAGTCCTTTGTGTAGGGACAGAACACATCTTATTCAGGTGTACATGAGGCTGGGCCCAGCTTCTCCTTCCCATTCTGCCAGAATGGCCCATCAAGTCACACCTACGCTCCCATTGTGTGTGGCTGTCTAGGGGGAATTCACAAAGCCCAACTCTCACCCACCCCAGATATGTGATTAAAGACAGGCTGCAGGCACCAAATGGCTAAAGTAAGAAAATGCCAACTTTCTAAACGTGGCATTTTCAGAATTGTAATTTAAAATCCGACTTCACCATACATTAGGATTTTAAATTAGGTTTCTAGACACAGCAGACTTGGGGGTCTTATCTCTTCCCAATCGGAAATTACACTTCTAAAATATCAAATGGTAATACCAATGTTATCCTATAGAAGAGATAGGCCTTGCAGTAGGGGAAAACGACTTTGGTCATGAGGATGCCTTTATTGTTTATAGTTATTTAAAACCTTTACAATATAAAAACCACAAACATAAGTAGCCTTGGAAAAATTCTTACTAGAGGCGTCAGATCAAATTAAGCTTATTGAAACAATTGCTTTTTGGAATACAATAAAACAGCAAGTCCAGATTCGGACGTTATTCAATAGGAAAAGACAACAACACAATGCTTCAATGTGGAACTCGTTTTCAGCCTATTTCGACCATATCTGTAATAACACACATTTTTATGCAGAAAATGAAACATTAATCTTATTGGTTTTAACTAGAGTTACCCTTATCTGTAATAATATGCGTTTTTATGCAGATAATGAACAAATAATCCTATTGGTTTTAGCCAGCGTTACCCTTTAAAGTACAAAAAGTAATTGAAGTGCCTGTACATCCATTTTTTAGTTGGTCCAGCAGTTGGTCCTGAGTAATGGCAACTTAGATTCTCAATAAAGTCAAAGTGCTAAACAACAACTCAAATCACTAGCAGCTGTGTATCCTAAGTCAAAAATCCTTTAAAATCAAGAAAATAGTTAAAATGTCGGTGCAACGATTTATAAGTGGAGGCAACGGGTTGGTCCAAAGTGTTAGCAGCGAGAAATTTCAATAAAGTACAGGTACTTAACTACCGCTGTATTTGCAAACAGTGGTTGGCCTTGAGTAATAGAGACTTACATTTTCAATAAAGTGCAATTGCTAAGCAACAACTCGAATTACAAGCAACTGGATATTCCATGTAAAGATGCCCTTTAAGGTGCAGAATAATTAAAAGCCGGTCAGTGATTTGTAAATGGAGGCATCAAGTTGGTCTTTGGTATAGCAGCATAGAGTTTTGATAAAGTACAGGACTAAAAACCGACTGGGTTTGCAAGAAGCAGATTATCCTAGGTTAGAGGATAAAAGTTCAATAGGTTGCAAATATTAAAGCAATTACTTTTAAAAATTAGTAGTCAACAATGAAAATAACAAGGGTTAATTGCTCTAACTCAGTGTTGCTGTAACTGCATTTTGAAGCCCCGATCGATTAAACAGTTTTGCTACTGTGATCATGAACTTAGTCAGCAAGATGTTCAAAACTGTATTTTCGGGGTTTAAAGAGGCAATGATGGTTTGCCGGCATGTACGAACACCCAATCTGTTCCATTCACTTCTTGGACTTGTCGGGCATTCGTTCAGCAAGGCTGGGCAAAGACATACTACATGTTCAAATCTTTCCTCACGAGTGCCACAGACCCTGCAGATTATATTCTCATCTTGACTAACCCTGGGCGAAGTACTACGCTACGCTTGCGTAGTTTGCGAAGTTTGCGCTACTTCACTCTACGCGAATTGCACGTAGCACAGTGCAAACACGCGTAGTGTAGCGTAGCAGTCATTTTTTGCTTGCTCGCGGTCCTCAACGCCAAGTTGGCGACCGCGAGCAAGCAAAATGACATCCCGGCGAGACTTTTTCCTCGTTCGCGATCAGCAACATCAAGTTGCTGATCGCAAGCGTGGAAAATAAACCTCCCGGCGAGATTCTCAACGCGGGAGGTCAGGTTTCTCATTGCGAGTGGTCGCGTATGCTCGCGACCGCTCGCGATGAGAAACTACCAGTCCGCGTTGAGAAAGCTGCAGCCTCGAGTAGAAATCTACTCGAGCGGCAGAAAACGACCGCTTGCACTGTGCAAGATGCGGTTTGCACTGATTGCACAGTGCGGACAAGCATCCGGCACTGTGCAATCAGTGCGAACAGCATTTTGCACAGTGCACTACGCAGTTCGTGTAGCTACGCGAACTACGCCCAGGGTTAATCTTGACGACGCCAGCTTGCTAGATGTTTAAGAAAAGGCCACTCCCCCAGCCTAAGGGCCATAAATCGTATTTTCCAATAAGCGAGCACATACAGGGGAGGTAGGATACTGTGGTGGCTGACTTGTACCCAGCAATGATTGACCAGGCGTGTCGACATTTAGCGAGTTGTGCTCTATCCGAATGAAATGACCAGAGGCGGATGCACTTTTTTAATATATTTTGAAATATTTTGGGACGGGATTGCTATCCCAGAGGTTTTTCACTTCCAGTAGCTGCAGGCAGTCTTCTAGGTACCAATGATGTGCTTGACTTGGTTGGCTGTGAATAATTTCGGACCATAGCAGAGCTTCCAGCCTATCCTTCCCGGCCCTTCGTAGCTTGTTGCACATATTAAGGTAGACACCTGCCCCTGCCCTCTGTTGATCTAAAAGGCTGAATTTGAGTCTGACCTGTGCAGGAGATGAATGCTTGAAAATCTTAGCAATTAATTTATTTAACTGATTGTTATCTTTTCCCAACATGATTTCCTGGCCATATGTTAAGGATGGTAAGATCTTGGCCCTCATGGCTGCTACTAATGGCGACAAACTTGGGCCCAATAGCTGTTTTGCTAATTTTGATAGAATCACCTGCAGCATCAGAGCTTTTGCTCCGACCTCTTGTCGTTGTTTCATGCTGGAGCATCTGTTGTCAATGTGGACCCAAAGAAATTTATATGACTGTTCCGTCGTGATGCTGTTGCCGCTGTACGACCCTCTCCCTCCTTGATATCTTTTCCGGCCGTATGTTACAACCTTCGTTTTGTTCACTACCTCCAGTTTATTGGTGGTCATGTAAATGCACAGTTGATCGAGGAGTCGTTGGAGGCCTACCCTAGTATGGCTCAACAACGTCAGGTCGTCTGCATACAGCAGGTTACTTATCCTGGTGCCACCTATTTTTGGAGGGTGACTATTGATGATGTCCAAGGACTCCGATAAATCTAAGATTAATATGTTGAAAAGCAGGTGGGCCAACACGCACCCACTGTTCCACTCCTCGTAATGTTTTAATTTTCCTAGAGATGTGAGCTCTATCTCCCAGTTTTATGCAAATCCAGGTGTCAGAGTGAAGCTGAATTATGGCCTCCAAAAGGCGCCGAGGTATCCCCCATCTCTGTAACTTAGCCCACAGTAGATCCCTGGGCACTCAGTCAAACGCTGCCTTAAAGTCAACAAAGCAGCAATGTATTGAGGATTTTAAAGCTGTTGCTTTGTCCATCAAAACTGAGTTTGCCATAAGGTTGGATAGTGTCCCAGACATGGCCACAAACCCAGTGTTACATTATGCTGGTTCTGCTTTTCCGCGTGCTTGCATGCACGTGTATGTTTCTTTATGTTGTCTTTTGAATTCCTTGCCTCATGGCACGATCTAGATGTTCTAGAATAGAGCATCTGATCGGGCCTTTGAGCCAAGGTGGTCAGTTGCCTGAAGCCTCCCGGTGCTGGAAGAGTTGTAGCCGGTGGGCTTCCTTTTACTACGAATAAACTTCCATCCTTCAACATATTGCCTTCTTCATTACTTGACACCCAGTTTGATTAAAGGGGATTAACCAACTTTGTTCCACCCAAGATGATATGTCTTCCAGCAACAAACTAGCGTAATATTTGGCGTTGTTGTCCAGAAGGGCTATCAACGTGTAGTTTTTTGGCTCTGATCTTGTGCCTCCCTTACAGATCGGATGAATTATGGTGCCACGCCATGAACGAGGTATTTGTGAGTACAACAGACAGTCATAGAATAATGTTGTGAACTGTTCAGTCCAAAATTAGATGTCATGTTTAAACAGTGCCATTTATTTGTTTGTTTACTAAGGACCAGAAACCTTTTGAGTTTGGATTCTTGCTGGCTTGAAGTAGTGTTAACCAGAAATGTTCTGATCGTTTACGCTTCTCTAAGAGTACTGCCTGTCCATAGACTTTTTGAGCTTGGGCTAATCCCTGGGGACTTCCAGACTCTTCTTAGGGCTATATTGCATTTTTTCTTAAGGCCCTTAATCGTAGCTGTGATGAAGTTGCTATTGCTGGTAGTAATTTGACCAGTGGATCGAGGGAACGTTTTGAGCAATTGATGAGTGAAAGTTGCCCATACTTTGATTGGGGAGATGTTTTTTGTTGTGTTTTCACCTAAGAGCACCCTACATGCTGTCATTCCTCCCCTGCATGCAGACACCCTTGCACTATTGTGCAAGGGTACCTGTGTTGGTGCTACACTGCTAAGTGTAGTGCCAGCGCAGGGAGAACACAAGGCTGCACCATATCGTTGTAAATATGGTGCAGCCTTGCGTTTCTGAAGTGGCGGAGTGAGGCGTTAAGCCATGACGACTAACGCCTAACTCCACCACTTCCTCGTACTAATGCCCCTAACTGTTTGAGAACTAGTTCAGTCATTGCTTCTGTTGGTTAATGCTGCTGACAGCCAGGCCCAGTCATCCCCCATGTGGTCTCGATCTGGTCCCCTTGGTTCCCTATAATTTGCCGGAACACAACCCTGGGTATTTTTCAGTATTGAGAACAGCTTCTTCCTAGCAGGAGTTGTAATGTCCAAGGATTTTGCTAGTATTGAGGGATACCCTGGGTCTTTCATGGGGGAAATTCTTATCCCCCATATATCAAATAGCTCCATTCTAGATAACATTTGCTGTGCAATTGTATTCAAGATTAATGTAAGACGTGTTGTTTCTCTGATCTGATGACCTTTTGGAGGAAGAAACTCAATTGCATTGATGTCACTTGATTCCAACCCGCTTAGTTCAGGAATAGACTTAAAACGCCTGAGAATTTTCCCCCTGTTTAGAATATCATGGGGGACTTGTGAGGAGTATTCTGCAGTAAACAGTTACTTAACATTTTGATTTGACAAAACGGTGTCATGGCTGTGACCTTGATTATGGCCCATGGGCCTACATGGGGCCTGCTCCCTCTTATGTGTGGCAGTTGTTGATCTCGGCCTTTGATCATCGTGAGGATCATAATACGGATGTTTGGCATTGAGTTGTGTTTCCATGTACCGGGTGGAAGTACCACACAGCGTTCCACTCAGTCTCCCGAGTAAAGTGATACCTCACTTGTGTGGGTGGGCCAAGGGCCTGTGACTGGGAAGGGCCAAAAACATAGGGAATAAGGGTATAGCACAGCGAACTCTAAGCACTACATTTTTTTAAAAATACATTTTTAGGCCAATGTTTGCCTGCTAGACAATTAGTATGTTTTGTATAGTTGTCAATTGATTTATATAGAGTTAGACGAGGCACTTCTTTGATTATATATTGCACCTTGAAATGTCATCAAAAACATCGGAAAGAGCCGTATGAGAACAGGAATTAGCTGCAACTGTTTTTAAAAAGGATTTTCCATAATCATTTCTCTAAGTTGCTAATTTATGGCCAGTGCAGATCTCTGCATGATAAATAATCGTAGATGGTAACTAGAAATGGAGTAGAGAGGCTGCTTAAAACTGTATGTGTCATTAATGACATGTTGTCCATTTCTTTACATTGGAGAACCCTTGCCAGCAACTGATCTGAGTCTGCCTCTGCCCACAACCCCTGCACTGACCCAACATCATACGCACAACAGTTGTGTTCACTATCCCCTCGGAGCACCAGTTGCACCAGTGAACAGAGTGTCATCCCTCCCTGTCCATGCTCCATGGTGCTTGGAGACACTCATTGACTGTCTAGGACTCTGTCTCTGGTCTCTCATGAAGAGCTCTGCAGCAGGTTCTAGCAGTTCCTCTCTCCGGTGGATACTGGTCTCAGTGCACTAAGTCCGAAGCCGCTCTAGCTTGTCTGTGTGTTCTCATACATAGGGCCTGATTACGAGTTTGATGCTCAATCCACCAGACCGCAGCTGTGGCAGTCTTCTGCCTGCTGTATTACGAGCCTTGCAACCTGAAACGCCAACCGCGTGGTTCCTGCCTCGGCAGCAATAGTCTGCAATATTGGCGATTCATACTCAGATGCCGTCAGGGCTGCGGCCTCCCACCGAGCCTATTAAGACAACACAGGGGCCGATTCCGATTCAGGCAGGAAATCTCTCCGACCGAGCCGGACCCGGAGAGATTTCCGACCGAACCGGACTCTAGGAGCCCGACCGAACGAGTACGATGCGTACGTATGCTATCGGACTCGATTCGGTCGGACTCCCTATGAAGTCAATGGGAGCCAGTCGTACGACGCGTACACGGGCTCCCATTGACTCAATGGGTGCGTCGCGAACAAGGGCGCCCCCTACAGCGGGTACGCGTTGGTGCGACTCGTGCCGTACATGCACGAGTAGGGGGGACCCATGGGTCCCCCCTGTGTGCGACTTGCGTGGCTACGCATGCAGGGGGGTCCGACACGGACCCCCGAAGTCCGGCTCCGACTGCTCTTTGGAGCCGGACGGCGCGAGTCGGTCGGACTGTGCGAGGCGCGCATCGTACTTGCTCGGTCGGGGAACGTCTCCATTGCGTGGTGCGAGTCATGTCCGTGCGAGTCAGTCGGAGCGGTTCGGACCCGTGAACGAGTCGGTCGGCGATTTCGCGTACGCTCGCATCGTACTCGCTCGCCCGGACGCATGTTCGAATCGGTCGGAAACGAGGCCTCTGAATCGGATCCGGTAAAGCCGAATCCGATTCGGTGCCCTACCGGCCGAGATCGGAATCGGCCCCACAGTTGTACCGGCGGTCCTCTAGTGACCGTTCCCCAACGGTGGTAGACCGCAGCAAAGCACCACAACAATGCCCATTGGGTGGATTAAAAAACTACACAGTGGATGTCCTTTGGCCAAGTGGACATGCCTGCAAATCACACTATAGAACACACCTCATTCCTGACCATGATCCTTTGGTTCATCTTCTGATTTAGCACTCTCAACACCTTTTCTTTGTTTTAGCCTATTCACTAATATCCCCTGGGTTTTTGTTCATTTGTCACTCTATTTTGTAGTCATGAATTGACCCAAAAATCTGCGTTTTACAGAGGCTGATTTGTCAGTCATGGTGTATGAAATCATTAGAGTAGAGGCACAAATGTTTGGAGCGCAAGTCCAACATACTCCTCTCAGTAGGAAAATGGAATTGTGGAACAGGATAGTCACCAGAGTGAATGCTATTGGTACCACCCTGCGCACAAAGGGCAAAATTAGGCAGAGGTGGCACAACCTGAGGTTGAAGGTGCGTACCTTGGTCTCCAAACACCACCTGGAGGCCCAGAGGACAGGCGGTAAATCCTCCCAGAGAGCCCATTACAATTCTTTCCCTGGGAGGAGAAGGTCTTGGCCAACCTACATACTGAGGGCATGACAGGAATACCTGGGGGAGTGGAGTCTGGTAAGTTACTCTTCCCTAACTGTCACAATAACTTAATGTCGTTTTGGCTCTCAACTCTGCTTTCACTATAGTGTTGTCTATCTACTTTCCTAACATGCAATCCTCAAAGTATCTGAGATGTTGGTTTGACAGTGTTAAAGTGTAATGTTGCATAGAAGATTATATGTATCAATCTCCATTACATGCCACATGTTTGAATCCTATCCATAAGTGTATAGTTAGAAAAATATCAACCCAGGACCCATGATATGTATAAAATGTTAAGGTATGGTCTATCCCAAATGCATGTTACCAACAGGTATGTCACACTACCCATATATCAAGTGTTGGTAAGTCGAGATAGAAATGACTCCAACTACCATGAGGCCCTGTGACTGTAACTCTAACCAAGATGCAATAGTCCTTTTGTCCCTGCTCACTTGTCTGCCATGTTACAACTGATGTTCACTTATCATGCAGGTCACCATTTGTCGAGTGTTGGTAAGTTGAGTTAGAAATGTCTACAACTACCATGAGGCCCTGTGACTATAACTCTAACCAAGTTGCAATAGTCCTTTTGCCCCTGCTCACTTGCCTACCATGTATTTAGCTACATGCTGGCCTTCAGAAACTAAACTTCACGCTTCAGGAAACTCACTCAGGTGAACCTTGAAGCAAGCCAGGAGGAGATGAAACGCTGGTATGACCAGAATGCCACTCTGGTAGAGTTCCAGCCTTGCCAGAAAGTGTGGGCCATGGCCCCAGTCGAACCCTGTGCCTTGCAGGACAAGTGGACTGGGCCTTTTGAGAGGGTGGAGCGCAAAAGTAATGTCACTTACCTGGTGAATTGGCTGACTCCCAGGAACCCTTTAAGGGTCCTCCATGTGAACCACCTCATGCCTCACTTTGAGAGGTCTGAAGAGAGCATGGTCTTGGCGACAGATGATGGGGTGGAAGAGGAGAGTCAACCTCTCCCTGACCTCCTGTCTACCAAGGAGCACGATGGGTCAGTGGAAGGTGTGATCCTCTCCCCTACAATGACCCCAGAGCAGCAGAGCGACTGTCAACAATTTTTGGGGCAGTTCGCCTCGCTGTTCCCCCAGTGTTACTCACTGGTGTACCCATGATGTGGACACTGGTGACAGCCCTCCTATGAAACACAAGATTTACAGGTTGACTGACCAGGTCAGAGCCAGCATGAAAGAGGAGGTCTCTAAGATGTTGGTGTTAGGGGTGATAGAGCCTTATAAGAGTCCTTGGGCCAGCCCAGTGGTCTTGGTCCCAAAGGCTGCGGCACCCGGTGCCACTCCTGAACTGTGGTTCTGCGTGGACTACCGTGGGCTCAACTCCCCCCATCCCCAGAGCTGATGAGCTTATTGATTGGTTGGGAGCTGCCAAGTTCCTCAGCACGTTTGATTTGACGTCTGGGTACTGGTAATTTGCCTTAACCGAGGGGGCAAAGGAGAGGTCAGCATTCCCAACCCCAGAGGGGCACTACCAGTTTTGGGTGATGCCCTTTGGGTTGAAGAATGACCCTGCCACCTTTCAGAGGTTGGTCAACCAGGTGTTGGCTGGGCTGGAGGATTTTAGTGCCGCCTACTTGGATGACATTGCAGTGTTTAGTTCCAGCTGGGAAGAACACTTGCAAAGCCTCTGGGAAGTGTTGAAGGCTCTGCAGATGGGAGGCCTCACGATCAAGGCCAGTAAGTGCCAGATTGGGCAGGGATCTGTGGTGTACTTAGGGCACCAGGTAGGGGCGGCCAGGTGGCACCCCTACAGCCTAATATTGACACCATTCTGGCTTGGGAGCCCCCCAAGACCCAGACAGAGGTGAGGGCCTTTTTAGGTCTCACTGGCTACTATAAAAGGTTTGTCAAGGGCTATGGCAACATTGTTGCCCCCATGACAGAGCTGACTTCCAGGAAGCAACCCAGGAAGGTGATCTGGACTGATGCCTGCCAGAAAGCTTTTGATGCCCTGAAGGCAGCCATGTGCAGGTCGCCCGTGCTCAAGGCACCCAACTTCTCCAAGGAATTTGTAGTGCAGACTGACGCTTCAGAGCATGGTGTGGGAGCGCTGCTCTCACAACTGAACAATGAGGGCCTAGACCAGCCTACTAGGAACAGAGGTGGAGTGCCATAGAGTGGGAAGCTTTTGCTGTGGTCTGGACACTGAAGAAGCTAAGACCCTACTTGTTTGGGACTCACTTCTGAGTTCAGACAGACCACAGGCCCCTCAGATGGTTGATGCAAATGAGGGATGATTACCCAAAACTGTTGAGGTGGTCCATCTCCCTACAGGGAATGGACTTTACGGTGGACCACCGCCCTGGCACAGAACATGCCAACGCCAATGATCTGTCCAGGTTCTTCCGCCTTAGTGAAGAGAACTCCAAGGAGGTTGGGTAGTTCTCCCTACTTTCAGCTGGAAGGGACATGTGTTAAACCTGGCATCTTTTGGCATGTTTCCCCTGTCTTTTTGCTTTCTGACCTCCTGGTTTTGACTCTGTTTTTGCTAATTTAGTGTCTTTGCGCACTTTTTCACTGCTGTCCAGTGTTAAAGTGCAAGAGCTCCTATTATAAATTGGATTATGGATTGGTGTTTCCATGATTGGCATATTTGATTTACTGGTAAGTCCCTAGCAAAGTGCACAAAGAGTGCCAGGGCCTGTAAATCAAATGCTGCTAGTGGGCCTGTAGCACTGATTGTGCCACCCACACGAGCAGTCTTTCAAAGGGTTTTCAGACCTGCCAGTGCAGTGTCTGCACGCAGTTTGTACTGCCATGTCGACTTGGCAAGTGCACCCACTTGCCAATCCCTAACCTTCCCTTTTATTACATGTGAGTCACCCCTGAGGTAGGCCAATGTGCAGCATTCCGTCCATCATCTTGTGTGTTTTGCATTTCGCCCTAAGTGGGAAGGGTATGCCCAGACGTGGGTCCCGTGCTCACTACGCCACTGGAGTCAAGCTATCCTGGCTGATGAAGGCTGATAGCCTGAAACCGGTCCTAGGATGCTTGATTCCGGTCCATGGAAGACATGGCTTGGTAGTTCGGTCTGGACTGTTCCCATGAGGCACAGGGTCAAGACTGATTTGCATATGGCTATGTCTGAACTGGGGTGGCGTGGTGAAGCAAAATAACGATGGATTAAACCCAGATCTGTGACTGGGGGTGAATGTTTGCCAATGTGCAGCATTCCGTCCATCATCTTGTGTGTTTTGCATTTCGCCCTAAGTGAGAAGGGTATGCCCAGACGTGGGTCCCGTGCTCACTACGCCACTGGAGTCAAGCTATCCTGGCTGATGAAGGCTGATAGCCTGAAACCGGTCCTAGGATGCTTGATTCCGGTCCAGGGAAGACATGGCTTGGTAGTTCGGTCTGGACTGTTCCCATGAGGCACAGGGTCAAGACTGATTTGCATATGGCTATGTCTGAACTGGGGTGGCGTGGTGAAGCAAAATAACGATGGATTAAACCCAGATCTGTGACTGGGGGTGAATGTTTGCCAATGTGCAGCATTCCGTCCATCATCTTGTGTGTTTTGCATGTGTTAAACCTGGCATCTTTTGGCATGTTTCCCCTGTCTTTTTGCTTTCTGACCTCCTGGTTTTGACTCTGTTTTTGCTAATTTAGTGTCTTTGCGCACTTTTTCACTGCTGTCCAGTGTTAAAGTGCAAGAGCTCCTATTATAAATTGGTTTATGGATTGGTGTTTCCATGATTGGCATATTTGATTTACTGGTAAGTCCCTAGCAAAGTGCACAAAGAGTGCCAGGGCCTGTAAATCAAATGCTGCTAGTGGGCCTGTAGCACTGATTGTGCCACCCACACGAGCAGTCTTTCAAAGGGTTTTCAGACCTGCCAGTGCAGTGTCTGCACGCAGTTTGTACTGCCATGTCGACTTGGCAAGTGCACCCACTTGCCAATCCCTAACCTTCCCTTTTATTACATGTGAGTCACCCCTGAGGTAGGCCCAAGATACCCCTATGGGCAGGGTGCGGTGTATTTGAAAGGTAGGACATGTACTGGTGAGTGTGACATGTCCTGATAGTGAAATACAGTATGTTTCGTTTTTCACTATTGAAAGGCTATCTGTCCCATAGGACAGAATGGGGAATACTTGGTAACATTTTACAAGTATATCTTCCCATTGGGACAAGATAGAGAAATGGAGTTTAGTATGCCTGAACTCAGAATGTAGAAATGCATCTTTTAGTAAAGATGATTTTTACGTTCTGTGTTTGAAAATACCACTTTTAGAAAGTATGGGACATATCTACAAGGCCCGGCGTTAAAATTATCGCCGGTTTAGGGTCCGTTTCCGGGCGAAAAGCGGCGATAATTTTATCGCCCTATCAGCATGGACACGCTAACGCGTGAATCCATGCCTTAGCGCCCATTTTCTTAGTGCCTCGCATCGCTAATGAGATGCGAGGTAGGCGTTCCCGACTGAAATGCAGCGAAAATAATCGCTAACACAGCTTCTCCCTATCAACAAGGAAATCGCTAACCCGCCTAGCGACATAGAAAGTAGCGCTAACCGGGTATATCGCCGGCTCCTAACACCTGCTAATTTTCTGACTAACCTATATGTGTCATGGGAGGTGGATTGTAAAGCTAAGTCCACATCTCCCTATCAACTATTATTTCCCTATCGCTGTTCCTTATCGCTGGTAATCAAGCGATATTCCGCTTTTCGCCGCTATTGCCTGGATTTCTATCGCCTCGGCGATGCGCGTTGTTAATAGCGCGCTAACCGGGCGATAGAATCCGGCAATAGACGGCGATAGGAATGTTCACACTAAACGCGGCCAGCGATAATTATCTCTGCCGCTTGATGATATGCCCCCCATGTCTTTTCTTGCTTAGCCATCCTGTGTGCCTCTGCAGGGTTGTGGATTGACTGTCTTGCTTTGGAGTGACAGGGGCTGGGGATGTGCATTCTCTTCAGTCAGCCACTGGGAGGTGAGGTGTGTCCTGCCTTTCCTGGATGAGTCAGGGCTGGACTAAATAGACCTGGGCTGTATTTAGAGTAGTGGGAGGAGATTTCCTTGCACCTGAATGGGGCTGGTCTGCCTTGGACAATGGCGTAACCACCTCCTGTTGGGAAGCTGGGCCAGAGAAGACCAAACTGGTTTGGACTGAACAAAGACACTCTCTGCCCAAGGGAACAAAGAGAAACTGAGTATAAATATTGGGGCACAGACCCCAGAACATTAGAACTCACTTGGATCAAGGAACCTGCCAAGAAGAAGAGCTGGAAGAACTGCCAGGAGGAGTACTGCCCCTCTGCTGTGTTGTTGCATTGCTGGGTTGGCCTGCAGTTGCTGCTTCTCCCTTGGGCAGTGAAAGGACTGGACTGAACTCTCTTCACTTGTCACTGAGTATCTCCAAGGGCTTGAAATAGAGCTTGCCTCCTGTTTACAAAGCCTCAGGGACAGCAAAGACTTCGCTTACCTCACGGTACCGCCTCTGGAACCATGGGTTTCAGTTGCCACAGAGGGGAAAGCAGCCGACACCATCACCGACACCGCTGTGGGCTCCGTGTCCTGAAGGCACAGCAGAGGGCACCGCCGCACTTTGCACTGCAACCCTGGTCTCACGAAGACAGCCTCCACCACCGAGCCGCTGTTTGCACCGCGACCTGTGGGCATCGCATTCTGCACCGCCTCACTTCACCATACCGCCCTGGCCTCACCGACGACGACTCGCTGCACGCTGACCTCCACACCCGTGACCGCACTGTGGTTTGGGGGCACCACTCGTAAGTCACACGATGCATCACCCCGTCCCACACCACTGTCTGGGCCGATCAACGCCAGCTCACATCAACCGGCACTGTCGCTTGCACAGTGACCTGTCAGCACCGCAGCGAGCACCGCCTCACTCCGCACCGCAGCCCTGGTCTCACCGTCACCGCTGGATGACCGTCACCGAGCTGCGGCCTGCACTGCGACTTGAGGGCACCGCACGCTGCACCGCTATGCTTCACATCGCAACCGCCATGGTTGCCACGACCGGCCCGCACCAACGCAGTCGGCCGGGACCAAAGGTACTGTTTACGAGTCTGCTGACACTAACGCCGGTCCGCACTGATGGGGTCAGCTGGAACTGTTGGATTCTGTTGTTTTCAGCTCCGCTGTAGCCCCGAACGGAGCTACCGGCTTCAAGGAACTGCATTTTACAGTCATTCTTGCAAAGTGCATATTTTTGGTTACTGTATGTTGGTTTTTGATCAATTTGGTTTTGTTTACACAGATAAATATTGGTTATTTTTCTAAAACTGGTGTGCTGTTTTTTTGTAGTGTTTTCACTGTAGTACTGTTGGTTATGTGAAAATGCTTTTCACACTGCCTCTGAGATAAGCCTGAATGCTCGTGCCAAGCTAGAAAGGGGGTGAGCAGGGGTTAATTCAATAGTGTATCCCCCTTATCCTGACTAGAAGGAAGGGTCCCTATTTGGACAAAAGTGCAAACCATTGCCAACCAGAGACCCCCATTTCACTGTCTTGTGTAAGACCACAGACCCATCAAATAATGTACCTAACTTTCTCTAGTTCTAATCTATAATAAGATGAACCTAATGCTTAAACACAATGGGTATATTCTCCTAATTCTGTTTCTATCTATTCTCAATGAACTGTGGTTGTATTCTTTAAGAGACTTGCGTCTTTAAAAAAACTTGACATTTGAACTGAAAAAACATCACTTTGCCATAAAAGATCTCCGAATGAGCTTCTGACAGAGGCATCCTGCTCAAACTACCATATGGTGGTTTATAGTGAGGCGCAGCTCAATGATGAAGCCACCTAGATGGGTGGGTGGAGGCTTGTGCCCTTTTAATGAGTATCCTCTACAAGACATCTAGGGGCACATGCATCAAAAATGTCATTTGCAATTCCTTATTAGCGAATATTAAGGATTCGCTAATAAGGAATCACAAATGCCTATGCATGTAGGAATTGTTACAAAAATAGCGATTCCCTAAAATTCCTTAATTGCGACTCGCAGAATTGCGAGTCGCAATTAAGGAATTGCAACCTATACATTCCTATGGGCCTAGAGGCCCATAGGAATCAATAGAAATGCATGCGCAATTTGCGAGTACCCAATAGGTACTCGCAAATTGCGCATGTCAATTTCAAGGGTGCAAGGGTCCCAAAAGGATACCCTGTTGCACCCCTGAATTTACAATTTAACCATATGTTCGCACACACATGCCCCAAGGGCATGTGTGTGTGTAACATGTGACTTTGAAAAATGCACTTTAGTGCATTTTTCTGAGAAATCGAAAATTACCATCAACTTTAGATTGATGGTAATTTGCGATTCTTATTAGCGAAATTGCGAAATTATTTTGTTTAATGCATTGCATTTAAGGAATCGCAATTTGCGATTCCTTAAATGCAATCGCAATTTAGGTAATCGCAAATTTTGCGATTACTTAAATTGCGATTTTTGCATTTGGGATGATGCATTCCAAATGCAAAAATACCGGTCGCAAAGGGGCAGATTCTGAGAATCTGCCCCTTTACGACCGGTTTTTCCTTTGATGCATGTGGCCCCAATTGACCATCTAGTGGTACAATTGTTGGTTCCACTCTCTCATAGTATTGAACAAGCATTGGTGAATGCATTAGGTTTCGCCTATGTGATTAATAATAAGCTGTTTTTTTTTGTTGTGAGTTGTAGCTTGCTGAGTAGTTGTACAATATAAGTTACAGAAAGCCTGTTAAAGTGTTATGACTTGTTTATGTACAAAAAGGTCATATATT
Organism: Calotriton arnoldi; assembly: GCA_963921515.1. Classification (NCBI taxonomy): domain Eukaryota; kingdom Metazoa; phylum Chordata; class Amphibia; order Caudata; family Salamandridae; genus Calotriton; species Calotriton arnoldi. The sequence goes on from CAWUFW010009636.1 coordinate 337,950, forward strand.
GTGCTGTTACTATTGGTATAGTGTGGGTAAGTAATAGCAAACTTTTGAAAAATGAAATAAAAGAGGGAAGTAATAGAATTAATTGATGTAATAGCAATATTATGTGTTTAGAGGAGTTATGACAACTTTTGGCCCTGGTGCCACTGCACCTGCTGCACTGTTCAAATCATGACACTATTACCTGTAAGTAAACTGCACTTGTGACTGCCTGTTTAGTAGTAAAATATTACAATATTTGGTGTTTAGAGGGGCTCCAAGATCTTTGGGCCCCGGTGTCACTGCACCTGCTGCACCATTGAAATCATGACCCTACTGCCTGCAAGTTAACTGCACTTATGACAGCTTTTTTAGTAGCTAAATATAGCAATATTTGGTGTTTAGAGGAGTTCTGACAACTTTTGGACCCGGTGCCACTGCACCTGCTGCACCATTCAAATTATGCCCCTAGTGCCTGCGAGATAATTGCATTTGTGACTGCCTGTTTAGTAGTAAAATATAGCACTATTTGGTGCTTAGAGGAGTTTTGACAACTTTTGGCCCTGGTGGCACTGCACCTGCTGCACAGTTCAAATCATGACAATACTGCCTGTAAGGAAACTGCACTTGTGACTGCCTGTTTAGTAGTAAACTATTGCAATATTTGGTATTTAGAGGGGTTCCTAGAGCTTTGGGCCCCGGTGTCACTGCACCTGCTGCACCATTGAAATCATGACCCTACTGCCTGCAAGTTACCTGAACTTGTGACTGCTTATTTAGTAGCTAAATATAGCAATATTTGGTGTTTAGAGGAGTTCTGACAACTTTTGGGACCAGTGCCACTGCACCTGCTGCACCATTCAAATCATGACCCTGTTGTCTGCAAGGTAACTGCACTTGTGACGGTCTGTTTAGTAGTAAAATATATTAATATTAAGTGTTTAGTGGGGTGCCTAGAGCTTTTGGTCCTGGTGCTGCTGCACTATTCAAATCAACCCTATTGCCTGCTACATAAATGCACTTGGGACTGTCTTGTTAAGCAGTAAAAAAATAGCAATTATCTGGGTTTATTGGGGTCCCTAAAGCTTTTGGCCCAGTGCCACTGCACCTGCTGCAGCATTCAAATCCTGACCCTGTTGTCTGCAAGGTAACTGCACTTGTGACTACCTGTTTAGTAGAAAAATATAGCAATATTAGGTGTTTAGTGGGGTGCCTAGAGCTTTTGGTCTTGGTGCTACTGCACCTTCTGCACCGTTCAAATCATGCCCCTATTGCCTGCTAGATAAATGCACTTGTGACTGTCTTGTTTAGCAGTAACATTTAGCAATAATTTGGGTTTATTGGGATCCCTAGAGCTTTTGGGCCATTGCAACTGCACCTGCTGCACCATTCAAATCAAGTCCCTTTTAACTGCAAGGTAACTGCAATTGTGACTGTCTGCTTAGTAGTCAAATATAGTCAAATATAGCCAAATTATGTGTTTAGAGGAGTTCTGACAACTTTTGGGCCCGTGCTACTGCACCTCCTGCACCATTCAAATCACGACCCTGTAGTCTGCAAGGTAACTGCACTTGTGGTTGCCTGTTTAGGAATAAAATATAGCAATATTAGGTGTTTAGTGGGGTGCCTGGAGCTTTTGGTCCTGGTGCCACTGCACCTGCTGCACTATTGAAATCATGACCCTAGTGCTTGCCAGATAACTGCGCTTATGGGTGGCTGTTTAGTTGTAAAATATAGCAATATCAGGTGTTCATAGAAGTTCTGACAACCTTTGGGCCCGGTGCCACTGCACATGCTACACCATTCAAATAATGACCCTGTTGCCTGTAAAATAATTGCACTTGTAACTGCCTGTTTAGTAGTAAAATATATCAATATTTGGTGTTTAGTGGAGTTATGACAACTTTTGGCTCAGGTGCCACTGCACCTGCTGCACCTGCTGCACCATTTAAATCAAGCTTCTTTCAAATGCAAGGTAACTGCAATTGTCTCGAGCTTTTGGTGCTGGTGTCACTGCACCTGCCGCACCATTGAAATCATGACCCTGTTGTCTGCAAGGTAATGCACTTGTGACTGATTTTTTAGTTTTACATTTTAGCAATAATCTGGGTTTAGTGGGGTCCCTAGAGCTTTTGGCCCCGGTGCCACTGCACCTGCCGCACCATCTAAAACAAGCCCCTTTTAACTGCAAGGTAACTGCAATTGTGACTGCCTGCTTAGTAGTAAAATATAACAATATTAGGTGTTTAGAGGAGTTCTGACAACTTTTTGGCCCGTTGCCACGGTACTTGCTGCACCGTTCAAATCATGAACCTAGTGCCTGAACGATAACTGCAGTTGTGACTGCCTGTTTAGTTGTAAAATATAGCAATAATCTGTGTTTAGTGGGGTGCCTGGAGCTTTTGGTCCCGGTGCCAAGGCACCTGCTGCACCATTGAAATCATGACCCTAGAGCTTGCTAGATAAATGCACTTGTGACTGCCTGTTTATATAGCAATTTTAGGTGTTTAGTGGGGTGTCTCGAGCTTTTGGTGCTGGTGTCACTGCACCTGCCGCACCATTGAAATCATGACCCTGTTGTCTGCAAGGTAATGCACTTGTGACTGATTTTTTAGTTTTACATTTTAGCAATAATCTGGGTTTAGTGGGGTCCCTAGAGCTTTTGGCCCCGGTGCCACTGCACCTGCCGCACCATCTAAAACAAGCCCCTTTTAACTGCAAGGTAACTGCAATTGTGACTGCCTGCTTAGTAGTAAAATATAACAATATTAGGTGTTTAGAGGAGTTCTGACAACTTTTTGGCCCGTTGCCACTGCACTTGCTGCACCGTTCAAATCATGACGCTAGTGCCTGAACGATAACTGCAGTTGTGACTGCCTGTTTAGTTGTAAAATATAGCAATAATCTGTGTTTAGTGGGGTGCCTGGAGCTTTTGGTCCCGGTGCCAAGGCACCTGCTGCACCATTGAAATCATGACCCTAGAGCTTGCTAGATAAATGCACTTGTGGCTGCCTGTTTTATAGTAAAATATAGCAATTTTAGGTGTTTAGTGGGGTGTCTCGAGCTTTTGGTGCTGGTGTCACTGCACCTGCTGCACCATTGAAATCATGACCCTGTTGTCTGCAAGGTAATGCACTTGTGACTGATTTTTTAGTTTTACATTTTAGCAATAATCTGGGTTTAGTGGGGTCCCTAGAGCTTTTGGCCCCTGTGCCACTGCACCTGCCGCACCATCTAAAACAAGCCTCTTTTAACTGCAAGGTAACTTCAATTGTGACTGCTCGCATAGTAGTAAAATATAGCAATATTAGGTGTTTAGAGGAATTATGACAACTTTTGGGCCTGGTGCCACTGCAACTGCTGCATCAATAAACTCATGACATTGTTGCCTGCAAGGTAACTGCACTTGTGACTGCCTGTTTTGTAATAAAATATAGCAATTTTAGGTGTTTAATGGGACGCCTCGAGCTTTTGGTCCTGGTGTCGCTGCACCCGCTGCACCATTGAAATCATGACCCTGTTGTCTGCAAGGTAATGCACTTGTGACTGCCTGATTAGGTTTACATTTTAGCAATAATCTGGGTTTAGTAGGGTCCCTATATCTTTTTGCCAGTGCCACTGCACCTGCTGCATCATTCAAATCAAGTCCCTTTTAACTGCAAGGTAACTGCATTTGTGACTGCCTGTTTAGTAGTCAAATATAGCAATATTATGGGCCTAATTACGATGTCAGTGGGACTTAAATCCGCCCGATACCGTCTCGGTCCTGGGACTGACCGACCGACCTCTGGTCGGCTGGTCCAACTGCCTAATTAGGATGCGACCGAACACTGTTCGGTCGCATTCCTACATTTCCCTATGGGAGCATGCATTACAGCCATAAACCGGCCGTAATACATGCTCCCATAGGGAAATGGGAGGTGCTCTTTATCCCTGCACCCCGTGGCAGGCACCTCAAGGTGCCTGCCACGGGGTGCAGGGATCAACAGGGGGGCACCATTGGTGCCCCCTCGGCCCCCAACCGGAGGCCGCCCACACAAGGGGGCCCTCCTGGGGGCCCCCAAACACCATTTCCAACATGGTTTCCATGTCGGACAGGCCGGCATGGAAACTATGCCGGAAACTGTGTATCGTAATCCCAAAGGCGGAAAGACCCGCCCTTTGGGATTACGAGCCGGTTACGACTGGAGCCCATCGGAATCCAGACGGAATGACTGGCTGGTTTAAATTCTGACCGGCTGATACATAATCAGCTGGTCGGAATTGAAACCGACGATGGGTGTCGGAAAGCCTTCGACCTCCATCGTAATCAGCCCCTTAGTGTTTAGAGGAGTTTTGACAACTGTTGAGCCCGGTGCTACTGCTACTGCTGCACCATTCAAATCATGAACCTGTTGTCTGCAAGGTAACTGCACTTGTGGCTGCCTGTTTAGTAGTAAAATATAGCATAGCTCTTGTTCATTAACTTTATTTTTAAAGTGCAATGTTTATTACAACATTTAGAATTTGATCATAATGACCAAATAGATCAAGTTGAAAAAATCCGATAATGCCTACAGAGTGCAAAGAAAGGTACTTAGGCATGAATAGGAAAATGCCACAAACGTTCTAAGGCTAAAGCATCTGCTTTACACAACAAAGTAATAAAAAGCAAGCATTCCAGCATACTGTCAGAAGCTGTCTGCCTTTTCCGTGGGAAGAGATCTTTTCTTGATAGTGAATAGGGCTTTAACAGTGTGAACAGCTTTAGTGGAAGTATCATAAATGCGTGCAGCCAGTGGAAGATAAAAAAAAAAGTTTCACACAAAAGTAAATGAACACAGTAATTCAGGGATGGGAACTGATAAGAGCCCCCTTTTAAGATATATTAAATACAAGAGATTTCACAAGCACAGCGCAAGCACTGTACAGGCCAAACCTAAAAAGTGTGACACAAGAAGACTCCTGTTAGCTAATCCAAGATGTGTTTGACTATGTCACAAGCCAATGGCTAAACCTTCCAAAGCAAAAGAAGTGAGTGTCTCAAGGAGGCTGGCTCAAAGCCCCTTTAAGCATAGAATACAACATGTTCGGCATGAATTGTGTAGGAGCTATAATCGCCAGCCCCAAAAGAGTGAAAAGCCAGCCAAGAAAACTGAACTTCCTTCAACAACATATACTTTCCTCCCACTAACAGTGATTATTTCAGTTTGATAGCTAAGATATGAAAGCCCTGCCTATGTAAAAAGGCACGTGTCTAATGCACACACGTGACCATCCTTAAATTACCCTTGTAATGGTTGGAGGGATTCCTGTAGCTGCTACATATTAAACAACCGGGGTTCCTCACCCCTTCTGACACTGCCTACTGCACTCTTATGCAGACTGAAGCAGTCTAGGGCCATCTAACCAAATTCAAGTTCTCAGGAACCGCAACCTCCTCTATGGAGAAGAAACAGGCCAAGCACTGATATGCAATCACTCAGCATTATTTACAATAAGAGGGGTTAATTTGGATGAAGGATCTGCGTACAAAACCATATTTATGAGGTCACGTACAGCCACTGTGCTTGGCTTTGAATGGCCTCATAGATATGGAGTAAGGCAAGGCAGCGCAAATCCCAACACCCATGGATTTTGATGCTTCCCCAGATTTACAAAACCATGTAAACCTTGGGATGTGCCAAAACCTTACGCCTCTCTAGGGAATGCGCAACAAGGAGAAATAACTTTATTTCGCCTCCTTTTTTTTCTCTTTCCATTTGTGCTGCATTCTGCAGCACACATAAAAAGAGGAAAAAGACTCCCAGGATTGCATTTGTGCATGAAGGGGACCCTTCCTGCACAAAAACAATCCTGCCGACAACACAGGCACCCTTGCACCATTGTGCGAGGTTCCCTGCGTTGGCGCTAGGCTGCCGAAATGGCGCCAGTGCAGGGGTAAAGGACAGGAATGAGCCACATTGGATGCATACGGTGCATTCCTGCCCTTTCACTTTTATGTAGGGGACTTGCTGCGCTGCCCACGCCAAAACCCATAAATGTGGCCCCTGGTGTTTATTCTACACAACTTTCTCCAGATAAAACCTGGTGAATATTTTGCAAGGGAAACTTGAATATTTTCGAAATTTTGCCGTTCAGGAAGGGGAAAAATATGGGACATTACTACATTATTCTCTTTTCTGACCTTCCAACCTCGTAATTATGCGATGATAGTGCGCCTCAGAAAGCCCAAAAACTACTGCATCGCCTCAGGAAATCACCGTGCAATATGACTGCGTAATTTTAGTAGGGAAGTAGGAAAATGCACCCCCCCCTTTAATATATGCAGCAATACGAAATGGTGAAAGCGTAGCAAGTGCCCAATAAATGATGAGCATGTTACAAAAATCGTATGCAGAAAATAACCTCATCTTATAAAACAAATTAGTCTAGAATTTGGAAGTGACGCCAAATCAGGTTTGATCCCTAGCAGTTCTCCCGCCATCAGCTAAGGAGTCTCAGAATGCCTGGCTATAAACTTCTGGCTTGCTCTAGTGTGAGCGAGGGAAGAGATGCATAATTGCACTGTCGTTCTCCCCTGGGCATTGAAGAACCATAGGAGATGTGTGTTTTGTAAGCTGAGAATGTCACGCACGTGCGTTGTTGGGGAAACCATCTAAATCGCGACCCTCTGGAGAGCTATAAATGAACGCCTTGCCAATTAGGTCTCAGTGAAGACGACTCATAATCATATTACCACCCATCGTCCAATCAGTACTCTGGAAACATCAGTAAAGTGTGTCATGCGCATACCGCCCTGTTGACTGCAGGCTGTCAGCTGCTGCTGCCGAGAATCAAGTGTTTCCAGCGAAGTTCCAAGTTTAGCCTTCTAATGAAGTGCAGTGTGAGCTCAATGCAGCGTGATTAACCCCTCTGGGGCTTGTGGTGCCATCCGTGAGCTAGACCTGAGAAGTAAGTCAGCATCCCAGCGATACGGAAGCTGCACTGGGTGCGCGAGGAACTAAACACAGGCATTTATAAATAAAAATACACATGGTTATAAAAACCCCTGGGTATATTTATGCCGCCGGAGCATCACTGCACAAGGGGCTCATAAATAAGCCCCCAAATCTGTCTAACATGTGTGCATTATTTGTGAGCAGACTCCTGTTTGGAACAATATTGAGACTAGCAAGGCACTCAAGAATGAGGACCTAAGTGTTACTATTAGCCGTCTCAATACTACATCGTTTATCAGCCACAGGAAAATGAAACAAAAAGGCGGGCCTGTTGTGATTCAAATCTGTAACCTGAAGTTTGCTCATAGATCTCTGCAGAGAGTACTTTGTTCCTGAACTTTCTTACTAGCTGTTTCCGTTTGGTGCTATCTGGGTCAAAGACTTTCAGAAGCTTGTAAGAGAAGAAAATGATCACTTCCCATTGGTAATGGGATCACCCTGTAGATTGGAAAGGGATCAGGCAGTGAAGCCTGATTGAAATATCAAGGTTGATGTCAGAATATTGACCAGAAAAATATTGAGGTGTGAAAAATCTTTGTCAAAATATCAACAACAAAAATATTAAAAAATCAAGCTTTGACAGTGGACCCTACAGGGACCTAGCACCTCTCCCGTTACTACTCTGCAGGAGGTGTTTTTAGGTCGGGGTCCAGCCCTATTAAGGTTGGATCTGGTGATTACCTTTTTTATCTACGGTCCGCCTTATCGTGGTGAGACTGATTTAAACATACTTGCCGGTTATACTTTGCTTCTGGCATTCTTTCTCTTGAGTGAAGCACACATAGTTGCTCTAAAAATCATTGTGGATGAGATTTTCTGCCATCCTGTACGAAGCTCCTACCAATCACGGACACCCGGATGTTCTTACTTATTAGGAGTGCCCCTTCATTGCCCTGAAGAAGTCCATCTGTCTGGACGAAACGCGTCAGCTGTTCTTTTTTCTACATGACTGGTTTTAACACACTTTTTGAATAAATGAAGAATTTGAAGACAACTACTGTGGACATGGACTTGATAATTTGATGTGTGTCCTTTCTGTCTTTCTGCTAAGTGGTGCACCTTTGCTACTGTTTGAAACAAAAATATTAACTTTGCATACACATAGGGGCCTATTACAATGTCGGGCAGACGCGGAAACGGGACCGACCGACCTTTGGTCGGCGGTCCGACCGCCTGATTAGGATGCGACCGAACACTGTTCAGTCGCATTCCGACATTTCCCTATGAAAGCATGTGTTATGGCCATAAACCGGCCGTGGAACATGCTCCCCATGGGAAATGGGAGGTGGTGTTAATCCCTGCACCCCGTGGCAGGCACCTCAAGGTACAGGGATTAACAAGGGTGCCCCCTCGGCCCCCAACCGGAGGCTGCAAGGGAAAGGGGGCCCTGCTAGGGGCCCCCAAACACGCTTTCAGACAAGGTTTCCATTTCGGAAAGGCCGGCATGGAAACCCTGCCGGAAACTGTGCATCATAATCCGTACGGCGAAACCGCCAACCATTTGGATTACGTGCTGGTTCTGACTGGCCGACGGGCGCCATGAGCCTGTCAGAATGGAGCTGGAATGACCGGCCGGTTTCAATTTCGACCGGCTGAATCAAAATCAGCCAGTCGGAATTGAAACCGACAATGACGGTCGTAAGGCCTCCAACCTGAGGTCGGAGGCCTTACGACTGACATTGTAATAGGCCCCATAGTGTTAAGTACAAGAATATTGACTTCGAAAACAAGTGTACGAAAACTTCAAATATTAATATGAAAACTGTGCTTGTAAATAATAGTATTTTGAGCTTCATTTAAAAAAATATAATGTTATTCAATTTTTATTTGAAATTCAAAATAATTAAATGTGTAATATTTGAAATATTTAGGAAATCATTTAGTAATATATTTGATGTAAAAATATATATATTTTTAACACTGGTCTTTTTTGTAGGTATATAAAATACATCAATTCTTTAAATAAAAATACATAATTATAAATATTAAAATATTGCATTTAACTCAATATATTAATTTTAAAAGTAATCACCCACAATATAAACATATGTATTTGCTAATGTAAAAAATGTTATATTACAAAATTTTATATAAAGCATGTGTTTTAATTTACTGTACTATTATAAATATTTAAAATAATTTTTAAACATTTTTTTATTATTTACAAATAATATAAATATATATCATAACATCAAACAAGCAAAGTATAATAAAATAGTGGAATACACATTAATATTATCAATCCTCTAAACACTGCAGAAGTACATAAATTAAAGTGAGTTCGGATTTACTATTGAAACACCAAAATCAACTTTAGGGAAAGTGCACATTTTTAGTGGGCTAGATTTGCTATTCTGTCTCCAGTCTAACAAACAGTCAGGAAATTGCACATAATTTCTTTGGGGGCGGGGGGGAGGGAGGTAGGGACAGGGTAATATATTTTAAATCCCAAAACATTGAGGAAAGTACATAAATTGGTCTAAAGTAACAGTTACTATTCTAACTCTGGGTTTACAAACATTGGGAAAAGTGTATACATTAGGGTGGGGGTGGTTTGTTCTTCTCACATTGTGGAAAGAGCATATACTGGTTGATTTCTGATTAATTATTCAAACCTCATGCCCACATACATTGGGGAAAGTCCATTCTTTGAGGGCAGACTTACTGTTCTCACAACAGACCAACAAACGTTATGAAAAGTGCATATATTTGAAGTTGGTAAATATTTACTATTTTAACTTCAGGCCCCTAAAGGTTGGAGAAAGTGCATAAATTGGAGGAGCATAAAATTTACTATTTTAACTGCGGGACCACAAATATTGGGAACAATTCTTGTGTTGGGGGACACGGCCAGATTTACTATTCTATTTCCAGTACCATTTACACTGATGAAAGAGCTTATGTTGAGAAGTGTCAGATTTACTAGTCTACCTCCAAGCCTACAAACATTGGGAAAATGGCAATTAATGGTGGATGGTCAGATCCACCGTTCTAACACAAATCTACTTATTTTGAAGTTCTGATTTGCTATTCTCAGTCCATGCCCACATACAGTGGGGAAAGTGATATTTGGGATGGAGAGTTCAGATGTACCAGTCTAAACTCAGTCCCATTTTCATTGGTGAATGGGCATATATTTGGGGGTTGAATTTACTCTTCTAACTCCTCTTCCACTTATGTTGAGGAATGAAAGTGGGAAAACAGCATACATTCGGGGAGTAGAGTTTACTATTCTAACTCCAGTCCAACAAAAATCATGTGCCGTGCTTATATTTGGAATGGGGCAGATTTACTTTCACAACTCCAGTCCCACAAACATTGTGCAAACTGCAGAAATTGGGGGAGCATCAGATTTAGGGCCTAATTATGAGTTGAAACCCACAATGGCAGTGCGGCTACTGCCCCACTGGCGATACGACTGCCGTATTTCGAGTTGGGAGGTCGGACAGCCATGGAACCAATCCCTGGCAGTCTTGCAGCGGTCTGGGCCCGCAATATGGCGGCACCGCCGTGGGACCCCTAAAGCAGGACTGCCCAACCTGCATTCCAGTCGGTATCCGGTGGGCAGTCTCAGTACGAGTTTGGAGGTGATGCAGTGGGGCTCTGGCGTGGCGGCACGCTGCCACACAAGAGAACTCGCAATCAGGCCCTCAGTAATCTAACTTCAGGTCCACAAACACTGAAGAAAGTGCATATATTGGGAGGGTGAGGCAGGCAGAATTACTATTCTAACTTCAGTCCAACATACATTGGGCAAAGTGCATATATTTGGGGCAGGATTTCAAAATTACTATTCTAACTCCAAGCCCACAGACACTGAAGAAAGAAGAGTTGTTTAGGGTGAGTAGGATTATGTTTTAATGTCCTAACTTTAAATAATTATTTTTTAAATGAAATGTATGTTAGATACCTATAAATACATATCATAATAGGTATATATTTAAAAAAATATATTTTACCTTATGTTTCTAGTAACTTTAATTTTTTTTTCTAAAGAATCATTTTATTCTACAAAAATTAAAATTCAGTCAACTCTTAAATATTTAAATAACAATGTAACAAATAAAAAAAAATCTTTAAAAAATATTATGTAAACCACAATAAAGGTTTTGACAATGAAATTATAATTTTCATTTAATTAATGTAGAAAATCAAGCATTGCATCCCAATAAGTTACATGACCAATACATCCAACATTATCGTATTCTGCAAAAGTCACAAAGACTAAACTCCTGAAAGTTTTGTAGCGGTCACCTGCATAGATAGCGCGCTTACAAGTTCATTGTGCCGCCAGGGAGTCACTTTTTTGACGCACTTGTGGCGCAGTGTGCCTGCCCATATTTACAAGGCCACATAAAGTCATCCTGCATGACTTTTCATGGCCTTGTAAATATGGGCCCCTTTCATGCATTACTCTGCGTGAAAGGTGCGTTCCATGGGTGTTGCTGTCAGTGTTCCCACGCAACATGCATGGAACCTGACACATTCCCAGATTTACAAAGTTTTGTAAAGCTGGTAATGCATCAGAATCCTATTCCTCCTCAAGAGAGGCGTAGGAGTCGTGCAATGAGGAGAAATACTTTTATTTCTCCTCGTTTTTCCTCTTTTTATGCATGCTGCATTCTGCAGCATGCATAGAAAGAGGAACATGCTATCAATGATTGTTTTTGTGCAGAAAGATGTCCCTACCTTCACAAAAACAATCATTCCTGCAACACGGGTGCCCTTGCAACATGACACAAGGGTGCCTGCACTAGCGCACGGCAGCCAATTGTGCGCCAGCACAGGGGAAAGCACACAAATGCATTGTATTGTTAATACAACACATCCCTATGCTTTTAAAATGACGCAGCTTGGCACAGCAAAATGGCTTGCGATGCCGCGCTGCATCATATTTTTGTAAATGAGGCCCTAGGTTTACTCAATTTCATCTAAGCTACCAGACCCAATACTAGCTTTCAGTAGATGCATTTGCGCAAGATCAACATTCTTTATTACTGCCTCAATGAGCTGCTTATCCTCTCCCTTAAGTATTCTTCTACCAAAGCCTTACAAGTACAGACCCCCTGTCCAAGCCAATGCACCCTTAAATATTTCCTTTTTTCCTACTGTAAGCTTGAGCAGAACATCAAATGTGACTTAATGACTCAGGGCCTTATTCACAAAGGTACATTTGGCCATCCTGGCAGGCGTAAACTCATTTATGGCTGCAGAAATCTCTGCTATGAGTGTTGAGATTTCCATAGCCGTAAATCCCACTTCTAAAAGGGGGGATTATTTGATGGTGTGCATGGGAGTCCAGCACAATTAATGTTGCCATTGTCTTGTTAGTTCCAGTAAAGATTTCAGCAATTTAAACCTGAGCCCCACCCCTGGTAGCTATGGCACAAAACAGACAGGCTTAACTTAAGAAAATGTGTAAAGCATTTAGAAGTACCGAAACAGTTACAAAGTCGAAAATACAACACAATAAAATCACACTACAATTTAGCAAAATAGAGAATAATTTAATGAAAAAAATGCACTAAAACAACAAAAGTCCAATAAGGGAAAACTGAGATAAAACTTTACATAAAATAACACCAAAAATCATTAAGTGGCAACAGCAGAAATCTGGTTGTGCTTGAGTGAGACCTAGATGTGATTGACCATGATTGAGCACGAGTCAGGGCTGAACAAGAGTGGATACCTTTTCCACAATAGCCTGCTGAATCAAATTGGCTGCAGCAGAAAAGCTTAGAGTAAGAGCAGCCTGGATCTATGGCCCAGTGACAGCACACCTTCGTCGGATTAACTTTTCAGGGTTGTCCCGGTACTCCGGAGGTCTTTGAAGCCAAAACAATTCTAAATCCCAGGTATTTCAGGATGTAAGGAGGTGTGCACTTTGACACAGCTAAGGGTCCTAGGACCTCAGAAACAGAGCAATTTGGGGGTCAGAACTGACTCCAGCAGAATCCACCAGCACGGTCCAGGGGAGGTCGAGTTGGAACTGATCAGGTAGGCTTTTCAGGAAAATGTTTTCTTGCAGGTTGATGTGTCCCAGTAGCTTAACAGGAGGCCAGCCAACTGCTGCTTGCAATCAACTTCTTTGCCCTGTAGGAGCAGGCCCAGCCTTTCAGGTCTCCTCACAGTTCTCAGCCGCAGTTTTTTTCTTTCTTCCAAATGTCAAGTAGTGTTCTGAGGATGGTGCCCAGGGGAGCCACATTTCTGTCTTGCAAGAGCCCGTGGGTGGGTGAGACTCCTGGCCCCTCCCTAACCAATAGGGAAAAAGTTTCCAGGGGTTACTCTATCAAGTTTTGCAGCAGTTCCTGTGTCCCTTACTGCAAACACTCCCACAATGCCCCATTCTGCCCGAATCCAAGATGGTGAAACCCCTCTCCCATTGCTCAGTGCCTATGTGTCAATGCAAGAGGTGTGGGCAAGGAAATGAGCAACTCTTCCTCTGTGGCCACTTCAAACGAGTACTGAGGGTACCTCCTCTCCCACTAGGATTGGTGCCTGCCTGATTGGGGAAACAAAGAAGGTCCCTGCCCAGGTTTCAAAATCCCTCCTTGTGGTTCCCCGGGTTAAGAAGTCAAGGATGGGTGGGAAAGCTTTTTCGCACCTCTGTATTAGAATCTGCTTCCCACTCCGCTGAGGCAATGTCCGGATCATCTCCAATTCAGAAGGCTTCTTAAAACTGTTTTGTTTTAGACGCTTTCGTGTCAGCTTACTCCCGCATTTCCGCAGCGCAGAGATACCCCTTCGGGGGTGATTCAGGCGCTATACAAAACTCATAAATAAATGAATAAATAAATTTCAGCTAGCATTTGCCTGAGACAGGGTAGGCCCCTTTGCAGTTAATCAAATTCCTGGGTACATCCCGAAGTGCCATCCTGCCAGAGGAACAGAACACCTCCCATTACTCAAGTCCTTGGTCTCAGCTCTAGGATAATGGTCACACTTAATCAAGTGGGCAATTCAGCTCTTGTGTGACAGTTTTAGCTCATGCAAATGAGCCTCCAGGGGCTTTAGGCAGGGAAAAAAGTAACTTTCTAAAAGCACCTTTTCCATAATACATATTAGAAATCTGACTTTACCAGTCAATTGGGCTTGCAATAAATATTTTAAAAAGTCCAAGAATGAAATTTGTAGTTGTTTCCTAGCTGGAGATAACATTATATTATTTAATAACGTATTCTAATGCTTTCCTATGGAACAGCCAACCCTGCTACAATGTAAATAGCATTTCTTTTTTTATGTAAGAACATGTTTAGCAGTAAATATTTACATATCCTACTTTTAAATACTATGCACCTTATAGGCAGTAAGGGCCAGATGTACGATGCGCAAAATAGCGCCTCGCAAATTGCGAGTCTTTTGCGACTTGCAATTTGCGAGGCGCTATTTTGCATGTACAACAGTGTGTTTAACACTGTTTGCGATTCCCAATGGGGTCGCAAATTGCGAGGCTCATGAATATTAATGAGCCTCTCGCAAATTGCGAGCCCATTGGGAATGACAGGCCCGCCCAGGGATGGTGGCCTGCTGGGCTCAGCAGGCCACCATGTCTGGGATTGCTTTTAAATAAAGCAGTTTAAAAAAAAAAAATGCAGCCCGTTTTCTTTAAAGGAAAAAGGGGATGCATTTAAAAAAAAAAAAGAAATGAAATGTTTTCGTTTCATTTTTTAAGGGCAGGCAGTGGTCCCTGGGACCACTGCCTGCCCTTAAAAAATATTTTTGGAGCCGGTCACAAAGGGGAAGGGGTCCCCTGGGAACCCCTTCCCATTTGCGACTTCATTACCACCCTCTTGAAGAGGGCGGTAATCTGTGAGTGTTTTGCGACCGCAATTGCGGTTGCAAAACATTCGTACATGGCTCTGCGGTCGCTATTAGGAAGGGAACGCCCCTTCCTAATAGCGAGTCGCAATACACTATTTTGCGAGTCGCAAATTATTTGCGAGTCGCAAAATAGTGTAAGTGCATGGCCCAGACTAAAATTGCATGCGCAAACGGGTCGCAAACCTGTTTGCGCATGCAATTTTACGTCGTACATCTGGCCCTAAGTGTCATGCACTCACCTGGAGACAACACTGGAGCGGATGCTGGACCTCCTATCCCTCACGAGGACAGCAAATGCCTAGGAATCTAAAGCTTAGAGCACACTATGTCCCCAAGGGGGAAAGGGGGTTGGGATAATATAAAACAAGCATTTGCAATGCAATAGGTCTCGCATTTGTGGAAGCTAGAGCTATTGGCGTTGTAAATGGCATTGTTTTTTACTTATTTATTTTTGGTAGCAGAGTGCGATATAAAGTAAATCGGCTGATTTTTTTGCTTATAAATATATACATATCCCACGCTCGCTGCTTGTGTGCACCCCGCCGCTGCTCCTGAACAGAGGGCGCGTCGTCTGAAAGGACCACCCAAGGACGGTCCAAATTAATTCACCACTTTCCCTCGTTTCCAAGGATGACGACGCCATGTCTTAAACAAACAATGATTTATTTGTCGGCTGACGGTTGTCGGACGCGTTTCGCCTGCCCTGCAGGCTTGCTCACCAACAAAGTAAAGAAAGTTTTCAACCATTTTCAAACACCCTTACGTGCCGTGTCACACGAGAACTACTACAATAGTGCATTAGACAACAGACTCGTAGTTTTTGTTGCATTTCAAAACGCCGTGGTCATGAATTCATAAAACGACTGCTAAACCCAATTTAAAATTACTACAATCAGTTTCAAATGGCGCTTTAAATATCAGTAATTGTAACCTGATACTTAACAATTGCGAAAAATTCATTTTTTTAAAATCAATATTCATTTAAATAAATAACATACTAAAGCCTATGCGGGCAAATGAATTTCATACAAAATCCACCTTGATTTCAATGTTACACACGCCATATTCATTTGCTGAAGATAAGAGCAATATTCGCAATCCAGCCCAAGTGGGCATAGGTTTCCAGCAATGGTTTATGCTGTTGTTTTCTAAAGTGCAATGTGCTGATACCCTAAACTACACAATACAAATAATAAACAAAATTTCATATAAAGACAGTTAAAAACACAGAGAATTTCAAGGGGGCTCACTGTAAAAATATCACTCCTTAAAGATGCATATGGAGGTCTTCCTCCATATTCAAACCTTCCGGGATTTTTGTGTCGAGCTCTATTATATAACACGATTCTAGCCTTCTCAGCTTTTTCTCCCGGTCTCCACCTCTTATATTTTGTGGGACTGCATCAATTACAAAATATACTAATCCTTGTGCACTTTTACTGTGGTGTTGTTCAAAATGCCATGCCACTGGGTAAGATCTATCCCCATTTTTTATGGCTCTAAGGTGTTGAAGCACTCGCTTGTGCACCGGCAGGATTGTACTACCCACGTACCTCAGGCCACAGGGGCACTGAAGCACGTAGACAGCAAAATCCATCTTGCACTTAAATTGCCCTTTGATTTTCTTTTCTCTCTTGGAGAGTCCTGATTTATATGCAGTGGTGTTTTTACCGTGGACACATGCTTTGCATTTTGAGCATTTGATAAAACCATCTTTTCTGCCTAACCATGTGGAAGTTTTAGCTTTGGACAGAGGTGCCATGTTGCTCACTAGCATTTGTTTAAATGATTTAGCACGTCTGAAGGTTATTAAAGGTCTCCTCTGTACTAACTTCCCTAACACAGGGTCATGAGTATCATGTGCCAGTGCTGGGATAAAATGTTCCTCACATTTTTATGTTGCTTATTATATGTGGTAATCATCCTGCACTGATTTTTATTATCACTTTCCAACATTTTCTTTGTTTTACTCTTGTTGAAAAGGATTTCTTCCCTTGATTTTCTTTTTGCTTTGTAGATGGCTGATTTTATACATTGTTCTGAATATCCTCTAGATATAAAACGCCTTTCCAAGCAACTCAATTCTTTTTCACAACCTTCTTGATCACTACAGTTTCGTATGGTACGCAAACATTCCTCGTAGGGGATGCTTCTGATGAAATTCTTGGGGTGGAAACTCATTGCGTGCAGCAATGTGTTTCCCGCTGTGGGTTTACGATACAGCATTGTCTCCAATCTTCCTTCATTTATATACACTGTTAGATCGAGGAAATTAACACTAGTTGCACTAATGGTGCTGGTGAATTTGAGATTTAGGTTATTAACCTGAAGTTTTGTAATGAATTCAATCGCTGCCTTTTCAGAGCCTTTCCACACAATAAATAAATCGTCTATGAATCGACTCCAGTGCATGATGTTATGTTGCCATTCTTCTTGGTACAGCTTCTGGACCACCTGCTCCTCCCACCAGCCCATATGCAGTGTCGCATAGCTGGGGGCGAAGCAGGTGCCCATCGCTGTACCACATACTTGATGGAATAATTCTCCATTGAAAAGAAAATAGTTGTGTTTTAGGCAGGTAGAAATCATTGCTATAAGCATTTGCGGGTGCAACCAACATTTTAACGTTCTGCCTCCTAAAAAATGTTTTATAGTATTCAGACCATCATCATGCTTGATACTAGTGTATAATGTGGTTACATCAACTGTTACCAGCAAGTAATCATGTTCCCATGGGAGGTCATAAACCTTCTTTAAAAAGTCTCCTGTATCCTGGATATAGGATGGAAGACATTTGACCAAGGGACAAAGAAATGAATCCACAAATTTAGATGTATTTTCAAGGGCACTGCCCATTGCTGAGATTATTGGGCGCCCAGGTGGATTATCAGGATCCTTATGCACCTTAGGAATCAGGTACATAACTGGCGTTACAGTGTTGTTGATTTTTAAAAACATTAATTCATCATATGTAATCAAGCATTGAGTGTGCCATTCCTGTAATTGTGCATTATACAAGCAGTGACTGGTAATCATGATGTCATTGACAACTCTAACATAATTGGAACGGTTATTCAGTTGTTTGTATGCTTCATTCAAATACTGTTATCTACCCCATAAATCAACATTCCCGCCCTTATCTGCATTACGCACAATACAGTCTGCATTTAATGAAAGTTTATTGACCAGGGCAGTATAGTCTCTTTGTTTCTGTGACATTATTTTATGTTTCTCACTCGTGCACTTGTGCAACTGCTTTAATTCATTGGTCACCAGCTCATTATAAATGTCCACAGAATCTCTGGTTGACATAGGTGTAAATCTAGAGCTTGGTCTGAAGCTTGTCGGAGCATTGCTTGCAATGTCTAATCCTTGCACTGCTGCTAATTCTGTAACATTTTCAATGGTAATCAGTGTATCAATGCCTGCACGCAGGGTATTATTTTCCGCTTCTTCTTCAAGTTGCCTCAAATCCAACATTAGATTCATATCGTCCACCACGAGGCTTACTGGTTGGATTTCAGTAATGATTGTATCACATGCAGATGGTATTTGCATTTGCTTTTGGTTAATTGCAAAATGTTTCTTCAATTTCAAAGTTCGAACAAATTTTAAGACGTCCACTCTTGTTTTCACATAATCAAAGTCACCTTCTGGGCAGTATGATAAGCCCAATTTCAAAATGTTTTTTTCTTTCTCAGTTAGTGTAATATTTGTCAAATTAATAATTGAGGCTTCATTTCCCCCATTTATTACTTGGTTTTCTTGCTCTTGGCTTTCCCTTCGGCACCTAGATTTTGCGCCCTTGCGCCTCTGTTGCCTCTGCCTCTTCCTCTTTGCGGCTTTGCGCTGTTTGTTGGTATCCTGGGACGGAGGTTGAACCTCCTTTCTTGCTGTAAAAAACCAAACTCTTCGATTACTGAAGGGGCTGGTCCTGCTGTTAGTCCACTAGGACCTTCATCCGCATCCGTATCAAGCTCAGAACTTTGAATGCTACTCAGTTCTGATTGTGGTCCAATGAATTAAAGCAGTTGCACAAGTGCACGAGTGAGAAACATAAAATAATGTCACAGAAACAAAGAGACTATACTGCCCTGGTCAATAAACTTTCATTAAATGCAGACTGTATTGTGCGTAATGCAGATAAGGGCTGGAATGTTGTTTTATGGGGTAGACAACAGTATTTGAATGAAGCATACAAACAACTGAATAACCGTTCCAATTATGTTAGAGTTGTCAATGACATCATAATTACCATTCACCGCTTGTATAATGCACAATTACAGGAATGGCACACTCAATGCTTGATTACATATGATGAATTAATGTTTTTAAAAATCAACAACCCTGTAACGCCAGTTATGTACCTGATTCCTAAGGTGCATAAGGATCCTGATAATCCACCTGGGCGCCCAATAATCTCAGCAATGGGCAGTGCCCTTGAAAATACATCTAAATTTGCGGATTCATTTCTTTGTCCCTTGGTCAAATGTCTTCCATCCTATATCCAGGATACAGGTGACTTTTTAAAGAAGGTTTATGACCTCCCATGGGAACATGATTACTTGCTGGTAACAGTTGATGTAACCACATTATACACTAGTATCAAGCATGATGATGGTCTGAATGCTATAAAACATTTTTTAGGAGGCAGACCGTTAACATTTTGGTCGCACACGCAAATGCTTATAGCAATGATTTCTACCTGCCTAAAACACAACTATTTTCTTTTCAATGGAGAATTATTCCATCAAGTATGTGGTACAGCGATGGACACCTGCTTCTCCCCCAGCTATGCGAATCTGCATATGGGCTGGTGGGAGGAGCAGGTGGTCCAGAAGCTGTACCAAGAAAAATGGCAACATAACATCATGCACTGGAGTCGATTCATAGACGATTTATTTATTGTGTGGAAAGGCTCTGAAAAGGCAGCGATTGAATTCATTAAAAAACTTCAGGTTAATAACCTAAATCTCAAATTCACCAGCACCATTAGTACAACTAGTGTTAATTTCCTCGATCTAACAGTGTATATAAATGAAGGAAGATTGGAGACAATGCTGTATCGTAAACCCACAGCGGGAAACACATTGCTGCACGCAATGAGTTTCCACCCCAAGAATTTCATCAGAAGCATCCCCTACGGGGAATGTTTGCGTACCATACGAAACTGTAGTGATCAAGAAGGTTGTGAAAAAGAATTGAGTTGCTTGGAAAGACGTTTTAAATGTAGAGGATATTCAGAACAATGTATAAAATCAGCCATCTACAAAGCAAAAAGAAAATCAAGGGAAGAAATCCTTTTCAACAAGAGTAAAACAAAGAAAAAGTTGGAAAGTTATAATAAAAATCAGGGCAGGATGATTACCACATATAATAAGCAACATAAAAATGTGAGGAACATTTTATCCAAGTACTGGCACATGATACGCAATGACCCTGTGTTAAGGAAGTTAGTACAGAGGAGACCTTTAATAACCTGCAGACGTGCTAAATCATTTAAACAAATGCTAGTGAGCAACATGGCACCTCTGTCCAAAGCTAAAACTTCCACATGGTTAGGCAGAAAAGATGGTTTTATCAAATGCTCAAAATGCAAAGCATGTGTCCACGGTAAAAACACCACCACATATAAATCAGCACTCTCCAAGAGAGAAAAGAAAATCAAAGGGCAATTTACGTGCAAGACGGATTTTGCTGTCTACGTGCTTCAGTGCCCCTGTGGCCTGAGGTACGTGGGTAGTACAATCCTGCCGGTGCACAAGCGAGTGCTTCAACACCTCAGAGCCATAAAAAATGGGGATAGATCTTACCCAGTGGCACGGCATTTTGAACAACACCACAGTAAAAGTGCACAAGGATTAGTATATTTTGTAATTGATGCAGTCCCACAAAATATAAGAGGTGGAGACCGGGAGAAAAAGCTGAGAAGGCTAGAATCGTGTTATATAATAGAGCTCGACACAAAAATCCCGGAAGGTTTGAATATGGAGGAAGACCTCCATACGCATCTTTAAGGAGTGATATTTTTACAGTGAGCCCCCTTGAAATTCTCTGTGTTTTTAACTGTCTTTATATGAAATTTTGTTTATTATTTGTATTGTGTAGTTTGGGGTATCAGCACATTTCACTTTAGAAAACAACAGCATAAACCATTGCTGGAAACCTATGCCCACTTGGGCTAGATTGCGAATATTGCTCTTATCTTCAGCAAATGAATATGGCATGTGTAACATTGAAATCAAGGTGGATTTTGTATGAAATTCATTTGGCCACATGGGCTTTAGTATGTTATTTATTTAAATGAATATTGATTTAAAAAAATGAATTTTTCGCAATTGTTAAGTATCAGGTTACAATTACTGATATTTAAAGCGCCATTTGAAACTGATTGTAGTAATTTTAAATTGGGTTCAGCAGACGTTTTATGAATTCATGACCACAGCATTTTGAAATGCAACAAAAACTACGAGTCTGTTGTCTAATGCACTATTGTAGTAGTTCTCATGTGATACGGCACGTAAGGGTGTTTAAAAATGGTTGAAAACTTTCTTTACTTTGTTGGTGAGCAAGCCTGCAGGGCAGGCGAAACGCATCCGACAACCGTCAGCCGACAAATAAATCATTGTTTGTTTAAGACACGGCGTCGTCATCCTTGGAAATGAGGGAAAGTGGTGGATATATATACATATATATATGTATGTATGCATATTAATGTTCAGTTCGAGGTGAACCTTGTTTGACAGAATGAATGGAGTTGTGAACTTCTTCAATGCAATTCGATAAAATTACTTTATTGGCATTGAGAAGTGTAGCCAAACGTAAAACAAATACAGTTACACAAAAATAAAACATAGGTGAACAGGGTAGTCAGAAAAGGCAGAATTTGAGTTAGTTTCAGCTTTGTAAAAAGCAACACAGGGTGGTGAGCGGAAAGTAACGGTGGGCCGAACCATATGAAAAGGATGTTTAACTTTGTGTTTATGGGCCCTTACGTTGTCTCTCATATTACAGACACTGGTACAAATAAACAATGCAAGCTCAACACAGCTACTGAATTATCCCTAAAAATTATGCAAGGTCCTGGATGTTACAGCAGCGTTTTGGGTGGCGCTATGAGCAGTGCTAAAGAGCAGCAGATATGCACTGGAGGCTTAAACCTCTTGATGTTGTTTACCTTGGGTGTTTTATGTGGCGTTTGATACTGTTGGTATCCCAAAAAAACCACTCTTCCGCCACACACAGTAATGGTGTAGTGCACTATCCGTATACACAAGCGCTTCTAAGCTCTACACTAGTAAGTGCTGTACAAGTTTTATAAACACAATACAGCATCTCCCTTTATATTCTGCCCGCTGGAATTGTAATTAAATCACAGCCCATAGAGAACAGTTGTTTTAGTTAGAGGGTGGGTGGTGCCATTCCTTAAGGCAGATCTCTTAATTTACGCCCTTCCTCCACAAGAAGCAAGGCTCACAGCACACCACATGCTGCATAAAAAACACACACATTCCTTGCCGTACTAAGATTAGATAGTGAGAAGCAAACGCTTCAGCCCAACTCCCTGTTTCAGTGCACAAAAATTGGAGGAACAAAATCAGCTAAATTATTACAAAACCCCAAATTTCTTTCATTACAAGAATTTATGCCCGCCGTTTCCCTGAGGCGGAGCGAGTTTTTGGGACATTTTGTAACAATTTTACAATTAAAACAACTTTGAAAAAAGTAACCATGAGCCTCACTCCCCCTAACAGCTTACAGTGGTATCACCAGCGCCACCATAAGAAGCACAACACATTGCATAGGAATACAAACATTTGCATTGCAATCGTTCTTGAATGTATGAAAGTTAGAGCTATTGTCATTATAAATGGCAAAGTTTTTTACTTATGTTTTTTGCTTTCTAAGCATTTAACACTGCTCTTGCGTCACGTTAAGCATGGGTAAAGCCAGTAGGTCTAGCCTATCACTTATTAAAGTCCTTGCGAGCAGTAAATATACATTATAGTTAAAAAGCAGCATGTCCCTTTTTTGTATTTACCTAAATATGTGTCTGCAATAAGTGTTTCCAGTGGTTTTTACGGCGCGGTATGCATCCTTTTAATTAATTTACCACTTGTAGGTACCGTATTATTTGTAGAATTTCTCACCAACGTGACACCTGGGATGCCACAGGAAACAGCTGATACAGGAACCGTCCTGGCAGGGGCGAGCGTTTATCAGGATATTGAAATCTCCTTTATGCCACAAAGGAAGCCACTCACCCCAGTCTGGCAACTCTGCAGAGGCCAGGATAAGGCTATCGGCCTGGCAATAGGGTGGTGCAGGAGTGTCTGAGTCCGTCTATACAATGGATTTAGGACCGGCCTCAAAATGCCGGCAGCTGGCTGAAGATTGGCTAAAGAGGTGCTATGCACACTGCAGCAAGCGGACCCCTTGACACTAGCTGGAGCTGACAGATGCTGTCAATATAAAATGCGGCATTAGTTATTATTGTGGGACACATGAGCGAGTATAAATACCCAATGCTGTTGTCTCCTGCGTGCAAGGGCAGTATTTTGTTATTGCGGTTGTTTTCCTTTTGACAGGTGAACAGCATATGTCTGCATTTCGCCGCCATCTTCCTATCACCCCTGATGCTTTATTTGTCACAACGATATAAATGTACAGACGCTGGTGCTTGTGGGGCACACCCGTGCGTGCAGTGAATCCGGAAGTAAGGAAACGCTTTCAGTATAGTACATGTGATGTTTTAAAGGAGTTTCGCTCTTGGGCATGTCGATAGGAGCATGAAAAAAAAAATATACAGTCGCTTGTGATTGTGGGGCTTGCGCGTGCGTGCACTCAATCCGGAAGTAAGGAAACGCTTTCAGTGTACTACATGTGACATTTTAAAGGAGCTTCGCTCTTCGGCATGTCGATAAGAGCATAAAACAACGAAGTAGTCCATACATTAAAAGATACAGCCCTCAGCGGAACTTAACTGTAGTTAGGCGGTGCTGCTTCCGGAATAAACGGAAGTACGTATCAAATCAATAGCCAATAAAAAGGCAGCTAAGAAGAGCAATGCCACTGTTAAACTAATGGCAAGCGGCAGGACAATTTTACCGGCAATGGGCGGAGTTTCACCCAACATACAGATTACTTGATGTCTCGGAGAGACAGCGCATGCGCTGCCTAGGCGAGACCTAAAAAAGAGACTTGCAGTCTTGGATCTGCTCTGCGGCTGTGCAACACTGTGCAACAGGATGTGTCACTTCTGAGACCTTCTACGTTAGCGAGGTAGATGTGCCTGGGACCAGAACCTCTGATTTTGAGATGACGCAATGCACTGTAAATGACAAGAGGGGGCAGTTACCATCAGTACACTAACAAATATCTACATACAATGAATATGCATTAAATTTAATGACACAAACTTACAGGTTTTATCAGCAGCTCAGCATGAGAGCAGAATAACCAAAATCATGTAGATTAGAGTGTGGCACTCTAGGAAACTTAAAATACAGATTTTGATGCAAGGTTCATACATATATCCAAGATACGTCAGAGAAACACGGAGCTCAAGTCTTCAATCCTTGCATGGTAAAGTTCTAGCGGCAAAGTTGTAGGAAAGGTCGGGAGTATAAACACACATGAAGCTCTGGAGTAAATCACAGAGAGGACCTGGGGGAAAGTCTATAGTCTTTGAGGATGGGGATACTTAGTCCTGCTTACTACTATAGGATGTTTACTGGCACTAACTTGATATCAAGTGCATAGTCCAGTTCTTTCACTTTACTGAAAATCGAGGAAGATCTTGAGGTTTTGACTCAGGGAATCGTGGTGGGTTCGGAGAAGTTGTGCAGGAGGGAGTGAGGAGGAAGACGTCAAGGGAATGTGTGCCACGAGTACCACTGGTTCGGATGGACTTTAAGGAGACTGGAGCGCTTCTTGGTTCTGGCAGGATTCTTCAGGTGAGTGTGAAGAGAGTAGCTTGTTCGTAGGGAGCAAGGCCAAGCCATGATTCGGGCTTGGGTGGGGTGTACATACTCTCTCGAAGGCTTATTGAATGTGGTAGATCACTTGTGGCATGTGGAGCACATGGCCGTCTGGAAGGGTCTTGAACCTTGGAGAAAAAACGTGTTAGTACACTCTCTTTGACCTTGCAGAATGGTCAGGTGCAACTTGTTGATCAGAACCAAAGAGTAGGAAACAAATACACCCTTTTTGCTTGAACGTGCATAATGGAAAACAACACAAAGGCCCCAGTAACAGCGAGAGCAAGGCTTGCCATTGGCTCATGGGATACTGGGGACAGCTTGCAAGGATTCAAGCGTAATGGAAATTATGGGTGTTGGGGAAGTAGCAGCTATGAGGCTGCTGGAGAAACATCAGTTATAAGGGTGCTGAGGGAAACATCGGCAATGAGGATGCAGGGGAAACATCAGTCCTGCGGGTGCTAGGGGGTGTTGGAAGTGGCACTTTTTTGTTGGCTGAGGCGATTCCCTAGCCAGGCAGAACCTACCACTCCCGTCAGTGGTGAGTGATTACACTCACTGTATAACCTGCGCTCACACTTTGGTAGCTTGGCACTGAGCAGTCAGGTTTATCACAGAGGCAATGTGTGAAGCATTGGAACAGCACTCATACATGCTAAATACACTGATCATCACAAAAGAGACTTCACACTTGGTGTATGTAAATAAAGTTTGTATTCAACACACACATTAATTAACACAAAATGAACATCATGTATTTCTGGGCATGAATCACACTTGGAAATATTTCTTGCAGTACAAGGCCCGACTGTGTTAAAATTACATCAGTATTATGCACACTTGGTAAAGATCCTACTTTACCCCCCAGCTCTCTTGTGCGGAGCAAAACGTTGTCAAAACTAGACCCATCCTGGAAATCATTAAAATTCAGTACCACATAGTCATGGGGTGCACCCCAGATCATAACAATATCAAAAATATGTACAAATAAAGAATTACAACACTTTTAAGGAGCACCGTGGGCCGAGGTCACACGGGTAAAACCAATGTCAAACATAGTATTCTTTTGGCAATGAGTCAATGTGTAAAGCAACACTGCTGGGCAGTGTAATGAATCCCGGCAAGTCCACAGGCAGCCACTCCCAAACACATACACTCACTCAGCACAGATATGCAGTGCAACGGATCTCAGGTAGGTCCGTATGGAAGGTACTCAAACATATACGCACACAGCACCATAATGCAGTGCATATGATATACGGCAGATCAGTGGATTGCATACTGCAGACCCCGTCACCCAAGCCTCCCTTCACCCTCCAACTCACCCTGACTACCCTATGCTCACGGGTTGGAGATAAACAGCCTTCCTCCAATACTAGGCTGATTGCAACCAAAGTAACACTTAGTCAGGGTCCCTGGGAAGAAGGTAGGGGTAGGTAGCAGGACTTATTAGGAGGCCATTGTCAAAGGGGGTTTGACCACAACTTGGGAAGTTCACCCGCAGGCTGCGGATCAGAAGTGGGCTGAGGGCAATAGTCGATCACTCATAAGGGTTCCACAATGTGCCTTCTAGCACCAGCCCAGTTCTGCAAAGCACGGAGGAATCACACAGTCTCTTGACCTGCTTCCGATCGCTCTCAGAAGTGTTCCTTCTGCCCACTCAATCACTCTCACTACCTAGCTCCGATCTGGACAATACTACCTGGCAACATGCTGTCGTCGGGGGCAGGGTGAGGAGAGGGCAATTGGTCCGCCGCACTCAGGGCCAAAAACGAACAAGCGATGAATGGGGAATGAAACAATGGAGCCTCTTGGAAGAAAGAGGCACCCCATCAGGCACACGTTGATCAGAGTAGCACCCAGGCAATCTGGGCACAATGCCTGGTGCGCGGTGATACGAGTCGCACCAGACAATTCCGGTCTCACACAATGCAGAGTTGGAAACTCAGTACCTCTCTGGAAATGACGCACACCGTCTGGTGCGCATTTCTCCGAGAAGCACCAAACAGTTCCAGTCACACACAATGAAGAGTTGAAAATTCCGTACCTCCCTGGAAATGAGGCACAATGTCCAATGCTCGTTGATACGGGTCAGACCAGACAATACCGGTCACACATAATGAACTATTGCAAATTCCGTACCTCCCTGGAAATTAGGCACAACGTCCGGTTCATGTTGATAGGGGTCACACCAGACAATACCGGTCACACACAATGAAGAATTGCAAAGTCTGTACCTCCCTGGAAATTAGGCACAACGCCTGGTCCACAGTGACACTGGTCGCACCAGGCAATTCCGGACACACAGAGGTGCAAGTTTAGCAATACCACACAAGGTAGAATGAGGCACTACTACGGGTACGCCCTCACCTATGAGGGTCACAACATGTGAACTAGAAAATGCACGCAATGAGCATGCAGTTGATGTGTCGCACAAGAGAGATGCGGCACGATCGACGAAGCGGGCTGCCCTGGATCCCACAAATGGTGAATCCACTCACCATCAACAAAACGCTTATGCGTGTTGAGGTCCCCACGATGCAGGGGCCCCGCTCCTTAGATGCAGGCAATACTTTTGGGGATCTGCACAAGGCAGTCTGGTCTCCAGGCACAATTCATAGCTCCACGCTCATGCCGCGCTAGCAGTTGGGATCTGGCTTGGCAGTTTGGGCTGGACTGTTCCCATGAGGAGCAGGGTCAAGACTGATTTGCATATGGCTGGGTCTAACCGGGGCTGGCATGTTGAGAAAATGAATGATGGATTTATACCAGATAGCTTGACTTGGGGTGAATGTTTGATTTATTCTGCATTACGCCCATCATATGTGTGTCTTTTGCTTTCTCGCCCTAAGTGCACCGGGTATGCCCAGATGTGGGTTCCGGGCTTACTGTGCCACTGGATTTAAGCTAGCCTGGCTGATGAGGAATGATACCTCGAAAACGGTCCCAGGATGCTTGTTTCTGGTCCAGGGAGGACCTGGCTTGGCAGTTGCGGCTGGACTGGTCCCATGAGGAGCAGGGTCAAGACTGATTTGCATACAGCTGGGTCTAAACTGGGGTGACATGGTGAGCAAAAGAATGATGGATTTAACCCAGATCTCTTGATTGGGTGTGAATGTTTGATTTGTTCTGCATTCCGTCCATCATTTGTGTGTCTTTTGCTTTCTCGCCCTAAGTGCACCGGGTATGTCCATACGTGGATCCCGGGCTCACTGTGCCACTGGATTCAAGCTGGGCTGGTTGATATGTGGTGATACCCTGAAACTGGTCACAGGATGCTTGTTTCTGGTTCAGTGAGTACCTGGCTTGGCAGCTCGGGCTGGACTATTCCCATGAGGAGCAGGGTCAAGACTGATTTGCATAGGACTGGGTCTAAACTGGGGTAGCTTGGTGAGAAAAAGAACAATGGATTTAACTCAGATCTCTTGACAGGGGGTGAATGTTTTATTTGTTCTGCCTTTTGTACGTCATTTGTGTGTCTTTTGCTTTCTCGCCCTAGGTGTGCTGGGTATGCCCAGACGTGGGTCCCGGGCTCACTGTGACAATGGATTCAAGCTAGCCTGGCTGATGAGTGGTGATACCCCGAAACCGGTCCCAGGATGTTTGTTTCTCATCCATGGAGGAGCTGGCTTGGCAGTTCGGGCTGGACTGTTCCCATGAGAACAAGGTGTTGTATTCCTCTTAGGGTGTCCGTATATAGGTTTTCCTGTATCATGTCCTTATATAGGCACAATTTGTCCTGCCCTTATATAGGCATAAAATCCCAGTCCTTATTTAGGCATTAAACCGTGCACTCCAAATACAGGCATGGTCTCCGACATCCGTCCACCCTAACGTCACAACGAGTTCTTGAAGAACAGACCCTTAGGCTTCGGGAGTTTCCCTAGCACAGGACTATTGATTTCTTCAAGGACTCATTTATTATGCATGAACCGTTATACCTTAGGGGTTCATTCATGACGTCTTCCGCTGTCCGATCCACGTCAATGCTAACATTCTAAGGTACCTCTCAGGTATAAATATACCTTCCCTAGCCCCTGTAAATCAGAGGAGACCTCGACTTCAGAGGAGCCCGTTTCCCGGCCTGACGCACTGAGCAGGCGCTGTCATCCCTGCACGCAGAGAATCCAGCTTCCAGTGATCTGACTTCCCTCGCGGGGTGTTGGAGTTCGAATCTGGCAAGAGATTCCTACCTCTCTCATTCTCAAGGTATGAAGCTGACTAGAACCTAGAGGGACTCTTGGCATACTAAGTATACTAGGCATACTAGACTTAACATACTCTTAGTATACCATAGTAAGGAATACTTCACCTACTTCATACCTCTCCCTACACCTAGGTTAGGTTAGGAACATTGGGGTAGAACTAGCTTAGAAACGCATCGTATGAGTACTCGCATTTTTAGTCTGTGTTATTTATGTAAATGAATAGCTGCTAAAGATCATGCTAGCGCAGTATTATTTATTTCTACTGCTTACGCTGTACATTATTTATCTTGCATACTGTCTTGTGATCATAACTACACACTTTACTTACACGAGAACCAAGACTGTTCAAAAATCTTTTATTGAAACGCCCGTCTATTCTTTCTGTGTAATTTTGAGGAAAACTAAGTATGCACGAGTGAGCTGAGTGAAATAGTTATCTATTGTTTTCACGACTCTGGGACACATTCTGATTCTAAAGGGAAACAAAGTGGTCATGTTTTGCGGCTGCCAGAAACTACTCCCTTCTTGTTTGACAAGGAGTTTCTAGTGGCCTCTGCGCTAGCTGGCACAAGTTATTAAGTCTAATATACTCGATAGGGACATACTGACCTTAGTCCTATGTCAAACCTATAGGGGATATTATTCCAATGCGCAGAGCCTATTAGGGAAATAGGAGCTACACTACATGGCGCCCAACGGTTTGGTAAGGCGGTAATTCAACGTTAGATACTGAGTAACTCAGCCGTGCCTTTTCTCTCAGAGACCCCTACCCATATACTCCAAAAGACGTCTGGAGTGGGCAGGGTTAAGTATCCACCACGGCTACATAGGGAAACACCCTATATATTAGCTGTTTGGTTTGCTCAACGTTGAAGAATACAGTGTTCCAAAATATTGTGCACCTTATCTTTGTTTCCTTGAAACTTGTTCTACATTTTTCAAAAAACAAATGTCTACACGCGGGGACCATGACATCGAGAATGGTGGAGCTGCGGCTGCTCCAGCCCAAGCAGCAGTTTTTAACAATACAGGTTTAATTGAAACCGAGGAGGGTGTTATAGACATCCATCCAAACTTAAGAAGAGCCATCACTCAAAACTCATAAAACACGGCCTGCCACCAAGAGGTGGTAGAGCTGTTTTCGTGATAGAGGCACACGAATCCTTTCAGACAGAGGTATTCTATTCATGGGTAATATTTCCTGAATCCAATCCAGTAACACACATGTTTCACTTCTACAAAGAAGATGATCCACCAGAGGAATACATTCCTTTCGAGGATATAGAAATTCCATTAACATACCAAGAGCATCAGCTCTGGTTTAAAGGCACCCTAAAACATCACAGAAACATTACCAGGCTCGGTCCACTAGGTAGACCAGGAGCAACATGGCCGATTCTAGCCGGCTACACACCTCATCCTGACATTGAAGAGATGTCAGACGAGGAACTACTTACTCAACTTACAGAGTTAATAAAAATCTACAGACAATTGGTCCAATATGTCATGCGGACTTTCACAGTCCAACCACCATTGACACTTCCAAATCAAACTCCTCACCAGGGGAATACACTAAAAATTACACCACAGACTCTATACGCAGTCATGGGTAAAATGCCCACAAAACGTGAGCAAATTCCATTCTGGATAGCTCAAAAAATTACTCAAATAGAAGCAGTATTTCCAAATACTAGCCCGTATGAGAAACATAGAATCCTAACAATCAGTTTACCGATGGGGATCACACCACAACTGGAAGACTGTACCACTTGGGGCTCAGTCTTTGCTGCCATCTATACTAAAACACATGGTATTCCATCAATTGCGGTAATACCTGATGTCCTGAAACAAATTCAAAACGAATACGGGGCAGAGCCTGCTCTAAATTTAGGTATGAAATTACTGAAAAATTTCGACCAGGTCTCAACAATAATATTATCTAATATTAAAGGGGAGGCAGCAGCAGTGGCGATCCGCCCAAAATTAAGGGAATTTGATGTTACAGAACATCAAACTGAGCTACCCAGAATTATAGAACAATCTTATGCAGAATTAGGCAGAGATAGTTTGGGTGGAAGACCAGTGAAGCCGAAACTATCTGAAAGTCCTGAGAAGGACTCTATTAAACAAACTTCTACATCTTCTAAAAAGAAGTGGGAAACTAATAAACAAAATTCAAACGAGAAACGTTCTCAATCCCGAGGTAGGTCTCCTCAAAAGGAGCCCTCTGAAAGGAGGTATAACCTAAGGAATAGGGATAATTTGAAAAAGCCTGACAGGTATCAAGATACTGATACACGTTCATCTCGTACCTTTCAGATCTCGTCACAGACTTCGGAAAGAAGAGGACGGTCAGAACATAGAGAAGAACGCGTGAAATCCAAGGACGACAAACACGTTCCGAAAAATAAAACAAAACCTCAATTCTCCAAAAGAAAGTAGCAGGTCTAAAGATCAGACATGCCGAGAATACTGAGAACACAACTCAAGAACGGAGAATGGGCTCAGACAATGCTGGACAGTGCAGCAGAAGTCACAATAGCTCGCTAGAACCTGAAGGAACTTCTGGAGATAGTGGACTTGAATGAGTACATTACAGTTGAGACTGTAGACACCAGGGTTAGTACTCCACAAACGTTATATGAAATAACACTCCGGATGGAGGGAGACAAACCTAGACAGGTGAAAGCACTTTTTTGGGAAAGACTATCAAGGGGCTATGACATACTTCTAGCAGAAAAAGACTGGCCACCACAATTTGTCAGGGAGTGCCCACACGGCGAGGACATTATTATGCCTGCCTTCTCCAACCACATTCCAATGCACCTAAGATATACATATGCCAGGAAATGGGCTGCAGCCCAGGCCCCAGCATTATATAAAAATCATGTAGGATGGGATGAGGACTCACCTCACCATAAAATACATCTGAAACATGAACCAACTGCACAAAAGAAGTACCCAATAAAGCAAGAAGCTAAAAAAAAGGTCTTAGATCAGCTTGAATACCAAGGGGTGATTGAAACATGCACCTCCTCAATGAACAATCCTTTATTTCCTGTCTCCAAACCAGACAAAACATATCGTATAGTTTTGGATTACAGACACCTGAACACTTGTTCTAAAACCTTTGCAGTGCAAAATGCACATAGCACAGCATTAATGAATAACATTGTGCCTAAAAAATACAAAACAACATTAGACATCTCAAATGGTTTCTTTTGTCAAAACATAGCACCTGAAAGCAGGTACTTAACAGCATTCTCCATAATGGGGACCCAGCGTCACTTTTGTCGACTCCCACAAGGGTTCAAGAACAGCCCGGGGTTATTCTCAGTGAGGGTAACGGAGTTACTACAAATTTATGACAATGAGGCATTGTCCTATGTCGATGACATCTATCTGACAGACGATGACCTGGACAAACACTTGAACAGGGTGAGCACCATTATACTGGGCTTCGCCTCTGAGGGCTACAAATTCAACTTCAAAAAGTCCCGAATTGCCCATCTCAATGTCCTATTTCTAGGATATGAGCTTTCAAGTGAAGGCAAGAGCTTGGCAGCTAACTTTCTAGAGAAATGTGCGCTGCTCCAACCTCCAAAAACGCAAAAAAAACTTACAATCCTTTCTGGGTTTCCTAAACTTTGGAAGAACATACATTCTAAATTACGCAGAAAGGGTTAAACCTCTCTACGCATTAATCAAACCTGATTTTTCAATCAAAAATTGGACAAACGAACACACAGAAATCTTGCGTTCACTCCAGGCTAACATGTTAGCAACAAATCACTTACAAACACGCGTAAGTCAACGCAATTTGGTGATCCGAATAATTTCGGGTCAATGCGGATTCACCTACTTAACATTTAATGAGGGTGAAAAAATACCAATCGCATACAAATCGCATTTGTACACACAAGCGGAAATGCGCTTCAGTTCAACTGAAAAAATTCTAACAGCAGTTCAAACCGCTGTAGCAAAAGAAAGAGCCTTAGCCCAAGGGAAACACATTATTGTCGTAACCCCAGTACCAGCTTTAGAAGCGGTCACAAAAGCAAGCATTCCAAATGCTAAAGCACTACATCCAAGATGGATACAATGGGTTAATTCTCTTGCTGCAACAGATGTTGAATATGTTTTTGATCCAGATTTAAAAACACAAGTATTCCTGCAATATGAACAACAATGTCCTCTGCCCACTGAGATTCTGCCTCTCGATCAGTACGAATTCATAATTTACACTGACGGATCCGCACAACCCGCAACAGGGAGTAAGCAAGCTTACAGTGCAGCGTGTGCAATCGTTAAAGGTCGCATGCGAGATGGCATCTTCAGACCTATGGTCACAAAAACCCAGTCTCTAGGAGATTGTACAGCTCAGCGAGCTGAACTACAAGCATTCATACTGGCACTTGAAAGTACAGATCGAGAATTCCCCACACTGATAGTGTGCGATTCCTTTTACTGTGCTCAGTCGTATAATGACTATATACAAAACTGGCTTGAAAATGGTTTCAAAGATGCGAAAGGTGGCACAATAAAGCACAAAATGCTTTGGGAACAAGTAGTTCAGTTGAAAAAGGAACTACCAAAGGCTCACGTGATCCACACACTGAGTCATCAACGTGATGGCGTTCACGTTACAGGGAATTCATTGGCTGACAAAGCCGCAAAGGGGGCTGTTCAGACGGCTTCCGTAGCTGCGATCACTCGTTCAAAAACGAAAATAGACGGTGAGATAATGTTGGCTGTCAATGCTTCAAGCAAGGGCAGCAGTGCAGCGTTACCAAAAAAGTTTCCACTCAAGTACTCTTATGTAATTGATGCAAACAACGTTCCTTTTGCTCGAATCCCTGGAGTGGGGGATAGGGTAATTCCAAACAAGGAACGCTGATTAGGAGTAATCCTAGCAGCACACGAAGGGATAGCTTCTGCCCATGCAGGTGTTTCTGCAACAGTATCTTTACTCAAGCAAAGATATTGGTGGCCTGGCATTCGGAAACAAACTAAAAACTATGTTTTAGAATGTGATATTTGCCAACAGATGAAAGTCTCAACAGTGAAACGCCCTGCGCAGACACCCCTATTAATTTCAGACAAACCATTAGCTTGTGTTTACCTGGACCACTGCGGTCCCTTGCAAAGGGACGGTAACTATAAATATATCATGGTTGCAGTGGATTCATGCTCTAGGTTCCTATGGATATGGCCTCAGCGCTCGGCTGACGCTCGAACTGTTATAAAAGATTTGCGAGTCTTTATCGGCACATACGCAATAGGCACGCTACATTCTGACCAGGGCCCTGCATTTAGCTCTCGGGCTTACAAAGAAGCCATGGCCAGTCTGGGCGTTTCATTGCGGTACTCCTCTCCATTCCATCCTGAGGGAAATTCGGTTGTGGAAAGGAAAACCGGGACATAAAGCAGTCTATAACAGCTAGGGTATTAGGTTCGGGTGACGGGTGGGTCAAACATCTTTATGGGGTCCAACGCTCATTAAGCAATCTGCCAAGAAGTTCTCTAGATGGGGTCACTCCATATGAGGTCCTATTTGGGACAAGAATGTGGGTACCAGATCTCGATGACGTAGGCACAGTGGTGGAAAATAAAACGTTTGATATCAAAGATCGTTTGGCTGTTTTACAGGAACTGAATGAGTTAAGAACGAAACAAAGCAACGTATTCCTACAGCCAACCACCACTGGGGAAAAACCGGCGGTCCCAGCAAGGCCTGTCTGGATTCCAAAAGTTGGGGATCTAGTCAGAGAAAAAATTGCGGACAAGAAGGAATTTGGACCTTCTTACAGACAACCAGTACCTGTCCTAGCAGTTCAAGGAACAAGAACAGTACTTCTGCCGCCCCTTGCTGGAAGAAAGGAGAAAAGATTTGTGTCCATCGACCTCATCAAACCACAGTGTGTGGCCAATACTAAATAGTAGGCCTCGTGGACTCCGACCTAGTAGCAGACGCACTCCTCTCGCTACTATCCAAGAGGTTCAGACTGAAAGACTGATAACAATCGAGAATTCAGCTTTAACAGATGAAGGACTAAGCAACAATGCTATGGAACTCATCCCTCTTGAAAATCAATTAACAGTTCATCCATATACACCTGTCTACACCAATGTAGCAAGTGATCAACTGGTTCCAGCGATTTCTACAAATCCTGATGCAATTCCAACAATTGACAGAACTGCTTCTGGCTATTTCATTAACTTTGATACGTTCTCAGAAGATCCGAGTGAACCTGAAACGACGCCAGTATCATTGAAATTCAAGCAGCAAGTACAAGACTTTCTTCACTTTCTGAAAAAGACTTATTTGGTTTCTCCATGGATTGAACTCTGGATTATATCTGGACTATTTGTTTTCCTGCTCTGGCTAGCTTTGGTTACAACTGTGAGCGTGCTTATAAGTGGCAGATACATCCATGTGAATACTGAAGGAAAAGACGTGAACGTACTTTTGGAACCTCATAAATCTTCCCATCGTGAAGCAAGAGACTTGTCATCAGTGAACATCACAGCTGTTCCTATACAGGATGGTATAGTGTGGGACAAAACAGATTTTGATATCTTCGACCCGACGGAACAATTGAACATTCCACATTTGTTTAAAATTTCACTAAGTGATCTAATTTCGTCCAGTACCTATTCTGATGATTGGGACTTTGAGACTGTTAACAACATAATGTTTGACCTTGAAAAATCTGCTGCATTTTCTAAAAATGAATATTTAGAGGGTTCATCAGACTATGAACAACTGTATTGTTATAACCACTATGGTCATCATTATTTGCATAAATCTGCATACCCAAGAAATGTGTTTATGTTTAACCAATGGGAGCATTGTCCGACACCACCACAAGGTAGTTCAAAAACATTTGCTAACAAGTTTCCATATTTTTCAGGGTATAATACATCTGATCCAGAAACATTTTACTATAAAAATGTAAACAAAACAGGACTGAAAATTATGTTAACTAATACGAAACAGATTTACTCTGCAACATTTATTGCCCAACTGTCTAGACAGGGTTTCGACTTATGGAAAGACACAATAGACACAAAAACTGTCTGGGGTACTAAAGATTGGCAAGTGCAGGGGATAGAAGCGTTATTTAGAGCCTGTATCATCCCTGAACAAATAATGTTTTTGAATGAAACTGTCCAACAAACATCTTGTCTTGGACTAGCCAAGATCAAAGAGATAAAAACACCTTCTGTACCAACACCTGCCGGTGATAACAAAACACAGGCAGCGGTTACAGTTGACCAAATACTACAACTCAACAGATCTAATCCTGATTGGAGAAAATGGTTGATCTGCCCCACAGACACGAACAACTGTCAGGAAAGATTCCTGAATAAAACTCAGGGCTTTACTATTCATAGGCCAGACCCAAGATATGTCCAAAGACAGCATCCGGGGGTAGTAACAACATACAGTGTAGAAAAATTATGCCTTGATTGGCTTCAGAAAGCTACACTACAGGATGTGAAACAACACTTATCCTTACTTAAAGAAGACGCAGACCTTAGGGAATTCTTGCTTGGACCAAGAAAGCCGCGTCAAAAACGTTTCATATATGCCGGCATTTATGCTGCCTATAATGAAGCATGGAAAGTATCACAGATGGAGGCCGCAGAACGAATACGTGAACTTGATCGTATTAATTTAGAGAAAACCCTCTCTGTGGTCGACAATGGGTTAACAACTTTGTCCTCCAGAATATATTCATGGGATGGCATTGTATCCTCTGCTATCGACATACTAGAACAAGATTTGGCGATGTTACAGCAAGGCCAATCTCAATTACGTTCTATTGTGTTATTAAGCTGGACGCTGCAATCTTTGCGTGCGGGCTATGTGCCTTGGCGTTTTATCAACACGTCAGCTCTGTTTGCAGAATACAATCTAACTGATAAACAGTTCGAACTGGCACAAAGAGGAGCAAAGTATACAGTGCTGAGCATTGAAAAACTGGAAAAATGACCATTCACAGTGGCAGAAAAACCAGCTACAGAATGGCTCATTCATGGCAAAATAACATTACCTGTGACTACTTTTCAGTTTCAGTATTGCCTCAGACAAATGCAAGCAGGCAAATATGAAAGGTTGGGTAAGGAATACATTAAGACATCTTGGGATTTACCGTATACATATAGATGTTGGAGTGGGGATCGTGAAGTGTTTTTGAGCGATACACACTGTGAGCGTGCACTGAGCGGTTCACTTATATGTCAGGACATTTCTTTACACAGGGCTTGTAATGGTTCTGTGGCAAATTTGTCTTGCCATCAGCAGGGTACACCAGCTGCTGTGATTAATCCAACGTTTGGACAACTTTCTAATGGGAGTTACCTCATGTTGAATGATCAGAGTTGCTGCGGCATGTTGCCAGGCATCCCATATCTAGTAACGGTTAATTCCAGGGTCACTTGCTGTATGCAAGTATTGTTTGCCCCAATAGACACAGTCAGGGAGTCGCCTCTATGGCCTTCGCTGAACGTCTCTTTTATAAGATTTGATACTTTGAGCAGAATGAAAGCCATGCTTTTACAGCAAACAGTGCCTTTGACCTCGGCCAAAGAAACCTATGATCTACAAGTAGCAAGGACTTCGGCTGAGATACAGACTTTAATACGTACAAACTGCCCTATACATTTCATAGAAATGATAGGACGTATCTTTAACATGTCTGATACCACCGGAATTGTACATGTATTTAAGAGCATCTGTTCCGGTCTGTTAGCACCTTTCCAGGCAATACTCGGAATCATCCCGAACTTTGCACATTCGGTGTTTGGTGGCATACCATTCATTCTAGCACTTGTTGCCGGAATTCTATTTCTCTTCCTGCTATTACGCTATGGCCAGCCTATTCGCAGACATCACTCCGAGCGAAATTTAGAAAGCTCTCCTTGAACGAAAGTGCCGTGAGCGAATAGTACAGCTTTTTGGCATGATTCGTCTACGGGACCTGAATACCACGTGGTTCCTGTCATTCAGACCAATCTGGCAAGATTGCATCTTACCTGTCCTACGATGCCTGCTATGCGGTGAAGAATGCGTGTTAGACACCTGTCTAACATTTCCATCAGCAACGCCAACGGATGTCGATACTCTGCTGGTCCCGATAACGGCCCATGCTCTGTGTTGTCCCCAGAGGCTGCCAATCCTGATGTCAGCATTCATTGAGATCTCACAGACGCTTCCGGCTGCTGCTGAGGTACGAGAAAGATCTACAGGCACACAGGTAACAACGGACGCGAACATTGCTGCAGCAACCTATGCTGAAAGCGATGCCTCACATCTATGTGCAATTAATCTACTACACGAGGTGTTCCAACTGACACCAACTTCAGTGGACGATGTTTTATCTACGGAAATAGATGATCTCATGTTTACACCAGACCCGTAAACTGACTCTGATTCAGCCCACAGTTTTCCAGAGATGCAGTAACAATTTGGCCTTCATACTTCCAAAACTTGGAACTCTTCCCAAATTGAACTTTTTTCCATTTTTTGAACTAAAATGGCAATTCAATCTGCTTAAAGTAGAACTAGCCTTATAGTACAGACTTCGCGGTGCTTCCACAGACACTTAGTCATCTTGTGTGTCTAAAACAGTTTATTAATTTCCATGACGTGAAATGACTTTGATTTTGAACAAACTTATCGATCATTTTTTTTCACATGTATATATTACTGCTTCTTTCATTCATATTGCATTTTATTTTAAAATACATGCCGGAAATGAAAAGCAATGTTTAAAATGTACAGTATCTTTTGCATTCTAATGCAAAATGCCTTTTTAAACGGTTTTAAGAAATATTTTAGCAATATGCGGTACTCCATTTAATGTTTAGCATTTTTAAATGTTTAGCATTTTAGTATTATCGTACACACGAAAGTGGAGTGGGTGTTGTATTCCTCTTAGGGTGTCCGTATATAGGTTTTCCTGTATCATGTCCTTATATAGGCACAATTCGTCCTGCCCTTATATAGGCATAAAATCCCAGTCCTTATTTAGGCATTAAACCGTGCACTCCAAATACAGGCATTGTCTCCGACATCCGTCCACCCTAACGTCACAACGAGTTCTTGAAGAACAGACCCTTAGGCTTCGGGAGTTTCCCTAGCACAGGACTATTGATTTCTTCAAGGACTCATTTATTATGCATGAACCGTTATACCTTAGGGGTTCATTCATGCCGTCTTCCGCTGTCCGATCCACGTCAATGCTAACATTCTAAGGTACCTCTCAGGTATAAATATACCTTCCCTAGCCCCTGTAAATCAGAGGAGACCTCGACTTCAGAGGAGCCCGTTTCCCGGCCTGACGCACTGAGCAGACGCTGTCATCCCTGCACGCAGAGAATCCAGCTTCCAGTGATCTGACTTCCCTCGCGGGGTGTTGGAGTTCGAATCTGGCAAGAGATTCCTACCTCTCTCATTCTCAAGGTATGGAGCTGACTAGAACCTAGAGGGACTCTTGGCATACTAAGTATACTAGGCATACTAGACTTAACATACTCTTAGTATACCATAGTAAGGAATACTTCACCTACTTCATACCTCTCCCTACACCTAGGTTAGGTTAGGAACATTGGGGTAGAACTAGCTTAGAAACGCATCGTATGAGTACTCGCATTTTTAGTCTGTGTTATTTATGTAAATGAATAGCTGCTAAAGATCATGCTAGCGCAGTATTATTTATTTCTACTGCTTACGCTGTACATTATTTATCTTGCATACTGTCTTGTGATCGTAACTACACACTTTACTTATACGAGTACCAAGACTGTTCAATAAATCTTTTATTGAAACGCCTGTCTATTCTTTCTGTGTAACTTTGAGGAAAACTAAGTATGCACGAGTGAGCTGAGTGAAATAGTTATCTATTGTTTCCACGACTCTGGGACACGTTCTGATTCTAAAGGGAAACAAAGTGGTCATG
This sequence comes from Calotriton arnoldi, assembly GCA_963921515.1. Taxonomy (NCBI): domain Eukaryota; kingdom Metazoa; phylum Chordata; class Amphibia; order Caudata; family Salamandridae; genus Calotriton; species Calotriton arnoldi. The sequence continues at coordinate 377,882 of CAWUFW010009636.1, forward strand.
TTTTGCGGCTGCCAGAAACTACTCCCTTCTTGTTTGACAAGGAGTTTCTAGTGGCCTCTGAGCTAGCTGGCACAAGTAATTAAGTCTAATATACTCGATAGGGACATACTGACCTTAGTCCTATGTCAAACCTATAGGGGATATTATTCCAATGCGCAGAGCCTATTAGGGAAATAGGAGCTACACTACAAAGGGTCAAGACTGATTTGTATATGTCGGTGTCTAAACTGGGGTGGTATGGTGAGAAAAAGAACAATTAATTTAACCCAGATCTCTTGACTGGGTGTAAATGTTTGATTTGTTCTGCATTCCGTCCATCATTTGTGTGTCTTTTGCTTTCTCACCAGTTGGGATCCAGCAGATGTTGTGGGCACTTAAGAGGGCACCACTCTCCAGGTGTCACAAGTAGACAGCGTGGGTCCCTCGCAGGAGGTCTTTGATGTCCCTGAGACCTCCACAAGAGAACAAGGGGCAATTCGACAAGCTCTTGGAGAGCACACTTCAGGGTGCCACAAAGCAGCAGGTAGTCAGCTCAGGCCAGCCACAATTCAGGAAGGGTGCACTGTCCCTTCCAATGGCAGTAATCCTCCCTGTGAACAACAGATTTCTCCGGCAGTGTGCTCCAGGCAGTTCCAGGTTCTCTGGTTCCATGTCCCCACAAGTGTATCTCACCCCACTGAAGTGTGGCACCAGTAGTTATACTGTAGTGTGCCTTTGAAGTTGGGGATGGTTCAGAGTGTTTCCCTTTGAACCACAGATGTCTCCCCTACATTTCAGTCCTGTCTGCCATGAGGCCGTAGAATGCAGATCTTAATTTAATCTTTAGTGTGAACATGATCTGGCTTCCAGAGGCCAAGTGTCAAAATCTCTCCTTCCAATCTATCCTGCCAGGCCCTCAAATGGCAGAGGTCTGCCGTTCCAGTAGCATGTCACTGTTGCTGGGGAGTACATAAATATGCCCCTTCAGCCTCCAGTGTGGGTTGGAGTCAAACTAAAAGGCACCTAAAGAGTTTTAGAACAGAGAAATGCCCACTTTCTAGAAGTGAAAACAGAAAAGGCTTGGGTCCTATCGCTATCCGGCCTGGACCACACCAATATTATACAACAAAACAGTGACCGGACAGATTATTCCAAATTACTCATATATGAGCTTAGACAGCAATTCTAAGTTCATGTGATTTATTTCACATCATTTATAACTTATTTTTTGCATATGTGAATTAAAAACATTCATCGATGTCAAGAGATAGAAAACACCTTATTTAGTATGCCATACTTATCAACATAACACATTTAACATTACAACAAATACACATAAATGTAATACATGTGAGAAAACGTGAACGCCAATACAATTATCAATGTCCTATACATGTCCTGCAAAGAACCAGTCCATATTTGATATATAGATCACAGGCGGACCCTTATCTGTTCCAGCGGTCCTGCCTGTGTTTGGGCAAAGGCGAATTAATTATTTTTTTGGGGGTACTGGATGGGAATCTGTTTAAAGGGATTTCGTTCCCAGTGAGCAGACGACCCTCTTTACAAACTGTGCAGCCCTTTGCCCCAAACACAGGCAGGACCGCTGGAACCGATAAGGGTCCGCCTGTGATCTATATATCAAATATGGACTGGTGTTTTCTATCTCTTGACATCGATGAATGTTTTTAATTCACATATGCAAAAAATAAGTTATAAATGATGTGAAATAAATCACATGAACTTAGAATTGCTGTCTAAGCTCATATATGAGTAATTTGGAATAATCTGTCCGGTCACTTTCTAGAAGTGGCATTTCTAAACTCATAATGACAAATCTACCTTTACCACAGGAGAGGGTTTGCCATTGTGAATCCAATGATAGAAAACATTATGAGGCTGCTTTACTGCAATCCACTTTTGCAGCCTGAAGTAATTTCAACTATTCCCCATGTTAGCCTATGGGAAGAGCAAACCTCCTAGGTAGTGAAAACACACATGGGTATTCTTCACTACCTGGGAAGGGTACACACATGGCCTTTCATCTCCCACATGCTTCACCCCTCAGGACTTGCCGTAGGGGTGCTCTAGTGGTAATGAAAGGTCCCCTCGGGACTGGCTAATAATTGAGAAAGGCCAACTTGAGCATAAGTGCAATTGTGCACACACTAGCCTGCAATGACAGGCTGGACACATGTTTAAAACACCATAGGTGCAAGTGCGCACACTCAGGCCTGCAATGGCAGGGTTGAGACATATGCTTAAAAACATCATAGGTGCAAGTGCGCACACACTGGCCTGCAATGGCAGGCTAGTGAAATGATTTGAAACATCAGGTAAGCACCACTTCCCAACGTGTGTAGGAAGGGTGCGAGCACTTTCACACTGCATTTACAGTGGAAAAGTGCCCAGAGTCCTAAGACCACTACAAGGAAATCAGCAATACCTAGGAGGAAATAGCAAAAAGTTTAGGGAAACACGACCTGAAGAGTATCAGGTATAACAGGGGGGACATCAGTTATAAGGGTCTGAGGGAACATCAGTCAAGATATCATAGCGTGCCATAAGGCACCATAAGGGTAAAGCAACATGAGCCCTGCATGCTAGGCCCACTACGGAGAGGGCGAATGAAGGGGTTGTGACTGTAAGGCCTACTTTGTGTGGCTTATTTTTTTTAAAAGGAGGATTTAGGACTTTCAAAATAGGTCATTTTGGCAGATCGAATTTGCAGTTATAAAACTGCACGGACAGCCTACATTGGTAGTCCTGCAGTCCTGTTTGTACTGTCACTGTAAACAACGAAGTAAAAAAACAGTAACAACAGTCCAAAAATGGGGGTGATCCTGCAAAAAGAGTCATTTTCCTACACCACTCATTGTAAGGGAAGTGTGTATTCCAAGGCATGATTTGCCTTGCAAGTTTGGCAATGCCCCAAAACATGTATGCTTGTGGTCATTCCCAAATTGCTCTCCTTTTACATTTTTTTTTGTTTTTTTTTGTGTTGTAATTCTGTATTAACGGTTCTTAAGAATTTACATCGTGGAAAAACAGCATCTGCCACATGTATACAGTGGCCAAAAAACGATGAGAACATGGGTAGCATCTGCGTCTCATAAACAGAAGAGATTATGTAAAGGGTATAGGGTAGGTTGAAAGGGGGTGGAGGGAGAGGGATCAGGGGGTGTGTGTCCATAGCGCGGGAAGCACTGATGTTATTTATCCCTTATCCAGGGATAGGGGGAGTAATCCTGGAGTTTGGGCGGAGCTGTAGAAAGTCCGGAGGGCTACGATAGTGTTTATGAGGCTGGAGCTGAGGCGGTTCATGGGTGTAGGGGGTTGTGAGCGTAGGGTGCGTGTCAAAGCCCATATATGAAGAGAGGGTATGGCAAATGGTGGAAGGTATCCCTCGCCACTGTGTCTGCTGTTATCGCTGGGGGTGAATATGCCATTGCCGGAGGTGGTGTAGGTTTCAGAGGGGAGAGGGCAGGGGAATGGGGGGTGGTGAGGAGTATGGTGTTGTATGGTATCGTCTATGGGCTCCTTCATCGGTGCCTGGGTGAAGCTGGGGGGCCGTTTGAAAGTGATTCATGGGGCTATTCGCCTGTGGGGCTGCGGTGCAAGGGGGGGAGGTGGTGGGGGAGGGGGAAAAGGTAGGAAGGTGGAGAAAGGGCAGGGGTGTCAATGGCGGGGAGAAAGAGGTCAGGAACGAGCTTATAGAGAAGACGTGACCGCAAATAAAGGTGTGAAGAAAGGGGGTAGGAAAAAAGAAAAAAAGGGGGGTAGATAAAAAGGGGGAGGGGAAGGAGAGGAGGGGTAAGTACATGGGGGCGAGAGAGGCCTTAGTAGCGTCCCTAGTGCTAGAGGGACATGAGGAGGTGTGGAGTAGTTGAAGATGGGGAGTGGTTGATACAAAGTGGGCGGTATGTGATTAGTTCATACAAGGTACGTATAGGGGAGAAAGGAAGGGGGGGTGGGATCGTGTATCTCGGCCAGAGCGCAGGGGGGTGATAGCCCCAGTGTGTGAGGTGACCTCACGTGATGCGGCTTACGTATTGTCATGTGTCGCCATTGTCATTGCAGGGCCCGGTTCCCTATTGTATGGGTCTCCTCGTTACTGCCCTCTGTGCGCAGGAAGGGTGCCCATACCTGAAGGAACAGGTCAGATTGATCCTGGAGGTTATAAATGACTCGCTCATGGGAGGAGGTGTGGATCATAGCCACTAGCCAGGCCTCCTGTGATGGTGGGATCGGGGACCTCCATTGCCGTAGGATACATATTTTAGCTGTGGCCAGCGCCATGTGGAAGAGATGGCGTTGTGGCTTTGAAAGCGCTGGAGATTGCCGCAGGTCATGTAGAAGAATGACGGGGGGTCAGTGGCAGCTGTAGGGGCATACTGGTGCTCAAGACCTGGCCCACATAAGACCAGAAGGGTTGCACCGATGTGCATTCGCATATATTATGAGTCGTATCGCAGCTTGTGCTCGAGCATCTCCAGCAGTTTGCATGTGGAAGCAGGCCTGCTCTATGTAGTTTCGTTGGTGCCCAGTGCCAATTGTGTGGGGTCTTAAATAGATAGAATTTCAATCGCGCTTGCCTGGTGCCTCTGTCTAGGGTTTCTAGGAGCTCTGCCCATTCGCCCTCTTCATAGGAAACTGATAGTTTGCCATCTGGTGCAGAGAGCTTGTGACAGGGGTTGTGAGAAGAGATGGGAAGTAAATACCCCATAAAGTCCGGACGTTACCCCTTTGTGTTTCCCCCACGTTTATAGGTATGATACCACTGGTGAGACCAACAGGGACCAAGGGCGCGAGCCTAGACATTTCCTCAGGCAGTGCTGCAGTTGGATGAATTTCCAAGATTGTGGCGCAGGGAGGTCAAACTCCTCCCTTAACTGTGCGAATGTTTTAAGGTCGCCGTCGTGAAGGAGCTGGTCTAGGGTATGTATACCGACTGCCTTCCACAGGGGCCAAGACAGTTTCTGCCCGTTGATGCATATGCCAGCATTCCCCCATAGAGGGGCTTTCTCATGAAATCGTGGGTTCGAGCCCAACAGGCGATGTGCCCGTTGCCAGGTTTTGAGCATGGCAGATATGACTGGGTTAGCGGGATCCTGGTGGCTTGTCCCTGTCCCATATAGAGCAGAGAGGCCTACCTCTGCTGACAACAGGTGTCATTCGATGTGTACCCATTGCAGCACGTCAGGGGTCCCTGGTAGCATATACACCAGTTGGGAGAGCTGCAGGGCAAGGGCATAGTATTCTACTGACGGGAGGCTCAGTCCTCCACAGGAGCATCAGGCTTTCAATTTCAACGCAGCCAGACGAGGCCTAGAGGAATCCCACACGAAGGATTTTATCTTGGAATCAAGTAGGCATAACAGAGTAAGAGGCACCTGGATGGGAAGCATTCCGAGGATATATACAAAGCGCGGGAGGGTTACCATTCATGCAGCTTGTTGCATTTGAGTGAGCAGAGGGTTCAGGTTGCCAAGACCATTTCCACCATCACTTTATTCACCAAAACACCCAGGTATTTAAGGCACGAGGGTTGCCAATGGAAAGGGTACCCATGTATGGCCGGCTTTGTGCTGCCGGCTGAGATGGGCAAGGCTTTGCTCTTGTCCCAGTTTATTTTGTAACCAGAGAAAGATGAGAAGTCATTTATGATTTGTAGCCGGGACAACAGAGAGCGGTGTAGGTCTGTAAGAGTTAGCAGGATGTCTTCTGCGTAGAGGTAGAGTTTAGAGTCTCCCGTCGGGAGGCGTACGCCCATAACGTACGCCTGCTAGGGGTTGCTGCTAGCAGGCGTACGCTGGTCGACTTGCACAGCTGCCCAGAACTGGTGGCTGCTAGGGGTTCCATGGCCAGGAGAAAAAGGAGCGGGGAGAGGGGGCATCCTTGACGCATCCCTCTGCGGATTGGAAATGGGTCCAATACGAAGCCCCCGCTATTTACCTGTGCAGTAGGATTATCATAGAGCAGTCGTACTTTGGCGATGAATTGATCGCCCAGACCAAAGCGCTCCATTACCTTAAAAAGGTAGTTCCATTTGATGCGATCAAACTCCTTTTCTGCGTCGAGTGAAAGTGCCAGTGCATCGTTTCGGAGGCCTTTGGCGGACCATAGCGTGTGGGCTAGGGTGCGCAGGTGGTTTCTGGAAGAGCGGCCAGGTACAAATCCTACTTACGTATGATGCACCAGGGAGGGAAGGACTTTACGGAGGGAGGAGGCCAGGACGCTGGCCAAGATTTTGATATTGCAGTTCAACAGTGAGATGGGTTGGTAGCTGCCGCACAACAGGTGATCTTTCCCAGGCTTGGGTAGAACTGCTATCACTTCCCTATTAGAAATGGGACCCAAAGATGGCGTGCGCTCCACCTCTTGAAATGCAGTATGTAGCGTGTCAGCTACCCTCTCTCCTGCCCAGCGATAAAACTCCGCTGGAAAGCCGTCTTAACCAGGGACCTTGTGGTAGGGTAGGTTAGCTATTGCTGGCACAATCTCCTCCCTGCTTATTTTTCCTTCTAGGAGCTCCCTGCCCTTGTCCGAGAGGCGGGTGAGGGTCCCCTCCATAAGGAAGGTGGTCAGCTTGTCCTCTTCAGCTTGTGCCCCCGGGGCATAGAGAGATTTATAGAATAGAGCAAATGCATTCACGGTATCCTGGGGATGGGTAAGGGTTGCCCCTCTTTCTGATTGTATAGCCCGGTGTGGCCATGGCAGCCTCCCGCTGACGAAGCTGCACCACCAGTAATCTCCCTGCTTTTTCTCCCTGCTCATAATGTCTCCCTTTCATCCTCTGTAGGGCGTATTCTGCCTTAGAGGTGAAAAAGCTATTCAGCGCCATATGGACCTGTTCCAAGGATCGACGGTGCTGCAGGGTAGGACGTGCAGCATAAAGGCGGGTATAAGACATAATGTCCTTTTCCGGTTCTTTCTGCTGGGCAGCGGCTTGTCTGTTGGCCTGCGAGGCATCTCTCATAAGTTGGCCCCTAATGGTAGCTTTTGCTGTGGCCCAGAGGGTCCTGCCAGAGTCCACAGACCCTCAGTTTGTGGAGAGATACACCTGAAGGTGCGTCTGCAGTTCAGATTTGCCCTTAGGGGTCCGATGGTGCTGGATATTCATGCCCCAGGGCTTACGACCCGTTCTGGCCATCCCTACCTCCAGCGAAAGTAGAACCGGAGAATGATCAGAGAGCGCTGCCTCCAGTATGTGAGATTCCCGGACAAGATGCACCGTCTTTTGGGAAACAAGGAAATAGTCCAAGCAGAAGAGCATGCAGTGGGTCGGGGAGGTAAAAAAGTGAATTCTGTGTCGGTAGGGTGGCAAAGGCGCCACTGATCCACCAGGCCCGTGTCCGTCAGTATGCTGTCAATCAGAGCCCTATCTGTGGCATTGCCCCTGTCAAGGGGTCCCGTTCTATCCAGAACTGGGTCTCTCACCAGGTTCCAGTCTCCACCGATAAGGTATTGCGAGGCGCCTAGCTCCACCAGTAGACGGTTGAGTTGGAGAAAGAACAATTATTTAGCTCCAGTCGGAGCGTAGACCGACCCAACGCAGACATGGTTGTCCCCTAGTCGCAGGTTGGGAAATGCATATCATCCACCTGGGTCCATCCACGTCTTTGTCACCATGATCGGGAGGGATTTGGGGAGAAGGATCACTACGCCGCATTTGCGAGTGGGCCCTGCATCCGGAGAACCCCGGCCATGCACGCTACTGTGAATCACCTTCCCCACCCAGTCACTGCTCAACTTATCAGACTTCCTGTAGCAATGTTACGTCTACCCGCTTTGAAAGAAGGTAAGAGAGTATTTTTTTCCTTTTGATGGAGTGTGTATGTCCATGTACATTCCAGGTTATAGTGCAGAGAGGGTGGGTGGTCGCCATGGTGGGGGGCAAAGTGGGACGAGGAGAGGTGGGTGCTCACTAAGATATATTAAGGGCCTTCTTGGTGGGGAGAGCTCGCTAGAGTGCACCAGGGGCGGGTCCCACCTACTGTGTGTGTGTAGGTAGCAAGGCATCTGAGACGATACACAAGAGAGGGAGTAGGATTCGGAGGAAAAGGAGGGCTCAGAGATAGATATAGAAGAAGCAAAAAGAAAAAGGGGAAAAGGGGGGATGGAAGTTGGGACGGGAAAGCAGACGCTAGGCAGGGAGGTGGGTGAGGCAGGTAGGATGAGAAGTATATGTGGAGATACACAGGTGCAATGGAGAAAGGAGGGGTGTTGATATTGGGAGGTCCCCTGGCACGTAGCAGAGGTATTGTGACCCGGCGGAGCAACCAACATCGATGGCAGCTGAGTTGTGGGCCCCGATGTAGTCATTGAGAGAAGCAATGTGTTTTTACGGGGGATGGCAGGGGGGGGAATGAACAGAAGGGATAGGGTGTTGGCTGCTAAGCAGTGCAGGGAAAGCTAGTCTTTCTGCCGCAGGTCTAGACTCGCTGGCGCACCACTCCAAGGGAGGGGGTCCGCCGGGAGGGCAGAGGGCAGGGCGTTGTCCAGGACAATGCATGAGAGTATCTGCGCTTGGCGGGCTGGGGGGAGGCAGTGTTGACGAGGGGGAGGGCGGGCAGGAGCCCTGGGGAGCATCCTAAAACAGCATGGGAACGCTCTGGGTGAGCATGATGGCAGGAGGGGGTGCTGAGCATACACCAGGTGGGTTTGAAACAGAGGCAGTGACGTCAATTACATTGCGAGTAACATATATAGCTTAGATAATTACTCAAACAGTTAACACAGTAAAAGCGATACTCAGCTGTCTGACATCTGGAGGCCCTCTTTCTTCTCGATGGAATGACAGAACGTCCACACTCTGTTCTGTTTCCAGTATTGGGGTGCCCTGTCTAGGTCCCCCTATGGAGAGCGGGATTTGTCTTTGTGTTGCTCATGTATGAAGGCAGCTACATTTTGAATGGCCACGGCCTTATCCTCGTGGGTGCGGGGGGATCTCTCATCCTCTCTGCCACAATTCCGTGAACCGCTTGTGTTACGCCTTCTGCCGTCCGTCGCCTGAAGGGGGGGACCGGATTCTGCTTGCTCCGGAGCAGTATGTTGGGTGTCCATGTCCTGCGGCCCCATATGGTCCAAGAACAGGCGCAGGTCCTCTGGGTCATAGAAATCCTTGGAGTCGCCATCTTTGGTGATGCGGAAGTGGGCAGGCTCAAAGAGACCGTATTTGATGTTCATTTGGCGCAATCTGGGTCTTAGAGAGAGGAATGCCTTGCGGCGGTCATTGGTGTCCCTGGAGGAGTCCACTGCCATGCGAATGTCATGCCCTTCATATGTGAATGGGCCTTGGGTGCGTGCTGCGGCCAGTAGCTGCCTCGTTTGCTCGTGTTATAGGGAGCAGGCGATGAGGGGTCGGGGTCATGCAGCAGGGTCCTTGCATGGGGGGCCTATGAGGTGGGCGCATTGTATCTCCAGTGGTGGATCAAAGGAGATGCCCACAAGTTTCGGGATGGTGTCTCTGAGGAACACCCTGACGTTCGAACCTTCGGTTGTTTCCGGGAAGCCAAAGAAACGGACATTGTCTCTCCTGCTGCCGTCTTCCAAGTCGATCAGCTTGCTACGAAGAAACAGTAGCTCTTGGTCCTTGACTTGTACAGAGTCGAGGAGGCCCTCTACCACCGTCAGCCTGTGATCCAGCCCCTCTGCACGTGCATGGAACCCCGCAATGTCCGCTCTTATCTATTTCGCCTCCGCTGCCAATGTGGAGATATTAGTGTCAATTCCTTCCAGTCGCCAGTTGACAGCTGAGATTTCGAGCAGTATGCGGTCCATGGTCTCACCTTGTGTGGGGATCGGTGTGGCCTGGGAGGGACAGCTTGGAGGGGTGGCACCCTTTGTGGACATATTGCGTGGTTGTTTGAGCGCTTCTGTGAATAGGAGTTGCCTGGAGGACTTACTCCTGTGCTTGTTGGTGGACATTTTCCTCTAGCCACAGGATGATGCGCTATGTTAGCGCAGTGATGCAGCAGATATCTGCGAGGTCAGGCCAATGGTGCACCAGTAGCGGACCAGCGGTGTCTGGGGTTGAGCTGGACGTTCCACTGTGTCCTTGAAAAGCCGGTGTGGAAGAGTGTGCTGCCCACTGTGGTCCTGCTTTGGGGGGCGTGGAGTCGTCGTCAGACCCAGAGAGCACCGCCAAGGCCTGGACCGTTGAAGGGGGGGGAGGGTGTGGAGACTCACGACCGCCTAGGAGGGCGATGGGTGGGCTGCCCTCCCTTTCGACAGTTCCTGTGCTCTGATTTGTTCGTGCTATCCCTGGTACTGTGGGCAATCCCAGAGTGTGTGGCAGGAGGCACGTGGTGTTGCAGCTCTCTCAGTTGATCGGTCTCATGTACAGTCCAGGTGGCTGCAGGCACACCGGGAGTAGGGCAGTGTAGTTAACCGGGTTAAGTTTGTGAGTCCCCTTGTCCGTGGCGGCAACCAGGTGGAGGTATCCAGCTCATCAGCTCCCGCTTTGGTGTTGGTACGATGTAATACGCGGTATGGTAGGGGCTCCTATGTTCGCTCCCTCCACATCAGGGTCTGCCCTCTGATCTAGCTCCCATACATATGCAGTCTGTGGGTAGAGCGGGGAGACCTGTTATAAATTGTGCCCCGGTTCCCTCTCTCACCTCTCGTATGCTGAGACTTCAGGCTTTGACGTGCCCCGTTGCACTGTTTCCAGGGCCCATCTGTCTCATCCAGGACCTTGTGGTGTTCCGGCGGCGTCCAGTGATGCACCGCCGCTATGTGTCTTGTCCAGGAGAGGGGGCAGGGTCGCTCCGATGGGGAAGGAGCGGCGCCCCCGTCAATGCCGTGTCATGTGCGGTCGGCGGCTTTTCACCGCGATCGGCGAGCTGGGGCCTGCCTGGCTGATGAGGGGGGCCGGATGGTGTCAGGCCGTGGGCCGCACAGTGGGATGTGGATCTGGCTGAAGCAGAGCCCAAGAAATCTCCCTCTCGGACGGGGTCATATGTAGGGCCTCCCCACGCCGTGTGTGCGGGCCCACTGCAAGCCCCGATGGCACACCTGATGCGTCGCCGGGTCAATCAATCAACGGGGAGCTGGAGCGGTGGCCGGAGGGCGGGGTCAGCCATTCACACGAGGACCTGGGCTTCGTGCACGCCTCTAGGCCCTGCGCTGCCTCCTGGTCTTCAGGACACTCTCGCTCCGGTGCGCTCCATGGCGATGTCGGATCGTGGGCTTTCTGTGTCCAGGAGTTTAGGCACCATGAAGGACTTGTATAGTGCGTCCCCAGCCGCGCCGAGATGGCCGATGCCCTTGCCTGGAGCCCGCTCAGAGCTGAGCTCACAGCTCAGGTGGCGATCTTCTCCTGTACATTTTGAAAAGGGTTGTAAAGTTACAAATCTGCATTCAGTACAGAATTACTGAAATTGTTTCAATACTTCAAAGAGTCATGGTCGAAGGCACAAAGGCCCACGATTAAACCATCCAAAATCCCACTGGATGTTCCTACATAAAGAGGATCAGGTTTCCCAAAATAAAATCCAAAGATAAAATTGCATCCTAAATTAAATGTGATAAATAAGCTGAAAAACCCTGCCAATCTGTCAGTCTTGTTAAGGGTGATTGTGTGTAATCATGCCTCCCTCAGTGAAATTTATTTTCAAAATCAATATATATGACACTGCGGGTCAATGCAGGAGTCTCCCTCTACATAACAAAACCTTATACTTTCTGTTCAACTAAATGTAATATTTAGTAGTAGGTATTATATGGATGTTTTTGGTCATTAGGCCATGATAAGTCAAGACGGGTTGAAGATTTTCCATCATGCAGAAAGTAATATCACTGGACTTCCCATCATCCCTCAGCACAGGAAGTAACATCACTGGTTTCCAGCAAAAACTGTCTTTAAAAGAAGAAGCCAAACAAGCCTACTCATTTCCATCATCCATCTGCACAGGAAGTGACATCACTGGATTTCCCATCATACATCTTCACAGGAAGTGATATCACTGATTTCTGCCAAAACTGTCTTTAAAAGAAGGCACCAAGGAAGAGGACGCATTTCCATCAACCATCTGCACAAAAAGTGACATCACTGGATTTCCCATCCTCCATCTGCACAGCAAGTGACATCATTCTTCTCCCCTCCGAAGACCCACCTAATGGCTGCCACAGTGTTGACATGCAGCAGGTGAGTGCAGTGGGTGCGCCACTGGCACGCCAAAGGCAAGCACATCTTCACCCGTCTGTGCCTGGAACATGGCCAGCACCAGGAACACTGGACCTCCTCCCTCTTGCCGCTACCACACTGCAACCTTCTGCGCTCTCTACCCCAGCAACCGCTCCATATGCTGCTGCCATGCTGCACCACACAATGACAAGGGAGAATTCTACTGTGATTTCTGCAAGTATTCATGTACTTACCCACACTCAGCATTCACCGCACTGACAGCACTCAACACCCCACTCTCTCACAATCACATAGTCCTGCAAACACTCACAAAACACACCACACTTGAATGCATGCTCCTCGACACCCGCTTACTCACCTAACACGCCACAGAGATCTGGAACCTGATGTACAACAATGCCCTTGACCTACTTTTCATCATGGAAACCTGGCTGAACCCTGCATCGGCACCTGCCATCACCACAGCCATCACCCCTGCCTACAAGATTGTCAGGCAAGACAGACTCCACAAGCCCAGAGTCGGAATCGCAGTTCTCTACAAGAAACACCATCAGCTGCACCACATCCACGGACACGTCATCCTCCAACATGGAAACTCCTGTCGTTCAAGCTTCACGTCACAGCCAACTTCACCCTAAGTGGCACTCTCAGCTACAGACCTCTAGGACAGCGCATCAACTTCACCTACACCATCACAGACTTTGTTGCACCACTCACCCTCAATACTAGCAATTACATCCTACTCAGAGATCGGAACTTACACCTAGAAGACCACCCTGACCCAACTTAAGAGCACTCATTGAAGACCTTGGAAGCCTGAGCCTCACTCAAAGAGAAAAGCGACCACCCACATCGCCTGACACCTCTTAGACCCTATTTTCAACAACTTAGACAACATCCGAGTCAATGAGCCCACACCAGTCCCCTAGACAGACCATGCGATCGTCAAATTCAGTATCCCCATCCCGGTCCAACACATGCGCACCACTGCTCGACCAGTCCACCGAAGCTGGAACAGCATCACTGACAAAGATCCGAATACCACTCTCTACACCGACCGAACCTAACAGAGTCACAGCCCCCTCAAAGTCTTCAAAAATATCAGCAATTGGATCACCTCCTGTGCCTACTTCCTGGCCCTACCGCCCCAAAAAAAAAAAAAAAAAAATATATATATATATATATATATATATATATGATCAAGGCAGGGATCTGCCGAAACGCGTCATGGCGGACTGGTTCTTCGGTGTAATAAACTGAAAATTACACAAAATCTGGGCCTACTCTTGTTTTATTCTCAAGGATTGTTTTGCAAAACGAGCAACTTACATATATATATATATATATATATATATATATATATTATCTACTGGCGGTCGCCAGTAGATAGTTATAGTTAGGACCTATTTTCCATAGGAAATCCGCAACATTCTATTTGAAATAACGTTGGCGCCGGTTGACGAATCTTCGCGAAATTTTTCAACTTGTTGGGGCGCTCCGGTCCGCTCCTATCCTGAAAGTCTCGGGGTGATTCGGCAAGCGGGGGCCGAGAAAAAGGGGGTCCCAAAACGTGTTTTCCCCATGCAATTTTCCATAGGAACCTTTAGTCGCAGCTACAGCCTGAACTGCTGAACGGAATTACACCAAATTTGCCAAAAGGTAGCCCTTGGTTCAGGGTCGTGCCTTTTGCTTAAATGGTGTAAATCCGTTCAGTAGTTCCTGAGAAATTTGAAAAAGAAAACACATATATATCTGGGCGGAGCCTAACCACACATGTCATCGTGAGATCTGATTGGCTGTCAGCACTTCATCCTGGAATTGCTGGCAGCCATCTTGGGACCAATATAAATGATAGTACCCCATTGAAATGCATTGTAGTGAATCGAAGATTTTGAGGGTTACCAAAAGGAGAACTATAAAGGGTGATAACAGACTTTAGTTACATTAGAATTCATTTGTTGATGGTACCATACTAATTTCAGGAATTGTGGTGTGTTCTAAGGTGATTTTACCCTGTGAAAAACCTTCTGCTGGGATATCATGAATCATGTTTGAGAGAAAACTATTTTCACATGCTTGTCCCATACAGTTTTGGAAGGTGCTCCAGAAGCTAAAATGAGAGCATATTTTCTGTAAATTCACATTATCTTTCTCAGTCATGTGAGAATGAAGTCTGACATTCTCAGTAAAACATGTACATCCAACAAGGGCAGAGGCTGTCAGTTGATTCCTTTGTGTTCTACTGCAGCTTCCCAGAGTGTTCTAAAGAACAACTAGAGTGCTAACAGCCTTACTTATGACAAAAGTATGGCACACCTGAAGCCATCTTGGATGGAATAAACTGGTAACACTTAAAACATTTAATTTAAAAAGGAACAAAATGATGGGGTTCATTTTGTCATAGAAATGATGGTTAGTGCTGTAGAAAGAAAAATTAGGACATGTTTCAAGTGTGATCTCAAATATCTTCCTGTTATATTTCAACAGGAGCAGCCTGTCAGTTGATGCCTTTGTGTTCTACTGCAGCTTCCCAGAGTGTTCTAAAGAACAACTAGAGCGCTAACAGTCTTACTTATGACAAAATTATGGCACACCTAAAGCCATCTTGATTGGAATAAACTGGTAACTCTTAAAACATTTAATTTAAAAAGGAACAAAATGAGGGGGTTCATTTTGTCATAGAAATTATGGTTAGTGCTGTAGAAAGAAAAATTAGGACATGTTTTAAGTGAGATCTCAAATATCTTCCTGTTATATTTCAACAGGAGCAGCCTGTCAGTTGATGCCTTTGTGTTCTACTGCAGCTTCCCAGAGTGTTCTAAAGAACAACTAGAGCGCTAACAGTCTTACTTATGACAAAAGTATGGCACACCTGAAGCCATCTTGATTGGAATAAACTGGTAACACTTAAAACATTTAATTTAAAAAGGAACAAAATGAGGGGGTTCATTTTGCCATAGAAATTATGGTTAGTGCTGTAGAAAGAAAAATTAGTGCTAAAACACTACCCCCAGCACGACACCCTACACTACCCAAACATAACTGCACTACCCTAAACCCTAAAACACTACCACCAGCACGACTCCCTACACTACCCAAACACCACTGCACTACACTAAACCCTAAATATACCCCAGCATGACCACCCACACTACACAAACACCACTGCACTACCCTATACCCTAAAACACGACCCCCTACACTACACAAACACGACTGCACTACCCTAAACCCTAAAACACTACCCACAGCATGACCCCCTACACTACCCAAACACCACTGCACTGCCCTAAACCCTAAATCTACCCCCAGCACGACCCCCTACACTACACAAACACCACTGCACTACCCTAAACCCTAAAACACTACCCCCAGCACGACTCCCTACACTACCCAAACACCACTGCACTACCCTAAACCCTAAATCTACCCCCAGCACGACCCCTACAGTACCCAAACACCACTGCACTACCCTAAACCATAAAACACTACCCCCAGCATGACCCCCTACACTACACAAACACCACTGCACTACCCTAAACCCTAAAACACTACCCCAGCACGACCCCCTACACTACCCATACACCACTGCACTACCCTAAACCCTAAAACACTACCACCAGCACGACCCCTACACTACTGCACTACCCTAAACCCTAAAACACTACCCCCAGCACGACCCCTACACTACCCAAACACCACTGCACTACCCTAAACCCTAAAACACTACCCCCAGCACGACCCCTACACCACCCAAACACCACTGCACTACCCTAAACCCTAGAAAAGAAACCCCCACCCCATGCCCAATCCCCTTACCTCTCACTCCTCATGGTTCCTCTCTCCTCGTGGTTCCTGCTTCACGTCATCTCTGAGGGGCGGTGCACGTCGTTGTGAGGAAACAGAACCGCCTCTGTTTCCTTACAATGACATGGATCGTCTACATGTTTTTTAGAACGCATGGTCATTTACCATACATACCTTTACAACACAATTTGTTGTAAAGGCATGCGTGGTAAATGACCATGCGTTCTAAAAAAATGCGCAGTAATGACTTTGTGATGTACAACGCATGCGTGGTAATGCATGCGTTGTAATGGTATCGCAAAGTAAAAAAGTCGTTGTAACGGCTGATACTGATTGAAGCTGGCCCCTGTTCTTCAGTGAGACGTTTATTTGATTAATTAGGAGGAAGGAATGTGGTTTTTGTACCGAAAAGTGCATTCCCGGCTGTTGTATTGTGAAAGTGTCCGCGTGGCCTGGTTTCACTTCCGGTGAGAGAGTGGAAGAGTCTGTTTGGATCTAAAGGAGTTCTGTTGTTGGACGGGGCCGGCGCGACATGTCATCAGAAAACATAGCTAATGGAAAGCGTCCTCCCTGAAGTGTGGAGCAGTGCCATGAGAGGTCAACGAGTGTGCGTCCCACCGCAGTATGACCGTACCGCGTGACCCATGTGCCGCCTCCAGGGTACGGGAGGCAGAGGCGGCATCGCAGGTCCTCTTGAAGACCGTTGTAGCACTAATTCTACATTTTGGTACTAAGGCATTTTAACTTCGTTGTTCCTGCCAGATACAAAGAGAAGATCCTGTGTTATTCAGTGCCCTCGTTACCTTTTTTGTGGGTTGTGGTGCTTGTCACTTCGCTGCCCCGCCGGTGCACACGACTGGGCACCCCACCTCGTGTGCCATCTGCAGGGCCTCTGCCCTCGGATCACTGGTTTCGGTTTCTGGAGTGGCAACATAAACAGTTGCTCCCAAAGGACTAGCCTGAACACTTAGGTGAATATCCCCTGCACCAGCATTCCACGGAAATTCTTTCCTAGCTCTCCCACGTCAACGAGCACGGCTCCGCTCGCGACACTGTATGACGTCATCGGAGCCATAAGAGGACCTCGTCGGCGTGCTGACGTCAGTTCCACCCATTTTTCCGTGCCACCGAGGCAAACAGGGGACCGAGACATTTTCACATGTATACATAGTATAATAAATATATATATTCACTGAAAAAACCATAGGTTTCAGGCACGTTATAGTTAGTTATTAGCATTTAAAAAACCTTAGAAATTCACTGAAAAAACCATAGGTTTCAGGCACGTTATAGTTAGAAATTAGCATTTAAAAAACCTTAGAAATTCACTGAAAAAACCATAGGTTTCAGGGGCGTTATAGTTAGTTGGACATTTCACTCGTACAAAACCATAGAAATTCCCCCGTTATAGTTAGTTCAGCTAACTAAAACTCGCGCGCCCGCAATGCACTGCTGATGACGTCACATATTACATCACTCATGACATGGTCAGTGACATCACTCATGACATCACTGATGACATCTCAAATGACATCACTGATGACATCACTGATGACATCATCCAGTGAATGTGTGTTTTTCTGAAAATTTAATATGTTTTATATATGTATATCTCAAGGTCGATGGAAGAATAAATGGGTATATAAGTGTCTTAATGGATGATTTTGTTTTGTAAAATTGATTGTATAACTGACTAAGTGTATCTTAGTGAATACATGGGTTAGTGAGTAATGTTTAAATATGAAAATATCTGTATCAGTCTCTCACTTTGTGTATAAGTGGCTGCATGGGTTGGTGAGTAGCTACATGAGTGTCTATATGGGTTATTAGTTGGTTTTTTGAGTATCAGTATGAGTGTCTGATTGTCTGTATGGTTCGGTGGGGGGTATTACTTAGTGCATAGATGCATGAATGAGTGACTCACTGTTTGTATGTGTTGAAGACAGCATGTGTGCAGGACTGTATAGGTGGATGAGTATGTGTATGGGTCTGTTAGTGAGTGAATGACTGTCTCAATAGTGTCTTTATGAGTAACTACATATGTTTTAAACTAGTATATGTGAGTATTGGTGTATATAAGTGAGTATATGTGAGAGTGAGAGATTGGAAGAGTTCCTGTACAAATAAGTAGGTGTTTCTATAAGTGATTGTTCAAGAGAGTAAGTATGTGTAAGTTTCTGTAGAAGTAAGTGTGGTAGTGTGTGTATAACTGTATATGCATGTAAATGGATGTTTGATACTTTGTTTGCATGTGTGACTATGTGTGTGAGTAACTCTATGGATGAGTGGCGGTGTGTAACAGGATGTATAGGTGTATGAGTACATATGATGAGTGAGTATATGTATGAATGACTGTATAGGGACTGTTGGTGAATGAGTGGATGTGTGTGTAGATCTTGGAATTAATGAATAGGTGTGTTGTAACTGGTATTGGTATGTCCATTGTTTTGAAAATGTTAGTTTGTATTTTTGAGTGTGTGTATCAAAGGTTATATTAGGGTGAGAGGAGGTCTGCCACTCTATCACAAGGATGATGTCATCAGTGATGTCATCAGTGATGTCATTTGAGATGTCATCAGTGATGTCATGAGTGATGTCACTGACCATGTCATGAGTGATGTAATATGTGACGTCATCAGCAGTGCATTGCGGGCGCGCGAGTTATAGTTAGCTGAACTAACTATAACAGGGGAATTTCTATGGTTTTGTACGAGTGAAATGTCCAACTAACTATAACGCCCCTGAAACCTATGGTTTTTTCAGTGAATTTCTAAGGTTTTTTAAATGCTAATTTCTAACTATAACGTGCCTAAAACCTATGGTTTTTTCAGTGAATATATATATATATATATGTATATATATATATATATATATAAGGTAACCACAATCCTTTTTGCCGAATCCTCAACAAAAAAATAGGTGCGGACCACAACGTGGAGTTTCAGTGAAGTGCTTTATTGCAGAAGTCTGTCCATCGAGAAATTAATATGAAAAACAAGTGGTTCTGTCGGGTATGACAATTGCTTTGTACAAGGTATTGAATACACTCAGAAATGCAGGTCATAATCATAATTTCAAGAAACACACCAAAAGAACAACTTGATTTTGCAAAAATAAAGTTATTTACTCCGTATTTATACAACTGAGCACAGAACTGATCCGACTTCGGCGGACGAGGGCGTCTTGTTTTCAATGCCTATGATCGCCTCGGTGGCTTCCTTAGAAGTACCATTATCTTCAACTGGCTGGTGAAGATAGATTTACAGTTCTATTTCAGACCACAACCCTCTGGTGTGAGTCTTGGTGTCGGCTGATGCCTCCACGTAATTTGTTTCAAGTTGGATGTCCAATCACTAGGATCCACCGTCAGCGGCTGTCGATCCCCTTCCCCCCTGTCCTGATGAAGACCCGCCCCTGATACCTAATAAGCTGGGCAATTGCCAAGGGTCGAAACGTCGACGTTACTGTCACCATTAGTCCACGCAATCGCCCTGACTTGAACAGGAAACTAATACTAATGTTGGGGATTTATGCATTTATGAATGGACTTGACTAATTAGTACCTCTTTGTCTTTTTTATGTATATGTCATTTATGTCACCTTTGTACAGCACTTGGTCACGCATCATCACAAGTCACTCATTGTACACCGTAGTCACTTGTATATTCGCCGTATGTTTATTGTGTCACAGACAGCCATCTCCATTATTTACAGTTGTATAAATACGGAGTAAATAACTTTATTTTTGCAAAATCAAGTTGTTCTTTTGGTGTGTTTCTTGAAATTATGATTATGACCTGTATTTCTGAGTGTATTCAATACCTTGTACAAAGCAATTGTCATACCCGACAGAACTACTTGTTTTTCATATTGTACTTACCCAGGTTCTGAGGGACACAGGGTTACCCCATTATCTTTAATGGCATTGAGAAATTAAAGCAGCAAGTGCCCAGCCTGACGCGTTTCGACCGCGTTTCCACGGTCTTGATCACATGACGCGCTGGATCAGTGAAAATCATTATATAGTGATACAACCAATTAAGTCCAAAATAAAACCACATCCTTTAGCAATAGAAATAAACAGCATACTATATGGGCGCCACTACTGGTGTATCTGGGAGTAGAAGCCTGGGGTCTGTCATAAACATTGAAACAAGGAAAAATTAATCCTCACATTTCCATAATTCAACCACTTTAAAATATATTAGAAATAAGAACACTTTAACCTAGTAAAAATATCAATGTGTTCTTCTAAACATAGCGTAGTTGAAATTAATGTCAGATGTATGAAACATCCACCTCAAAGTATTAAAATCACTATTGCTAAAATACATACAGTGCTGAAAGATAAAGTGCAAGTGCATAAAAATTTGCAAAATATGTGCAAATATCAACATTGACTCATCTTTGTTGTTATAAAGTGCATTTTAAAAAAACAGCCAGCGACATGCCCTATGCATATACATATAAAGTGCAAGTGCACTATACCCAGATGACTGAGTCGGGAATGTTTAAATGCAAACAAAATGTTCATTTAGTAGACACAATTGATCAATCCATATTGCACAAAAGTCCAAATAATGTAGATAAAGTGCAAGTGCACAGTAAACATATGACTAGTGCAAAATAAGACCCAAAAGACGTCAATATTAGTTGAATTGCAGCCTCCACATTATTCAGTACATATGATTCAAAGAGCTAAAACCAGTTTAAAACTCTCCTAAAACCGAGTAAAACTAGGTAAAACCCGGTAAAAACACAGTAAAAACAGTGTTAAAAACTAGTTAAAAAGCCACATAAAAACCACACAGCACAGCACTAAAAAGTTTTACCACCAGGAAATCAGTCTTATAAAAAATTATGCAGGTCTTCTCCTCTATTAAGACCATTCGGCATCAGGTGTCTAGCAGCATAATAAATTCTGATTCTAGCTGCCGTAGTCTCTTTTCCCGATTACCGCCTCTGATAGATTTGGGTACTGAACCAACAACATAATAACTCAAATCATTGATATTATTATTATGGACAAGTTTGAGGTGTCGTGCTACTGGATAATTCGGATCAGAATTAACTACTGCCCGTAAGTGTTGGAGTATTCTATTAAAAACTTGAAGTTTTGTACTCCCAACATATTGGAGATGGCAAGTGCATTCCAATAAATAGACTGCAAAATCAGTCCTACATGTGTAATGACCCTGGATTTTAACGGGTTTGGAATCAAACGCAGTTGTATATTCTGTGATGTTTTTGCCAAATTTACATGCTCTACACGAGCTGCACTTAAAAAATCCTGACCGTGCCGACAACCAAGTGCTAGAGACAGTCACCTCAGGACTGGGTTTAACTAAAACATCTCTCATCGAGGGTGCTCGTCTGAAGGTTAAAGTAGGAAGCTCTGGCACTATTTGTGACATGGTAATGTCTGATAGTACTATTGGCCAGTTTTTATAGAGGATCTTTCGTACTTGTCTCTCCTGTCGACTATATGTTGTGATTAATCTCACTGAGTTCATAGGTTCAGGGAATACACTGGTGGTAATAGCAGCTAGATATTCTTTCCTACTCTGACTGTTGGCTCTAATCAATGCAGCTTTTAAATCTTTAGTTTTATAGCCCCTGGTACTAAAGCGCTGGAAGGCTTCTGACTGACAGTTGTCTAAATCAGCCTCAGAACTGCAGATACGCCGGATTCTTAAAAACTCCCCATAGGGGATAATCCGGATAAGATGTTTGGGATGAGAGCTACTCGCATGGAGTACGGAATTTCCAGCAGTCATTTTTCTATGGAGTTTAGTCTGGATGGAGTTACCTTCAATATACAACTCTACATCTAAAAACTGCACTCTCTCCTGGCTTATGTCAGCTGTGAATTTTAAATTCAGCATGTTGTTATTTATGGTATCAATAAATTGTCTAGCCGATTCCAAAGATCCTCTCCAAATTAAGCAAACATCATCAATAAATCTCCACCAATGGAGTACATGTGCGTCATATATGTCTTTATGGAGGGTCCTGAGGACATGCTCCTCCCACCAGCCAACGTGTAAACACGCATAGCTGGGAGAGAAGCATGCCCCCATCGCCACCCCACGTAACTGCTGGTAGACCTCCTTATTGAACATAAAGTAATTGTTAGTGAGGCAAATCTCAATCATTTTTAAAATCATCTTATTGTGTTCATATAAATGAATGCTGCGCTTATCCAAATACTCTCTTACTGCTTCCATGCCATCAGAATGATGGATACTTGTGTACAATGAACAAATGTCCATTACTATCAAGAGACAGTCTTTTTCCCATTGTACTGACTGTATTTTAGATAAAAAATGACCAGTGTCCCTGATAAAAGAAGGAGATGCTCAACAAACTCATGCAAAAAATAATCAACATATTTAGACATCGGTTCTAAAAGACTTTTTTGAGCTGATATTATAGGTCTCCCTGGTATCGGTGTTGCATTCTTATGGACCTTGGGTATAAAATACAGTGTGGGAGTTATTGGATATTCGTTCTTTAAAAAGCAGAATTCATTCTTGGTCAATAGGCCCGTTCGTTTCCACTGGGCCAGTTCCTTGAATACAGAATCCTTGTTATGTCTCAGTTCATTAAAGGTGGCTTTTCTGTAACAGTCACCATCATTTAAGTGACGTGAGGCTTCTTCCATGTAAAGGGCTTTAGGCCACAACACTATGTTGCCTCCCTTATCCGCCTTGTTGATAATCAAATCAGCATTCCCTTGCAATTTGCGAATGAGGTTGGAATACTGTGTCTCCAAGTGTCTTTTTTGTCTCCCTTTCTGTAAGACATTTCTATTCAGCTTTTTTAAATCCTCAATAACACAGTCACTAAAAACATCAATGGCGTCTTTTGGCATGATGGGAATGAAGGTTGAAGGCGGATGGAATGGACTATTAGAAGAACTGTTACAAGTAATTCCAATTTGTCACAGTTCATCTTGGGTATAATTAGACGCACTATTGTCATCATTGGCCAAAGAATGCATTGACCTAAGCGTGTTGATGTCAGAAACTTGCAGAGTGGAAGAAGGTCTTGTGGATTGGATAATATTGGATGCAGATTCTGTTGCTTTGTTTAATTGGAAATGTTTTTGAAGCTTCAGTTTTCGGATAAACTTAAAAACATCCACCCTTGTTTGTGTGTATTTGAAGCAAGTGGAGGGACAGAAAGACAGACCAAGTGACAACAATTGCTTTTCTGCGGTGGATAAAACAGTGTCCGATAAATTGATGACTGTGTTGTCTACTTCGCTTATTGCTGGGGCCATTTCTTGGCTCTCCTGCCCCTGCCTCTGCCGTGGGAAACAGCATTTACAACGCTGGTAATACCACGCGGGTAGGTTACAACGCGGACGTTACATCGTCCGCGTTGTTACCACGCATGGCATTACATCGCAAGTCGTTTATACGACTTGCGCTAGATGGCGCGCAACACCAGGGAATGTGTTGGATTTTAAATCCAACACATTCCCTGCTGTTGCGCTAACTGGAGTAGGAATAGTAATTTATACTATTCCTAAATCCAGCGCGCCATCTAGCGCAAGTCGTAGAAACGACTTGCGATGTAAAGCCATGCGTGGTAACAACGCGGACGATGTAACGCCCGCGTTGTAACCTACTGCGGGGTAATGGATGGCGTAGTAACGTCATACATTCCTCTGCCGTTGTTTCCTGAGCTTGCGC
Source organism: Calotriton arnoldi (assembly GCA_963921515.1). Taxonomy (NCBI): domain Eukaryota; kingdom Metazoa; phylum Chordata; class Amphibia; order Caudata; family Salamandridae; genus Calotriton; species Calotriton arnoldi. The sequence continues at coordinate 401,519 of CAWUFW010009636.1, forward strand.
CTCTGTGTCCTGTGTTGGTTTCTCCTTCTCCTTGTTTTTTCACATGATTGCGCGGTCGCAGGGTTTGGCGGCGGTCTTCCAATAAAAAATTCAATTCCTCTCCTGGAGTGAAATTTATAGGCAGTTGTGCAGTCATATTGGTACCCCTGCTGTCATTCGAATCATTGCTGCTATCTACAGAGCTGGTCTCTGAATATGAAGATTCCAAACCTGGTTGATCAGGAGTTGCGAGAGAAGGGATTGTGGTGGTAAGTGCTTTTCTCTTGACATTGTCAAACTTTTTAGAAAAAGTAAAGATTCTCCCCGTCTCATAATCTCGCTTATCTCTAGCAAATTTAAAGATTTTTCTTGCTTTTATGGTGTCTTCATGTTTCCTAAGGCGTGGTTCAATCTCATCACAACCTTTTTTAATCTGCTCTTTAGATTCACTCGCTTCTAGCAGACCATTCACTGCTTCAATGTCCTTTAAGATTTCCACTCTATCAATCTCGGCATATTTGATAAGGATTGACACCATATTCATAGATGCCTCCAGGTTGTTGGCTGCCCACTCCTTCAACATAAGTGGATTAGGATTTTCAAATGATGGAGCAATCATCACCCTTAATCCTCGTGGGACCCTTCCTGCTTCTTTGTATTTTTCTAAAGACTTCTTTTCCCACCATTTCGCTCCGTGCGTAGCAATTTTTCCGTTTTTTTTAATAAAGTTTTAACGTCATTGTTAGTATTTGGGTTAACATTCCGTCCCCTCTGTGTTTCCTCAACTTCAGGTAAGTTTTGAAATAGGGCGTCAGCCACGGCCTCTCGGTCCCGCAGCGCGTCCGCTGTTGATATCATAATTACGATGCTCTGCAATTGTTTTAAATGCACAGTGGTGTTCTTGTGAATACTTCGTTTTCAATACGTGTTGCACCCTGAGTTCTCCTCCACTATCCCTGCCACCCGCAATGTCTTGAAATGAACTGACGAACCGCTTACCACTCAGAGACTCGTATGGCTCCTCGGCGTCCTCCGACTCCTCGGGTGCCACCCAAAACTCCGTTGGGAAGCTAATCCAGCGATCCAGTACTGTAGACTGCGGGGGGCTGACTCGGATAATACTCCTTCCGGGTTAAACACGAAATCGCGTCCGCGATGTCAGCTGTTTGCCGGTCAGCCGCAAATTGGAGGGAGGGTCCACAAAGACGAAGACAGCCGTACTCCATCAAGAGTATGTAAGGTAACCACAATCCTTTTTGCCGAATCCTCAACAAAAAAATAGGTGCGGACCACAACGGGGAGTTTCAGTGAAGTGCTTTAGTGCAGAAGTCTGTGCATCGAGAAATTAAAGCAGCAAGTGCCCACGGTCTTGATCACATGACGTGCTGGACCAGTAAAAATCATTATATAGTGATACAACCAATTAAGTCCAAAATAAAACCACACCCTTTAGCAATAGAAATAAACAGCATATAATATGGGCGCCACTACTGGTGTATCTTTGAGTAGAAGCCTGGGGTCTGTCATAAACATTGAAACAAGGAAAAATTAATCCTCACATTTCCATAATTCAACCACTTTAAAATATATTAGAAATAAGAACACTTTAACCTAGTAAAAATATCAATATGTTCTTCTAAACATAGCGTAGTTGAAATTAATGTCAGATGTATGAAACATCCACTTCAAAGTATTAAAATCACTATTGCTAAAATACATACAGTGCTGAAAGATAAAGTGCAAGTGCATAAAAATGTGCAAAATATGTGCAAATATCAACATTGACTCATCTTTGTTGTTATAAAATGCATTTAAAAAAAACAGCCAGCGACATGCCCTATGCATATACATATAAAGTGCAATATATATACACAAGTAAAAAAATGAAATATAAACAATTAAAATATATATAATTATACATTTTACCAATATACAAAATAGTAAAATATTAGAAACCCAAAAAACACATTTACTAAAAATAATATACACATTAAAAAAAATACAAAAACAATATTAAATATTAAATATAAAAAAATAGAGAAGTAGCAATACAAATTCTATTTCACCGATATTGGTAAAAGTGTTGGACTCCGGAACAATTAGATATAGTATTCCCACTTCAGTTTAAGCAACAGTAAGAAAAGCGTTGGTCTTTGGAGGGGTTAGATTTACCATTCCCACTTCAGTCTGAACAACAGTAGGGAAAGCATTGACTTCGGAACGGTTAGATATACTATTCCTACTCCAGTCTAAACAACAGTAGGGGAAGCATTGGACTTCAGAGAGGCTAAATTTACTATTCTCACTCCAGTCTAAGCAATAATAGGGAAAGTATTGGACTTCGGAGGGTTTACATTTACTATTCCCAATCCACTCTAAGTAACAGTACTGAAAGTGTTGGTCTTTGGAGAGGATACATTTACTATTCCCACTCCAGTCTAAGCGACTGTAGGGAACGTCTTTGACTTTGGAGGGGTTAGATTTATTATTTCTACTCCAGTCTAAGCAACAGTAGGGAAAGTGCTGGACTTCAAAAGGGGATACGTTTACTATTCCCACTGCAGTCTAATCAACAGTAGGGAAAATGCTGGACTTCGGGGTAATTAAATTTACTGTTCCCCATCCAGTCTAAGCAACAGTAAAAAAGTGTTGGACTTCTGAGGGGTTAAATCTACGAGTCCCACTCTACCCTAAGCGACAGTAGGGAAAATGAAGTTTTTTTGAGGGACTGGATTCACTAGTCCCACTCCAGTCTAAGCAATAGTAGGGAAAGTGTTTGACTTCAAAAGTATTATATATATAAATAGTCCTAGTAATTTAGTAAAAACATTTAAAACACTTAGGGGCCGATTTTGATGTCAGACAGACCTGAGTCCATCCGACATCGATTCGGAACTGAATGAATGAATATAAGATTTGTAAAGCGCAAACTTAGCCCAAGGGCGTCAAGGCGCGTGTATGCGGACATGAGGGTGCAGACAGAGAGACATGCTCATACCGAGGTCTGTGAGAAAAGCCAGGTTTTTATGGCCTTGCAGAAAAGAGAATGGGACGCCTGACTTGAGAGCTTTTCCGGAAGGGAGTTCCACAGTTTAGCAGCAGCAGTGGAGAAAGCTCTACCTCCCCATGTAACCTTCTTAAATCTCGGTACTATTAGCAGATTCTTATCTGCGGACCGGAGCCGCCTGCTAGGAACATAGCGATGGACAATAGCCTTAATCGCCTCAGGACCTGACCCGTAGTAGGCAACGTGAGTCATGCACAAGGTCTTGAAGAGGATCCTACGGTCCATAGGCAGCCAGTGCAGCAACCTGATGGAGGCTGTGACTGAATGGTATTTTGGTAAATTCATCACCAACCTGGCTGCAGCGTTCTGCACCATCTGCAGACGTCGCACTAAGCCTTTGTTGATGCCCAGATAAAGGGCATTACAATAGTCCATTCTGGACGTTACCAGGGCAATGACGGCTTGCTTACGTGCATCGAAAGAGAGATAATGGGAGATTTTTCGTAGGATCCTAATGATCCCAAAACATGTAGAGACTGTCCTGCTAACCTGCAAACTTAGGGACAGTGAATTGTCCACGATAACCCGAAGGTTTTTACCATGGGAAACCGGGGAGGGACAGACGCCAAGCGAGTCCGGCCACCAGTCACTGGACCAGATCTCCTGTTTACTCCCAAAGATCAAGACCTCCGTCTTCTCTCCATTTAATTTCAGAGAATTTTCCACCATCCAGGAGGAGACTGCCTGCATACAGTTCCTAAAGTAAAGGGCCGAATCCTTTATACTGTGCGAAATAGACACCATTATTTGGGTGTCGTCCGCATAGGACAGCACCTCTAACCCATAGGATCTCACAACCTTAGCAAGAGGAGCGACATAGATATTAAAAAGAGTTGGGCTCAGGGAGGAGCCCTGGGGAACACCACACAACAAGGGTTTGGGGGCTGAGTAGAATTGACCAAGCTTAACCGTCTGTGCCCGCTCACTGAGAAAGGAAGCAAGAAGCCCCAAGGCCGAGCCCCCGATACCTATCTCTCTGAGGCGGTCAATCAATCTGCAAGGAGACAGGGTATCAAAGGCTGCGGTGAGATCAAGTAGAACAAGCAGGGTGGTGTGCCCTGCGTTCACTTGAGTCCAGATATTATTAAATACAGCCGTCAGTGCTGTTTCCGTGCTATGGTGGCTTCTGAATCCATGTTGAGAACCATCAAGTAGGTGGAAATCTTTTAGGTAGGTGCTAAGATGAGAGTTGAGGTAGGTTTCCAGAATCTTAGCTGGAACAGGAAGTAGGTAGATCGGGCGATAATTCTTCAGTTCACCAGGATCCAAAGAAGGTTTCTTCAAAAGTGGCTTCACTACAGCCGTCTTCCACAGAGTGGGATATTGCCCCTCTGAGATGGCAACATTAAGAACATCAGTCAGATGGGGAATAATGATTTCACGGCCACATTTTAACACCTTGAGGGGGCAAGGATCCAGTGGGGAACCCGATTTAACCCGTTCTAGAAGTCGATCGGTCACCTCAGAAGACATGTAAGGAAAGGTGAGAAGACTAGGCGACCCCTCCGTGAGTGAGGCCTCAATGGGATGGAAGGTGGGTCGAACAGATAACCCCACGATGGGGTTGGAGGCTTCAAGCAAGGAGTAAATGTCTGAGATCTTAGTATGGAAAAAGTCAGATAATTTATCACAGCGCTCCTGGGAAAAATCTGAGGGGTCAGAGACATGGGGAGAGGTAAGAGAATTTATTACCTTAAAAAGATCCCTAGAGGATCTCATAGAGTCAGTAGTCTTGGAAAAGTATAATCTCTTTTCCTCCATGATGGCTGCTTTATACTCTTTAAGGCCCTGCTTATGTAGTTCCCTACTCAACGGATCTAGGTCTATGCGCCAGAGCCTCTCCTGTTTACGACAGCCCTGTCTCAACTTTCTGAGCCTCTCCGTAAACCAGGGAGCAGAGGGTTTTTTCCTTGCTGAGTAGTGCTTACTAAGAGGTGCAAGGGTGTCCATTGCTGCTGACAATTGTTGCGATAACTCCGCCGCTGCCAAATTAGCGTTGTGAAGCTTAGTGAGCTCAAGATTATTAAGGAGGTTGGAAAGGGACTCCTTACTTATGAGGCTAAGGTTCCTCCTTTGTTCCAAAGTCCTGTTACCAGAGAGAGCCATCGCAGATGACATGAAGTGTAAATCAAAAGGGACGGCGAAATGGTCAGACCAAGCTAGGGGGATAGGTTCCCCCACCCTTGCACGAGGGTCATTAGAGAAGACCCCGTCAAGTATGTGCCCCGCTATATGGGTGGGCTTTCTGACCAGCTGTGAGAAACCACAGCAACTCAAGGTTTCCAAAAGACTTTGGGTATCCTTACAATCAATGTTATCAAAGTGAAAATTGAAATCCCCCAGGAGAGTAAGATTGGATCTTTCACAGTAAGGTTCTAGAAGCCTACTAAAATCCTGACTAAAGGCAACCCTAGAGCCCGGTTGCCTATAACATAAGATGCCAGAGAAACTTTCTGTGGGGTGTAGGTTAAGTGAAAAATAAAAGGCCTGGTAGAGATCAGGAGGAGCGGACAGAACCTGAGTGCGGCAGATCATGGTTTCTCTATAAAGAATGCCCACACCCCCTCCCCGCCGATCTACCCTGTCCATTCTAGCAAGGGTGTACCCAGTGGGAATAGCATCTACAAGGTCAGGACCAGAGGCGTCCGTAGCCCAAGTTTCGGTTATAAAAACCCAGGTTGGCTTCCTTGCTGAGACAAAGTCTCTAAAAGCAACCTTATTTTTGATCAGGGATCTTGCATTAATGAGATAGCCCTGCGCAATCTGTACTTTGGGATTGGGCCTGGTTCCTTTATTGTCAAAGGGGATGTTATGAACCTGCTTAAAGGAAGTATTACATCCTGTGCATACTAGATGCCGCTTCTTAGCTAAGATATCCGGGCCAGGGTGTGATAGCAGGGAGCCCATTCTGACCGAAGATCTAACAGTACCTTTCTGGAATAGTGAATCCATCCCAGCTGGTCAGAGATGAACAGGGCAGCATCTCCGGCACGAAGCGCGGTCTTAGCGCGGATGGGCGCAGACGGGCTTGCCTTTGGCGCGCCCGCTGCGCGACGAGCCGGCCATGCTGCTTAAATAGTCTGAGAAGACTAGAGCGCTAAGATCCCCTGGCTCCACCCCCCAAACAACCGGAAAGGAGCCTGAATGTACGCCGGCGCCCTCCACAACAAACGGGAAAACCCGAGGTGGAACGGGGCGCTGGCGAAAGCAAAGGAAGCACTGGGAGGGAGGCGAGTTCCCCGGGAAGTAAGAGGGAGCGAGGAGCACCGAGCAAAGTGCAAAAAAGCAGAACACAATAAAAGGTATGAAACTCCACAATAATTATTCTCTATTTTAAAAAAAACACAGTTAAAACAGTTAAAACAATGAGGCAGTTAAAATCCAGAGGGACCGACCTACCTCCTGTCGGCGGACCCAACCCAGCAATTAGGATGCGACTGAACACTGTTCGGTCGCACTCCTATTCTTTACAATGGGAGCATGCATTCCGACCGGAATCCATGCTCTCATTGTAAAGAGAAGAGGTGCAGTTCATCCCTGCACCCCGTGGCAGGCACCTCAAGGTGCCTGTCATGGGGTGCAGGGATCAACAGGGGGGCACCATTTGTGCCCCCTCGGCCTCCAACCGGAGGCCTTGCACCAATGGGGGCCTTGCTGGGGGACCCAAAGTCGACTTCAAACAGCATTTCTGTGTCGGAAAGGACGGCACAGTAAGGCTGTCAGAATCCGACATTGTAATCCCTCGGGTGGAAAGAGCCGCCCTTGGGATTACTGGAGGCTTTCCGAATGGCAGACGGGATCTTCGAGCCCGTTGGAAGCCATTCGGAAATCCGGTTCGTATTCCTTTCCGACCAACTCCATCCAAATGAGTCGGTCTGAAAGGAATCCGAACAGACCCTCGGTCGGAGCCGTTCCTACGGCATCGTAATCGGCCCTTTAATATAAAACATTATTAAAATACACTACTTAAAAATAAATATATATTATATATATATATCTTAAAAAATAAGCAAATTGTGATACATAAATTAAAAAAGAAAGAAAAGAAAAATTAACATTACATAGGTTAATATCAACTTAATTAGCTACCCAAATAATAACGAAATTATGAAATCAATAATAATTTATTTAATTTCAATTAATACATAAAAAACAAAGGCATTTGAAATAACAAATATCATTGCACAAACAAAATCTCACATGCATTTACCATTAAATAAAGTAAACCTTTTTAGAGAAATAATAAATATCAAAATAATACATAAATAATTAGCAATTAATAAATTACAAATAAATATCAATTATAATAAAAGATAAAAATTTGTATTTTCCCAACCAACGTACCAAACAAAAATACCACAGAATTTAAAAAAATGTGTAATAAACACATAAAAAACCAAAATACGTATCAATAAAACAGTACAACAATCGCACAATCATTAAGAGTCATTTAATAATCAAATAATCATTTAATAATCAAATAATAACTAATTTCAATGTATTTAACTTCCCCCCTACAAACCTGAAAACCTGCTACTAACTTACTTTTCCTAATAATTAAAATTATGGAAACCAATTGAGTGTTGGGTGAGCCAAGTCATGTTACTCTGAGCTCTTGGAAAACTCGCACTAAGTCTGGTTCTCAGGGTCCTACCCCTCCCATATGTGATTTGTGGTCTCTTGGTGATATACTCAACCAGGGATCCATCAGCTCTCAGTAATTTCCAATGTCTATTTAGACTCCTGATCAGGATTTCACTCAGAACATTAAAATCCGTAACAAGCCTCACCGGTTGTTTTTGTTCAGTTTTGTGTTCCCTGTCTCTCAGTGTGTCTACTCGTCTAATTTGTCTGATTCTGTTTTCTGCTTTCATAAGGTTAAGTGGTGTATAACCCCTGTTCTTGAATTTGGATTTCATTTCCTATATACAGACCTCAAAATCCTCCTCACTGCTACAATTCCTTCTAGCCCTCGTAAGTTCCCCAAATGGGATGGCTCGAATCTGGTGCGGAGGATGTGCACTAGTGGCATGTAGGATTGCGTTGCATGCAGTGTCTTTAGAGGCGACTGTGTAGTGCATCTCCTTTGATGTCCAATTCAACATCTAAAAATGTGATGCTCACCTCACTGACTTGTTGTGTAAACTTGATATCATAGGTTTACAGAAAAGAAAAAAGAACAAACGACCGACCAAGGTTAAGCACTTCAAATCCACATATTCATATATATTTAGATATGGGGCAACTTCTTCCAGCATCCGCCGTCCAAGGATGCCAATGGTAGAATAATGTTCATAAGTAAGGAAGGTGCACTCAGTATGCAGTCAATCAATCAAGCCAATGTAATCCAAAATATCTTCTTTTATTAAGGTAATCATTAAAAACTGGCACACAGCCAACGCGTTTCGTTCCCTGATGCCAAGGGGAACTTCGTCAGGGCTGTAACAATTATAAACAAACATAACATGAATAACAAATCACATTGAGACACATAAATAGCATAATCACAAACTTGACATGACCCACATAACTCAAAGAGTGTACACTTAAAATTACAAAAAATACACAATTCACCTTCAAACATATATAATTACATTAAATTGTTAGACAGTTACTCCAAGAAAAAACACAAAACATTTACAAAGATATGACCAACAAGAAGGACCATGGTTTATAAAAAATTCATATACAGTGGGAAGATATCATACAGTGGGAAACACAGAACAGCAAATAAAAATATCAACATATAACCTAAAGTACCGAACAAAGAATTAGTACCAATAAATATTGGATGAAAAATATATTGACTATAGAAAGTAGGTAAGGAATTAAAGTAGACAAAACACCAAATAATCACCAGCCTAGAGACCAAAGAAAAGAACACACTTAGACATATTACGATATAATGAAAAAACCATACAAGTAAAGGAAAAGACATAAGAGGGTAAACCTAGACAGAAAGAATATAGATAGATTACCTAAGGTAAAAATCAGTGTTAGATAGCAGAAAATGTTCTCACCTTGAGAATATAAGGGATGGATTAATATATAATATATAGAAAAATGTAATAATGTCATAAAACGATAGACATCACATCAGAATTGGATATATGTAGTGCGATCTAAAGGGAAAAGGGTAAAAACACATATCACTAATCACCGCTAAAATCGAATAGAGTAAATCGTAAAGGAGCATACATGAACATAAACCACGCTCTCATCTCCAGAGCTAGTTTGATAATCCAAAAACGGGGAAAACTCTCAAATCAGAGCGCCCAATAGCCTTGAAATAAAAACTAGGCCCATGCGACCGAGAGATAGGCCCAATTACCAAATCAGGCCTATTATGCGACCTGAACTCACCTCAAGTAAAGGAAGCACAAGGTCCTTAGAGCGGTATGTATAAGAAGGTCACAAGAGTCCCATAGTAGGCTCCAAATCCAAGGAGTGATAATATATAAGGTTCCTATTGTGAAGTCTGTTAGGAGAATAAAAAGATATGTGACGAAAAACCAGAAGGCTGACACATATTTCAACAATATAATAATGTCCGCCTCAGCGGCCTTCCTTCACGAGTATAGAGGAATGAAGTGTGGTAACGCTACGTAGGCAAGAGGCACAAGAATTGCGGGTGCCCAATAAAAAATGATCCAATGTGGGAAAACAGGGAGGGACTCGTAAATAGCCAGGATATAAAATGGGAGAATCCCACACGGCCATGCAACAAGTAAATGCAATACCTTAAGCGGTGCTGCAAATGACAAAGGCGGTCTAATATAAGACGTGAAGACAAAAAGTATTGTGGCAGCATCCACCTTAATTGTATTATATGTCGAATAGAGCACACACCAAATGACAATGGCGGTCTATTATACGACGTAATTTCAAAACGTTATGTGGCAGCATTCACCTTAATTAAAATATGTGTCGAATAGAGCACACAGTATGTTGCCTATCTAGCAACACAAAAGGTACGCTATACTGTAAGGAAAATATCAAAGGGAAATAAATTGAGGGACATGTAAGAAATAAACTCAGTAGCGACTACAATAAGCCGGCATACTAGAAGCACGTACCACACACAACGCAAATCTAATAAATAAAATACAAAACACTAAATTCCAAAAGCAAAGAATTATAAGCGGGCACACAACATGTTGCCTCTCATATCAAGTCACGGCTTACCTTCATAACGGGAAGAATACGGAAAATGGCATGATAACCGGCATGGATGTTCAGAGGACTGGGGCGCCATTATTTAAAGCCTGCGCGACCTTACGTAAGCAGGCGACGTAGTGTCACGAAAAACGTCAAAAATAACAGAAATAGAAAAAGGAGAATGCAGGGTGAAGGGAAAACGAATTCAGCGTAGTCGGCCCGGCCACCTCGAAGATCCCGGACGCCGACCAGAGACATACTTAATAGAGAACTAACGAATAATACAAAATAACAAATAGCAGTAAACAAAGTTAAAAAGAACCAACTCCTAGCAACTATATAAGTTGGATCAACAGGCTAATAAAAGAAAAGAAGAAAAATAACATGCAGATAAAAAAAGAAATAATAAGCAAGACATATTGATAAATTGATTTCTAAATAGAAAAAAATATATTAGTTTGAGAAATTACAGATCACAATCAAAAAAATATTTCAAAACATGACAGAGATGAATATATCATGAAATTTCAATAATGGACCTTATGTATAGTCAAACCTACAAATTATATCTGTTATGGATATGACCGGCAGCCCTCCTCTAATTGCCTTTATTCAAGGAAATAATGAAGCTCCCTGTCAGTGTTGTGGCCCATCAATGTGGCCTTTAGACGGCAAATCCATTTGGCCTCTTTTTGTCTAACCAGGAGTTCACGATCACCACCTCTATCCCCAATTGGTACATGGTCGATACCATGAAACCAAAAGGAATTGTCATTGGGATGGACACCCTTGTAGTGAGCACTCAAGGGATATCGACTGTCATTGTTGAGTATAGCCCTACGGAGCTCCTGTGTTCTAGCTTTTAGTGGTCGAACTGTACTCCCTACATAAATAATACCACATTTGCAACCCAAAACATTTATAACATGCGTGGTGTTGCAATTCATGAAATGTGCTATATTATGTGATTTGGAAGTATTGTATGCAAAGCATGTAGTTTTGTTTAGACCAAATGGACAAACATTACAATGTCCACATGTAAAAAAGTCATGTGGTTTGGATGGTAACCAAGTTTCCTGTTTGTGGATTACATAACTGGGGCACAAAGCATTACGTAAAGATCTGCCCCTTCGGTAAGTAATGGAAGGTGTATTAGTAATGCAATTTTTAAGGCCCGGGACATCTTGTAGGAGACCCCAATTCATTTTTAGAATGTTAAAAACCTTACAACTATTTGTATTGTATTGTGTAACAAGACTCACTGCCCTCTCATTGGTGGCCACACTAGGTGCTTTAGGTCTATCACGAAGGGTGTCATCCCTGTCCAAATGTTGTGCTCTTGCGATGGCTTTGTCTAAAACCTCTTTTTGTATCCTCTTTTTAAAAATCTCTTTTTGGATTCAAGAATGTTACTCTGATAAGTGTCCTCCTCACTGCAATTCCTTCGTATTCGCGTCATCTCACCATAAGGGATATTGTTAATGACGGAACGTGAGTGGCTACTATCAGCATGGAGTATCCCATTGCATGCTGTTTCCTTCCTATACAAAGTACTCTGGATGGTCTCACCTTTGACATAAAAATGTATGTCAAGAAAATTTATTTTTTCTTTATCATGTGTCATTGTAAGTTTGACATTGTATGCGTTAGTATTCAGGTACGTAAAGTATTGATATAACTGCTCGTGGATCCTGACCATAGACAGATGATATCATCTATGTACCTCCCCCAGACCACGTTGTGTTCTATCCAGGGGGAGGCACGACGGCTCCAGGCATACTCCCTCTCAAACCACCCCATGAAGAGGCAGGCATAAGAGGGAGCAAACCTGGAACCCATGGCAGTACCAAGTACCTGCTGAAACCAGCATCTGTCATGAAGAAAAAAGTTATTGCTCAAGATGATATCTATCATTTCCACAATCATCTCATTAAATTCGTAGTGATCGGCACTTTCTCTGTCCAAAAATGACCTTACCGCTATCACCCCGTATTCTTTGAATATGCAGGTGTATAAGCTTTCAACATCAAAAGTGACGAACATGAGATCATCCGACGAAAGAAAGTCTTTGAATTTGACAAGAATGTCCTTACTGTCCCTGATATAGGAAGGCAGATCAACAACATGTTTTTGGAGTCTTAGGTTAACACATTCTGAGATCTTTTCAGTGGGTGATCCCACCCCTGAGATTATGGGACGACCTGGGGGAAAAGAACCCCCTTTATGAATTTTGGGCAGAATATAGATACATGGATATTTAGGACGATCAACTTTGAGATATCTGAATTCATCCTCGGTTAGCAAAGCAATATCCCTCCATTCACTGAGCTTAACATTAATCATAGTTGTTAGTTTTTTAATAGGATTAGCAAGAATTCTCTTATAACATTGTTCATTGTTCAATTGACGATTGATCTCTGACATATAATCACAATGGTTCATAACCACAACATTACCGCCCTTATCGGCCTCTCTTATAACAATAGTGTCATCAAGTCTAAGTCTATTCAAGGCTTCTCTTTCTTTGGCGGTAATATTGTGGTTGACATAGGATGTGGATCTCTTGGGAGTCTCCAATTTGTGCAAGTCTTTAGTCACTTTATCATAAAAAACATCTATGTGGGGATGTAATTAATGGCAGGTACAAATTTGGATCTCGGTTTAAGACCGCTATCCATATTGTGGTTCTGTGGAATCTCAAAATCATTCAGTAATGTTGACATATCTTTTTTTTTTTTTAAATCTTTTTATTTTGAATATTAAACCAAAGTCAGCATTACATTGTCATCATCATATTGTTGGAATAAAGTACATATTCTCAATAACGTTCACAATCTAATGTACATTCCTCATAGTTTGCAATATAGTGGATCCCCCCCCCACCCTGGGTCCTTCCCTTCTCAGTCGCCCAACCCTTCCCTTAAGCCCCTGTAGTCGGCCCATTTCTGCCATACTTTACTCCATTTCGTGGGGCAGCCACGGCCTTCATATACAACTCTTTCTGCCATGCAACACCAGTCCAGATCATTCTTCCACTGGGAAACCAGTGGCGGTCGGGCCGCCCCCCATGTTCTAGCCACGTTTCGTTTAGCAACCATTGCTGCGACTTGCAGCCATATCTTGGAGTATTTAGGCCAGGTCATTTCTCCGGACACACACAATACATGCCATCTAGCATCCACAGGGACCTGTTGTTCAATCACTACGGTTAACATATGCGCTATTCTGGACCAGTATCTCTGGATTATCGGGCATTCCCACATGGTGTGAAAAAACATCCCTTTCTGACCACACCCTCTTTGACTATCCTCTAGTGGACTATATTCTGGGATCTGTTCCCCATCTTTTATATGCCTACCGATGGCGTGTTTCAGTTGTATATACTTATAGTGTTCTTTGGGTGTTAGTTGGTATTTCTTCTGTAGTTCTAAGAATGATAATATGGCCTGCTTTTTTCTCACATCTCCCAGCCTCATAATATCGATCAACTTCCATTTCACAAAGCCCTGCAGACGCCCTACTTCTCTAAGCATTACTCTAGACCACAGAGGAGTCTGTTCTGTCAGCCGCCTCGTCCAACCCAGGAAATGAGTTGCCTTTATCCACGCCATCTGCACTAGTCGTGTAGGCATGGGCAGTCCATCCTGTTTCCTCGGTCCATACAGAACTTTCAGGTAACTCTCGTCCCCCATTGCCCAGTGGTCGACCCTGTAGGCCGGATCGTTTCGATCTGCAAATACCCAATCATTAATGACCATAAGCTGGGATGCCCAATAGTATTTTTGAATATCCGGAACCGCCAACCCTCCCTCGTAGACTCCTTTCTGTAGTTTCGCAAGTGCTATCCGCGCAGTCCCTCCATCCCACAATAACGTCCTAAGTTGGCTGTCTACCTCTCTAAAAAATGCATCAGGCACCGGACAGGGCGTATTTTGAAGTATGTATAACAACCTGGGTAAGGTCATCATCTTGAAGAGCACTGCCCTTCCCATCAAGGAGATCGGCAGCTTCCTCCAATGTGTCACGTCACCCTTCAAACGATCAAGTTGTGGTTTGAGATTCTCGAGCACAAACGCGCTATCTGTTTTTTCAATCTGTACTCCTAGGTATTTAAAGCTGGTCCTGATCTGGAGCTTAGAGTCGGCTCCTAGGTCTGGTGGTGGCCCATCTGTTAACATATACAGGAGGGATCTGATACCCTGAGTACCCTTCAAATAGCTTAAAAATCTGTAGCAACCTGTTGATGGTAAACCGCGGCCGCGTTGTGTACAGGAGGACATCATCTGCGTAGAGTGATATTCTTTGTTCCCACTGGTCACCCCCACCTATTCCTGTAATCACAGGATCCCCCCTGACCCACACCGCCAGTGGCTCAAGCGCCAGAGCGAATAAGAGCGGGGAGATGGGACACCCCTGCCTGGTGCCCTTCTGCAGGATGAAAGGGCGAGATACCGAACCATTGACCCTGACTCTTGCCATGGGTTGCGTGTATAACAGTTGGATCCACGAGATAAACCTTGGTCCAAAGCCGAACCTCGCAAAACTTCAAACAAATAGTGCCATTCAATACCATCGAACGCCATGCGAGCGTTGAGTGATAGGAGCGCTGCCTCTACTTCCGGGTGACACTTGACCAGGTATTGCACCCCATACAGACGGCGCAGGTTAAGTCTAGTACTTCGGTTGGGCATAAAGCCCGATTGGTCGGGGTGGATCAGTGTCTGGATGGGCACCAAAAGTCTATTTACCAAGACCTTCGCCAGAATTTTAACCTCAATATTAAGTAGAGAAATCGGTCGGTATGACCCGCACTTCTCCGCTGGTTTACCAGCCTTGGGTATCACGACTATCGTTGCTGTGCGCTGGTCAATCGGTGGCGACCCTCGCTCCCTTGCTTCGTTGAACATAGCTAGGAGGTGTGGGGCCACCGTGGTGGCAGTACATTTGAAGAGTTCCACCGGTAAGCCATTGGGTCCCGGTGCTTTCCCTGCCTGCAAGTCCTGTATGGCTCCTATAATTTCCTCTTCTGTAAAATCCCCGTCTATTAATTCTCTGTCGTCTGGTGTCAAGATTGGGAGATGCATTTCTGATAAGAGCTCATAGCTATCCCGAGCCGTTCTGACGGGGTTCGAGTCGTAGAGTTTTTCATAATAGTCAGCGAATGCCCCTGCAATGGCATCCCCTGTCGAGTGCATGTTCCCCTCTCCATCTTGAATCCCAGCTACCCAGCTTCTCTCTCTATCCCTCTTTTCAAGCCAAGCAATCATTTTATTCGCTTTGTCTCCTAGGTCGTATATTCTCCTTTGCGTGGCCAGGGCCGGCGACCTGGCAGCACTAGTCGCCATATCCTGTAGCTCACGTTTCCGCAGATCTAGTAAATGTGCCAGATCCCTATCTTTCCTCCCACCTCCCAAGTAGCGTGTCTCCAGGTCTACCACCATCGACTCCAGCTGATCCCAACGTTGTTTCTTTTCCTTTTTTTCTGCCCCTATACAGTCTTGGATGTATCCCCTTATTACTGGTTTAAACGCTTCCCATAAAGTGCTACATTCTTCTACCGATCCTTCATTCTCTTGGAAGTATAGTTGCGCCCTTTCCTTAACTTTATGTGCGTTGTCCTTATTCTGGAAGAACCATGCATTCAGTCTGGGTGGTAGGATAGATTGGCGTGGTGTGCCTTTCAGTGTCATTTCAACTGGGGAATGGTCTGATATACCTCGGGGTCCGATTCTGGTATTAGAGAACCAACCCTCACTTCCCTTATGTGTCAGTATATGGTCCAGTCGAGAGTAGCTGGCATGTGCTGCAGAGTAGAATGTGTACTGTCGTGTCTCTGGGTTGTGGAACCTCCACAGGTCCACCAACCCCATCGCCTCTGTGAATGCCAGAAGGGGTTCCACTCCTCTTAGGTGAGCTACTCTGAAGTCTCTGTCTAGACCTGGGTCCATAACTGAGTTCATGTCCCCTCCCAGCACCAATACCCCAGGAGGAAGATTTACAAGGAAGACCCCCAGCGCCTTAAATCCCTCCGAACGAGCCGCCGGTGGTATGTAGCAAGAGACCAGGTTGAATGCCTGTCCCTCCCAAGTCCTCGTCAGAGCCACAAACCTACCCAACGGATCGTGTGTAACTTTGTCCACCACCAGCGGAGTTGCCTTCTTAACCATGACTCCTACCCCGCGTGAGCCCGAGGTGTACCCGGCATGAGCCACCAGTTTATACCTATCCAGTGCCCGGTACCTCTGACCCCTGAGATGTGTTTCCTGAATCAGAACAACATTAGGGGAGTGTCGATGCAAATATTGAAGTACAATGCTACGTTTGATACGGCTCCCCAATCCATTTATATTCCAAGATAATACCCCCAGGGCATTCGAACCGTGCATACTCCCTCGCTGCCCGCCCTGGGATCCCGGAGTGGATTTTTGACTAGTTAGTTGCTCCTGCAATGCCATCTCTCTAGTGGGTGTTCCGGTGAGGGGCACACTAGTATGAACATCTCTATTATCTTCAATGACCGTATAAAAGTACTGACTTTACAACAAAAAACCCTGCATAACTGCAACAACCCCTCCCTTGCCCCCCCTCCCTGCTACCCTGCTGGAGAGCATAACAACTCTTCCCACCCCAACTCGCAGAGTGCCTGTCGCCCTAAACAAACTCAACAACTGTGGGGGTGTCGGTGCCTAACTCTTGAGCCGCCCGCCCCCAGGTCTCAATATGCATTCAGTTCCAGTAGCATCAACCTTATTCAGTCTCACTAGGTTCGTGACAGCCTGAGTGAACAATATAACAATCCCCCAGTACCATGCATGTGTAAGACAATAGTATTCTTGTCGTCTTTATATGGCAAATAGTCCCTCGTGAGCCCGCGTTGCGGGTCGAGACATATCACATAGTTACTTGCGTGGAGGCCGGCCCTCCGGGCGCCCTTCTAGTCCGACTCCTCTCCTGCCGTCCTTTGTCGCTCTCGCTCTCGCCATGCTCCCGATTGCTTGTTGGCGCCTACAGTGCGCCACCCTTCCAACCAGGCCATTGCAGATTCTGGATTTGCAAAAAACCACGCTTTCCCCTCAGCCTCCACTCTCAGTTTAGCAGGGTACATCATGGAATACTTTATTGCTTTGGTTCGCAGCTCCTTTTTAACCGCATCGAAGGTACGTCTCTGGCGCTGTACATTAAGCGTGAAGTCTGGAAAAAATCGAATCACTGCGTTCTCGTGGAGCAGGTCTCCGCACTGTCGCGCCGCCTGCAGGATAGGGTCTCTGTCTCGGTAGTTTAAAATCCGTGCTATGATTGTGCGCGGTGGGCCTCCCGGTTTAGGTTTAGGAATGGACGCGCGATGCGCTCGTTCCACTGTGAAGTGAACGGAGAGGCGCTTTGGTTTTAGGTGGTTCAGGATCAAGTCCTCTAGAAATAAATCCATGCTCGGCCCCTCCATTCCCTCTGGCACGCCCACCACGCGAATGTTATTCCTCCGTGCCCTTCCTTCCTGGTCTTCCAGCTTGGCCGCCATCACTTCTTGCTGTTTAGTGAGGGCCTGAACCCTCTCCTGCAAACTCTGTGCACTGGTTTCCAATTGCGTGACTCGTGTTTCTGTAGCCGCCATTTTGTCCGATAACTTGCGGAAGTCAGCACGCAGCAAGTTAACATCCAGTGTGACCGCATCAATTTTGGGATCAATTGTGCCCTTAAGATCCGCTATTGCAGCCATGATGGCGGCCAGTGAGGGTTCACTCTGTCCTTCAGCTAGATCAGTCTGGGCTGAGGCCGTCGTAAGAGGCATGGCATACTTGTCCATTTTGTTGGCCTGCGTCACGACCTGGCCTTTGGGCTTCATGTTGACTATCCTCCCCTGCCAATCCCGGGCACTCCAGGAGACCTACTTCTCACCTCACCGGTATAGTTTCAGGTCACTTCTGTGACAACTATTACTGTTTGTGTGGGGCGGCGGTCTCAGGGCGCATGCGTCACCGGCAGGGCACCGTTCTTGTTAACGTCTAGTGGTCCAAAGTCTCTCTCCCGACCCCTTGATGTTGTCAGTGGACCCACTTTCCACACTGCGCTGATATTTCTTGTGCCGTCTTGGCCTACTTACTACTAAATATGCGGCCCCCCTCTGAGCACGTATCAGTCAGACCGCTGGAGGTCAGGCACGGCGCCGGGAGAGATCGCCTACAGGGCTGCCCACCGCGCCACACCTATAGGTTCACGTACTCACGGTTGCCCTTTAAATGATATTGCTCCTTCCATTCGGCCAGTTCTTATCTCCACCACGGGTGCCGTCCTGATACATGCAACATCCAGCGTCTCGTTGCACACCCTCCGCTCCCATCGCCATCCACCCGCCGAGCAGCAGGCGCGTTTATCTTGCTAACACCACTCGCCTCTCTGCCCTGAGCGCTACTGCCGCGTGCACTGCGGGTGATCACTCGGAGCTCCCCACTGCTCTCCCGATGGCTCCCTTCACGGAGGCAAACTCTCCTCTGTCCTGGACGGTGGCCGCGTCGCCGGCCGCTAGCACTCGCTGCCAAGGGTCCCAGGAATGGCACCGCGCCCAATATCCTCCGGGTTCTGGAGAGTCACTAGCAGCACCGGTAGCGTGGAGTCAGTCCTCTGCTGTCCGACTCTGCATTGCCCCGATCACCGCTCCGCTCACTTGCCGCCGGTTCCTCTCCCCCGGTCAACGTCTTCCAATCTCGGGCCCTGGCCCCTCCCACGGCGCGAGGATGAAGCTACGCCGGACCTGGTGTCACCAGCGAGCACCGCTGCATTTCAGGTGTCACCTCCTCACCCCTCGCCGCGAGTGTAGATCATTCACACTCGGTCACTGCTCCCGATGCCGCACCCCACCTACTCCAGGCGTTAGGCCCCCGGCACTCCTCCACCAGGCCGCACTGCAGCGCCGATCTCCACTGCGCCGCACCGGTCAGCCACCCAGCGGACTGGACTATCAGGAGGCCAGTCTTCCTCCGACGGGCAGGTGGGTCGCTTGTTCCGCCGCCTTCCACCACACTTTCCGCAGCTCTAGAACGGGTGAAATGTCCGGATATTTAGGTTATTAGAGACCGTGGGGACGGAGCTCACTCAGCAAGCCGCCATTTCCCTCAGCGCCGAAACCACGCCCCCCAATGTTGACATATCTTGATTACCATCATCATCCAAACTCAACAACAGTTGGACATCCCGAATATCAGCAATAGTTTGTGTCGTACCCACAGATATAATAGGTCGCTCGATGTTCTTAGGGGTTTGCTGTGAGAAATAATCTCAGAGTTTTAAAATTCTGACAAATTTATACATATCTATATGAACATTGATCAGATCACCACTTTGGGTAGGACAGAAATTCAAGCCCTTACTTAAAACTGACAATTCATCTTTATCAAGCATTTTATTAGACAAGTTTACAATTTTTAAATCATTGTCATTAGTCATGTCCTCAAATCCCGTAAGATTACAAATCACATTATCATTCATTGTTTGGGTCTCGTTGCTACACTCGTCTTGCTTGATGCTCCTCGACCTATACCTGCCTTTTGACCTCCTACCACCCCTCCGGTTTTTGACTGGTCTCTCTTTTGTTGCAACCTGCTGTTTATACGAAGTTTGGCGCGCTCCTTCTGAAAAGAAGAAGCTCCTTCCCCTAAAGGGGTCTCTTGTGTTACATTGGAAGCTACACTGCTCAGTGATGACGAAGAGGCACCACTGATTGAGCGTGCTTCGTCACTCTCTTCCCTTTCATCACGGGATCTTTTCTTCTCCTCCCCTCCCTGGACAGTGTCGATTTTTTAGGCGAACGTATATACACGCCCGTCACGATAATCTCTATCGTCTCTCCTGATTTTTGTAAGTTTCTTGTCCTTGAGGTATATTTGATATTCCTCCATAACCTTTTTTAGGATGGCAAAACTTTTGTTAATAAGATCCTTTTGTTCCATGGAATTAATCTCTTTTTCTATGGTCTCTATTTCTCCCTGTAACTTGTCTCCTTTTTCTCTGGCATGTCGTATCAGTATTTGCATCATTACCTGGGATGCATTCTCGAGGTTACCCTCCCATTCCTTTAGAAGATCCTCACTTAAGTCCTCAAACATAGGGAAGATTGAGGGGCATATTCTCAAGGAGCTATCACTGAGTTATCGGCACTTTAACTCATCCAAAGCCGCGCTAAATTTATCATCCCATTCACAAGCTGGTGCTAACAGCCCATAACACCAGTTTTCCTGCGAAAGCAGTCACAAAAAACATTGCCACAGATGACCCCGGCAACTAACGCTAATGAGATGCAGAGTAGGCGTTCCCGAGCAAAAAGCCGCGACAACACCACAACGCAACATTCTCAACGACCAGCCACATCGGCGATAGGAACACAAAACAGGCGATACGGCGCGTTACCAGCAGGAAATTAACACCTGCTCTGACCTGGTGCAAAGTCGAACGTCAACCTGCACAAGAAAAGGGAGCCCAGCCCACAGCCACACCTGAAGAACAACAGATGCCATGGAGCCACTCACCATGCACCCCGGAGCCCAGAGAAGGCAACAACACCCACCGCCACCACGCCCAGGACCACCATCCCCCCAACGGCCCCCCCGCCCCCTCCCGGATCACCACAGAGGCAGCGCAGACAAAGACAGCGGACCTTCAGGAAATGCACCAGCCCCACAGACCTAACACCAGACAATACCAATGCCCACTACAGGCCCAAAAGGACAACCATCCTCCGCATCCTGAACATCATTGCCCACAGGCTGACAGTACCAACACAGCGGACAACCAACATCCCTCCACAGACAAAGCTGCTGGCTGTGCTGCACCTGTTGGCCTCTGGTATCCTCCCAAACAACAACCGCCCGAGTCGGAGGAGTCTCACAGCCAGCCCCATCTAAGTTCCTCACACCTGTCCTGGATGTCCTCACCAGCTAGGGACCCCAGCACCCATACGTCCCCCACAATGCACAGGAACAGCTGGAGACCAAGCAAGGACTATACGCCATAGCTGGATCCCCGCACGTGTCGGGGGCAATCGACTGCACACTTGTCCCACTTGTGTCCCCTGCCAACACCGCACACAATTACCGCAACAGAAAGCACACGCATCCCATCAACGTGCAGGCAATAGTGGACCACAGGGGACTCCTCACCAATGTCATAGCCAACTACCCAGGCAGTGTGCATGATCCCTTCATCTTCCGACAGTCCAACATCAACCAGCGCTTCCAGGATGGCACCCATGGGAATGCACTGCTCGTTGGCAAGTACCAAATGAACACACCACACACCTCAAACCCACAATCATGCAACTCACAACTCTGGCACTGCACACGTCACAAAATAACATACAACATGCCAAACAACATGCCCCCCCACCAGACACGAGAGCACAACTTACTGTGGCAACCTTGGTTAGCCATGTACATGAGCCATCAACGGCATGGCACCTCAGCCACACAATACCGGAATGTGGGTAGAGGTGGGAACCAGGCATGTGCGAAGGAGGCAAGTGACCCATGAATGAGAATGTACACAATCCCAAGTGTGGCGGAGATGTGCTGGACAGACTGCAGTGTGCAGACCACAGACATAGTCATGTCTACATGCACTGCTGGTGTTTGGAGTGTAGTGGACAGTGGATGCAACCATGTCACCCCAGCCAGTGGGGAAGAACGTGGAAATGTAGCTTGTGACGTCCCCCTCTGTAAGCGTGTGCGGAGTGGGCTGGCCCGGAGGACGACAGGCCAGCGTAGGGGTGTGAATAAAAAGCATGTAGCTCTGGGCGTGGTTCTCTTCCGGCATGCCCAACGTGTCTGCCAGGGCGGCGCCTCCCACCCCGCCATGGGGCCGACGCCGTCGCCATGAGCGGTGTGCCTGTGCCGGCCGCAGTGCATCCGCGGCCACTAACTCTGTGCAGCTCAAGTCATGGCCCCTGTCTGATAGCATATTGGATGGCCTCTGGGTCGATGGACTGGGGGTCATCAAGGCCATGTGTCTGTAGCCCTGTGCTGTCCGCTGCCTCCGGCCTCAACTGCGGTTCACCTGGGCTCACACATCAAATCAAATCCTGACCTGCCCGGATGTCGCATCACCGCAGGATGCACACGCCACCACCGCCAGGACCAACTCCAAACAACAGGTGCCAGAGTCGGAAGTGTCTTACTGCCGGACTATCAGAGTTGCTCACACCTGTCGTGGGTGCCATCATCAGCTTGATACCCTGCTCAGCTCTTCAGGTGCCACTGACTCAATGCACCACAAATCATGGACCATTCTGCTTGATGCTTCACAGTTGTTTCGGTTATGCTGGTGTTTTCTGTTTCCGCTTTTATTGTGATCACTGTTCAAGTTGTTGCCAGCATCAACGACTCCATGAGGGCTGGCTTACACTCACCCCACACACATCCAGCACATGCGTCACTGTACATGTGACCATGCCAATAAAGATGTTGAGCGCACGGGCCCATGGCCAGTTCAACGAACTATCTGTGTGTGTCCGTGTGCTCATGATGTAAGCATTAGGGCCCCGGCCCCACAACCTTACATTGTGCCGTGTACAGAGGACGCAGCCATGTCACTGCAGGCAGAGGGTGGGACATTGCACATGTTGCATTATCGTCCTCCACTCAATACGTAAGTGGAGTGAACTTGGCCGGCGTACGCCAGTCCGGCGTGGGGGTGTGGGTGACTGTCCCGTGGCTCTGGGTGTGGTTCAGTACTGGAAATGTGCAAAGGCATGTGTCTCTGTCACAGTGTGGGTCTCCGTTG
The DNA here is from genome assembly GCA_963921515.1 of Calotriton arnoldi. Lineage (NCBI taxonomy): Eukaryota > Metazoa > Chordata > Amphibia > Caudata > Salamandridae > Calotriton > Calotriton arnoldi. The sequence goes on from CAWUFW010009636.1 coordinate 424,488, forward strand.
GGCAGTGTAGGTGGTCCCTGATGGGACTTGGACACCCACGTATGTGATCTAGTTTGTCTTCCATGAGGTAGTACCCCACCCGCACCTGTTCGGCCAGCCCCTTCTGGCAGTCTGACAGCTGGCCTTTGTATAGTTTGTGTGCTTAGGTGGGCTGCGGGGAGCCAGCCAGGGTGGTGGGTGCGTCTAGCTGTGTTGTCCGTGCAGGGGGTGGTGTATCCTCGATGCAGCAGTGCTGCCCAGCTCCTGGAGCTCTATTGCCTGGGATGTCCATGGACTGTTGTGGGGCGTCGGTGTCGGAAGTGTGGAGGTCCTCTTCAGCATCACTGATGGGTTGTCAGGTCTGCTCTGCTGGAGGTGTTGTTTGTCCCTCTGCAATGTGAAGGGGGGATGCTTGTTGACATTGTGTTGGCATGTATGTTGACGCATTGTTCGGGTTTACATACAGACTGCATGACAATGTACATTGTGACTGTTTGGGAGGGGCGGACTATTTGATGCGTGATAGTGGACGTTTGGACTACATGAGGTGATGTTGTACACGTACATTTTCATCTCACAGTTTCCTGCTATGTCAGATGTGATTGGCCATTTTCTACGCACAGGCGGATCCAGATGTGTCCTCTGTTCTGCAGTGTAAGTGTTGCACTGTGTCCCACATTGTCGTCCATGTGGATGTGCTGCATTGTGTGAAAGTCGCACCTGCAGCTGTGATTTTGCTGCCCCTTATCCCTTGGAGGCGGTGTGCCTTTTGAGGTGCTGTGATGTTGGCGACTTGGGTCATTTGTGCTCTTGGAAGGTTTTTTTACTCTTGTGCATTGTTTGTCTGCAGATGTATTGTTGAAGTCAGTGGTTGTTTGTGCATGTGGATGTGTCAGAGTGTGACCTGCTCCTTCCGAATGTGGTCCACAATCAGCCACCTCAGTCTCGTGGCGTGCAGTGTCATGGTGATTGTACTCCGGCCATGCTGCTCGTCATGTGGTGTCACTTGCGTTGTCAGTGTGGCTCTCGCATACGCATCTTTGCTGTGTTTCGCACTGGTGCATGTGCGTGTTGTGGAATTGGTGTTGTGTGGGGTGGGACCCCTTCGGGCACATGGTGTACGGGGGCCTACTTGATTTTTGTATGTGTGCTGCAGTGTGCCACGGGGATCAGGGACATGACCCAGGGTCGTTGTGGGTGTGCGATGTGCTACACGTGGTTGTGCATGTGTGCCATTGTGCCCGTCCCCCCAGTCCCTGTTCGTTACTCACCCTGTTGATGTTGTGTCAGGTCATGGCGAGCAGGGTCCGGACTCTAGACTTCTTGCACCGTCTCCACAGTAATGACTGTGGCCACCATTTGCTCCAGCTCCTCCTGTGGCGCAGGACTCCCACCTCCATTCGCCGTTGCCGCCTTTCTGTTGGCAGCGGGTTTCTGCTTGGTTTGGCTTTTGACATCGTGCCAGCGCATCTTGGCCTCCTCGGCACTCCGACTGCATTCACGATGGGATGGCATTTTTCCGTCTGTATTACCAATGACACGGTGGTGGTGACGGACAGTTGTTGTTGGTGCTCTGTCACCTCCGTGACGACGATCGGGTTTTCCTGCGGACTGTACCCCGTCTTCCTCTTCCTCTTCTCCCTTCCCTGAGGTTCCTTGCTGGTGTTCTGTGGGGCTTGTGGGGTTCGTGTTGACCTGTGCACTGGTTCCGGGTGCATCCATGTTGCTGCACAGTTTGATTTGTTTATGGTGTGTTTTTCTTGTTCAGCTTTTATGGTGCATTTTCCCGCCAGACGCGTGGGAATTGCAGGACTATTGCTGGTTGTCGCTGGTTTTTTTTTCGAGGTTGGCCTCATCGCTAAGGCTTAGCTCATGGGCCATTCTCCTTTCCTGCATGGCCACCCACTTCTCTTCTAGAACTTGCTCCTTCTCCGATTTGGAAATCTTTTGCTCTTTCTCTAATTTTTACAAGCTCTAGCTTCAGCTTCCTCTCCTGCCTCCTGCCCTCCAGCTCCTCTGGGGACAGGGTCCTAAGTGACACATAACTCCCTGCACGTGGAGGGACTTCCAGTACTGAGATGATATTCCCTCCCTCCGCAACAGGTCACATGTCAAGACCCTCTTGCAGGTCTCGTCTAATTCTATCTCAGATCATGATTTTTCCTCCTCATTATCTTTGTGGTTCTTGTGGGCTTCTGTCCATGCTCTCAAAACTGTTTGGAGCTCTGCTTTCTTAGCACTCCCTTTGGTAAACAATCTCTTCTCTTGGCAGACTCCCTTGAACTGGGCCACAGTGTAGCTCTCTAGGCTGGTCAGCTCAAACTCCATACTGTCATTTGAGGTCACAGACACAACAAAAAAAAAGTGGGAATAGGGAAAACTTTGGAAAAATCTGAAATATCAATTAGGGAGAATTGACTCAAATTGGTCTAGAAATGTAGTAGTAGTGTACACAAGTTATCTAAGGCCCTGCACAAACACAAGTTCTATCCTCACCACTGATCATCAGTGTTAGAAATTGGGTTTCTGGTTGGCAAAGGTATGCACCCTGTCCAAGCAGGAACCACAATTCTGGTCAGGTTATGTCAGATACACACCATAAATGAAACTGTGCTCACCCTCTGGTATCTTGGCACAGGACAGACAGGCTTAACTTAAGAGGCAATGTGTAAAGTATTTGTGCAACACTTCAATCAGAAAAACTTTGAAAACACCACAAAAAAACTCCTAACCAGTTTAGAAAAATAGATTATGATTTTGTAAATAAAATAATATCAATACTACAAAAATCCAATAAGCAGAAGTCAAGATATGTAGTTTTAAAGATTAAAAGTGAAAAATAGTGCCTAGAAGCAATACATGCCTGTGGGGCTCTGGACTGAGGCAAGTCAAGAGTTCAAGCCAACAGTGATGGAGTGAGGGCCAGATACAGTAGCCACACAAGGCCCGCTGAACAAAGACACCTCAATCCTGGTCGCAACAGCGAGATGCAGGGTGCAGCCAAGCGATGTGTTGGTGTTGATCCCGCAGTTGAGGTGATGCGCCGATTTTCTCATGCAATGATGGTGATGTGCAGGTTCTTAAGATGAAGCTCTGGGTGTGAGATGCGTTGGTTCCAAAGCTGATTAGCTGGGTTTTTTCCACGCAGTCGATGGGATGCATTTATTGCCTCTCTGCAGTGGCAGAGATGCGGTGGTTCCGATGTGCTTGTTCCGATGGTAATGCGCTAGCTCCAAGTGCAATGCATCAGTTCTGTTCCTACAACAGCAGCGATGCATCGATTCTGCTCATGCAGCAGAGGATACCGGGGTTCCTCTGGAGCGAGGACCTGGATCCACTTTCAATGGAGCAGGGGGTCACACTTTGATATCCCTGAGTCTTAAAACATGAGATCACTCTAATTTCAAGTAAGTTAGCCCAGTTCTTCCTCAGCAGGGCAGAGGGTAGCAGGCAGCAGTGAAACATTCCAGAAAAACTGTTCTTCCAAAGCAGCAGTCCAGCAGAGTGGCAGTCCTTGTAGCAGCACAGCAGTTCTTCCTCCTGACAGAGTTCTTCACAGGTCCAGTAGTGTCTGATTTGGTGGGGTCAGAGACCCAGTACTTATACCCAGTTGTGCCTTTGAAGTGGAGGTGACTTCAAAGAGGGGCTTTGAAGTGCACAAATGGCCTCCCTCCCAACTCTAACTCCAGACTCTCTAAAGGGGAATGCAGCCCTTTGTGTGGGGACAGGACACAGCCTATTCACTTGTAGGTGTCAGCTCCTCCCACCCATCCAGCCCAGGACGGCCCATCAGGATGTGGATGGCCACTCAGTCACACCTAATCTCCCTTTGTGTGTGGCTGTCTAGAGGGAATGTACAAAGTCCAGCTGACATCCACCCCAGATGTGTATTGGAGACAGGCTGCAGACGCACAGGGCTAAGAGCAGAAAAATGCCATATTTCTAAGAATATATTATACAAAAACAAGGGAACCCAAATAGTGGTTGGGGACCTTGGGTACGAACTGTTTTAAGGATCAATGGTCCCTAATGAAAAAGCTTTTGAGACAAAACATATAAAAATAGGAATACAATGATGTCTACTTTTACTGTCCTCATGGACATGATCATTTAATGTAAAAGAGAACATACAAGTGGGAACATAATTATGTCAAAGAAAATCAGGCAAAAAAAGAAATGTGGCTGAATAAATTGCAACAATCAGGCCACCAATGAATACATTAGCGCACCCTAGCACATATTAATAATATTTATACAATTATGTCAGGGTGTGAGAAGTAGACGACATTTCGATCCCTTTACGTGAATGCTGGGATCATCTTCAGGACAAGAGAATAGATGCATGAGGCGATTGCCTAACGAATAAAAAGAAAAAAGAATGAGAAGAGGAAGAAAGGAAATAGGGGTTTAATGCTCGAGGGATATATACTGTACAATCGATGTACAGATAGTCATGAGCAGTAAGTAATGCATGCTACCGTGCTTATTGGAGTGACAATTATTACGTTTCCGGCATGAGATGTGGAACATGCTTCAATATCCAATGACTGAATTGCTGACATCTGTACTTGTTGGTGGCGGAGGAGGTGGCAGCGAAGGGTGGTGGTGGTGGAGGGGGTACTGGCCGAATTGTAGGCTGATGCACTGAAGCAGAGAGTGGTGTTGAAGTCAGTCCTTGGAATGGGTGAACATATGCAGGGCTGCTAAGCAAACTCACTGCTGCAAAATTGTCTCTTTTTTCTTGAACTGCAACTATGGCAGCAATCTGAGCCCGGAGCCGGGCTAGCTCCTCCTCAAGTGCTGCAATTTTCTGAATGGTCTCATTATTTTGTGGAAGGTGTTCTCCAGCTAGCACTGTCTCTTCTGGAGAGGATGACATGACGGAACTCTCAGCAGACTTGGAACACTGGATTGGTTTGCTAGTGATACCTGTAGACATGTCATTCCTGATCTTTGTACAAGATTCTCTGCCATTATTCATTAGCCAGGCAACATCAGCCAGGGATGGAACCATGGGGTTTTTGAGAATTTCACAGTCAGAAGCACTTTGTCCAGCTACACTCGGAAAAAGGGGTCGCGGGCACGGATAAAATTGAAGAACTGTTCCAATCATTTGGACCACACTGCGAGTACTTCTATATTTTTTAAACTCCCACTCTGGTATGAACCGGTCAGTCGGTATACCAAAGTACTCAAAGATCTGCCGGATCAGGCTGATCAATAGAGACATTTACTGCACAAAGTTGAACTGCGACATACAGATCGAAAATCTTTTGACTTTGGTTTCCAAAGGATGTGGGACCCCTTCACATAAACTGCGAGTGGACTTGCTGGCGCATTTTCGCTCCTGATCACCCTGCCATTGCCCTAGCACTAGACACGTAACTAGATACGGACAAATCATCTGATCTTTGACATGCCCGGTCGTCAACTCTAGTCTTGGACACTTTTCATACACTTCCTTTTCAAATACAAGATTTAAAAAAAAATTATTGTCTACGGGTGCTCGTGGAAGACAATTTCTATGGACTGGAATCTAGAAAATGCTAAAGTGATTCTGGTATTTTACTGACCTCTGCTGGTCGTTTTCTATCAAGAAAGTTAAATAGAGGCAGTTGCCAGAAAAATAAAAAAAGAAAGTCCCTCAGCAGAAAGCAATTCTGGTATTTTACTGACCTCTACTGGTCGTTTTCTATCAAGACAGTTAAATAGAGGCAATTGAACAAGCAGAAAGCAATTCTGGTATTTTACTGACCTCTACTGGTCGTTTTCTATCAAGACAGTTAAATAGAGGCAGTTAAACAGAAAAAAAGTCCCTAAGCGGAAGCAGACAAGTCCTACTGCTGATCTCCAGAGCCCACAAAGTACATAGACATATAAGTATATACTAAAGTATATACAAGAGGTCTTGAAAGCTCGACCTAAACAGGGTAAAAAACAGGAGGCCCAAAAGCGAAAAGTCGGGGGATAAACCTGCTGGAAAAGCCAGGTCTAACACACACTGAACAATAAGGGGCTTTGGGTCAGCCTACTTCGGCTCTTTGGCTTTTTTGGGCGACCTCTCTTAAGGATTTGACTTTCTGAGTTGTCCTGAATATTTTGGGACAAGCCTTTGGCATATTAGGGATGTCTACATTTTATGGAACATATTTGTGACAGGGCTCTAAATGAGTGCATTGTGAGGAGGGTAGTGTCAGTATCCCCTCTCTTCGTTCTCCCAGCCATACCTCTGGTCCTGCTTCCCACACCACTGCTGCTACCATTACGGAGCATCAAGCTGCTGGTTCTGGGCTCCAACCCTTTTACAACTTGTGTGAATTCTGTGATGCGCATGTCTGGTGGCCAGACTGGACTCTCCTGGCACAAGATTGTAGTGTTGACAAGAACACATGGCCCCAGCTGCTGAATCTCTGCCTCTCTCAGCAGCAGTAACAGGTCTGCTGTCACTCCTGGAAACAAGTACTTACTCCTCTCAGCAGCCTGTGCTTACTGCATGCCAAGCATCCCAGTATCCACCACCTCCTTTCAGAGAAGCACCCATCTCTGTCAGGGCCGGACTGGGAACCAAAACCGGCCCTGGTAAACAGCTCGGCCGGCCTCCGGAGAGGAGGGGGTCGGCCAAGCTGTTTGCCAGGGCCGATTTTGGCTGCTTTTGTTACAGGGAGGGGGCCGTTATTTCAGCTATGCTGCAAAACCGGCCCTCAGTAACAAAGGGGTCCAAAACCAGCCCCCACCCTGGCAGGGCACCGGGGAAGCGCCCGGCGCACGCTACGGCCAGTCCGGCACTGATCTCCGTTGCTGATTGGGGTACCTTGGAGGTGGGTACTGACACAAGGACAGATGGTGTGATGGGTCGCCAGCCAAGTTGAGGAGGGTGTGTTCGCCGTGTGTAGAGGGGGCATGGTGCCCCAGGCAGCAGTAGACAATCATACTGGATGTAGAGAGGGAGCGCCAGGGTAGGGGCAGAAAGTCGTAAGAGGATGCAAGCAGCAATTACTGGAACCGACACCTGGAGACCTCTAGCGGTCTTGATCCTGTTTATTCATACCCGGCAGCTGCGCCCGGCCGTGGGGTTGTTTGTCTCATTACAGGGTCTCAGGTCATGTTGGTGTGGGCTGGGTGGCTCGCTGCATTCCCCCCAATGTTACTCCTTGTTGACATCTCTGAGGACAGTGCTGGGCAGCACACACAAAGTCTCTGAGCCTCTGGTTGAGTTGGGGTTGGGCAGCAGGTTGTATCTGTGATTCTGTGCCTCCTTGGGTCCTGGCGGAATGCCTTGTGCCAACTTGTCCATAGCGTGTTGTGATTTGGGGGTGGCGTCATCGCTGCGATGAGAGTCCGCCTCCACTGCACACCCCTTTGTACTGCGGGGTGGGTTTTCAGCCCACTCGTGATGGTCCATGGTGTTGTCTGCCTGAACTTCCTCTGGTGGGGCTGTCACTTTCTTGATAAGGACACGTTTCTGGTCACCGTCTCACTTCCTCTGGTGGCTGTCACCATGGTGCCGTGCACAGCTGTGACTGTGTTACTGGCCCTTTTAATATGGTGTAGAGCTTTCCCTGGGGCGATGGTTGTGGATCAACACTTGGGGGGAAATTTTCAAAAAGTTGCGCAACGCAGCGCAGCCCCCCGTGAGGCTGCGCCGCATTGCGCGACAGGGTGGGAGCAGGAGAGCGCCATATCTTCAGAGATATGGCTCTCACCTCCCCTTGCGCTGGCGCTGATTTCAGCTGCTGTGCGCCATGCACACACGTTAGCGCCGCAGTGCTAGGGCGTGTGCATGAGTGTAGCATAGATTTTGCACAGGAAGGTTACCCTTCCTGTACAAAATACTATGCAAGTCACGATGATAAGCTTTTCCCACTTTGCATACGTGCTGCACAGTGCAGCACGCATGGAAAGTCGGAAAAGCATGGAGAAATAAAAGCATTTCTCCTGTTAGCGCCTCCTTTGAAGGGGCGTTAACTTTTGGCGCAAAACCATGTTTACAAATATTTGTAAATATGGTTTTGCATCAAAAGCCATGGGTGGTTGCATGGGAACGCCCATGTACCACCCATGTAACGCCCCCTTGGCGCAAAGTAACGCAAAGCAGTGCTTTGCGCTACTTAAAGAGTGCTTTCCAGCGCAAAACAAGTTTTGCACTGAAAAGATAATAGCGAGAAAAAAATTTGAGCTGGTTTGTGTCACTTTTGTGACGCTAAACCAGAGCAAAAGTTTTGAAAATCTCCCCCTTGGTTTCCTGGGGCTATTTGAGGGTTTCGGGCCCTTCTTTTCCAGCTGGCCTAATCTTTAGTATGCTTTCACCATTCCTGTGTGCTGACAAGGTCATATCTGGGGACTTTCCACCCTGTGCAGTTGGGGGATCGTATCACGTCGGTCTCCTTTGAACATAAACAACATGGGGAACCCTGGATTATGCAATGCAAAGTGCTCCAGTATGCTCTGAGGAACCTGTGGAGGCTTGTTTCGAGGTCAGCACCTTCTTGAGTGGCAATGCACAAGGTTGTGTTCAGGGTGTGCATAAACCGCTCCACATCTCCATTGGCCTGGGGCCACTGCGGAGTCACTCTCTTGTGTTTGGTCCAAAGTTGACGAAGAGAGAATTTGAATTTGGCTCATTGGAAGAGTAGCCCTTTGTCTGGCAGTATGCGAGCGTATCGCCGTGATCACGGCGATACGGTCGCAGACTGCCAGGACTCCCGCCTGGTGGTATCTAAAAGGATTTGATCCCTTTCTTCCCAAAGACATAATTCCTTTCTTTTGAAACGGCAGACTCCACAAGAGCTCAGCAAATCGAACTAAGATCCTCAGTGACTACCTCACCCTGCTTGCCTCGAGCTTCCCTGACTTTTGCAGGGCTCCCAAGACTATCCCATATCGCCTGGTGAGAGTTCCCCCATCATTCACAGTTCTTCTGGCCACCCTTAATTTCCGAAGGACGCCTGGGGCTACCTAGACTGGGCAGTCCCCCCCTCCATGTCCTGATGAAGACCCACTTTGACAACTTAACAGTGCGTTGTTAGGGTCGAAACGTCGACGATTCCATATGGTCTCGACCCATCAAGTCTCTGGCTTTAAATCAATAAGCAACTGCTCTATTTGCCAGAGTCATTATATTTCTGTTACTCTGACAATCTCCATTCATTCCTTCTCCATTGTACAATTTGTACATACTTTCACTTATGTATATATGCACTGCACGTTTATCACTGAGCACCCAAATGTCACTTTAGTATACACTGTGTTATACTGCACACCGTTTTTGACAGCCCTTTTGACAATTTGCGAATGTATATAAATGCTGGAATTTATATAAACATTGTCTGTTGCAAGTACCTTCAACTTCGCTTTCTTGTCTTATGTTCCATTTGTTCTTCGCGTGCATTGAAGGCATGACTACATTGATTGTATATAAAGTAATAACTTGCATAATAGAGTTGTTGTTTGTAAAGGAATAGTGCATTCCCGACAGAACCATTGCTGTTGTGCATGGATAAGCCTGGGCAGAGTTCGCGGAGTTCTGCTACGCGGAACTCTGCGAAGTGCAAAAAAAACTCTGCCCGCTACACGGAGCTCCGCATGCAGCGGAGTGCGTCAGCAAAATGCCGTTCGTGGTAATTTTCAGTGCCGGGTGTTTGTCCGCGGTGTGAAATTATCGCGAACGGCACCATGCACAACGTTAGTGGGCGCTGCTTCCTTTCTGCCACTCGAGTAGATTTTCGACTCGAGTGGCAGCTTTCTGAACCCGAACGTACGGTTCCTCAACATGAGCGGTCGCGAGCATACGCGGCCACCCGCATTGAGAAATCCGACCTCCCGCGTTAAAAAATCTCACCGGGAGGTTGATTTCCCTTGCTCGCGCTCGTCAACTTGACGTTGACGAGCGCGAATGAGGAAAAATCTCACCGAAAGGTGGATTTTCCTCGCTTGCGCTCACCAACTTGATGTTGATAAGCGCGAGCGAGGAAGAAAACTCTGCGAGCTCCGCATAACACAGAGTGCGGAAAACTCTGCAAACTCCGCGAGCAGAGCAGAGTTCACCACCCAGACTTAACCATGGCACATCTCACAGTTCTTCTGTAATCACGGGGACCAAGGCTTCTGCTTCACTTGTCAGTGGGCATGCCAAGCATTGTTTTATTAGCTCCTCTACTACTTCGTTTAACCCATAGAACCATATCTTTTCGTGCAGTAAGGCTTTCGTTCTTGCTGTCCTTTGATGCCGCCCATGGGCAAGCTGCACGGCAGGGTGGGCCAGCGACACGTGTATCACGATGCAGTGCCCCCTCAGCACTAGACCATCTGGGGTGGTGCCTAGCTCATTCCTGACTCTCCCCAATTGGGTCAATCTGATCTTGTTGCCACCTACCCACCTTTTGGTGTCCACCAGGAATGCCTTCCAGGTTCCTTCTCGGAGGGTGGCTGTGACCTTTTGGGGCTTCTGTTTTGATCTAGGTGTATTGAGCCTCCATGGCAGTGAGTGCTTGGCTGACAAATGTGATGGGTGCCCGCTGGGCTGGCTCCCTCTCCTGGGTCAGCACTGCCCCAACCCTATGGGCTGACCTCCACCACCAGGTCAGTTGCTTTATTCGGACCAAAGTAGTCCATGGTTGCTCCATCCATGAGAATTTTCTTGATATCTTCAAATGCTTTTGCTTTTCTAGGGCCCCAAACCCAGGTCACCTCAGATCTTTGGGAGGGCGCGGAGCGGATCAGCTCGTCATACCGGGAATGAACCTGCTGCAGTACATTGCCATCCCCAGGAAACTGTGGATCTCTGTGGCGGTCCTGGAAGAAAGGGCGTGTTGGATGGCCTGCGATTTCCGGGCGTCTACTTGGATGCTGTCTTTTGTGAACACGCATCCAAAGAACTCGTTCTTCATCTTGAAGAACGAGCACTTATCATGGCGAGGGTCAAGCCATGTTCGCGCAGTCTCTTCAGGGTCACCTGTAGACGATTGTGGTAGTCTCCCATTGTTGCAGAATAGATGAGGATGTCATCATTTATGTTTATGACTCCTTGCAGGCCTGATAGTGTTTTCCGAATATTGTTTTGAAACACCTCGGCCGCGGATGAAATCCAGAAAATCAGGCACTTGTAACACTACAGCCCAAGGTGCATTGAGGATGATATCCTGAATTCAGATCGAGTTTTGAGAACCACCTGGCTCCGTTCAGATCAGCAATAATGTCATCCATTGTAGGGGTGAAAAGCCTTTCTTTCGTGATCGCTTGGTTACACAGGCACATGTCCATGCATAGCCGGATCTTGCTGGGTTGGCGTGCTTCCCCGCATTAACCATGGAGGATACCCATGTAGTGGGGCCGGACACTTTCTCTATGATGTCCAGTTGTTCTACTTTTTCCAATAGTTGCTCCACCAGTGGTTTTAGGTGAAAAGGCACTCTGCGATGTCTGAGCACTACTGCATTTCGTACTTGTCTATGTGCAATTTCACAGGTGGGCCTTTCAAGCACCCCAGTTTCTTTAACAGCTTTGGGAATTGGAGTACTATGTCTTCTATCCGCGTGGCTTGAATTGCTGTGGTGAACAGCTGGCTTCCGGTGTCTGTTCTGGTGGTGTAACGTGTTTTGCCTAGGGTTGTACCTTAATTGCATCCACTGTATCAGTCTTGATTGCAGGGTATTTTTCTGAGTATGTGGCGCTGTGGCCGGATGCGCACGCCATTTCCATTCCATTCTAAGTTGCATTAGCATGTTTGTCTCAAATTGAATCTCTCAATCTGGGTTGAGTTGAGGGTCAAAATGGGCATTGAGGGCTCTGGCAGCAGCATCATAGTCGTCATCTGTGCCCTCCCTGGGAGATGTTCAAAAAAGTTCAAAAAGTTTATAGATCTCTTCCTCCGCATAGTGAAAGGGCAGGGCCCACTTGACTGTGCCATCTGTCTCCCTGGTCCCCAGAAAATAATCAATTAGGTGGCCCACTGATATTTTCCATTACATGGCAGCTGTGGCTGGGTCTGAAAGCTCACTGAAGGGTTGTAGTGCGTTGACTGGGTTGTGTGAGTCTGCAGAGGTGCCAGGCGGCTCTCGTGAGTCTGGAGCTTGAGTGTCATCATATGCTGCATGGGCATCGTCCATCCCAGTCTGATCGAGGCTGTGGTGTGGGTGTGTCACTGTGCTAGAATGCTGGACTTCCTGTGTTGGGTGGTGCAGAGGCAGGGAGTATGTCCTGGTCAGTGTCCAGGGGCATGTGCGGCTCGGTACTCACAGCGTGTGGCGGCAGCGTTGGTCCTGGATGCAGTGGACAGAATCTACCCACTGTGCCATGGTATTGGTGGCCTATGTGCATTCTCTCTAGACGATGTCCCGGGTTGGTGTAGGTGCCCTCTAGAGAGCGTCCTGCACAGGCCGCATGAAGGAGAGACTCATTTAAAGGCTGGTCATGTCTGCCTTAGTGACGATCTGTCTAGGAGAGGTGGTGCAGGTCAGGGCATGAAGTTTGTGGGCCACCCAATCCTGAGGCTGCACTCGTAGCGCAGCACCGCACTCTCTCCAGGTGGGTGCATGATGTGTGGCCCAGCGGTATGGCACATGCCTGGCGATGTGGGAACGGGAAGCAGCTGTCACTTGCCTCCGGTGCTGTGCAGAGGGCCAGAGGCAGTGGAGCTGTTGGTGTGGGTGTAGAGCAGGAGTGCTGGGGAAGAGGCAGTGGGCCACATGAGGATGTGAGCAGCAATGACTGAAGGCCACACACAATCTCACTGGTATGGGAGGAGACCTTGAGCGGTCTCGATCTCGTTTATCTATAAAGGTTGCCTTCCTCATCACAGAGGTCATGTTGGTGTGGGGCAGGTTGCTCACTACACAGGACATGGGAGAGGCGCAAAAGCTGGGCAACGACAACAATGGGTAGGCGGCCAAAAGGACAAACATGACAATGAATGAGAGGTCATGCTTTGAGCCCTGGGTGCTGCCTGCCTGGCTCCCTGGCCTTTGCAGGGCTGTTATAGGCCACTGTGCACTCTGTGCAGTGTTCTGGTGAGTATTCCCAGCTTGCAGTCATCCTCGCTCAATGCTGGAAGTCATTATGTGCACCCTAAGGGGAAATGTAGCACTGCGCAGTGGTTAAGGGCCTTGTTTAGAGTTTAGCAAAATGTGACAGGTATCCTGTCCACTGTATTACATGTGCCATAGCTTATAATGCTGTAATACGTAATACTGTAATACGGCAAATGGAATACCCGTCACTTTTGTGATAAGAGTATCCCATCTGCCAAACTCCAAATAAGGATTTAAGTTGTTAACTATGGTATAAGAAACCAAGGTTCAAATCCTAGCTATCCTCTTGACCACATTGTGTCCTTCGGTAACATAACATAACATGTGTGTTTGTAAAGCGCACTTATCGCCCAAGGCACTGAATAACAGATGTTTATCGTTACCCAACTCAATGGTACTCATTTTATCAACCTCAGATGGATGAAAGGCAGAGTGGACCCGCCAGGATTTGAACCTGTGACCATGAGGTCGAACACAGGCCCCCTGCAGTGGATGCATTAGTCCACTGAGCCACCAGACCTGGCTCGGGACTGGCAGATAAAGGCAGATAAAGGTACATCTCTTTACCTGGTAGTGCTGCATTTCTCTTATTTGCCTAACTTGGGAACCCTTGGAAACTGGCCACATGCACAATTTAACTGATATATGCCTGTATGATAACAGTCTTGATATTTACACCGCAGTGCCTTATGCCCAGCATTAACATCGTTCAAAGTCCCTTCCTTGTTCTTGGCCTTGCCAGCCCAGGAGACTTCTGTGGACGCCAGAGGGAGGGGGGGGAGGCAGGCTCAAATTTGTCCTTGTTATGAGGAAATGAGAGATTATAACAGCACAACAGATGGTTGCTGGTGGCCTGCTTTCGGCATGCTGTGTAAGAGATGCTCTTCTGTAATACAGAATCACAACCATTTCTTCTATGCTCAATAGGTTTAATATTCTATTTTGTTTAATACTTTATATGTGTATGTATAGAGTTGGCCGGATCTCTAAGTATGTCGTGGACACAGCTGAGATATGTAGTGATTTGCAGGTTAGGAGTTTGAGGGCCAGATGTACGACCATTGATGTTTGCGACTCGCAAATTCCATTAAATTGCGAGTCGCAATTTGCGAGTCGCAAACATCAATGTACAACAGTGTCAGAGACACTGTTTGCGATTCCCAATGGGGTTGCAAGTTGCATGCCTCATACATATTAATGAGGCTGTTGCAATTTGCGACTCCATTGGGAATGGCTGGCACTCCCAGAGATGGTGTTCTGCTGGAGTCAGCAGACCACCATGTCTGGGACTGCATTGTCAATAAAGCAGTTTTTTTTTCTCCAAATGCAGCCCATTTTCCTTTTCATTTAAAAAAATTGAAATGAAACGTTTTTGTTTCATTTTTTAAGGGCAGGTAGTGGTCCCCGGGACCACTGCCTGCTCTGAAAAAATTTTTGCGCACCCATTCACAAAGGGGAAGGGGTCCCCTTCCCGTTTGCGAATGGTTTACCACCCTCATGAAGAGGGTGGTAAACAGCGAGTGCTTTGCGACCGCAATTGCGGTCGCAAAACATTCTTACATAGGTGTTGGACTCGCTATTGGGAAGGGACGACCTTGGAACGTCCCTTCTTAATAGCGAGTTCTTAACCCTATTTTGCGAGTCGCTATTTTATTAGTGTCTCGCAAAATAGGGTTAGTACATGGGCCACAGGTTTTTTGCGAGCGCAAACGAATCTAAAACCCATTTGCGCGCGCAAAAAACGTTGTACATCTGGCCCTATATCCCTAGAAGGACGATTCAGCCTTCCATCCCTCCGAGTTGGATAAATTGAGTGTAATTAATTTGGACAATGGTGCGTCATTTATTTAAAACTGTCAGAAGGGGGACAGAGTAACGGAGTGCATAGGCGTGCACAGTAATTGGAAGGGGAAACATCAAACACTGATAATGCCTTGTAGTTTTTTTTATATAGCGACTTCTACCGCAGTTTTGATGCTTTGAAGTGCTGAAATAGCAGAGTTTCGACAGGGACGGTGCCATCTGAATTAGAGTTAAATAAGAATCCAAAAGCAATACCACATTGGACAGCAGCTAACGCCATAAAATGTTTCTTTTCGACGAGAACATCTTGGTATGTAGTGGTGTCGGCCAGCAGGTCATGGCCTTGGGTGATGTCCAAGTTGACTTCATCTTTTTCTTTCTGGTCTGCCACTGCAGGGCGCATGTGTGGAATCTTTGTCACACGAGCTTTCAGTTCACCAAACCCAGTCCCAAGTTTATGAACTAATAAAAGTACAAGAAGAAAACATTAAAATCACAAATAAAATGTTTCACTGTATGCCCACTCTTTCTATTCTATTCCCTTTTAATTATAAATTCTATCCCGCATTAGTAGCGTTAGAGAAACGACAGTTTAATAATGACATGAGAGCAAGCTGAAGCATGTGGAAACATCAAGCAGCCATTTTAATGTACACTGCGCAGAAGCAGAAATTTCCCACCAAGAAAAGAAAGACGTCACACCATGTGATATGGATGAGACATGCGCAGTAAGGTTCCCGCGCTTTAGCGGCCATTTTGGATTACAGACAAGCGTTATTCACTAATAAAACATCTAGGCAAGCATCCTTACTATTCGTGTAGTGTATGCAAGGATTAATAGAGACAATACAAATTTAATAAGTTAATACTATGAGGAGATTGCGTACGAGCAAGTCTCATTTATGAGTCCTTGCTCCATCAATCCCCTCTCTGATGGCGTTTCTGAGCCATCAAAATACTACCCACAATCAGATGCCAACTTCTAGCAAATAGTTTCATTCTCGTTTTTACATTTTCTATTTTTACCATCCCCTTTCAATTTCTTGTATAATTCACTTCTCCATTCTTCAAGTTCTATTTCATCTAATTTTCTCTTCTTTCCTTTTCCTGTCACATTATATGTTCCATTCTTTCTACAATATTTGCACCATATTGTTATTGACAGTACTATTATTGCTATTCCTGCTAAGGGTACTAATATTTGACCTATAAGTCCTTTTCCTACATTAGCAAACCAGGTACCAATTGACGCAATACTACTTGTCAATCTTTCCCATACACTATCAACTTCCAGTGGTTTTAATTCCTTCTCAAGTTTAGCTATATTCTGTATATACGTTCCAATTTCCGCACTCTTATCAGGAATATAAGTGCAACAGTGTTTTGTCTTCAATAATTTACAGACTCCGCCCTCTTTTGCCAATTTAATATCAAGAGCAAGTCGATTTTGCATCACCATAGATCTAATCGCAACCATCTCCGCATTAATCATTAGAAAACCTCCAGCAGTATCCGTTGATAAACGATCAACCACTGTAGACAATTTACATATTTTCCTTGAGTTCAGAATTATTCCCACTGAAGGTATCAATGCACCAAATATATCACCTACAATTTCAGAAAAACTAGCTCTTTTACTACGTATTAATTCACTATTGTTTTCATTGCTCCCAGTGTTTCTTTTTACGTGGTATATCTTTGGAAATACTATTCCAAAATAACAACTTCCATACCACCGTGCAGGAAGCCTAAAGTAAGCCTTATTCCCACACACATAATAGATTCCAGGAAAAACTGAATCTGTTCCTCCTTTGATTCCCCAACCTCCAAGAATTAAGAAATTATGTTCACATTCACTGGTACCGATGAAAGCATTGTTATAATCAGTTTTTAACCTATGTAGACAAATTTTCCCTGTCTTTACAAAATCCAGAGCCATAGCAGCTTGAGCCTTGCCAGGTGTGTAAACTCCCTTCTTTTTCTGCCCAAGGTGGTAAATGAGCCTTATGCTCAGAAGCTTTCTTTTGAAAATCTTGTCTTCTATCTTCTACTAAATTCAAAAATATCTTTTCTTCTTCATGTAAAGAACATGTTAAATTGTGTCTATGTGCATGTGTTATGTCTATTGATTTCATTGTTAAGAAAAATTCTCCCATAAACTGTGCGTCTTGACTACTAAGCACTGGGTTCATACTCTTTCGAATCGGAACCTCAGAAAATATCACATCTAGGTTTGAATAATAATACTGAAGTCTCCCTGTTCTGTAAAATAAACTAGACAAAACACTACATGATATGCCATATGTCAGTGGTAAGTGATGGTATGTTAATCCTTCTGCTACTGATTCAGGTAACTTCATACAGACATAACAATTACTAACTTCCATGGTATCTACATACTGAAACAATAACTTTGTGAAGACGTTTAAACTAGTGTCGTTATCAGCTATTTCATGATGAAATTCTGGATCATTTTCTGCCATTAATTCTACTCTATTGCCCCTCATGTTTGCTGTCCTTCCTTTAGTTTCGTTATTAATCTTTTTATCCATTATCATAAGGTAAGGAACTGCTACAATCAGGACTAACCATACTATAAGCACCATTACTAGACTACATATGCATATTGCACAGCATCTTCTACAACATCTCTGTTTTGGTCTCCTAGCAACTCTATCGTCAGGCATTTTCGACAAGGAAGATCGCTCTTCTTATCTATTTTCTTTTCTTTATATGACTCTTTTGCTTAGTCAAGGTGGTCTTATTTCTTTCTCGAACATTAGTTCTGCACTTGTTCCTTCGTCACCAGTTTCACTTGACTCTGAACTTTCGTAATCTTCAAGAATGATGTAAGTCCAATCAGGACCCTTGAATTTGTTATTCACAAGTTTCAGTCTTTTACTTCTTCTTTTCTCAGTTTTATTCTGTTGTTCAGTTTGGCTTGTCACTTCATTTACTTGATCTGGATCTTCACTTCTGGTTGTTATGTGGTATTTTACTCTTTTAATGACACTTGGCCAATGATCTCCTTTTCTTGTTTTCTTTGTTTGCACTGTTTCTTTATCTTCGTCTTCAGAAATCTTTTTATTTTCACTTTCTGACCCTTTTTCGTTTTCTGCAATTACTGCTTTTCTTTCTTGCTCTTTTTCAGGTCTGATTTGTTTTTCTTCAGCAGCTCCACTGTGAGTTTCCAATAGGTGACCTTGTTCTTGATTTATTTCTTCATGTTCATTTTTCTCGAGATCTTTTTCTTCTGTGTGATTCTCTTGATCTAACTGGTTCTGATCAGGGCTTATTGCACTTTGTACTTCTGCAGCCTGACCGGATTCTTCTAAACCTGTCTGTCCCTGCTCAAAATTTCTTAGTTCTTCGTTAATTTGAGCCCAGTTTCTTTTCCCTATCTGACCTTGCTCAGGTTCTCTTATTGTCTCTTCTTCTTTTCCCTGAGCTGCTTCTTCTTCAGCTATCTGATCTTCTTCAATTTCTTCCAATCTTGTTTGACTTCTTGTTCTGTGGTAAACTTCAGGAATTTCTACCATTGGTATCCAGTCCTGACTTGTGCTCGGTTGTTCTTCTTCAGCTTCTCTTGAATCTCGAGCCTGAGATCCTTCAGCTGGGCAACCTTCAGCTCCCTCAGTGATTGATGCTGTCTGAGGATTTTCTTCTTCGGGATCTGGTACTCTTTTGGTGTGGCTTACGTGAATCCAATTAGGTAATCCTGCACACTTCACTGCTGTATTTGTGGTCAGTATGACTTGACAAGGACTGCCCCATCTGGGTGATAGACACGTTTCTCTGGTGTGATTCTTCACTACCACCCAGTCACCAGGATTCAGATCATGTTCCTGTTCAGGCTGCCTGGAAACTGCGTCTTCTCCAACCTGGTGAGAGACAGAACGCACTAGGTCAGCCAGTCCTTTACAATAGTCCAGTACCATATCATCAGATATATTCAGCAGTTTGTTTGTGGGAACATGTGTTTGTCTCATTGCTCTTCCCATCATTATCTCGTGGGGGCTCAATCCTGTATTTCTGTCAGGTATGCTTCTGACTCCCATTAAAACAAGTGGCAATGCATCTGGCCATTCTAATGATGTTGATGCACACATTTTTCCCAATCTTGACTTTATAGTGCCATTCAATTGTTCAACCACTCCAGAAGCCTCTGGACGATATGCACAGTGCAGTTTCTGTTTAATTTGGAATGCTTCACAGATTATTTGGATCACTTCACTGTTAAAATGTTTTCCTCTATCTGATTCCAAAGTTACTGGGAAACCAAACCTAGGAATGAGCTCTCTTAGCAACAGTTTTGCGACTGTAATGCTGTCACATCTTCTGGTAGGGTAAGCCTCCACCCACTTTGAAAACAGACACACTATGACTAGTACATATTTCAACCCTCTACATGGTGGTAACTGTATAAAGTCGAACTGTAGTCTTATAAATGGTCCTTCTGCCTTTCCAATTTTTCCAAACCCAATTATTGTCTTCCTCCCTGGATTGTGCATCTGGCAAGTTAAACACCTTTGGCAAAGACTCTCTGCGACAGCCCTGAACTTCGGATTGTACCAGTTTTGCCTAAAAAGCCTAATCATTGCATCTCTCCCTATGTGTGTGTCTCCATGATACATTCTGGCCATTTGTGAGAGTAAACAGTCTGGCATGACTGGTCTGCCATCAGCACTGATCCACACTTCATCATCTCCTCTTTGGGAACAACCTACTTTGATCCACAAATTCTTTTCATTTTCATCAACATCATCTTGTAATCTTTTTACATCATTCCAAGTTTCCGGTGGCATATACAGCATAAGTTGGCAGCTGATTCCCATTCTTTCCACCCTCTTATTGACTGACAATCTATTTTTGGCACAAAGTTGAGCCACCAGATCTGCATATCTGTTGCCGACTACCACCCAGTCATCTCCTGACTGATGTGCGGCACATTTCACCACAGCCAATTCTTTTGGTGATTGTATTGCTTCCAGCAATTCCTTTACAAACTGTCCATTTTTAATGGGGGATCCTGAAGAAGTCATGAAATCCCTCTGCATCCATAGTTGGCCAAAATCATGCACAACCCCGTAACCATATTGACTACCGGTAAATATAGTTACTTTTGATTCCTCCCAATTTTGCAAGCTTTTATCAACGCAATCAATTCAGCTACTTGTGCAGATTTGACTCCTGGTAAATAGGATGCTTCGACTATTCCAGTTAATTCACATACCGCATAGGCAGCAGTTAATTTACCATCTTCATGTCTTTGACATGAACCATCAACAAATAGCTCCCTGTCTGGCTTTCTGAGGGGCTGTTCTTCGATATCAGGGCGAGGTTTCGTACATAACTCTGTAATCTGTAAACAATCATGTTCATTTTCTTCATCTTTAATTCTCTCATGATATGGGTCTGGTAGTAAGGTTGCTGGATTTATTATAGTACACCCTACCATGGTCACATTTTCAGCACCCATTATTATTCTTTCATATTTAGTCAGCCGACTAGGAGTAAGATGCTGAGTTCTTGTTCTTGTCAACAGAATCACAACGGCATGTGGAACATATACCTTTACAGGATGTCCCATCACAATTGACTCACTTTATTCAATGCTCAAACAAGTAGCCGCCACTGCTTTTAAGCATCCTGGCAACGCGGCTGCTACTGGGTCCAAAGTAGCAGAACAATATGCTATAGGACGTCTGTCTAATCCGTGTCTCTGAGTTAGGACAGAAAGTGCACAATTTTCTCTTTCATGACAGAATAATGCAAATTCTCTTTTATAATCAGGCATGCCTAAGGCAGGTGCTGAACATAGTGCATTCCTCAATTTTACAAAAGCTCCTACACTTTCATCATTCCACTCAACAGGATCCTTTGCTTTCTTTTTCGTCATGTTAATTAAGGATTTAGCTAGTAAAGAAAATCCTGGTATCCATTGCCGACAGTAACCTACTATTCCTAGGAACATTCTTACTTGTCTTTGGGTTACAGGCATTTGCATTTTCTTTATTAATTTTACTCTTTCAGAGGTTACTCTTCTTTTTCCCCTCTCAATTTGATATCCCAGATATTTAACAGCTGTTGTACAAAACTGCAACTTTATGCTCTTCTTCTGCCAAAAGATTTAATAGTGCTATGGAATCAACAACACAGTCCTCTCTGGTGTTCGATGCCACCAATAAGTCGTCGATATATTGCACTAGGACTGAGCTTCCTGGCATCACTAGTTTCTCAAGGCACTTTTTCAATATCTGATTGAAAATGGAAGGACTTTCCGTGTACCCCTGAGGAACACGATTCCATACATAGACTTTGTTTTCAAATTTAAATGAGAAAAGATACTTGCTATCTGGATGCAATGGTATTGAAAAAAACTCTTGACATAAATCAATTACTGTGAACCATCCTGCACTCCAAGGAATTTGGTATAGAATTACTGCAGGATTTGGCACTATAGGACAACATGGTTCCACTATTTTTTTTTTTTTCGCAGGTCCTGAACAATCCTATATTTTACACTAGGTTTCTTTAGTCCCATGATTGGTGAGTTACTTGGGCTACTCATTACTTCTTTTAGTATGTTTTGTTCAACCATTCGATTAATTTCTTCAATGACTCCTGCTTTTACTTCTGCACTCATTTTATACTGTCTGGTATTTGGGAAAATCGCACCTTCTTTTACAGTAATTTTAACTGGGTCTATTTTAGCCATAAGTCCTACTTCTTTTCCTGTGAAATCCCATACTATGGGGTTTACTGTACCTTTTAATTCTTCTGGCAACTCGTCTTTTGTTAATACCGAAAACATCTCATCTACTTCTGTACCCTGTTTTGCAATCATAATTTTATATACATGGTCTTCATCTGGTGTCTGAACTGCCACACCATCCGGTGTGCAAAAAATTGTGCAGTTCATTTTGCACAACAAATCCCTGCCTAATAAGTTTACTGGGCTAGAATCGCATACTACAAATTGATGCATTTCTCTGAAGTTTCCGATTTTAACTTCCATTGGTTCGGTAAGAGGTGTTCTAATCCTTTGATTAGCTACCCCCACTACTTGGATATCTTCACCAGAGAGAAGAAGGTCTGGAATGTCTGCTGTTCTCACAGTAGACCGGGTAGCACCAGTGTCCAAAAGAAAAGTAATATCATTACCTTTCACGTTTCCTTCCATGTATGGACCTGACTGATCTACCGATAAGGATGCGCCAAGTAGGCACTCCTTCTCCCCCTCTCCTAGGCACCGTCATGAACTGTATTGACAGAAATCGTCCTGTAAAAGAAACTGTGATGTTATATAATCATTCTTACCACTTCCTCCTTGATATCCGATGTCTGTACCGTGCTTTGCTCTGCTTACATTACCCTGAATAGGTGCAGGTGGCAACTGACTCTGAGGATTTACACCCTGTTGTGAGTCATTCTGCATCTGTGGATTTAAATTTTGATTTGGGCCATTATTATTCCGGATCTTTTTACATTCATCCTTCCAATGCCCCAATTTTCCGCATCCATGACAAGGAAATTTCTTTTTAGCTTCTTCTCTACTCATTCGTCCTCTCACTTTTCCACTATTCTCAGTATCACCACTCGTTCCAGAATCCTTTCCCTGATTTTCACTCGGATTTTCCAAATTAATTCCCTGTTTTTCGGCCTTTTTCACCTGTGCCCACATTACCTTCTCTTGTAATTTCTTATGCCTATCTTCAATATCATCTCCACAGTATTTTTCATATTTCAAAATCTCGTCGATAGGTTTCCCTTGCCAACACAGCAAGTGTTGTTTAATCATCTGACAAATCTCTGGCTTCAAACCGTAAACAAATCGATACACAAACTGACTCATGTTCTTGTCTCCAATGTCCTCAAATCCACTATACTGTTTAAATACCTGCAATAAATGCTCATAGTAGGAATGTACCGATTCATTAGCTTCTTGGGTAGTTCGGTCTATTTTCACCCAATCTGTTTCTTTCTGTGGTATTTTCCCTTTCAGGTAAGTTATCACCTGCTGATACTTTTTCATCACATCATTTGACGGGGCACCTGTCTTTGGGTCTCTAGGATACTCGTCACTTGGCCAATCAACTGTAATTTTACAATCTGTCCACAAATCAGCAGGTACCACTATGTCAAACAACCCATCCAAATCTTTCAACAATACCTTTGACACCTTCACAAACCTTTCAACCTGCTTGTACCATTCAATTGGTTTTTCTCTCAATTTTGGAAAATCATTCGTAAATGATAAAATATCCTGTCTGCTCCATGGGACATGTACATATCCTCCTCCCGCAATTTCTCGCATTGGGTACATTTGGTCTGCTTTCCCTGTCTCCTTCATCACATATTCTGATGCTGATCTACTTGATCGTGCTTCTTCCTTTTTCTTGGCCCACCTAGTTCTCCATTTATCTAGGTCTCCCCATTTTTGTAAAACTATCCTTAATTCCCTTACTTGTAATTTTCTTCCAGAGGCATTCATGTTTTCTAAATCTTTTTCTGAAAAATCTGCTCTATAGGGTTTCTGCAACACCTTTGATCTCCCTATTTCTATTCCCATCTGTAGTGCTAAATTAGATAATTTTTCATGGAATAATCTTACATTTCTTGTGATACTCCTGCACATAAATAATAATTCTTCATCATCATAGGTATTCAAGCGATCTAGTCCTACATTTCCTGCTATTATTTCTTCTAATTCGACTTTCAATTTATGAATGTCTATTTTTTTGGAGGTGTGCACTGTTTATCTGATTCTTGTGCCCACCTTTCCAAGTCTTCAGGGGTGACTATTGTGGCACTTTTCGCTCCTGATGAAGTTACTAGACTTATATCTTTTGAACACCCAGGTGTAGTCCTCTTGGGAGTAATATTGACAGAATCTCGAATGGGTAAATCCATCAATGATATTGTGGATTCGCTGTCACTAAAGTGATCTTCAACCATTACTACTGTTTCAGGTTTTGTAGCGTTTACAGGAGTAGGTGCAAGTATCGGTGGAGGACAGTTTCCCTGAGTACCATATAATGGAACTACTGGACCAATTGTTACAGGTATGGTCAATGAATCAGGATGTACTTTTATCTGTGTTATTTTCTGTATTAATTCTGCTCTGGTCTTCTCTAGGGCTTCCCTTTCCTTGTCATGAAGTATTCTACTAGGGGTGAATTCATGCATTACCTGTGGTACTAATGGGGTTTTTAATGGTGGTGCACTTGGAGTGCATCCACTTGTTCCTTCCTGATATGGTGGAGGGTTCCTTAACATTTCTTCCATAAATTCGTCTTCAGAATCGTCACTTCTCATTAAATGTTTTGTCTTTTCTGTGCATTTACTTCCTAATTTCTCCTCTGCTGTTAACAATGGATATAATCCTTCTGTAACCATTGCCCTTCTCCATTGTTTCATCTGACTGTCCCTAGATTCATGTAGGTTCCTGGGAAAGAATCCTCGATAACCCCCGTTACTCCTGAATCGGTCACGCTCAAATGCTTCGGTTTCCCATTCCTCTAAAGCTTCATATTGAGTTAATCTAGGTCTGGGTTCTAAGTCATTCATCCATAATCTCAAGTTCTGCAGAATTCGCCCATTGAACGTGCCATTCTCGGGAAATGCTAGTATTCCATCATTTTTGGTATATTCTATCCAATTCTCCATCCATACACAAGTATGATAACCTCTCTCCATCATCATGAATGAAGCGGGTGTTTTAGCTGGTGGAATGATAATACCCTCTCTAGTTTTGATTGGTTTGTCCTTTTTAAAATAATTCTTAATCTTTTGTAAAAATGACATTTTTCTCTTTTCTCCGTACATCTTAGGTAAGTATCGATGTATAAAAGTATATTCTGAAAAACCTAAATATCTCCTATCCGTACGAGTTCCTGTTAAAGTCGGATCGCGTTTTAACATGCAATCCCTTATCCACTAAGAATTTTGCTTCTATAATCTCGACCAATCAAATGTCTGCTATCTTTTATTTCCGAGCCAATCCTTGCTCGGCCTTTTGGTGACGTTTGTCTGTCAACCCCTCCTTTACAATCTGTGTTTTTCTGTCCCTCGCTGATTTAACCAATCCCAGCGCGGCACCTGTGACGTCAGTATTGCTCCTGACTACTGACCCCTCCTTTACAAGAGTCTCTCCACACCCCCTGATTCAACCATTCCCAGCGCGGCGTTTTGTGACGTCAGCTCCCTCTCCGGCAACTGACCCTCCCTTTACAAAATTTTACGCAAACTTATTTTCTCTATAATTCTTAATTAAGTTTCAGTAACAACATAAAACATTCGCTATCGTGCCAGTTTCTCTAAATTCGAAAAGATAGTTTCTTTCACACTTAGTAAACCCTTTCCGTTCACTAACATACACTACGAGTAAAACCCTTCCGTTTACTCTTCAAACAAGCTTCCGAAATACCTGTTACTTCTTCAATGTTACCCTTTCTAGGTATATAACATAACATTTTCACCAGTGTACTCCTTTGCTATTACTCACACGCATAGAGTCCCTAACGAGTACTGATAGCCCTGCTTAACCTTTCAGTACTATTTCTGCCTGGCAGATAACCTCACTGCAGTATGGCTTCCACTTACCATCCGCTATTCTTTTTACCCCGGGGAATTCTAGACAACATAAAAACTTCGAATATACGGATCTTAGTTCATAAAAATAAAATTCTCATTACCCAATTAACAAAGAGTAACCATCCTCTGATTACCAGAAAACTGATCCAGCGCGATATTAGCAAACAACAATCATACACAAAACACTCACTTGGGCCCATACATTCATACTACGCTAATACTTACGCTGGGGTGTCAGTTATACTCTTTATCAAAATATCCCTGCTACCAATTACCTTCTGATTGAAGAGTAATGACTTACCAATGAATCCTTTGCTAATTGGGAAGTTTAAAATGAGTGACATTCGTTATAGTACATAATCCTGAAATAACCACTGAGTCAGGAAGTTTTAAAATGTTTATCTAACGATTTAGCAGAGTAAAATACAGAACCACACGGTACTTAATCGCATACCCAAGATGAAGCATAGAATAACTATTGCTAGTCAATGACGGTCCCTCAGAAAAGGAGAGGATAGAGACAGCAGCGCAACTAAAGGTTGCATTATATTTACCTAAGTGCGAGAACCAAACCCCTTGGCCAAGGAGTTGGAAAGAATAAGACCCAGGAAGGATGAAGAGCAAAGACTTCTTCCAGGATCAGGACAGGACCGGTGACCTCTCTACAACGACGCCTGCGTCGTTCCCCTCTCTGATACTTGACTTCTCCTCGATTCGCCCGTGTCTTCCTTCTAATGGACTCCGCCGCCCCCCTCCTCAGGACCTCTCTGGACAGCGGTTCAGTCTGCAATCGATCAGCTTGGCAGTCTGGAGCTAGAAGCTAACTAATTAGCTAATTCCATATCTATTATACCCTTCTACGCCCATGTACCTCCCCTTAATGTTGCTAAAATATGGGACCACTACTTCTGATTGGACAGGGGGTGGATTCTCACACCATATTGATTTGACTTGTATTTCTGAAGCCTATTGTTTTAAACTACCGCCCCTTCAATTTAATACATTTGCTTTATTTCCCACCCGTCTCATGACAAAATTTACAATTTATTCATATAAAATGTTTCTTTTCGACGAGAACATCTTGGTATGTAGTGGTGTCGGCCAGCAGGTCATGGCCTTGGGTGATGTCCAAGTTGACTTCATCTTTTTCTTTCTGGTCTGCCACTGCAGGGCGCATGTGTGGAATCTTTGTCACACGAGCTTTCAGTTCACCAAACCCAGGCCCAAGTTTACGAACTAATAAAAGTACAAGAAGAAAACATTAAAATCACAAATAAAATGTTTCACTGTATGCCCACTCTTTCTATTCTATTCCCTTTTAATTATAAATTCTATCCCGCATTAGTAGCGTTAGAGAAACGACAGTTTAATAATGACATGAGAGCAAGCTGAAGCATGTGGAAACATCAAGCAGCCATTTTAATGTACACTGCGCAGAAGCAGAAATTTCCCACCAAGCAAAGAAAGACGTCACACCATGTGATATGGATGAGACATGCGCAGTAAGGTTCCCGCGCTTTAGCGGCCATTTTGGATTACAGACAAGCGTTATTCACTAATAAAACACATAGGCAAGCATCCTTACTATTCGTGTAGTGTATGCAAGGATTAATAGAGACAATACAAATTTAATAAGTTAATACTATGAGGAGATTGCGTACGAGCAAGTCTCATTTATGACTCCTTGCTCCATCAATTCACGTTAATCACGGTGTTAACTCCCATAGAAGCTTCTGAACTGCATGCCTACCAAGCCCCATTAAAACATATAAGTAGTGTTAAATATGCACAGATAGATACAATTATATATCACAACTTCGTCCTACTCTCCAAATACATGGGCCCTCGTTATGAGTTGGCGAGGAACTGGTGTGATATTTATCAACCCTTGCCAAAATTCGACTTTTCTGGTTCGGAATTTATTGGGTGTGATAATTGCCACGAAATGACAAGTTATTCCCCTAAAAATAGGGATTAATGTGGTGAGCACCAAAATCCACGTTTTATTATTTACTTGGCATTTTTCCAGCGATAAATATATGCAGGTTTCACCTGAAAAACTTTCTCTGGTGGATACAATTTTTAACGCAATACTTGTAATTCCAATGGGGCATATTATCAAGAAAAGGCGATAATTATCGCTAACCGCAGTTAGCGCGCCTTTTCTTATCGCCGTCTACTGCCGGAAACTATCGCTGTGTTAGCGGCGGATTACCAACACGCCGCTAACAGGCATTAGCTTCCCTCACCGGCTCAAATATCCGGCGACAAAATTAGCTAGACGGCGAGAAATTTCCTGCGTTAGCGGGCGAATCCTAGCGATAAGCCCATACGCGATTAAAAAAACACGCTAGGCAGCAAGTGAGGACTTAGAAAAAATAGCCTATCAGTCCACCTCCCATAGAAAAGATGCCCAAAAAAAAGTTTAATGCAGATTGTAGCAGCCAGGGCCAAGTGCAGCACACATCAACAACCCCCTCAAGCCACCCAACATCCAGGATGACCAGGATGAGAGCCTAGATGCCCCGCTGGACCTGCGTCTGGAACCTGGATGCCTCGCTGGACCTGCGTCTGGAGCCTGGATGCCTCGCTGGACTTGCGTCTGGAACCTGTATGCCTCGCTGGACCTGCGTCTGGAACCTGGATGCCCTGCTGGACCTGCATCTGGAGCCTGGAGTGGGAAGTGGAGGAGCTGTGGAGTTGATGAGCCGTGGCGGGAGACATTGATGCGCGACTATCGCCCATACCTGGTGGTGAAGTCTGGCAGGTCGCATGGAGACACATTGCTGACCTGTGTGAGAAGACCGCCTTGCGACCCTTGGAGCTGTTAATGGTAGAGGCGCTCCTGCGCACCAATGTAGTGAGGTCCGCATCGCATACTACGATCCACCACTACACCGGGGTGCACGGAGGGGATTACCAACGGTGTGTGCCGTCTCCCTGCATCACAGGCCGGATGATGTTGGGCTGGCCGTACGCTGTGGAGGCTGAGGCCCCTGTGCTACAGCAAACTTGTGTGGCTTGAGCGCTGAGCCTTCACGGCTAAGGGGGCCCTGCTGCATCAACTGCATCAGGAGGTCCACCAGCGTACTAGGCGGCGACTACTGTACCCAGCCGAGTGAAATCACACCTGGCTGAGGCTCCTGCTGGCTGAGTCACAGATTTGGAGAGAGTGCAGTGGATTGCGCCACGGTGTCAATGTCCAGGTAAGGAGAAGGTGGGACGCGTAGTGCAGGAGGACCTGGGGGTGAGTCACTCAGGCCTAACACACGTAGATGACCCACCCCCAGTGGCGGCTCTTCCGCTATGGCGGAAGAGCTTTGCCCCACCGCCTCAAACAGTGCAGAAGAGGAACAATCATCACATGATGATAACTCAAACAATGAATCAATCAGGGGAATTGTAAGCGTGCTCCTCACCCGTGAGGTTATCAAGGTGCTGAGGGGGGGGGGTGCAGAACTGTTAGCCGAAGAGCCAGGTCTTGAGGGTCTTCCTGAAAGTGTTCTGGGAGGGGGCACCTCTGATGTCTGCCGGTAGCACGTTCCAGGTCTTGGATGCAATGTGGGAGAAGAATCTTCCGCCTGCTCTGGCTCTGTGGATGCGCTGGGTTTTGGCCAGTGCGAGTTTGGAAGATCGGATGTTTCTTTTGGGTACGTGGAAGTTGATTCTGTCGTTGAGGTATTTGGTTACGTTGTTGTGTAGGAATTTGTAGGCGTGAGTGAGGATTTTGAAGGTGACTCTTTTCTCCACTGGGAGCCAGTGGAGTCTACGTAGGTGTTGGCTGATGTGTTCGTTCCGGGGGATGCCGAGGACGAGTCTGGCGGTGGTGTTCTGTAATGTCTGGAGTTTGCTGAGTAGGGACTTGTAAATGCCGGCGTAGAGTGCGTTTCCATAGTCCAGTCTGCTGGTGATGAATGCATGGGTGACTGTCTTCCTTGACTCTGGGGGGATCCATTTGAAGGTCTTGCGGAGGATGCGGAGGATGTTGAAGCAGCTGGAGGTGACGGCGTAGACCTGTCGGTTCATGGTGAGGGATGAGTCGAGTACGATGCCGAGGTTTTTGGCGTGGTCTAAGAGGGTAGGTGGGCTTCCGAGGGCGGCGGCCACCAGGTGTTGTCCCATGCTGAAGGGGTGGTTCCAAGGACAAGGACTTCTGTCTTCTCGGCGTTGAGCTTCAGGCAGCTGTTGGTCATCCAGACTGCAATGTCATGCATTCCTTTATGGAAGTTGAGTCTGGCGGTGGTGGGGTCTTTGGTGAGGGTGAGGATGAGCTGGGTGTCATCAGCGTAGGATACGATGTTGAGGCCGTGTTGTCAGACGATGGCGGCGAGGGTGCCATGTAGATGTTGAAGAGGGTTGGGCTCAGAGATGACCCCTGTGGGACTCCGCTGGTGATTTACGTGGGATCGGAGAGGAAGGGTGGCAGTCTGATCCTTTGGCTTCTTCTGGTGAGGAATGATCGGATCCAGTCTAGGGCTGTTCCTTGTATGCCTGCGTCGTGTAGTCTAGTGACTAGTGTGCGTTGGGAGACGGTGTCGAAGTCCGCTGAAAGGTCGAGTAGGATGAGGGCTGCGGAGTGGCCCTGGTCCAGGAGGGTGCGGATGTCATCTGTGGCGGCGAGCAGGGCGGCCTCGTTGCTGTGGTTGCTTCGCAATCCGGATTGGGACGGGTCGAGGATGGCGTTGTCTTCAATGAATCGTGTCAGTTCCCTGTTGACTGTTTACTCTGCAACTTTGGCTGCGAAGGGGAGGAGCGAGATGGGCAGGTAGTTCTTGAGTCCGGTGGGGTCAGCTGTGGGCTTTTTGAGCAGGGGCCAGACTTCTCCACGCTTCCAGTCATCTGGGTAGGTGCCTGTTTTGAAGGTGGTGTTGATGGTGCGTTGTAGTTCGTGTGCGATGGCGGACGAGGCTCTGTGGTAGATGTGAGGAGGGCAGGGGTCGGGGGGGTCCCTGAGTGGATGCCTTTCATGGTTGAGGTGGTGTCTTCAGCTGTGACTGGCCTCCAGGTGGAGATGGTGGGCTGGCTGGTGTGTCTGGGTGGCGGGAGGCCGGCTGTGGCGTCTGGTGGATGTTCTGCGAAGTTGTCGTAGAGTTTTTTGTTCTTGAGGAGGAAGTAGGTTCCACGCTTATCGCAGAGGTCTTGGGACGGGGTGATGTCTGTGGCTTCGCTGCGTGGGTTGTTGAATACATGAATGACACTGAAGAGTTGCTTGGAGTTGGTGGAGTTGTCGAGGATTTTGTTGTTGATGAAGTCCCTCTTGGTGGTCCTGATTTGGTTGTGGTAGTCCGTCATGGCGTCCTTGTAGGTGGTGTAGATTTCAGGTGTCTTGGTGTTTCTCCAGTTCTTCTCCAGGCGTCTGCAGGTGCGTCTTGCTTCTTGGAGATCGGTGGTGAACCAGGCGGCTTTCCTGGGGTGCTGTTTGTTGGGGTTGCGTAGCGGGGCGAGCTTGTATGCGCAGTTGGAGATCCAAGTGTGGAGTTCTCTGGCTGCGACGTTGGTGTCGGGTGCCCAGGTGTGGTTGTCTCGGGTGAGGGTGGAGTTGAGTTGCTCGTCGGTAACCTTGCTCCAGTTCCTCCGTTGTGTGCGTGGGGCTGGTTTGGGTGCCTTGTGTTTGTCAACGGCGAAGTGTACGCAGTGGTGGTTGGTCCATGGTGGTTGCATTGTGTGGCTGAAGTGAACGCTGTTTCCTGCCACAAAGATGGGGTCGAGGGAGTTGCCTGCTCAGTGGGTCTGTGTGGTGACGAGTTGTTTAAGTCCGATGTTGGCGAGGTTGTCACAAAGGATGGTGGAGTTGGGGTCGCTGAGGTTGTCGAGGTGGAAGTTCAGGTCTCCAATGAGTATGTCGTTCATTGAGGCGATGGCGTGGGGTGCGATGAAGTCGGTGATGGTGGTGGCGAAGGGTGTCCGGTGACTGGGGGTCTGTTGATGAGGGTTCCTCGGAGTGTGGAGTTGTGGCTGGTCTGGACCTGGAAGTGCAGGTGTTCAGCAGAGGGGAAGGTTTCGCTGGAGGTGTTGAGGTGGAGGGTGCTCTTGTGGGCGATGGCGAGGCCCCCTCCCGGGTGGTTGGGGCGGTCCTTCCTCTGGATCTTGTATCCGTCCGGGATGGCGGTGTTGATGTCAGGGGCGGAGGAGGTGTTGGTCCAAGTCTCCGTGAAGAAGGCATTGTCGGGCGAGAGAGAGTTAAGTAGGTTACAGATTTCCACGGCGTGTTTGTGCACGGAGCGCACGTTGAGGAGGATGTATCTTAGGGTGTCGCCGGTGCTGGCGTCGGCTGTGTTGGAGTCTGGGGTGGTGGTTAAGGTCTGGCGGCAGTGGAGGCAGGAGAACTGGCCGTGGGTCGTGTTTGGCGAGGCCTGTTGGCAGTCTCTGACTTTTCCGGGGTTGAGTGCGTGGAGGGTGGCTGTGCTGTAGCAGTGGGTGGCCCGAGATCCAGGGTTCCTGCCGCTGGTCGCAGTCGGGGCGCCGATGGGCTTGGCTTAGGCGCGCCTTATGCGCGCCAGCGGCGCACGTCTGCTGCGCAACCGCGCAGCGTCTGCCATTTAGTAGGGGAGGGGGGAGGAACGATCAGCTGGGAGGCGGCAATGGGCGAGGACAGGGGTGCGGGGCCACAGGGGCAGCAGCGGCGGGAAGCGGGAAGTGCGGGCTCCGAGAAGCCAAAAAAACAGAACAAAAGTTAAAAACAAGGGATAACTAACTGATGTAATCATGCTATATATCCTCAGGGGGTGGGAGGGTGGGTAGGACTGCTCCAAACACGGAGCAGGGCATGAGCAGATTGGCATGCCCACTCAAGTGCGCAATGATTGTTTGGTCAGACCACTCAGGCCGCCCAAAGCAGTCATGCGCACTTCCCTGTTCGCAATGCAGGCTGCATTACAGCCTGCATGGAGAACATGGCCACCCCTCCGGCCCCTGGCTGCATGACTTGTCCCGTTGCCGATTACCAATCCCACTCTGCATCGCAGCGCTGTGATTGACTCAGGGGAGGGAGCCTGGCTGCCTACTTCCTTTCCTGGAAGCAGATGCAGGAGAGCATGAGCTACAAAGACACGGGACACGGCTTCGAGGTAAGACTTCCCTCAATAATTTTTTAACAACACACGCTCACACACACATCCCCGCGTCCATGCACCATCCAGTGTTATTTCCGGCGTTTACCACCTCACAGCTGTCCAGCCCCCCCGCACTTCTCAATGGTGGCTGCTGTGCGCCCATGCACAGCGGGCGTACCACTCGTGTGCCAAAGGCACATACATAGTTGCGACGCATGCCATCACCTTGCATTCCATTCCAATGCATACTAATACTAGGCACATTGCAACAGTAGAGTGGGTGTTGCATAGCGGAGACATAAAGATCATTGTTCCCACTTCAGTGAGTGCAACCCAAAACTGACCTTTGCACCACAAACCCAACCGTGAACCCTGGAATTCCTTTTTTGAGCCCCCAAAACACACACAAAAATCACATTTGAGACAAATGCACACCCCAAATTTCATTTTTTACCCCAAAATTCACCCCATTTTTCATATTTTACCCCAAAAAACACCCCATTTTTCATATTTTACCCCAGAAAACACCCCATTTTTCATATTTTACTGCAAAAAAAACGTACATTTTCAAATTTTACCCCAAAACCCATACACACCTGAGAAACTTTAAATTACCCCATTCCTGACCTCACAATGCGTTGTGATCAAATGCGATGTTAAGGCACCCGCGTTGTCGGAGTTGCATTGTTAACGATGTACTGCCTGCATTGTAATGGTCGTCTCCCGTGCCAAAGGCAACCCATAGGCTACGCCGTTTGCGTCCGTCTGCCCCTGGACTGCTCTCAGCACCAAGGAGCATTTCTCTTGGACACTCCACCGCTACGACGCCAGCACCCTCCTCGCCATCAACCCTGGACGCCACCTCGCCTGCCAGGACCAACCTCTGCTCCGTGCCGGACATCGCCTTCGCCATCACTGACGGCTGCAGTATCACCCGCAAGGAGCACCCCGACCGTCAAGGAGGAGGCATTGCCGTCACCTACAGAGGCACACTCCGACTGACAACGCACTCTAATGTGCCAAGGGTGACCATGGACCACATCAACTCCCAGATCCGGACCAAGCCCAAGAACATCCTCTGAGGCACCCTCATGTGCAGACCTCCCGGGCTATGGCCCCCCATTCTCCAATACCATTGTAGACCTCATTGCACCCCAGGGTCTCCCATCCACCGACGACATCCAACTCCCTTTTGGCCTTTTTGCACGGGAACGCCTACATTGCATGTCATTAGTGTTAAATATCGCTAACATGCTTGGCGATGAAAAAACGGGCCGCTATCGCTAGAAAGCTGTCGCTAACACCTGTTAGCGACAGCTTGCTAATTGGGAGATAAAAATATCGCCAAAAAAGTGCCGCTGAAGCGGCGATAGGCCCTTGATAATATGCCCCAATATGTGTACCATCTTGCTGTGTCAAGCTGCGTCATTAGGAAAGTGCAGGGATGCGTCGTATTTACAACAATACGATGCATCCTCGTGCTTTCTTCCACGCTTGTGCACAATTGCTGCCTTGCGCCAACGCAGGCACCCTTGCACCATGGTGCAAGGGTGCCTGCGTTGCAGGGAGGATTGTTTCTGTGCAGGATGGGACCCCTTCCTGCACAATAACAATCATTGATGGCGTTTTCCTCCTTCTATGTGAGCTGCAGAATTTAGCACACATAGAAAGAGCAAACAACGAGGAGAAATAAAGGTATTTCTCCTCGTTGCGCAACTTTAACGCCTCCACTGGGGAGGTGTTAGAATCTGATGGGAAACAGTCGGAACACTGCGGTCTGAACTAAGCGTGTTCCGACTATGCAAGCTCTACTGCGCTTGCCTTAACCATGCATATGCCGTAACCACGCATATGTGTGGTTAAGGCTGTGCGCGGTCCAGCTGCTGCAGGGACAGAACACAGTGAAGACGGAAGGAAGCAGGAAAACGTGGTGAGGTGAATGGGGTTGGGGGGTCGGAGTAGGTTTTAGGGAAGTGGATAGTTTAAGGGATTGGGTGGGTCGTAGTGTAGGGTTTTAGGCCTTAGGGTAGTGGGATGGGAATGGGTAGTTGGGGTAGTTTTTAGGTCTAGGAGGGGTTCGGGGTAGTTTTTATGACAGTGGGTAGTTTAAGGGACAGGGCGGGGGTAGTGTAGGGAGTTAGGCCTTAGGGCAGTGGGAGGGGAATGGGTAGTTGGGTTAATTTTTAGAGTGAGGGTCGGGTAGGTTTTAGGGCAGTGGAAGGGGTTGTGATAATTTAAGGGACGGCGCGGGGCGGGTTAGTGTAGGGTTTTAGGGTTTAGGGCCTTTAAGGGGTTGGAGTAATTTAAGGGACAGCGCAGGGGTCCGGGGTCCGGATAGTGTAAGTTAGGGTGCAGGATTTTAGGTCTTAGTGCAGTGGGAGGGAATGGGTATTTGGGGTCGTTTTTAGGGCTGGGAGGGGGTCGGGGTAGGTTTTAGGGAAGTGGAAGGGGTTGGGGTAGTTTAAGGGACAGTGCAGGTGGGGCGGGGGTCAGGGTAGTGTAAGTTAGGGTGCAGGGTTTTAGGCCTTAGGCAGTGGGAGAGGAATGGGTAGTTGGGTTAGTTTTTAGGGCTGGGAGGGGGTCGGGTAGGTTTTAGGATAGTGGAAGGGGTTGGGGTAATTTAAAGAACAGTGCAGGAGGGGCGGGGGGCCGGGGTAGTGTAAATTAGGGTGCAGGGTTTTAGGCCTTCGGGCAGTGGGAGGGGAATGGGTAGTTGGGTTAGTTTTTAGGGCTGGGAGGGTGTCGGGGTAGGTTTTAGGGCAGTGGAAGGGGTTGGGGTAGTGTAAGGGACAGCGCGGGGGCAGGGTAGTGTAGGGTTTTAGGCCTTAGGGCAGTGAGAGGGGTTTGAGTAGTTGGGGTAGTTTTTAGGGCTGGGGGTCGGGGTAGGTTTTAGGGCAGTGGAAGGGGTTGGGGTAATTTAAGGGACAGCGCAGGAGGGCTGGGGGGCAGGTAGTGTAAGTTAGGGTGCAGGGATTTAGGCCTTAGGGCAGTGGGAGGGGAATGGGTAGTTGGATTAGTTTTTAGGGAGGGGGGTCGGGGTAGGTTTTAGGGCAGTGGAAGGGGTTGGGGTAGTTTAAGGGATGGCAGGGGGTATGGGGGCTGGGGTAGTATAGGGTTTTAGGCTTTTGGGCAGTGGGAGGGGAATGGGTAGTTGGGGTAGTTATTAGTGTTGTGGGGTCGTGGTAGGTTTTAGGGCAGTGGAAAGGGATGGGGTAGTTTAAGAGACAGCGTGGGGGGGTGGGTGGTCGGGGGCAGGCAGGGTAGTGGCGACCTTAGCCACAAATACCCCTTTACCATTCATGCCTATACCACGCATGCATGGTAAAGGAATGTGTGGTTGAGATGCATTTGGGGTTGGGCTGCGTGGTAGAGGCACGCGTGGTAAAACCATTTGTGCTTCTTTCATACAACCGAATCTGACACATTCACAGGTTTACGAAACCTTGTAAGTCTGGGAATGGATCAGAATCATAGGTGGTGTGTGGGAACACCCACAGCAACACCCATGGAATGCCCCTTTCATGCAGAGTAATGCATGAAAGAGGGCCATATTTACAAGGCCATGAAAAGCCATGCAGGGTGGCTTTGAATGATTTTTTTATTTTTTTATTTGTAATTTGTAGAGCGCAACAATCACCCTAAGGCATTAAGGCGCTAGAGACCAGCCGTCCAGAAGCAGGATAAAAAGGGAAAAGAGAATCCAGATAGATGCTAGACCGAGAAAAGCCAGGTCTTAAGAGCCTTTCTGAAAGGAAGCAGAAGAGGGATAGACCTAAGGGCAAGGGGGAAGGAGTTCCAAAGTTTTCTCGCTGCCACCGAGAATGCTCTGTCCCCCCACTTCCTCTTTTTGGTTCTTGGTACGACCAATTGCATTTGGAGCGAAGAACGCAAGGGTCTACTAGGGAAGTGCCAATTGAACATAGTCTTTAGTCTTGACGGGTAGGGAGAATGCAGTGATTTATGAACCATACTTAGTGATTTGAAACTAATGCGTTTTTCAATAGGGAGCCAGTGCAGGGATTTTAGTCCCTTCCTGGCGGATTGTTTCTTGGGAATATCCAGAACGAGTCTTGCCAGTGCGTTCTGCAGCCTGGCCTTGTAAATATGGGCCAGCACAATGCGCCATTAGAGAGCAACAAAAGTGATGCTCCGGTGGCGCAAGTGGATTGTAAATATGCCCCAGGAGTTACCGCACATATAGAAACTGAGGGGCTTATTTACAAGCCCGTGTGCCACCGGTGCGTCACTTTTAATATGGGAAAAAGTGATGTACCGGCGGCACAAGGGGCTTGTAAATAAGCCCCTGAATGACCAACTTGTAATGTCTGCCATGGTGCTTCATTTTACCCTCTGGTGAACCGAGTTCTGCAGTATGACTATGTATTCAGTAATTATGTGACACATTAAAATCTAGTTAGCATATCCAGACTATGCCAGCTATTTTATTGTTAAAGGTCAACTTATGAATTCTGAGTTCAATTAGATGTAATCATAAGGTAACCTCAAGAAAGCATTGTTTTGATTTAACATATCATCCAAGAATTCTGTGACTATTTTGAATGCCAATATTTTATATTTTGGTGTCTTGGGATTTGCACCAGTGTGGCATAGGGGTACCTCAAGCATATGCAATGTAGTGACCATGACGGGCATGAAGGGAACTAGACAGCAAGATTTTGGGGCGGTTCCAGACCTATTTATTTATTTTATGTACTTCAATTTTTAGTCAGAGGTTCAGTCAACTAGCAGTATTCTAATTATGTGCATGGCTGCCAGAGCCGGCCTTTGCTAAGAAAGCGCCCTGGGTGTGGGCGGAGAGAAATATCCGAGTCAAGGGCAAAGTGAGAGAAATGTGCTTACAGTAGACAGTTATCTGCTGTAAGACATTAAAACTGGCCCTGAGTACCGAGTAGTGCAGAGAAGTACATGCTGTTGGCCTTAAAGTCTCTCCAGTCCAGCTGAGCTAAGTTGCCTCATTTGATATAAATGCATTGCAGTTCTAATGCGGTCTGCTGGCATAGTGTCTTTAAATCAGCTGCATGCCTCCCTGCAAGTACTACACCCCTACAAGTGCATGGCCATGCTGCTTAGTTTCCAGACCAAGAGCATGCAATCCAGACTTTAACAATAACATGGTATTAATGGCACAGTTTTATGTTCCTAAGGTTTGATGAAATAATACTCTGAAAAGAAAAGCTTCGTGTGTAGTTTTTTTAATTTGATTTATAAGATAAAAGTGGACATTAGCGATCATAGTAGCCTGAACCATGGCCCGCCAGCCCGCATTACCACAGTCTCTCACGCCAGTGACATGCCTTTAACAACATTAATGCCCAAAAAATTGATTGATTTACGAAAAATGAGTATTACAAATGTTAAGGCAATGCATTTAGTTCCTCTCTTATTTCAAGTTTTACTTAATATTGCCTCTTTCTAGACTTAGCTATTTAATCATGTTGTGTTTCTTTCTGTATTTTTTTCATGCATAGTTTGAGCTGTGTAGGTGTTTATGAAAGGCAGAGCACACAGAACAATGGTCATTATGTATTCCAGATGTAATTGCAATTTTGTGAAAATGTGTTTGAAGGGGGTGCACGATGGCAAAATATTTACAGGGCAAAAGCAAAAGTAAATAAATTGCTTAAATGTGAGTGAGTGCAGTGTATGTTTGGAAGTGGTGAAGTGAGGGAGATGCAAGGAAGTGCATTCGGGGAATAGTGAAAAGAGGGTGCTGAAGAGGAAAGAGAGGTGGTTGAAGATGTACAGATGGACGAGATATACAGAGAAAAAGGACATATATATCTAACATAAAGCACACATAACTGAAGACCAAAACTCCTTCCACAGGCTTCAATACTATTGAAATATCAGAATTGAAACATTTTGAAGGTTAATTATTTATAAAAAATCCTTGTTGTTACTCATTTATGTTAAACAGCTAACAACCATTGACAGAGCCAATCGTACCGGCAGGTTTTAGGTGTAGGTCAATTGTGTTATATATCTGAATGCAATTACATCTCAGAGAGAAACCAAAATACTGGTCGGGTAGGACACTATGGGAATCACAGAAATGTATTTTACGTGTTCCCTTTTAGAGAGTCAACACATTTTTCGTCCCACTTAAAGACCTGTCTTAACATATTTCTATATGACTGATTGCAATCAGGAGCTGTGGTTCCTTCCTGGAACCTGGTTAGAGCATTTTCTTCCAAAGTTGATGCTGCATGCAGTTCAAGGCACTGGGCAAGCACACACTTTAAAAGGCAGAAGTTGCTGCGTTGTACAATTTGCACATTACTGAAACTGTTGAACATATTAATGATGTAAGATATAGGGCAGTTTTTTTTGTGTTTAATATTTCAAAACTATATGTTCCCACTGCTTTATAAGCCT
Source organism: Calotriton arnoldi (assembly GCA_963921515.1). Lineage (NCBI taxonomy): Eukaryota > Metazoa > Chordata > Amphibia > Caudata > Salamandridae > Calotriton > Calotriton arnoldi. The sequence goes on from CAWUFW010009636.1 coordinate 463,339, forward strand.
TACTTTGTCACAAAATTAATTTGATTTGAATTGCACCATTTGCCAATCTTTTTTTAATTGTTTTTCTCTGAAGGAGGATCCAGCCTGGACCCCACGTTTGTCCATTAAGCTTGCCCGTGTTGCTCACTACATAAAAGTCATACCAAACTATTATGCCTCACCACTTTCAAATGTCACCAGCCGCCCCTGAATACAAACATCAGCGGGCCTCTTGCAGCTCACCTAAGTCACCGATAGCTTAGCTGCTTCATGCAGATGATGGTTTTGTTGATGTGTGCCAGCAGGGGACGGAGGGTGAAGAGAAGGCAAGGAAGGAGGCTAAAGGGGTGTTAAAACCTCACCTGCCATATGATAATGAAGGACTAAAACCATGTTAAACTGGCAAATCATACAGAAACGAACAGGCAGGGACATGGCTGGAGCAAGATGAGAAGGGCACTGCTGTTGGCATAACCCTAATGCACACAGCTCCATGCGCCGCTCAGAAAATTGGCGGCCTGGGCCTAGCTCGCCCATGCTAAAGGCCGACCCTGATGGCTGGGGTACCATATTCTTAAAATACATGAGGCACTGAACATTGCAATCCAAAAATACTTGGTCTCGCCAGGGCACAAATGCAAAGAAAATAGAGAACGGCCGATGGGACACTGGGGGAACATGGCAGCCTGCTGAGAAGCAGGTCGGGAGTCTGTGTGCGGGGCGGTATGTGATTAGGGACAGCGGAGCACCACTGAGCAATTTCGACAAGTAGGGCTTTAGAGTGAGAGGAACGACGAGGACCCAGAAAAAGGAGGAAGGAGAACATCCTACATGGTCCCATGCTGAAGGAGTACAGGAGTTGGTCACTTGCAACCCGTGAATTGAGGCAGGGTCAGGCGGTGGCACAGCTCGTGTCTCTGTAGGCCTAAACAGGCAGTGTCAACATGTGTCAGATGCTCTGGACCAGGAAGGAAACTGCATGAGAAGACGCGGGTGATGGGAGGGATGCCTGTTCACAGGAGAAGCCAGCGCAATTAGTAGTATTGGGTTCTGTGGCATTTGGTTTGGGAAGTGTGGAGCCCACACTGGGTGATTTTGCAGAGACCGGAGAAAAGGGGCCATCAGTTATGGACCTGATGAAAAAGTGAGTGAACATAGAGGTTTAGAGTGGGGGGAAGGGAGAAAGTGGGAGAGAAGAAAAGGAATCCCCAGGAGGCTTGTTAGTATGTCTGAGATCTGGGAAGTTTTATGAGCTTGGCAAAAGCCAATGGCTCTGAGAGAGAAAAGGTGGGAAGGCAGTTGCTTTGAGGGAGCTGCGGAGGGTGTAGCCTCAGAAGGCAGCCAGTAAAAAAGATATAATGCAGAAACAAAAGCAGAGGCTAAGCAGCTCCCAGTTCAAGAGAGCACCACCTCTAGATACTTTTTTAAGGTAGATGCAGAGTATTAGAAGGATAGTGGGAAAGAAGATAACACTAAGGAAAATAACACTAGGGAAAATATGGCTGAAAAGTTTGTAGAGGGGATGGGCGGTATCAGTACTATCATGTTCAAGGTTTGGAGAGGCCTAGGAGGATAAAACACCAAGGGGCCTAGAGGACAGGGAGGTTCACGGAGATCTGTGCTGCACTACCTTCATCCAAACTGTGGTAAATAGTTTTGCTGTGCTTCAAAGGGTCGAGGGAATGGAGGTTCACAACTGCCAGGGTCAACGGGAATATCAGGATGATGATGAAATGCAAAACCTGTTAGTTGACATAAGGGAGAGTGATGAGTCTGGAATCCACAAAATGTTACAGAACATCTCTTTAGAAATGACGAAGGGTTTCGAGATTTCAGTGGCCAATCAGAAAGGGAAACAAGAGACATGTGAGGGATTAGAAATGAAACTGAATAACCTGTCAATGCGAACTGAGGCATTAGAGAAAGAAGTTTGTAAGCTCAGTAGAACGACTGAAAGAAACACACCAGAGATTCGGGTGATGAGACAAAAGGATAGGGATATGCTAGATAGGATATAGAGATTAGAAAACAGCGCCAGAAGGAATAACATAAGAATATAGAATGTAGTGGAGGGGGCTGAAGGAGATGACCTGAAGTCATTTGTGATTCACTTGTTGAAGAGTACAGTGGTATCAGCTGACCTAGGGCCTGATTTAGATCTTTGCGGGACTCCTGCTGTTCCTCCGTGGTGGTGGGCTCAAGTACTTCATTGAGCTGATAGAGGCCTGCCCGATGTATTTAGATGTGGGCTGACTGAACCTCCATCTGCATCGACATACAGTATTCTGATGTGTAAGCGGTGCACTTCCGTCGATGTGGCAGACTCCTCTGCTGGCTGACAGCACTCCATTGCCGTCAGGCCGGTCGGGTTTGTGCTGAGCCTATTTAGATCTCCTCATTGTGAGGGCGTTGTCATAGCGGCAATTGCTGATGTGGTGAGTCTCTGGTGGAGTGGAGACCGGTAAGTACTACTTGATTAATGTGTCAATACATATATATGTTGTGTTTGCTCTAAAAATAAATGCAGGTAATGTGCTATGCCCCCTTTTTTTTACATAATCCATGCCGCACAAACAACATACACACACTATTGAATGCACACCCACAGGTATCACAAGCACAACACCCACAAGCACCAAAACAGCAATGTATTTTTTAAGTGTCAATACAAGTGTGTTCATTTTTACCTTGATAAGTTGTAAAATTAACACTACTGCATTACACATAAGAAAGAAATTGCATTTAACAACAATGTGAAACTACACAAGGCTACAGCAATTTTCAACACATGATTCTTAGTAAGACAATTGTAAAAGAAGCATACCTTACATCTTGGCAATAACAGAGTTATTTGATGTGGTGGTGAAGTAGAAGTAGCAAAGGAGGGACCTGGACAATGGTGTCCAGAAGTGGAAAACAGTAAAAAAGGTAAGTTTATACCTCATTTCCTTTGAATCCGTAAACTCAGGGTAGGAGGTATTCCCGCCACAGTTGCCTCAACAGAAAGGCATATCGTGATTAGCTCGGGTGTAATCCTGGCTGGACTCCTTCCAACAGCCGCTTTTGCCTATGATGCCATCAACGCGGTTGAACAATCGTGGTGGAGTTGGCGCGACCCCGACGGTCTTTCGTCCATAAATTCGCCAACATCTAAATAAAACAAACAGACCGCCAAGTAGGAGGATGGAGAAACCGTTGAAAAAGTGAAGGCGGGACTAGATCCGCCAAGATCTAAATTAGGCCCTTAGATATTGATCTCATGCATGTTATTCAGAGAGTCCAGCAAGATCCTTTCACATTGAGTTAGGGGCAGAAAAACCTCAGGTGGATTTTGGTGAGTTTTTTGACATACTGTGTGAAGGAGCAGATATTGGGTGCATGTTAGAAATGGGGGTCTCTAGTTGGCAGAGGTAGGTACCTTTGTCCAAATAGGGGCCCTTGCTTCTAGTCAGGGTAAGGGGGATACACTCCTAAGATAACCCCTGCTCACCCCCTTGGTAGCTTTGCACGAGCAGACAGGCTTATCTCAGAGGCAGTGTGTAAAGCATTTGTGAATACATAGTGTAATACAGTGAAAACACTACAATTGGACACCACACCAGTTTAGGAAAAATAAATAATCTTTATCTATTTTTTTTAAACAAGTCCAAACGACAAAAATCCACAATACAGTATCAGAAGTATTCTTAAAAATAGGTTATTCACTTAAATCAAGCTTGTAGCAACAAATAACTCCACTTTGAGTTATACGGCGTCGTGACCGATAAAAATTCCAAAGTACGGCGCTGACCGCGAGGTGCGCGGGGTCGGTCCCGGAGTCAAGCAGACACCCAGAGAACAGTACCTTGGAATTGATGAAAGCAATGACATTTCACGGCGTCGGGGAGGTGCGGCTTCGTAGGCGCTGCGCGGCATCGACTCCTTACGACCCCAGGGGAGGTGCAGCCTCTGTTCCTTACTGCAGCGCAGGGGAGGTGAGACGACGGTTCCTTACTGCATCGGGGAGATGACGTCACGATGGCGCCGAAACCACTGTTCCTTACGATGGCGTGAAGTCGATGGATTCAGGGATCACCAACGTCGGGGATCGGCTCAAATATGATGAAGTCGGCTTCGGAGTCGATGCGGCACAGCAGCGGGCGTCGGCCCCACGTCGCAAGTCGGAGCAGCGCTCACGGCTTCGGGCAGGTTACGGCGTTGCTCGCTGGGGTCGATGTGGCACGGCAGCTGGCGTTGGGCCTACGTCGCAAGTCGGAGCAGCGCTCACGGCTTCAGTGCAGGTTACAGCGTCGCTCGCCTTCGTCGGTGTTGCAATTTCCTTCTGTAGCAGCTAAAACAGCAGTTCTAGATGCAGGCAGACAGAAGGGGTGAAGTCTTTGTGTTCCTGAGACTTCAGAACAGGAGGCAAGCTCAGTTTCAAGCCCTTGGAGATCTTTTCTTCAAGCAGGTGACAAAGCAAAGCAGCAAAGTCCTTTGTCTCCTTTCCTTGGGAGCAAGCAGCCACTGCAGGCCAAACCCAGACAGTAAACAACACAGGGGCAGTATTCCTCCTCAGCTTCTCCGGCTCTTCTCCTTGGCAAAGGTTCCTCTTGATTCCCAGAAGTGATCTAAAAGTCTGGGGTCTGGGTCCCCCTTTTTATACATACAAGTCCTTTGTTCTCTGAAGGCAGAGAGTGTCTGTACCCAGCCAAAACCAGTTCTGTCCTCACTGGTGCAGCTTCCTGGCAGGAGGTGGAGACAGCATTGTTGAAAGCAGACCTGGCCCAGGCAGGTGAAAGGAAATCTCCTCCCCCTACTCTAAATTCAACCCAGGTCCATTCAGCCCAGCCCTGACTCATCAGACTGCCGGAGCCGCTGCCCTCCTCCAGCCCCTGTCATTCACAATGTTACAGCAAACAAATGATGGACGGAATGCTGACAATGCAAACATTCTCCCCCAGTCAAAAGATCTGGGTTAAATCCATCGTTCTTTTGCCCACTACGCCACCCCAGTTTGGACCCAGCCATATGCAAATCAGTCTTGACCCTGTGCCCCATGGGAACAGTCCAGACCGAACTGCCAGGCCAGGTCCTCCCTGGACCGGAAACAAGCATCCTGGGACCGGTTTCAGGGTATGTCACCCTTCTTCAGCCAGGCTAGCTTGAATCCAGTGGCACAGTGAGCAAGGGACCCACGTCTGGGCATACCCATCCCACTTAGGGTGAAAAGTGTTACAGCAAACAAATGATGGACGGAATGCTGACAATGCAAACATTCTCCCCAGTCAAAAGATCTGGGTTAAATCCATCGTTCTTTTGCCCACTACGCCACCCCAGTTTGGACCCAGCCATATGCAAATCAGTCTTGACCCTGTGCCCCATGGGAACAGTCCAGACCGATCTGCCAGGCCAGGTCCTCCCTGGACCGGAAACAAGCATCCTGGGACCGGTTTCAGGGTATGTCACCCTTCTTCAGCCAGGCTAGCTTGAATCCAGTGGCACAGTGATCAAGGGACCCACGTCTGGGCATACCCTTCCCACTTAGGGCGAAAAGTATTACAGCAAACAAATGATGGACAGAATGCTGACAATGCAAACATTCTCCCCCAGTCAAAAAATCTGGGTTAAATCCATCGTTCTTTTGCCCACTACGCCACCCCAGTTTGGACCCAGCCATATGCAAATCAGTCTTGACCCTGTTCCCCATGGGAACAGTCCAGACCGAACTGCCAGGCGAGGTCCTCCCTGTACCGGAAACAAGCATCCTGGGACCGGTTTCAGGGTATGTCACCCTTCTTCAGCCAGGCTAGCTTGAATCCAGTGGCACAGTGAGCAAGGGACGCACGTCTGGGCATACCCATCCCAAACCATTCTCCCCCAGTCAAAAGATCTGGGTTAAATCCATCGTTCTTTTGCCCACTACACCACCCCAGTTTGGACCCAGCCATATGCAAATCAGTCTTGACCCGTTTTGCATTTGTCACCCCGAGTGGGACAGGTATGCCCAGACGTGGGTCCCATGCTCTCCATGCCACTGGAGTCAAGCTATCCTGGCTGATGAGGGCTGAAACCCGAAACCGGTCCTAGGATGCTTGTTTCCAGTCCAGGGAGGACCTGGTCTGGCAGTTCGGACTGGACTGTTCCCATTGGGCGCAGGGTCAAGACTGATTTGCATATGGCTGGGTCCAACCTGGAATGGCATGGTGAGCAAAAAAACGATGGATTTAGGCCCATATCTCTGTACTGGGGTGAATGTACGACATTGTTCTGCATTCTGTCCATCAATTGTTGTTTTTGCATTTGTCATCCCGAGTGGGACGGGTATGCCCAGACGTGGGTCCCGTGCTCTCCATGCCACTGCAGTCAAGCTATCCTGGCTGATGAGGGCTGAAAGCCCGAAACCGGTCCTAGGATGCTTGTTTCCAGTCCAGGGAGGACCTGGCCTGGCAGTTCGGGCTGGACTGTTCCCATTGGGCGCAGGGTCAAGACTGATTTGCATATGGCTGGGTCCAAACTGGAATGGCATGGTGAGCAAAAACGATGGATTTAGGCCCAGATCTCTGTACTGGGGTGAATGTACGACATTGTTCTGCATTCTGTCCATCAATTGTTGTTTTTGCATTTGTCACCCCGAGTGGGACGGGTATGCCCAGACGTGGGTCCCGTGCTCTCCATGCCACTGGAGTCAAGCTATCCTGGCTGATGAGGGCTGAAAGCCCGAAACCGGTCTTAGGATGCTTGTTTCCAGTCCAGGGAGGACCTGGCCTGGCAGTTCGGGCTGGACTGTTCCCATTGGGCGCAGGGTCAAGACTGATTTGCATATGGCTGGGTCCAAACTGGAATGGCATGGTGAGCAAAAAACGATGGATTTAGGCCCAGATCTCTGTACTGGGGTGAATGTACGACATTGTTCTGCATTCTGTCCATCAATTGTTGTTTTTGCATTTGTCACCCCGAGTGGGACGGGTATGCCCAGACGTGGGTCCTGTGCTCTCCATGCCACTGGAGGCAAGCTATCCTGGCTGAAAGCCCGAAACCGGTCCTAGGATGCTTGTTTCCAGTCAAGGGAGGACCTGGCCTGGCAGTTTGGGCTGGACTGTTCCCATTGGGCGCAGGGTCAAGACTGATTTGCATATGGCTGGGTCCAAACTGGAATGACATGGTGAGCAAAAAAACGATGGAATTAGGCCCAGATCTCTGTACTGGGGTGAATGTACGACATTGTTCTGCATTCTGTCCATCAATTGTTGTTTTTGCAATTGTCACCCCGACTGGGACGGGTATGCCCAGACGTGGATCCCGTGCTCTCCATGCCACTGGAATCAAGCTATCCTGGCTGATGAGGGCTGAAAGCCCGAAACCGGTCCTAGGATGCTTGTTTCCAGTCCAGGGAGGACCTGGCCTGGCAGTTCGGGCTGGACTGTTCCCATTGGGCGCAGGGTCAAGACTGATTTGCATATGGCTGGGTCCAAACTGGAATGGCATGGTGAGCAAAAAAGCGATGGATTTAGGCCCAGATCTCTGTACTGGGGTGAATGTACGACATTGTTCTGCATTCTGTCCATCAATTGTTGTTTTTGCACCTGTCATTCAAAAGCCAGACATGCAATACACAAACCTAGCAGAGGCACACTGGATGGTTAGGCAAGAAACTACCTACTTTCTAAAAGTGGTATTTTCAAACACAGAATGTAAAAATCACCCACACTAAAATATGCACTTTGACATTCTGAGTTCAGGCATACTAAACTTTATTTTCCTATCTTGTTCCTAGGGTCAGTTATGTTTATAAGATGTTATAAACAAACTGCCCATTCTGACCTATGGGAACAGATAGCCTTGCAATAGTGAAAAACGAAATTGGCAGTATTTCACTATCAGGACATGCCACACACACCAGGGCATGTCCTACCGTTCACATACAATGCACCCTGCCCACAGGGGTACCTTGGGCCTACCTTACGGGTGACTAACATGTAGAAAAGGGAAGGTTTAGGATCTGGCAAGTGTGTGCACTAGCCAAGTCGACATGACAGTCCCAGACTGCACACAGGCTCTGCAATGGCAGGCCTGAGCCACATTTTACAAGCTTCTTCTGTGGGTGGCACAACCAGTGCTGCAAGCCCACCAGCAGCATTTGATTTACAGGCCCTGGGCACACATGGTGCACTGTAATAGGGTCTGACAAGTAAATCAAATCAGCCAATCATGGAATCACTAATCCATTACATCAGTTTACAAAAGGGAGCACTTGTACTTTGGCACTGAACAGCAGTGGCAAAGTGCCCAAAGCATCTAGACCAGCAAAAACACAGGAGGCAACAGCAAAAGATGGAAGGGAGACCCACACCAATGGTGCCAAGTCTAACAGTGCAGGTCTCAAAGCGAAGTGACTCCAGGCCAAGGGGGTTAGATTTAGTATACGCTCTGATCTCTCTAGAAAGACACAGGATAGACAGTGAGAGTTGGGGAAGAGAATGGACGAGCTAAAAGAGATGGGAACAGAGCCCCAAATGAAGTTCCCGGTGCTAATGAAAGTCATGTATAAGAATGAAATGTACAACTTTAGAGATCCGGATGAGGTGGACCAGTTCATGTCAAACCTAAAAGCTGAAAAGGGAAAGTAAGAGATCCGCTGGAGGATGGTACATAGATTGGAAAAGCCCTGCAGAGAAGACACAAATTTGACATTTTAAAGAATGTCAAGAGTAGTAGTGCAGAGGGCTCCCCAAGTGCGAGAGCACTGGTTGAGCTTGGGATGCAGGTTGCAAGGGGTGGAGAGCATGAGGGAGAAAATAAAAAAAAGTCCACAGATGCATCTTGGCGAGTTAAGGTGTGTCCTGTTCTAGACAACTGGGTAAGACAAACAAGAATACCCTGCTATGGGGGAGAGAGGTAAGACATCGGACCAAGTAATATCCTTGCTAACATGAAATGTAAATGGTTTGAGGGTACAGAAAAACAATGGTTAGTGGTAGAGTATCTTGAGACTATGGAGCTACAATTATGAGACAAATCTCTTGTAAAAAGAAGTTCTGACACTGTTCAGGAAAAAGGGGTGGATTGGACAATTAGCTACCATAGATCAGATGTGCTGTACTAAAGGAGTGGCAATTTTGGTGAGGAGGGATTCAAGATTGGAGATGTTGGACAGTAAGGTAGATGACAATGGGAGATGAATGATAGCAAGGGTCAAGATGTAACTAACAATGCTGCTGTGTGTGGGTTATTAAGGCCCGAATATAGAGGACCTGGATCTGTTGAGGGAGGTGTTTTTTAAATTGCTAGATTATAACTCTCCTATAGTCATAGGTGGGGATTTTAATGTCCTGTTGGATATTGGATTTGATAGATCCACGGCTCATGCAGAACTGAATTAACCAAAATCACATGCCTTCTTGTCTTATATGTTGGAAGAATTTGGGTTGAGAGATGCTTGTACATTGAGGGCAGGTAACCTAAGAGGATATACATATTATTCTAAAGAGTATGGGCATTTTTCCCACATAGACTTTTTCTTGATAGATAGAAGGGAGATCGATAAGGTGAAATGTTTGGAACACTGACTGATACATATATCAGACCACTCAGTTGTGTACCTGGAAGTTATAGTCTTAGGAGAAAGAGCAGAAAGGAGGTAGACCATGGATAGGCGAATGCTAGATATTGAAGAGGGAATTCTGGTCCTGAAGAATAATTCTAGGGCCTTTTTTGAGGCAAATACAGGGTCAGCGAGGATCCACGTAATATGGGATGCATACAAAATATTTCTGAGAAGGCAAATTATGAGCTTGAATCACTATTAAAATAAGGAGAAAAGGGCATAGGTGTGTAGTATAATGAGAATATTGAGAAACTGCATGGGCTATTGGAGAATGGAAATTTGGAAATGGAAAAAAGGAGGGAAATAAAAGCTACAATCCAGGTCACTCAGGATGAATCAAAAATGTTTGGGGGCATATTTACGAGCCCCTTGCACCACCAGAGCAACACTTTTTGTTATGCCCTGGTGATGCAAATCACAAAATCATATCTATGAGGTCGCGCAAAGTCACTTTGCATGGCTTTGAATGGCCTCATAGATATGGCATAAGGCAAGGCAGCGCAAATCGCTGCATTGCCTTACTCTGCACTTGGGAGGTGTTCCATGGGAGTTGTGGTGGGTTTTCCCATGCAACACCCATGGATTTTGACACTTCCTCAGACTTACAAGAGCATGTAAACCTGCGGAAGCACCAAAACCTTACGCATTCTGCAGCACACATAGAAAGAGGAAAACGCCTCTTAGGATTGTTTCTGTGTAGGAAGGTGCCCCTTCCTGCACAAAAACAATCTTGCCGACAACACAGGCACCCTTGCACCATGGTGCAAGGGCCCCTGCATTAGCGCTAGGTTGCTGAAATGGCACCAGCATAGGGGGAAAGGACAGGAATTCACCATATTGCATAAAAAAGGTGCATTCCTGCCCTTTCGCTTTAGCTTAGGGCAGCACAGCAAGCTGACTTGCTCTTGCTGCCCTATGCCAAATCCCCATGAATGAGGGCATTATTCACTTTTAATATGGAGAAAAGATTGGAAAAATGTTAGTGTGGAAGACTAAAGCTGATCAGAGCAGAAACTACATAAAAGAAATCAGGAATGGTAGTACAAACACCTCTTGGTGTATAGGTGAAGGTATTGTTATGTGCACGGGTTAGGCCCATGTAGCAACGCTGCATATTTATGTACAATGTCTTCTGTCCAGTACAATAATGTTACTGCCGTGACCTTTTGCACATGTTCGCGTTTGTGACAATGTTGGATTAGTTTCTCTGAAACTATTTCTTTTTACAGATCTGGCTTCGCATAAAATTATCACGCACTGCTGCCCCTTATCTTCGCTCCTTTTTAATCTATGCATAGAGTCGTTTGCGCAAAACCTGTGGCTTATTAAAACAATTGCACCTTTATATTACAATGGATTTGGGAAGACAGTAGCTATGTATGCTGATTATCTTGTGTATACATCTAAGATCGATGAGATAGTGGAACAAATTAAGAAGGAAGTGGTAATTTTTGGGTCATTTTCAGGATCTCAGGTGAACGAAGAAAAAAATGAGTTTGTGACCCGGAACTGTAATTGAGAAGGGGCCGAAAAGAGAAAAGCGATAATGTATCTGAGGATATAGATGACAAGTGACCTCGAAAACTTTACGGGGGGCCAACTTGACCAAAGTTATTAAAAAGTGGAACAATCGTCTGCTGTCTCTGTATGGTCGAGTAAACTCAGTGAAAATGATGATCCTTTCAAAGTTAATAATCTTATTTGATAGTGTACCTCTGGCTTTCAATAAGGAAACTTTAAAAAGAGCACTAAGGAACATAACTAGCTTTATTTGGAGCAGTAAGGAAGTAAGATTTTCTTGGAAAAAAACTAAGGAAAAAGTTAAAGTAAGGTGGCTTAGCACTTCCAGATTTACACTTCTACTATTGGGTGTTAAATACTGCAGGGTGCTGATAGGTAGGCGAAGATGCAATAGTGAGGATGCTGAAGAGCATGATAAAGGGAGATGCCGAAGTAGGTTTCCTTTTTAGGTCTCGCCTACGCAGCGCGCATGCGCTGCATAGGCAAAAAGACCTTTTGGAATCGCTTCGGCTTTTCAGACAAAAACGTGCACGCGTTCCATTGCCTTCAATGGCAACGCGTGCACGTTTGGCGATTCACTTGCGGGAGCGAGCGGCGCCATATGGTAGCAATTATCGCTCCTGGCGCCGCTCGCTCCCGCAAGGGAAACGCTTTCACTTTTGCCGACAGTTTTTTTTTTTTACTTGAGGCGCGCACACTTGTTTTTGTTTCCCTCATGTTCTAGGTCCTTGTTTTTCTTTGTAACCCGGCCTCTCCTTTTCCTCACTTTTTTTCACCCTTCTCTCTTGTGCTTTACCTGATTATGATCTGTGTTTCACTGTGATTGCATTTCCCCCTGAATGCAGCCCATTTCACCGTATCGATCTCTGTCTTTATCTATCTATCTTGTATTTAGAACAAATGCAGCCTTTCTAAAATACAAGTTTGCACGTACAGTACTCGGCCTGTCATGTAAATAACGCTGAAGTGTGCGCTGATCGCTCCCTGGAGTGTCCGCAGGGAGAAGAGCAGGTCTGAGCAATAAAAGCACTTTCCTGCCAGAGCTGCGCCTTCGCGGGATTACCGGCCGCCATTTGTCTGGCAATGGAAGTCCATTCCAGCGCTGTGATGGCGGCACCGGCCTCCGACTTACGGGAGGATCCATTACTGTAGGAAAGAGGGGGGCCGAGCGGTAGGACTGGGAAATGCTCTTGATAACGACTGAACAGATTCAATCTATTGGCAGGTGTTTCTGGGTGGGGTAAATAATGCTGACTTTAGGCACCTGGGGCGTAACGCATGCCCCTGCAGCCCTGATCTGAAAAAGTTCTTAAAAAGGGACACCCTGACACGTAGGAACTTGAGGGGGGCCCACAGGGACCGGCACCCCAAGGATAAAGTAAAAAAAAGCATTGGCATAGCCAATAGGTCTCGCCTTTGGGACCTTATAAGTGTTTAGCCATGCAACAGTTAATGTTGTTACAGTAAGGATATTGTGCTGCATAACTAAATACTTATAAGGTCCCAAAGGCGAGACCTATTGGCTATGCCAATGCTTGTTAAGTTTGTCTCTTCTAGATTTTTTAAGAGAGTGAGATTGAAGACACCCCAGGCCGCAGCTAGACTGTGGTTTGAAGTCAGATCGGTCTTGGGGATCCCCTATTACAGCAATTTTGTCCCAATTTGATATTCACCCGGGCAGCCAGAGTGTTTGAAGGATTCGCTGTGTATCCAAATCAGGAAGGACAAGATGAAATGTTGGGGGGATCTAGTGCTGGAAGAGAAACTTTTGCCATGGGAGCTGCTGGTTGAGAAATCCAAAGGGATTTTCCCCAGATTTAAGTATGTACAACTGCCCTCGTGGATAAGGAGCCAAGAGTGGACTGAGTGTGGTGCATGTCAGATGGAGCTTGACATACAGCATATTAAACCAAGGAAAATGGAAAAAGAATTGTGGTACTGGCAGCTGGTTGCAGCCGCGGAGAGGAGGACAAAACCGTCATATGAGATCTGGAAGAAAGACTTGCTGGGTGTGGAGCTGGCAAAGATATGGCAAGTATCATTGAGTTTGCTTTACAGCAATGTCAGACCTGCTACTTTAAGGAGGAATCATCTTTTTACCTTGTACCAATGCGACTGGACCCCGGCAAAGATGTAGAGGTTTAAAGGCAATGCAGAGACAAAGTGTAGGGGATATGGTTTGGCAGACAATATTCATATGTTCCTCAAATGCTCGGAATTGGTGATGGATTGGAGAGACGTAGGTAAGGCTTTGAGTGCAATCTTTAAATACAAGATTAACGTAAACTCTACCCTAGCTTTCTTTGGCATGACAGCTAATCAATTACAAGGTAATCTGATCAAGCAGAACAAGAGAAAATTGTTATTTTATCTGGTGTTGCTAGCAAGAAGGGAGATATACAAAAAGGGGATAAGAGTTGAGCCCCCAGCAATTACTATATGGACAGCCTCGGTGAGGTATACGAACTTATCAGATGTGGCAAGTCGCAAACTGAATAGATCAAGTTATGGTCACCGGTGGAGCACTGGTGGTATGGGCAGAACAAGCTGGGCCAATGATCACACCTTGGGTCATTTACAGTGCAAGGCTGAGAGTCCATGTATAAATAAATGACTCTGAAGGTTCAGATGTATTCTGGAAAGAGGAGGTTGATGAGAACACAACCCGTGAACTTTAGACACATCTGTGGTGATATGAAGACAAAAATAAGTTACAAAGAAAATAGGTTTAGTTTTAATTGAAAATGCAAGTCTGACCTATTGCTTTTACAATCCAAAGGTTCTTTTGAAGAAATGCAAGATAAATAAACAAATAAATACCTTATTATCGAATGGTTCCTCTCATTAAGTGCCTACAGACTTTGATGTGTATCAAAGACAGTAATAATGGGTAGTGTGTGCTACTCCTCTACCATGCCACACTGTTCTCCGGGGTTATGAATCAGTATGAAAGCATCTTGAAAAAAGCTCTGTATCTTTTCAACTTTAGAAAGGCTTGTCATGAAGGAAATCTGCACTGTTTAGTATTGGAAAAGAATGATCTGTGCATTATTCTACAATATAAAGAAGCTTGAATTCTTTTATCTAGTAAATGAAAAAGCATGCACCCTGCTTTATTCTGAAGTGAAAGGAAATATAACTAGTTTATGTATTTATTTAGCATGTTTAAATAGCTAAAACCAGATGTATGAAGATGACATCATACTTTACATATATTAAAATGGGAGCTTTCCAAGTCCATAGAATGGGACAATTGTATGATGGTGTTGACGCTGTCTTATCAGATAATCTAAGCTAACGCACCTACGCAGGATAGGGGGCGGTGTAGTCCTCAAGAACATATGTGGCAATGTGTCGCTACAGAGATTAGCTAGACAGCAAATACATCAGAATAGTCAATTAAATAGGGCTTCTGAAGACCAGTAAAAAGTTAGAAACAATGAAGGTTTATTAAATAATTGCTGTGCAATACAGAAGACAAAAATAATGGCTAGTCAAAATGCACAATTAATCAAATAAAGGCAATTACAATAAGGCTCAATGAGATGCAGCAAAGAGTCTGACATAAAGTCAAGTCTCACTGTGAAAAAATATTCTAAGCTCTAAGCATGAGACAGACTGACATGGGTCAGCTCTCAAATAGTCAAGGAAATACCAGGCTTGCTCACCTCTAATTGCGTGGTCTTTTATAGTAAAATGTACAGCAAAAGTTACATAGTTAGTAGAAAATGATCTAAATAGTTCCAAGAATAAATCAATCAAAATACAGCAATATGCAACAATATTTAGCTAAATAAAATAATAATACTAATCCCTATTTAGCTCTATTGTAAACAGATGTGATAGTACAAATCTAGTAACACACAGAACAATGACAATAATATAGATGAATGGGCCTACAGAAACACAGGCAGGAAAAGACCTTGATCAGTTACAAACTGTAAGGAAACTTCCTTGGGGGTTCTTTAAGAATAGCATGTTAACACAGAGAATTTCATTAGTGCATATTTTGCAATGTCCTATATGAGGAGAAATGAAAACACACATCATGTCTGCGTTGAGATTCAAGATGGAGCCAGACCCAGGTTGGGCCTAGCTTGGCCAAGCCCAAGAAAATACAATTTGCGAAGTGCAGTGCTCTCGTTTTACATGCAAAATGCTCATGATATTAAGCACACATCATTAAATAAACAGAAATATCTTCTTAAAATTTGCCACTGTTTGAATAATCAATCATCACACATCCCACCAGTCTTTATTTACAACACTTTCTTTATCAACTTCTGCTACTTGTGTCTCAAATTTTCCAAGACCTTTATCGCATCATAAGCCCGAGCCTGTGTGTCCTCTGTAGGAAAATGCCAGTTTTTGTATGATCACCTCCATCTTTTGGGACTGATGGTGCTGGTTATTTGACTGTTGTGCACTTGGATTCTGCTAACAGGCCCCCAATGTATGTGCTCTGAACCCTACAATATGTAAAATTCGGCTCTACGCTAATTGGAAAATTTATCTTAGCTATAATTGCCTAGCATATGGAAAAAAAGGGTACCCACGACCTGTAAGTTAAATGCCCTATACAGCAGGGTGCATAGTATTTAAAACTAGGACATGTAAAAGTTTAACGTAAATCATGTCATTACAGTGACAAGGCCTCAAAGGCTATTTTCACTGTAACAGGGTTAGCTGTTCCATAGGAAAGCGCTGCAGGAGGACCACTAAACTCATAATAAGGCCCTTAGACCTAGGCCTTATTTTGAGTTTGGTGGTCCTCCTGCGGTGCTGCCACTGCCGTCCACAGGAGGACCGCCAAAGCAGTGGTGCACCCACCCGTTGGATTACAAATGTAATCCATGGCAGGCGGGTGGTGCTGCGGCAGTCTCACGGTGGTGGGCTGTTAGGCTTATAGGAGAGCCTAATATGCAGCCCACCGCAGTGACAGCGCCTGCAGCACATTCCTGCATGGTGTTGCATGCACGCCACACCATGCAGGAACAGGGGTGCAATTTCAGGGGGGACAACATGTGCCCCCCTGAATGCACCCCCACACCCAGGAGTGGCAAGGGGGCCCTGTTAGGGTCCCCTTAGTTGCCTCTCTGCCACCCTTTCCATGGTGGGCTCCCTGCAATGAAAAGGACGTTCGACAGGCAACTCAGAATATGCTCTGCGGTTCCACAGCGGCACCGCCAGCATATTCCTGCTTCTGACCACTGTGCAACCACAGCGGGATCCTGATCCCCGGCTGACACAGTGGTCCTGTGGCGGTCCAACCACCACACTTGTAATACTGCGGGCGGGCCCACAATGTGGCAGTAGTCAGACTGCCACCACAAGTACTGCGGTCCTATGAACCGCTGTACTCGTAATAAGGCCCTTTGTATTTAAGCCCGAGGAAGGTACTAATGCCTACATCATTGAATGGGACTGGATCAGAAACATCACTGTGAGTAAGCCTCAATAAAGGCTTTGCAATAAGGGTAAACTTTGAAATTCACTGTCTGCAGCAGCCAACCATTCCCCAAAACATCCTCACTTCTCTTTAAGTGTTTGGTCATTAATTCTCAAGATTGCAGAAACGCTTTCTTCAGACACCTTTCTTGCCCCTTTCTTAGTATGATAGTCCTAATAGATAGAACCTTTCATACAGAACTGCATTTTGTGGGAGACACCCTATCCCAATGTCAGGAAGATTGTTCAAGAGTCCTATTGTATCCAATTTGCAATCTTGTTTTGTTTTGGTTGTGACCATCAGGCTATCAATACATTGCACCAACCATGACTTACAGGGCAGCAACAGACATCCAAGTCCTTCTTTAGAATTTGACTAAAGATTGAGGGGCTTCCTGGATACCCTTGCAGGATACAACACCACACAAGAATTTTAATTAAAAATCTGAACGCAAAAAGATATTGACTATAATCATGAAGAGGAATGAAGAGGAATGCTTGGCACAAGTCAATGACAATGTCCCCTTCTGTATCTGCAGGGTTCTGAAACAAAATCACAGCAGGATTCGGTACCATAGGACAATATGCGATTACAATTTTATTAATTTTACTTGGGCTACCCTTCAATTTCCCTTAGGTTTCTTTAAGCCCATTACAGGGGAATTTCAGGAACTCTCTAGCCATTCTTTTAAAATGCCCTGTCCAATCATCTTCTCAATTATTGATTTCATCGCCTCCTGTACTTTCCATGTTAGCTTGTAGTGAGGAGATTGAGGAAAGGCTGCATTTGGTGTCATAGTAAATCATACTAGTTCTGCACTCTTAATCAACCCAATTTCTTTTCCTGTATAATCTCACATTATTCTTTCACTGTATGTCTTAAATTAAAAGGCGCTACAGTTGCATCGATTGCAGCGCGCCGGCCAGGATGGTGTTTGACTCGCCTCCGGTACTCTGATTCAACTTTGGACACGGACAAGCAACTCTTACTGTGTACATGCACTCATCATGCCCACGTGTTCCACGTCTAGGTTCTCTTCACAGATTAACACAAGTGTATTAGTGGAACGCCGAGGACTGCGCGCCGGCCCCTAGGAGTGCCAACCCTTTGTTCTGCAAACGTAATTCGATTTTCCCAGATTCTACGCCCAACGCTACCCCCGGCTGGAAGTAGCCCCGACTTCATCCTGCACCAGATAATCAGGCACGAATAACCCATACCCGCGAACAACCCTTGAATGTTTCCAGCTTAAACGTCACCGCCTGGTGGAAGTAGCTCTACCCTGACGCCACCCTGGACGTTACCTTAGTCAAAACAGCCTCCCCACGTAAGAGGCCCGCCTGCATTCCTATAGTGGCTACCTCTCTTCCTGGATAGTGACACCCTATTGAGATTTCAGTCTGCTCACTACATGTCCTGAAGATGATCTTAAGTACTTAAAAGATCGAAACGCCGTCGACCCTTACAACAGGAACCCCTCCTATTGTATATACTCATGTGTAGTTCCAATTTTGTTGTCAATGTGATGTTATGCTTTTAGTTCACTCTCACTTTGTCACATTACGCACCTTCACTTTATGTGAGCACCTGACTATTACTTTAAGTATAAAATTCATACTTGTGTAAAATAAACCGTCTATTTTACACTATATATGTTTCCCTACCTTCTTGCTCCCATGACGATTAATTGTCCAGTATAAATTAAATCCCCACTGTCCCCTTCGGGATTTTACTCTCTTGTTCTGGACCCATTGAGGCCAACCCTGAACCATTGTTCTCTCTAAACTTAAATTAAAAAGCAGCACATCTTTTGTAAGAACTCTGGTGATTTTATTTTAAATTCAGTCTTAAGCCTGCACTTGAATTGCCGCGCCATTTGGTGTGCAGTAAATCACACAATTCATCTGGTAGAGAAGATCCCTATCTAATTGTGGGGTTCGTAATGGAATTAGAATGTTTGGGACAGTAGATTCCTGGAGCGGCAGTTGCTGCTGAGGCGGATGCCTGACGGTCATTAAAGATACGTCCTGCTTACCTTTACGAGTTGTGGGCATCTTTTCAGTGGTGACGAGTGACCGTCGGTCTGTCCACCTCCTCTGTACTGCCTGCGCCCTCCGGAGCCTGTTGCTGTTTTCTCCGTGGTCCTGGTTTTCTTGCTCTGCCGTGCAGTGTTGACGTTCCTCATCTCCGGCGTCCGCGGTGATGTCCGTGGCAGTCCCTGCAGTTCCCGTGATATCCTGGTGAGCCGGAGTCGTCATTGTGGCTTTTGGGGATTTTTATGCGCATTTGGGAGCTCGCGTTCGTCAGTGAGCTCGAGCGGCAGTGTGTGACCGCGTGGTTGTGCGCGTGTCTTTCCTTCTCGATGGTCTACGCCTGATGTCAAGACGTCGTGTCGCACGTTGACGGCCATCTTGAGAGTAAATTTTGATCGCGGTGACAGGCACACCTTTCCCTGTTAACTTTCTGTTTGCCATTCTTGTCATCATTATACTTTGATGACCAACGTTTAGTTTGCTTGAAGTACGGTGATAGGCACACCTCTAATAATTGCCTGTTATCTTTCATGAGTACATTACGTGATTGTTGTCATTACTTGACCAACGTTTGTGCATTGCCTTGCACACGGTGATGGGCACACCTCTAATCTTTGCCTGTCATTTTACCTACTTTGATTTGTGAGCATATGTTTGATTGTGTTCTCTTCATGTAACTGCAACATAAACCGTTTTACATTTTATTGTTGGCAGCAGCTCACTTTGCGTGCATACAGTTATGGAAGGAATATCTCCGCCACCTCCATTTTTAGCTAATGCTGGCTCTCCACCGTTAAACTGGGTGCAATGGCGTGAAGCTTTTGAGGCATATCTAGATGCTATAGATGGAGATACTTTCACCTCTAAGAAGAAAAAAGCATTGTTGGTATACAATTTAGGTCATGAGGGCAGGTCAATTTTGAAAACATTACATATTGATACTGTACACGTACTTCCCAGTGGGGAGGGTGATTCTCAGCCTGTAGTAGATGAATATGCTTCGTTGATTCAAACTTTGAACAATAGATTTTCACCAAAAAAGAATGTAGTATTGGAAAGACACAGATTCCTGCAACGTGCACAACTACCTGGGGAGTCCATCGATGATTTTGTGTCTTCTCTACGTACTTTATCTTTGAACTGCAATTATCGCGACTTGAAGGAGGAGATCATTTGTGATCAACTTATTGAAAAAACGAGTAATAGGAAAATTTAAGAACGACTGCTAGCTAGCGAAGATCCTTGTTTAGATGTAGCATTGAAAATTGCTAGGAGCATTGAACATTCTGATGTTTGCATGAAAGAATTAGCCAGTACTCATTCTAATTTAGAATGTAAAGAAGTGAAATCTGCACAAAAAAGTGGTGGTGAAATTGCACAAAAAGAAGGGGCTGAGAAACCCATGAATCAAAATTTCAAATCCACGAGCAAATTTAGTGGGCCTTCTTGGAAAACTGATAGACAGTATGTTTGTTTTAGATGTGGTAGTAGGTCACATGTGGCTAATTATAAACAATGTCCAGCGTTAAATCAAACATGTTTCAAATGTGGTAGGAGAGGTCATTTTTCCCGTTTTTGCAAAGCAAGTAGTCAAAGGAAACAAGTTATAAATGCCATGTGTGAGGATTATAGTGACAATGAAAGTTTGCCCGGTGATGGCTATGTTGTAATGATTAAGGAAGAGGAACCAGAACAATTAGATGACAATTGTGTTGTCATCAAACAAATGAGAAAAAGAAAACCACCATTTTGTCATCTTTTAATTAACGGCCAAAGTGTAAATGTGATGGCAGATTCTGGTTCTCCTGTCACTTTGCTAGGTGAAAATGAGTTTGTTAAATTTCAGGATGTGGTGTTGGAAACAACTGATATTAAGTTGTTTGCTTATGGTGGAAAAAAAGTGGAAGTGGTTGGAAAATTCAGAGCTGATTTGAAGTTTTGCGACAATTGTACCAATACTGATGTTTTTGTGGTGAAAGATGGGTCAAATTTATTGGGTTGGGACGACCAAGGAGAACTCAACATAATTTTGGATCCCAACCATCCTGATGTAGTATTAACTAAGGATCAGTTGATGAATTCTTGTTTGAGTGCTGTTGCAAGAGAGCATGATGTTGAAGGTTTGAAGTGGTTTGATGAATTTAAAGAGGTGTTTTGTGACCCGTTAGGTAAGTTGCGAGATTTCAAACTTCGCATTGTGTTGAAAAGTAATGCCGTTCCTGTGGTACACAAGGCCAGGAAGGTGCCTTTGTGTTTGAGACAGGAGCTGAAACAGGAACTTGACAAATTGTGTAAAATGTCAATCATTGAGCCCATCGAAGGGTCAGAATGGTTATCCCCAGTTGTTTTAGCACGAAAAGCTGACAAGTCTTTGCGCTTATGTGTTGATCTTCGCGATCTCAATCGCAATATTTGGGTAGATCGCCAACCTTTGCCAAATATTAACGAAATGTTAGCCACTTTAGATCAGGCTGCCGTTTTTACATCATTGGATATGTTTGCTGCATATCACCAAATTGAGCTACACCAGGACTCCAAACACTTAACTTCATTTGCAATTCCTGAGGATGCTTTTCGCTATATCCGCATGGCATTCGGCTTGGCGTCAGCATCTTCTGTGTTCCAAAGGGTCATGGATATTTTATTCAAGGGAATGAAAGGTGTAGCATGCTTTCAAGATGACATCTTGATATATGGCAAGGATAATGATGAACATGATGCACGTGTGAGGATGGTTTTGGATGTTCTAAAGGCTAGTGGTATGACTCTGAGGAAGGACAAGTGTAGATTTGCGCAGTCGGGTGTTGATTATTTGGGACACCATGTATCTGCTGAAGGGGTGAAACCTAAATTAAAGATTTTAAAGGCTATTGAAGATGCACCATCACCTAAGGATAAAGATCAACTCAGGTCCTTTCTGGGTTTAGTGGAATTCTATGCAAAATTTGTTCCACAATTTGCTAGTAGAACCTCTGTGTTACGCAACTTACTTAGAAAGAATGTAAGATATGAATGGTCTAACGAGTGTGAACTTGTTTTTAAAGAAATCAAAAGAAATATAGTTGCTGCATGTCCTTTGAAACCCTTTAATACAAGTGATATGAGTATTTTGATGACGGATGCGAGCAGTGTCGGATTAGGGGCGGTATTGTTGCAGAAACGTTCTAACGGGAGTGAAGAGGTTGTAGCTTTTGCTTCCCGTACACTAAGGGGAGCTGAAGCCACTTATTCGACCATTGAACGGGAGGCTTTAGCTATGTGTTGGGGAACTGAGGGGCATATTATCAAGAACGGCGTTAAAAATTATCGCCGGTTTAGCCCATGTTCACACCAGAACATGGACTTCTAGTGGAATTCTCAAGGGCATATTATCAAGCCCATTATCGCCGCTTTAGCGGCAGTTTTCTGCCGCTAAACCGTCGATAATTTTAACGCCGTTCTTGATAATATGCCCCTGAGTACTTCAAGACTTACTTGTGGGGAAGAGAATTCATTCTACGTACAGACCACAAGCCTTTAGTGGATTTGTTTAGTACTCGGGGTGGAGGGAAAGCTACACCCCGTATTGTCAAATGGCAATATTGTATGCAAGAATTCCAATACGTGTTAGAGCATGTTTCTGGCAAAAGGAACTTTGCAGCAGATTGTTTGTCAAGGTTGCCTCTGCAAGATGATGGTGGTGTTAACAATTGTGATGATCGTGATTTGCTCATGGTCTGTGTAATGAGTTCTGTGGATGAAGCGTTGGATGGAGCGTTGTGTGAAAAAATCTGGAGGGAAATGTTGGAGAAAGACAAAGTTTTGTCACTTGTCAAGATATATGTAGTACAAGGTTGGCCCAAAGCTAGGATGTTACAAGATAATCTTGTTGCATTTGAGAAAGTTAGTGATGAATTATCTATTGTCGATGGTATTGTTCGGAGAGGAGGTTTATTGGTGGTTCCTGAAGGTCTGAGAAGCAAGATTTTACACCTGGCACATGTTGGTCATGGTGGTATTAGAGCACTTAAACGGAGGATTAGGGAGGATTTTTGGTGGCCTGGTGTGGACAGAATGGCGGAACAGTATGTTAAAGATTGCAATGCATGTGTAATCAGTGATAAGTCTCAAGTCACTGTACCATCTCCCGTGGTATCGGTTGAGCCGCAATCCATGCCTTGGAGCAAGTTAGCTTTGGATATTTCCGGACCATTTGCAGTGTTGAGTAGCACCCCCAAGTTTGTTTTGGTACTGATTGATTATTTATCAAGGTGGCCTGAGGTAAAGGTGGTTGAGGGTATTTCCACTTCTGTAGTGTTGGATTTTCTGAGTGATGTTTTTGACAGAGAAGGTTATCCCGAGGAGATAGTCACAGATAATGGAACCCAATTAGTATCTGTGGAGATGACTGAATTCCTGCATAAAAATGGCATTCGCCATATTAAGACTTCTCTCTACCATCCTAGGAGTAATGGATTGGTGGAGAGGTTTAATCGCGTGATTAAAGATCAGTTACAGTTGGCTTTGGTGAATAATTTAAGTTGGAAAAAGATTATGAAGGATATGTTGTGGGCCTACAGAACAACTCCACATAGTGTGACTGAAGTGTCCCCTTTCACTCTTATGAGGGGAAGAGTAGCAGGGTCTCATTTGAATAAGGATTGGATGGACCGCAAACTGGTGGACAGTGGTGTGCTTGGAAGAGTGTTGGATGTAGGGAAGGCATTGTCTACTAAAGCTGAGGTGAAAGCTGGTGGAAGAAGACTGTCAGTAAAAATTGGTGATTGGGTTCGCATCAAAAAACCTGGTATCGTAAGGAAGGGTTGCTCTAAGTTTTCTACTCCTAAAAGGGTGGTCGGAGTTCGCGATCATGTAGTTGTTGTGAAAGGAGGGAAGGTGTGGAGTAAGAGTATGATTTCAGTGATTCCCAAAAACAAAACCACTGTGGTGCGTAACAGTTTGAGTGGTTGTGATGATGTGCATTTGGGTGAGAATTTTGATGATAGTGCCACTGTTTCTGGAGCTGGTTGCAGTAGTGCAGCAGGTGAAGGAGCAGTCAGGAACAGGAGGCTCCCATCTAAGTACAATGATTTTGTCATGCATTGATTCATATTGCTGTTCTTTTCTTTAGTACCCTGTTAACTCTGTATTTCTTATTATTGCACAATTTTGTGTTATTATGGTTTATTTTCTTGTTATTGTTTCCATCATGTTTTTGTGTTTTATTAAAGAAGGGATATATGTGGGGTTCGTAATGGAATTAGAATGTTTGGGACAGTAGATTCCCGGAGCGGCAGTTGCTGCTGAGGCGGATGCCTGACGGTCATTGAAGATACGTCCTGCTTACCTTTACGAGTTGTGGACATCTTTTCACTAATGTTTACAGAACTTGTGTCACATATTATGAACTCATGATAATTTTCCATTAAGTCAATTTTTACAGAAACATTTGCTGAAACCTGGCTAGTAGTCTGTTTATTGTTAATATCTACAACTTGGACTTGTTTTCCTGAAAGGGGCAGGTTTGGAACCTCCGTGGGATTCCCCATAAATAAGCCTGGTGAGCATGGTTTTGCTGGTGAACCAAATTCCAATCTCTTTTCTTCACGTTTCCACAATAGTTAATTGTCTAACTCCTTTAGTGAGTTCAGGTAGGTCTTATAAGATGGTAAACATACATAGATCAGCTATTTCCCGGAATCATAAATATATTAAAGGAAAATCAATTGTTGAACACCCTATCATATGCAGGCGTCCTCTTGGGATAAGGATGAGTATTCCTCTTCTTGCTAAATATTCAATGCTATGAGATGTGAATATTGTTCTTCAATTCGTTAGTACTTGGCAAGACACTGATTTGTTGAATAGCTCGCAGGAAAAGGGAGAGAAGATGGTGCTCCTCCAGATCCTTCCCTGACAAAACACTTACAAATCAGCATTAAATAGCGATCACAAAAAGCTTAAAACAGCCCAGAATGTACACATTATTAACAGAATCGATAATGCAGGGAATTCAACAAAAGAACAATTCAAAGTTTTAAACAAATTCATGAGGCCCTCTGCCTACACCTCCTCCATCCCTACCTCCCAGGAACTGTGTGATGTCCTGGCAGATCATTTCAAAGAAAAAATCGCTACCATGTATGAGAACTTCTCTCACTGCCCCTTACACAATCATACCTTTTCCACCCCCATTCATCAATCTCTTTAGCCCTTTTAAGGAATTTGGACTCATCCTTCCTGAACAAGTTCTAGAATCAATGAATAAAATCAAATCAGGCTCCGAATTTACACCTCCCCACATTATGGTGACACTGGCCACCACATTGGTCCATGCTATCACAGCACTGTTTAATCTTTCCTTAAGCACGGGGACCATACCTCTAGCTTGGAAAGCGGAACAAGTTATGCCCATTTTGAAAAAAACTGAATACAGACCCTCTAAAACTCACAAACTATAGACCCATATCACTTCTCCCCTTCCTCAGCAAAAAGCCTGGAAAGCCTAATAAAGCAACAACTCTCCCACTACTTGGAAGCAAATGCCATTTTAGACTCCTCTCAATCAGGCTTCAGAGCCTCACACAGTACAGAAGCCGCACTTGTGGCGGTGCTTGACATCATCAAGCTGTCCCTTGAAGATGGCTTTCTAGCCATGCTGGTGTTACTTGACCTATCTGCAGCTTTCAACACCATCTAACATTCCATCATGGTCCAAAAATGACCGGGAGCGGTGTCAGGGGAAAGGCTCTAGGTTGGTTTCGGAACTTCCTCAGAAATTGCACCCAGTCTGTTTTAGGACCATTTAAATCTCACATCACATCAATAGACAAAAGGGTTCTGCATGGCTCCTTATTGTGCCCAAGGCTCTTTAATATATACGTTGCCCAATTAGCTCAGGTGGTAAGATCATGCGACCTGGATGTCATCTCATATGCATATGACACGTAATTGATCATTTTCATGGGGCCAAATCCTGAATCCACAAAACACAAATTCGGAGAATGCATAAGGAAAGTTGCAGCCTCAATGTCCAAAAATTGCTTGAAACTTTACAGCAACAAGACTCTGATCCTGCTGCTCAGCAAGACCTATGTATACTGGTCAGAAGACTGGTGGCCGCCCGAAGTCGGCATCACCCCACAAAGCAAAAAAACGGTAAAGAATTTAGGTGTGCTGATTGATGACAACCTCATAATGAGAGAACATGTAGACTCCATGTGAGGGGCATGTTTTGGAATAATGCGCTTGCTCAGGAAAGTGTTCAGTGGGTACCTCTCCACATGAGAAGAACTCTTACACAGGCACTTGTGGTCAGCCGCTTGGACTATGGAAATGTCATTCTGGTGGCAGCAAATGAATCGCTGATATCAAAGCTCCCGGTGGTTCAAAACACTGCCGCTCATCTAGTCTTCAAACTTACCCCTAGATCTCCTTCAGAACCCACTCTCAAATCACTGAACTGGCTTCCAATCAGGAAACATGTCATCTTGAAGCTTCTGTGCCTGCTACACAAATCCATATCTGACAAGGGCCCTGTGTATCTTCAAAACAAACTGCATCCCTATCTCCCCACGAGAAACATGACATCAAAAGACCAGCTTGTACTCCGTTCCCGTCAAGTTGACACTGCCAAATACAGTGGTCGATCTTTTCTTATCTTTTCCCTCATCATTGGAACAGACTACCTCTAAATATCTGTGCCTGCCCTGACTCCACCCGCTTCAAAAAGCTTCTAAAAACCTGTCTCTTTTGATCTAATACCATGGTATTAGGCCTAGTATCTTTGAAAAGAGTTTCACACATCAAAGGATTGCATTTATCGGCTAAACTGTACACTCCTTCCAGAGTTTTTTTTCTCTATTCATAGAAGAACTAAGGGGCCTATTAGGATGGCGGTCGGATGTCTACCACCGGGCCGGCGGTGGCGCCCCCCGGACCGGCGGTGGACATCCGCCCGCGATCGCAACCAAGAAAACCGCTGGTCAAATTAGGATGGCCGTGGTGACCGCGGCCGTGGGAAATTCCGACTGCCGCTTTTCTGCCGGTTGCCATCCGCACTCCTGCCTGGCGGACGGAGCAGGACCGGGATAATGGTGGCGGTGCAGAGCAGGCTCCGCCGGCAGGATTATGATGCCGTCGGTAGCCAGCCTTTCCTCAGCGGTCAAACCGCCATGGAAAGGCATGCAGAGATTGTCTTCCGGGGGCCCGTTGCGGGCCCCCAATGTGTTGGGGGGTGTGGGTGCACTGGGGGGGTACCCATGGTCCCCCCTACATTTCCATGTACCAGGTGGCAGGCACTGTGCAGTGCCTGCCACGCAGTGCAGGGAAATGCAGGATATGCTCCTTTCGGCATCGCAGCAGTGCTTCGGGCAGCAGCAACCGCCGCAATGTTAAGGCCCGCGATCAGACCGCCACGGTCAGATTTCGACCGCGGGTCATCGTAATTCGACCGGCGGTGATGTCGCGGTCCATGCGGGCAGTCTTTTCCCGCTGCCATGGCGGTCGGGGAGGTTTTCCGACCGCCATCGTAATAGGCCCCTACGACTTTGATTTCATCAGTGGAGTATCCATCTTTTCTATTTCAACCAAAGCTTTGTGTTGTATGATACCTCAAAGAATGCAAGATTCGAACAGCTGCTCTCAGATTAACATCTTCGCAATTATTGATATCCTATATTAAACCTTCATTCAGCTACTCTCACTAGATGGGGAAAATTGATCATGACCCAGGCCAGAATAGATATTTCTCAATTTGGAGCACATTCGTCTGGAAGATTAATGGCTTCCAAAGCTCTTGCATCTGGTACAAGTTTGGAGGCTATTCTGAAAGCATCTGACTGGTCTTCATCTTCTACTTTTGAAATGTTTTTGTCAGAATCCTATCATCCATGCCACTTTGCCTATTATTAATTTGCTTTGAACTAGCATAATCTGAAGCCTCTTTGACATAAAATGTGGATTTTCCATGTGATAATGATGGGAAGCTCTAATTTTATGAAAGAAATAGAGGCAAGTATTACCGCACCTCAAAATCTGGTTTTAATATAAAGTAAATGACTTAATTATATTACTTGAAAATTTTCCCACCCTTTATTTAGTATTATGCTTCATATTTATAATTTACAGTTACGTTTGCTTTTCAGTTGTCCAATCTACAATTACCAGTTCTGGATCCTAACTCTGCAGAATACAATGAATGGATCAGATTTATATTTTCTCAAGTAAGTAAATATTTGAGCTTCTGAGTAATAGCTGACCACCTGCAATGTGCAGATTGTGGAACAGATATTTTAGGGTTCCTATTTCAAGAGCTTTGTTTGTGAGAAAGGATTGTTTAAATTAGCTTTTTGCATCAATTGGAAGCCAATCTAAAGTAATCGTGAGAGGACATATATGATCTTATTTCCTCACCCTGGAGATAGTTCTTGTTGCCGAATCAAGAGTTGCTTTGGTGGGAGCTAGGTGGATTTTTGCAAAAGTCCAATAGAAGGGAGGTTCCATACGTAGTCTTGAAAGTACTAGTGTGATCACTGACTACTTCTGGTATTAGGTATTTCATAACTTTCAGCAGTTTTAGTTGGTATTGGGCCTTTTGGCTACGCATGTATGTGGGATTGTGGGTTGAGGTTTTTGTCTACTAAGAAACCAAGGGGCAAATTCACAAGGAGCTATCGCCGAATTAACGGTACTTTATCGCAGCCAAAGTCGTGATAAATATACCTCCCCATTCACAAGCTGGTGTAAACAGCCCACAGCACCAGTTTACCAGCGATAGCAGCCGCAAAAAACATTGCCACAGAGGACCCCCGCAAATATCGCTAATGAGATGCAGAGTAGGCGTTCCCGTGCCAAAAGCCGAGACAACATCACACCTCAACATTCACAACGACCAGCCACATCGGCGATAAGAACACAAAACAGGCGATAAGGCGCATTAGCACCAGGAAATTTACACCTGCTCTGACCTGGTGTAAAGTCGGACGGCAGCCAGCACCACAAAAGGGAGCACAGCCCAGCGCCACATCCGAAGGGCAACAGATGCCATGGAGCCACTCATCATGCGGCCCGGACACCCAAGAGGGCCACAACACCCACCGCCACCACCCCAGGACCCCAACCCACACCCGGAACACCCCCCCCGACCACCACAGACGCAGCGCATACAAAGACAGCGGACCCCAGGAAACGTGCCAGCCACACAGACCCAACATCTGACAATGTCACCGTCCACTACAGGCTGAAAGGGTCAACCATCCTAAGTATCCTGACCATTATCGCCTAACAGGCCTACGGCACCAACACAGCGGACAACCAACATCCCACCCCACACAAAGCTGCTGGCTTGGCTGCACCTGTTGGCCCCTGGTGCCCCCCAAACAACACCCGCCAGAGTCGGAGGAGTCACACAGCCAGCTACATCCAAGTCCCCCACACCTGTCCTGGACATCACCATCACCCTGGTACCCCAGTCCCCATACGTCCAACACAATGCGCAGGATCCGCTGGAGACCAAGTAAGGACCATACGCCATAGCAGGATGCACGCACGTGTTGGGGGCAATCCACAGCACACATGTACTACCTGTGCCCCCTGGTGACACAGCACACAATCACCTCAACAGGAAGCACACATCTCACATCAATGTGCAGGCAACAACAGAACACCGTGGAACCTCCAACAATGTCGCCTTCAAATACACAGCCAGTGTGCATGATACCTTCATCCTCCGACAGTCCATCATCAACCAGCGTTCCCAGGATGGCAACAAGGGAAATGCACACCCCCTTGGCAAGTTCGAAATGAACACCCCACACACCTCAACTCCACAACCATGCAACTCACAACTCTGGCAATGCACACGTCACAAAATCACAACCAACATGCACAACAACATGACCACCCACCAGACATGACAGAACAACTTACAATGGTAACCTGGGCAAGCCCTGAACATGAGCCATCAACAGCATGGCACCTCAGCCACATAATAGCCGAATGTGGGGAGAGGTGGCAACCAGGCATGTGTGAAGGATGCAGTAGAACCATGATCGGGAAAGCACACAATGCCAAGAGTGGCGGAGATGTGCTGGACAGACCGCAGTATGCAGAACACACCCATATCCATGGCGACATACACCTCTGGCGTATGGAGTGCAGTGGACAGTGGACGCAACCATATCACCCCAGCCAGTGGGGGACCTCGCGGAAATGTTGGCTGTTACGCCCCCCCTAAGCGTCACCGGAGTGGGATGGCCCGGCGTACGCCAGGCCAGTGTAGGGGTGTGAATAAAAAGCACGTAGGCCTGGGCGTGGTCCTCTTCCGGAAAGCCCCACGTCTCTGCCAGGGCGACGCCTCCCACCCCGCCACGAGGCCAATGCCGTCCTCGTGAGCGGAGTTGCCTGTGATGCTGTGCGCCTGCCGGACCCCGGCACGCTGGACCACGAACCCGTCAGGCCCGCCCATGCGCAGCCAGGCCACACTGATCACCTGCCGACACCGGCGTGTGTCAAGGAGGGCCCACCACGTGCCGGCGCAAGCTCCAAGCCCGAGTCCCGCGACCTTGATAGCCACCTCAGACCATCACGGCCTCCACGACACAGGCCCACTTTAATCCTTTCTCGTTGACGTACTCTACTGCCGCCTTCGGCCTACTCTTCGGACCAGTAGGTCCCATATGTGAAACTGTATCCTGAGTCATGAATGGCAGTGACCCCAAATCCGGGCCAGCGGCCACAGCACCAGACCTCCCCCGATCAGTGAGGCATAGTTCCATATGGGCATCTTGCGACACGTGGTGCCACTAACCCTGTGCAACGCCAGCCAGCTACACATGGTGCCACTAACCCTGTTCAACGCCAGCCGGCTACACGTGGTGCCACTGAACCTGAACAACGCAGGCCGGTGGGGCCATCCAACCTATGCCGGCGACACTAGGTGAATGGGCCGTGCTGACCGCTGCCTCCGGCCTACACTGCGGTCCAGTGGGTCACAGTCTTGATTTGGCAATGGTGGAGTTCATATCAGTGTACCGGCATCATCGCAGACTGCATCCCCTCACAGCACCTGTGCCACTAAGTCTATTCCCCAACATTCATGGACACTCACTGGTCGTACATTGGTGGCGTTTGAGTCTATGGACTAGGGGCTAGTTTTCATCCTCATGTAGCTGATACCGAATTGTTGGTGAGGACGAGGGTTGCCCTTTCCACTCCTCCATTTGCTGCTTCCAGTTAACATCAGACCTTCCGCATCATGCCCTGGAGGACACCTTCCACTGTCCCCCGCAACCCTCCGCAACATACACCTCGGACATTGATGGGGACCCGCTCAGGTCGCATGGCCCATCTGACTGCACCGCAAGTCACCGTCCCGTGGCTGGGTGCCTGTGCCGGCCGTAGTGCATCCGGGGCCACTAACTCTGTGCTTGTCATATCTGGGACCCCTTATTCTGAGACATTGGATGGCCTCTGAAGCGATGGTCTTGGGGTCATCAACACCATGTGTTTGTGGCCCTGCGCTGTCCGCAGTCTCCAGCCTCAACTGCGGGCCACCAGGGCCCACACATAGCATCGAGTCCTGACCGGCCCGGACGTCGCATCACCGCAGGAGGCACACGCCACCACCACAAGCACCACCTCCAACCGCCATCTGACAGAGTCGAAACTGTGGTCCTGACAGACCTACGGAGTTGCTCAGACCTGTCGTGGATGCCATCATCGGCCTGATACCCTGCTCAGCACTCCAGGTGCCAGTGACTCAGTGCACCGCATGCCATTGTCCGTTACTGATTGAGTTGTGTGCTATGGAGAGGTTGCGCAGCAATGTCACCTCAAACAGTGTGGGAGCCCTGGTACGTTGATGGGGAGATGATGCAGGTCTGACACACCCACTGCACCTGCATCAGGAGTATATATCGAAGGGACACAATCCGAGACTTTTTCTTCACATAAGCGCGCTCATCTCTAGTGCCCCAACCCCAGTGCACTGCAACTCACGGACACTTCTGTTTGCATGTTGGCTGTCCTCTGGACTTTCTCCGGCTCACTCCATGTTGCTCAGCTGTTGACTCTGTTATGCATGTGTTTTCTGTTTCCGTTGCACTGGTGTCCAATGTTCAAGTTGTTGCCAGCACCAAGCATTCCATGCGGACTGGCTTACACTCACCCCACACACATCCAGCACAGGCGTCACTGTACAAGTGGCCCTGCCAATGAAGGGGCCGGGCGCACGTGCCCGTGGCCAGTTCAACATGATATATGCGTGTGTCCCTGTGGTCTTGTTGAATGCATGAGGGCCCAGGACCCTAGGACATTACATTGTGCTGTGTACATCAGATGCAGACATGTCACCGCAGGCAGCGGGTTGTAGCTTGGACATGTAGCTTTGTCATCACCCACTCAATTCGTAAGGGGAGTGGCCGGGGCCGTCGTACACAGAGCCAACATGGATGTGTGACTGCTATTTGCGCGCCCCAGGGCGTGGTTCTGTACTGTGAATGTGCATCTGCATGTGTCTCTATGGCAGTGTGGGTCTCCTTTGTGGGGTGTGGGTGGTCCCTGAAGGGTGATAGACACCTACGTATGTGTTCTAGTTCGCATTCCAGGTGTTCGGCCCCCACCCAGGCCTGTTGGGCCACCTCCTTTTGGCGTTCTGACACCTGGCATTGGGGTGCCATGTGTGGGTGGGTGAAGTGTCGTGAGCCAGCTGTGCTTGCGTGTGCTTCCTGCTGTGTGGTCTGTTGCAGGCTCTGTGTTCTCCTCTGAGAAGCTCGGCTGCCCGGTTCCTGGTGGTGGGTTGCGTGGGATATCCATGGGCTGTTGTAGGGCGTCGGTGTCGACGGTGTGGTGGTCCTCTCCGGCATCGCAGATGTGTTGTCTTCTGTGCTCTGCTGGAGGTGTTGTGTGCCCCTCTGCAATGTGCAGGGGAGATGCATGTTGACATTGTGTTGCAATGTATGTTGGCGCATTGTTCTGGTTTACATGCAGACTGTCTGGCAATGTACATTGTGACTGGGAGGTGCTGGATTCTTCTGCGGGACAGTGTACATTTGGACTACATGACGGATGTGAGGTCGTATGCGTACATTTCCATTTCACACTTTCCAGCTCT
This sequence comes from Calotriton arnoldi, assembly GCA_963921515.1. Taxonomy (NCBI): domain Eukaryota; kingdom Metazoa; phylum Chordata; class Amphibia; order Caudata; family Salamandridae; genus Calotriton; species Calotriton arnoldi. The sequence goes on from CAWUFW010009636.1 coordinate 495,996, forward strand.
GTCAGGTGTAGTAGGCAGGTTTCTGGGCATGTGCGGAGCCAGTTGTGTCCTCTGTTCTGCAGTGTCGGCTATGCGCATTGTACCACATTATCGTCGATGTGGGTGTGCTGTTCTTGCTATGTGTGTGTGCTGCAGTGTGCCAAGGGGATCTGGGACATGATCCTGGATAATTGTGGGTGTGAAGTGTGCTACACCTCGTTGTGCATGTGTGCCATTGTGCCCATCTCCCCCCGTCCCCCCAGTCCCTGTTCGTTACACTCCCTGTTGATGTTGTGTCAGGTCCTCTCGAGCTGTGTCCGTACTCCCTACTCCTTGCACCGTCTACACACTGATGACTGTGGCCTGCGTTTTCTCCAGCTCCTCCTGTGGCACAGGACTGCCACCTCCTGTCGCCGTTGCTGCCTTCCTGTTGGCAGCGGGTTGGTACCTGGTTTAGGTTGTCACGTCCTGCCGGCGCCTCTTGGCCTCCTAGATTGGCCTCCTCGGCACTCCGACTGCATTCCAGGTGGTCTGCTTGTGGGTCAGTTGCTGGTAGTGTTCTGTCACCTCCGTGACGCTGGTCTTGTTTTCCTGCGGTCTGCTATGTAATGAACAACTCCCTCAGGACCTATATTTCTTTTCTATCTAGGCTAACCTATGTACAATAGGGCTTAACAGAGGTACAATCATATAAACAAAAACTTTACAGGGTAAATTTTATCATTGTTATTTATTTACTTTTTTGTACATTTTTTCTACAAATATCAAATATAGATTCATTTCTTTTCTCTATTTTCTTATTTCTTTAAAAAAAAAACTTTTTTCAAACATGTAAGAAAATCAGCAGTATTGCCACAAAATACAATTAGACAAATGACCCCCCAAAAAAACGAATCTTTACATATACCAAGACCACACGATACACAAATCATACAGACTCATACGGACTCATACAACATTCACATAGAGACACATCTGAAAAAGAAGGAGACTATAGATTATAACATCTCCACGACCAAGTATGTTCTATATGTTCACCAGGGTCTGAACATTAGGTCGACGCGCGTTTCGATGGCATAAAGGGAATGGACCGGCCACCTTCTTCAGGACCTTTTCAGATACCCACAAAAAAATCACAAATCACAGGGGGGTAACAACTAGTAGAAATGGCCAATAGACTGCTGGCAGTATGTATTAACACGTCTTATTCTAGTTATCTATCGGTCTATGCCTCTATGATGTAGTGTCCAGTAGAGGAAGACATCGTGTTTACCTAGGGACAGGGTCCCAAAAAGAGCTCAAGTTTCTAACTTGTGGCCGTGCACTTATACAGGATAATCTCGTTTTAAAGTGCAAGAAGCTGACGGTAATACCGGATCCAACAATTGTCAGCTAGGTGGAGTACCAGTCATTCACTCCTACTGGTGCACAGCCGAGCTCAGTCGGAAAGGTCTGCTGTCTCTCAGTAAGCAATCTGCCGATCTGATATCCGGTCTGCACCCCGTCTTCCTCTCCCTTTTCTCCTTGGCCTTCCCCGACCCCGTTGTTCCTTGCTGGTGGTCTGTGGGGGTTGTGGGGTTCGCGTTGACCTCTGCGCTGGGTCAGGGTGCATCCATGTTGCTACGTGCTTTGGCTTGTTTCTGGTGTGTTGTTTCTGTGGTTTTTATGGTGCAATTTCCCACCAGACGCGTGGGATTTGCAGGCCTGTGGCTGCTTTTCACTACTTTTTGTACCGCGATTGGCCTCATCGCATGATTTCTCGCGTTTGCGTTTTGCATTTTCTCGGTGTGGCGTTGATTTTTACGCTGACATTTGACGCGTTATCTGGTGACTATCGCATGCTTCCGCCTTGTTGTGAATTCCACGTTGACACAGGGTTATTTTCCCGCGATAGGCTGCGACATTGAAAGTTGCGTTACGCTACTCTTGCGGTAGTTGTCACACGTTCTTGTGAATATACCCTAAGTGATTTTCAACACGTTAACATTTTTGAGTTGTTGTCTAATATGGTTTGACTGTTGAGCCAATGTTGAACGAGGATTTTGGTATTTTTGGGGGCCACAAGTAAAAATTATTTTTTGAGGGACTTTAGTTTATGGTGATGGTGTGGGTAACTAGTCATAATATCGAATTTTTAATATCGCTATACTATAATATCGAGTTTAGTATATCGACAATACTAAAATATCGATGTTATATATATCGAATCACAAATATCGTAAGAAAAAGATATTGTTTTTTAGTGTTGTGTAAAATATCGGAAAAATATATAGAATGTATAAAATATCGTTTTTTTAAAATATCGTTATAGTCTTATTTTACAATAAAATATTGTTTTTTTATGTAATAATAGTTGTTTAATATTGTCAAAAATATTTTCTGTAATAGAAATTTTAGGAGCGGGATGTTGGGTTTTTAGGGGATAAGGGTGGGGAGTGTTTTAAAATATTAAAAAATAAAATATTTAATTTTTAAATATTTGATCATTTAAATTATGAAATGTTGTTTTAGGAGTGGGATGTTGGGTTGTTAGGGGATAAGGGTGGGGAGTGTTTTAAAATAATTAAAATTGAATTTTTTAAATTTTAAATATTTGATAATTTAAATTATGAAATGTTCTTTTAGGACCGGGATGTTGGGGTTGTAGGGGATAAGGGTGGGGAGTGTTTTAAAAATAATGAAAAATTTTATAAATTAATTTAAAATTTAAATAAAATTTTTAAAAATTCAGTTATTAGGAATGGGATGTTGGGTTTATAGGGGATGAGGGTGGGGAGAATTTTAAATTTGTAAAATAAATTTTAAAATTAAATTGAAATTTTAAATTTTTATTCGAAATATTTAATTTATGAGTCCAAAATTGTGTTTATAGGGAAGAGGGCTGGGAGTGTAGTAAAATATAATGTAATATTTTAATAAATTTAAATTTCTTTTTAAAAATTTAAAAAGAAATTAAATTAATTATTTCAATTAAATTTTAATAATTAATGTATGAATTTTTTTGAATTTATGGAATTTTTATCATAAAATATTACATAATTTTTTATTTTAAAGTAATATGAATGGTAAAAAGATTGGTGAAAATAATTTTTTTAAATGTTAATTTGTTAGCTATATTTAGTGAATATATTTGAGTTTATTAATAGATTAAAATATTTAATTTAATCAAATTTATATAATAAAAAATAAAAAAGTTGTTTTGTTTTATAATATTTATTTATTATATATTATTATTGATTATTTATTTTAATAAATATAAAAAAAATTACATTTGAGAGTAGTGGTTTTATCAATTATTAATTATGTATAATATGTTATAATTACATTTATTAATGTGTAGTGTCCAGCACCTTCTCTGGTTTAATAGTAACTGAAGTGGGAATAGTACATTATATATCTTTAATGTCCAGCACCTTCCCTGACTATAGATTAACTGGAGTGGGAATAGTAAATTATATATGTTTAGTGTCCAGCACCTTCCCTGACTTAATACTAACTGGGCAGGGAATAGTAATTTATATATCTTTGGTGTCAAGCACCTTCTTTGACTTAATACTAGCTGGAGTGGGAATGGTAAATTATATAGGTTTAGTGTCCAGCACCTTCCCTGATTTAATACTAACTGGAGTTGGATTAGTAAATTATTTATCTTTAATGTCCAGCACCTTCCCTGAGTATATATTAACTGGAGTGGGAATAGTAAATTATATATCTTTAGTGTCAAGCACCTTCTTTGACTTAATACTAGCTGGAGTGGGAATAGTAAATTATATAGGTTTAGTGTCCAGCACCTTCCATGACTTAATACAAACTGGAGTGGGAATAGTAAATTATATATCTTTAATGTCCAGCACTTTCCCTGAGTATATATTAACTGGTGTGGGAATAGTAAATTATATATGTTTAGTGTCCAGCACCTTCCTTGACTTATTAGTAACTGGAGTTGGAATAGTAAATTATATATATTTAGTGTCAAGAACCTTCTTTGACTTAATACTAACTGGAGTGGGAATAGTAAATTATATAGGTTAAGGGGCCGATTCCGATTCAGGCCGGAAAACATACCAACCGACTCGGTACGGGAATGTAGTCCGACCGACACGTACCGGCGCTGCCCGATCCGCGTAGTACGATACAATGCATGTGTATTATGACCGACTCGTACGGAACACAAGCTGAACGACCGAACCGCATGGAAACCAGCTATCTGGCCGGAAAACTACGCGAATCGAACTGACCGACACGCACCAGGAATGAACCCGACAGAAACGTACCCGCGAACTCCGACCCACGCAGTACGATGCAATGCGTGTAAAACCAGACCGAGTCGCACGGAGCACAAGCTGTACGACCGACACACATACAAAACAGGGAGCCGAAGCAACCCAATACTCCGCGACCGACGCGTACGCCGCACATGAAACCCAGCAGAAAGACAGCTTGAAAGACTCGGAGAAGCTTGCACGAGCCAACTGCAGCGTCCTACTCGGTCAGAAGAACGTCTCCTACATGCCTAAAAACTACAAAGGAAGAAATTAAAAAAAGGGCCAAACAAGCAATGACAAAGTCAATAAATACAGGGGAAAAAAACATGGAACAAAGACACACCCACAACTCCACCCATATAAAGGCCACAAATCCCTACCATGATCCTTTGCAAATTCAACTGACCTGCCAGCACAGAACACCATCAGACAGCAACCACAGACACACTCACAACTCATCCATCACACAAGCCACACACCATTAGCACCTCCCAAATAGCACCCTCACATACACCCAGCAAAACCGACACTCACCCACCCTCACTTGCACACTCACACACACATCAATCCCCACCACCACCCATCACCATGCCCACAAAGAAGAATCCAAAGTTCCTAGACAGTGAATTGGAAGTCCTGGTAGATGAAATCCTCAGGGTAGAGCCACAGTTGTTTGGTACATTGGTCCAACAGACCCCCATGTCGCAGAAAACCAAGATGTGGGAGAGGATCGTCGACAGGGTGAATGCACAATCACCATGTTTGCGCACAAAGGAAGACATCCAGAACAGGTGGTATGATGTGCGCAGGAGGGTCAAGGACCTACTCAAGAAGGATTATGCCTTGAGTCATCGCACCAGCACTGGCCCTCCTGCCAAACCAGTATACCTCAGGCCCTGGGAGGAGAAGGTGCGGGCCATCCTACCACCAGAGAGCGTACATGGACTATCAAATATCCCAGAGCCTGGTGAGTACACAACCAATATACCCAATATTGTGTGACAATACACACACATCACTGTCAAGGGGATAGTGAAACCATGCACCGTTAGCAAAGCCACAGTAACCAAAAGATAATCATCATAATCATAGACAAAAACAATACCTGCCATCTCATAGTGATATGTAACTGTGTCATGACATGTACAAACCTAACAACAAATAGAGCAAGGCAGTGGCACAAATCTAACCAACAAACACTGTCAGACATTTTGCCACCACTAGAACACCACCTCACAGGGAAGCTCACTGAAAGGAAGGGATTGTGTGTATGCTGGTGAAGTGAGTGTAGCCAATAGCATGATGGGAGTTGTAGTCACAGATATTGGTCACCCTCACAATTGGCCCATCAACACCACTCTGAACCATGCTCACATCACAGGGAGTGGAAAAGAACTGACAAGATGGCTGGCACTGGGTACTGCTGTGGGGAGCACAAGGCCCTGCTGGGAACTGTGCACCAACCAACAGCAGGACACCACTGCCTGACATCCTGAAAGCCAACTTGCACTCCCTGCAATGGAAGCACGTTCCATGGTGGGATAGCTGGCTGGGTGGGAAGGAGGACTGACAGCTCTGACCATAGTTACCAGCAGCTTTTCTCACATACCCCCTTAACACAAACTCCACACAACTCACCTGGGAGAATGCATTGCCTCACACTCTAATTAAATATCCCACAAAGAACTACCACACTGGTTTATGCTGTGTGAAGCACAGGGACACTTTTGGGACTTGTAGCCAAACAAACGCCAGGACAACACTGTCAACCATCCTGTCAGCACAGGCACACTACCCCACAGGGAAGCAGAGTCAAAAGGAAGGAAGTATGGGCATGCTGGGAAGGGGGATTTAGGCAATAGCATGATGGGAGTGGTAGTCACAGCTCAACATCCCCCACCCACATGGCCCAGCAAGCTCACACTGAAGCATGCACACCTCACAGGAGTGAAAAGCCACTTCAAAGATGTCTGACACTGGCCTCAGCTGTGGGGAGCACAAGGCCCTGCTGTGAACTGTGCACCAACAAACAACAGGACCACACTGTCAGCCATCTTGCCATTGCTGTCACACTCACACACAGTGAAGTCGACTCAAAAGGAAGGAAGTATGGGCATGCTGGGAAGGGGGGTGTAGACAATAGCATGATGGGAGTGGTAGTCACAGCTCAACGGCCCCCACCCACATGGCCCAGCAAGCTCACACTGAAGCATGCACACCTCACAGGGAGTGAAAAGCCACTTCAAAGATGACTGACAATGGTGCTCTGTTGTGGGGAGCACAAGGCCCTGCTGGGAACTGGGCACCAACCAACAGCAGGACACCACTGACTGACATCCTGACAACCAACTTGCACTCCCTGCAATGGAAGCACATTTCATTGTGGGATGTCTGGCCTGGGGGGAGGAGGAGTGCCAGCTCCGACTACAGCTACCAGCAGGCCCTTATACACACACCACTTCCACTAACTCCAAACAACACAACTGGGACCGTGCTCTACAAGAGAGTGAGTGAAAAGCCACTTCCAAGATGTCTGACACTGGCCTCAGCTGTGGGGAGCACAAGGCCCTGCTGGGAACTGTGCACCAACAAACAACAGGACCACACTGTCAGCCATCTTGCCATTACTGTCACACTCACACACAGTGAAGTCGACTCAAAAGGAAGGAAGTATGGGCATGCTGGGAAGGGGGTGTAGGCAATAGCATGATGGGAGTGGTAGTCACAGCTCAACATCCCCCACCCACATGGCCCAGCAAGCTCACACTGAAGCATGCACACCTCACAGGGAGTGAAAAGCCACTTCAAAGATGTCTGACAATGGTGCTCTGTTGTGGGGAGCACAAGGCCCTGCTGGGAACTGTGCACCAACCAACAGCAGGACACCACTGACTGACATCCTGAGAGTTAACCTGCACCCACTACAAGGGTGGCATGCTTCATGGTGGGATAACTGGGCTGGGGGAGAAGGAGGTCCGGATGTCAACCAAATACCACCAATGCTGGCCATACACACACCTACTCTGCAAAAACACATTGCACACGTGGGACCAGTCACTCCCAAAGTAAAAGCCCTGGCAAGATGGCTGACACATGGGCATGAGAAATGATGTGCCTGCAATTCACACCCATGCACTGGCCAACCCAAACACGTACACACTCACAGCCATTGCAATTCTATGTTAACACACACTGTCAGGGGATGCAGTGTCCATGTGTGCCCCCTGGCCTGGCTGTGAAGGTGTGTCTTGCAGATGACAACTGTGGAGAATCAGACATACTACATAACACAAAACACACAGGAAGTCACAGAGACATCATTGACAGGGGACACCTGACAGTGAATGCAATGGACACACCAATATACCGGACACTGTACCATGGTGTCAGTCACACAAGTTGCGGTTGTGAGCTGCATTCCACTCCCACATCGTTCGGCAACATATGCATCCTTCACACAACACACCACTCACTGTCATAGACACTGTAGACACAAGCACCAACCTGGACTGCATTTGAGGAGACATGCTACTCACAGCAGCAGAACTGCAACACACACCACTGGCCATCACTGTCATGACAATGGAAAAGCCAGAGAGCTGCCGCGCCCAATCCTCATCACCATGGAGGACATTGACAAGATTAATCACGTTTGCATGTACAAAACTCAGCAACAACATCATTAGCTACGTTAACAACATCACTTGTATGAAATGAGACGTGAACTAGGAACCCAGACAACAACACAGATACTCCCAAGAGATCCCAGGCATACCGGACTGTGACCATGTTGTCCAGACACACCAATGTGACGCACAAAGACTGGCAAAAAGGCAACCACACATGTCCCAATCTTGAAAGATATCCTAAGTGGAATTGCACGTATGTCCCTGTTAAAGGACAAATGTGGACAAGGATAACACACCTGTGTCAGGCACGTGATGGCCCTTGAGTAGCAATGGCCATGTACAGCCAATCAATACATGAGCTGGTCATGCACACACCTCAACATTCACATTGAAATGCTTCAGGTTGGCAGGACAATGTGCTACACCAATATCAACCTCTGACTGTGACAACTTAGGACAATGCAATGTACAGGCCCGCATCCAGAGGTACAGTCACAACTGTCAGGTGTTTGAACCATTGATGCCTGTAGAAACATAACATACCTTGTGTGTCTCTTCCAAAAACAGGTGATGATGGGGACACAGCAGCAGATGATGAGGAGTCCCTGTCCCAGGCTCCGGTGGCCCCTGAGCTCTCTGGTGTGGAACAGCCTCTGCCCTCCTCGGATGGCGAAGACCTACCTGGCACCTCCGGTGTGAGTCATCATGCAGCACCAGCAGGACCACCATCTGCACCCCCTGCACCCACTCCTCCAACATCTGCCAACACACAGACCACCTCCGCCGACACGGACAGACCAAGGACACTGAATGACAACAGCACAGGGACCCCAGCCCACCGTGAAGCAACGGACAACAACCCCAGTACCAACCCCCAAGGGGGCCTAGGCTCACCTGTGCGTGCCACCGCAGGTCCCACACGTGTGGCCAGGGGTGGTGGGAGGGGTGGTAGGCAGAGGTCGCTGTTTGCAGAGGGGTCTGGACTGCATGATGACCCACAACTGGTACGCATTGCTGATGCATACCAGAATAGCACCGGAGAGGTCAGCCAGGTAGTGGGGATCCTCAAGGACATTCAACAGCAGCAGGCTGCCCATCATGCCCGCTTGGACTCCCACATGTCCCGTGTGGAGACACACATGTCTGGCATGGAGTCCAAGTGGGACACATTGGAAGAACTGACAGCGGTGCAGAGGGACATATTGACATGCCTCCGCCAGATTAGCACCAACATGTCCACACCTCCCTGTGTGCCCACAACATCTGGTGCCGCAACAGCTGCAACTGCCACAGGGAGGGAGGATGACTCTGGTGGAGAGTCCTCTGCACCGCAGCGGCCTGCACGTGAGGGTCCCCCAGAAAGAAGAGGGGTCGTCCGAGGAAGGAAAACTGAGAGGCCGATGGCCATGTACATCCCCAAGGAACCCAACACCTGTTCTGGAAATTCTCCTTTGTGTGCAAACTGTTCACCCTGTCGAATGCAACCCAACTCTCCCACATGACATGGGGAGTTTAAGTTGGACTAATGTATCAGATGACTGTGGACTTTACTCAGGACATTTCTGCTACCAACACTTCCAACTCATCTGTGAACTTTGGATTCCAATCCCAATGTACAGCACCCACCATCCTGTACACTATCCTCACACATGTATGTAAATAAACTCACTAATACCCCATACTTGCCTCTGTTGTGATTGCAACGTTGTTTTTGTCACGGAGATGATGATCTGCTAAATGACACTGTGCATGCTAACTGCTACAGCAAGTTCAACACCGTCATGTGAGTCATTGCGACGTGACACATATGAGGGAGACACACCACTAGGGCTACACAACACATACACACCAGGGCCATCTGACTCATCGCCTACACTGATGTTGCCAGGAAATACAGTGGAATGCACAGACACCACACCTATTCAGAGTATGTGTTAACTAGCCCACAGGTGCAGTAAGCAAATGTCAGTCAGATGTGTGACCACAGACAACGCACATCCCAAAGTGAAGCACAGGTTTATTACACATTTGCAACATGTTGTTTCCACTACAGATGCAAGGTAATCCCATGTGGCAGTGGCCACACAGTCACCAAGTGTAGAAGAAATAAAGTCCAGGGGTGTGTGGCACATCACCTGTAGGGAAACGACTGCTTCCACCCTGGAAGTTGAATCATGGTGTCGGGGGATCCGAGTTGACCAAACAACTCTGAAAGTACCCTGTGAAGGACAGACATGACACACAGTCAAAAGCACTGAAGAGCAGGACAGAACTGCAATACTCATGCCCAATACATGTCACAAGATACCTACACAAAACCAAGTTAGCATGTCAACATTTTTGGGGAGTACAGACTACCTGTAAGGACACATCGCTGCATGCATCCAGTCAAGTAGCACATGGCCACACTCAAACAGCAACAGAGCACCACCAACACATATCATGCAAACTCAAATCATTGACATACCAACTCTGTATACTCACATTCAGCTGAAGAAGTTGGTGATGAGCTGTGTGCGGACATCACCCTCATCATCATCATCATCACTGGCATCGTGGCCCAGGCCAGGATCCTCCACAGGTGGCGGATGTTGGTCATCGTCATCCAGGATGAGAGGCAACTCCTTCCGCACTGCCAGGTTGTGTAGCATGCAGCAGACGATGACAATCTTGCACACCTTTGCAGGGGCATATGGGAGGGCCCCTCCTGTCTTGTCCAGGCAGCGAAATCGGCTCTTCAGGAGACCAAATGTCCGCTCGATCACTCTCCTGGTCCGACCATGTGCCTCATTGTAGCGCATCTGGGCTGGTGTCACAGGGTTCCTGAGGGGTGTCAGCAACCACGGCATGTTGGGGTATCCGGAGTCACCTACATACAGACAATTGCACATTAGCTGAGTTGGAAAAGAGGGTGGAATACAACATTGCAGAACACACACAATGGTACAAAGTCAGTACACACCGACAAGCCAGGCACGCTGGTTCTGCATCTGTGACATCATCCTCGGGATGCGACTACTCCTCATTACGTAGGCATCATGTGCAGAACCGGGGAAACGTGCACACATATGTGAGATGCTCAAATCTGCAAGACATACCACCAGAGCATTGATAGAATGGTAATGTTTCCTGTTCCTGTATGCCTGCTCATGTGCCTGTGGTGGTACCAAAGCCACATGTGTCCCATCAATGGAGCCGATGACATGTGGCATCCTCCCCAGGGCAAAGAAGTCACTCTTGACGTCAGTGAGTTGTTGACGTTTAGGGAAATAGATGTACTGGTTCAAGTATCTCAACATCGCCTCCAAAACATCGCGTAGCACAAGGCTGAACATGGTCTGTGACATCCCACCAGCAGACGCCACAGTGTGTTGAAAGGTACCGGTGGCAAAGAAGTGTAGGGCTGCCATCACCTTCACCTTGGGGGTCAGCGCTGCAGGGTATGGCCGGCCAGGTTACAAATGTGGGGCCAACCGCACCGCCAATTCCTCAATCAGCGGCCTGTTGAAGCGGTACCGTCGGATACAGTCACGTTCAACCATGGTTGCAAGGTCAGGGAATGGTCTATGGACAGCTGGTGCCCTGCAGTGCATAGGTGAACAAAGAAAGATTGTCAGTCACCCCACATATGTGGCATTGACCATACTCAATATCACATGATACATCATTACGAGACACTAGTACTTGATGTGTGTGCCGTTCTGTATGGACATCTATGGCACCTACATGGCCATCATCTAACATCTCAGTTCAACATATGTTGACAACAAGTTCCAGGTTGTGCTATGGGAAATCATTAGGCTGTGTCACAGTACCCATGTACTGCTGTCACGTTCCAAACTCACACCACATTGACAAGTGAGGACAGATGTGCCCCAGGCATCACAGCTCTTTGACAGGTAGATTCCCAGGGACCCTGTATTGCCACATGGACACTGGCATGACATGGCGTATCATGTACACGTCAGCAAAACAACCATGACTCCCACAGGTAGTGGCCCCTGTTGCCTCTGCAGGACAGACATGGACGTCTGTGACACACACACACACAACATCAAAGTCGATGCACAAACAACGTGGATGTGGAGACTGTCTCCCATTGTGCACATGGAATCAGAGACATCTGAAACACAACATGCACACAGACTGTGGAGGGCCATCACAATTGTGGCAATGGGTCACCCTGTGACGTACATACCATCCCACATGGGACTCAGGGTGTATGTGACATAACATACACATACACAACCTGGAAATGTGACCATGCCACATGCTCTGAACTGAACAGTTGCACATCACAGTGGTCATGTGCACAACACACAAAGGATTCTGTCCCCATGAACACGTGCACAGCCTGGGAGTGGCTGCCCCCAAGTGCCACCCAACAAACCACATGTTGACCCCCATACACACACAGGTAATGCAGCCTTACATGCCTTAGGATACAGTGTGGACAGGCTGTGGTGTTGTAGGTGTGCCCCTGAGTCCCTGGCGAGTAATTGTGGCTGGCATACGTTCACCAGTGACAACCATGGTGACATATGCGAGTGACTTGTACAGGGACGCATCGTACAGCAATGGACCGATCCGTGTGCACGCATTGGCCATTGCATATGATGTGGACGGATGCGTGTTGTGCTCCAAAATACGCGTGGTACAGCAATGGACCGATCCGTGTGCACGCATTGGCCATTACATATGATGTGGACGGATGCGTGTTGTGCTCCGAAATACGCGTCGTACAGCAATGGACCGATCCTTGTGCACGCATTGGCCATTGCATATGATGTGGACGGATGCGTGTTGTGCTCCAAAATACGCGTCGTACAGCAATGGACCGATCCGTGTGCACGCATTGGCCATTGCATATGATGTGGACGGATGCGTGTTGTGCTCCGAAATACGCGTCGTACAGCAATGGACCGATCCGTGTGCACGCATTGGCCATTGCATATGATGTGGACGGATGCGTGTTGTGCTCCGAAATACGCGTCGTACAGCAATGGACCGATCCGTGTGCACGCATTGGCCATGGCACATGATGTGGACGGATGCGTGTTGTGCTCCGAAATACGCGTCGTACAGCAATGGACCGATCCGTGTGCACGCATTGGCCATTGCACATGATGTGAACGGATGCGTGTTGTGCTCCGAAATACGCGTCGTACAGCAATGGACCGATCCGTGTGCACGCATTGGCCATTGCACATGATGTGGACGGATGCGTGTTGTGTTTCGAAATACGCGTCGTACAGCAATGGACCGATCCGTGCGCACGCATTGGCCATTGCATCTGACGTTGACGGATGCGTGTTGTGTTACGAAATACGCGTCGTACAGCAACGGACCGATCCGTGCGCACGCATTGGCTATGGACTGACATGTTAACGGACGCGTATTCGAAGCTTGTACGAGTCGGAAGCAGTGAATTCAGTTGGCCACCCACAACAATGTTGCAAATTCATGGCGGTCATCAAGTTGAAATTTTGAACGATGCTGTAGGCGTGTATAAGTGGTGCAATTCCATGGATTGGCCAGATTCAGAAGATGCAAACGACTTGGACCTATCACTTTGGACACATGGGACAGTATCTGCCTCTGCAGCACACATATAATGCTGGCTGTTCCCCTGAGAGCTCACTTGCCTGCACTACATGCTCCAGGACGACATCTGCCACTACCACTGCTGCTGTCTCTGCATCCTCTGGCTACTGCAATGGCACGTACTGTGGAGAGAGCCCCAGCCTTCAGCACTGAGGAGAACCAGGCCCTGCTGGACAGCCTCCTTCCACAGTACAGCAAGCTGTATGGGAAACCAGGGGAGCAGGTGAGTGTGCTGTCCACTGCCTTACTAATTGTGCATGTTGTCTGACTAGCAAGACTTACAGTGTGTACACCTGTGGCTAGCATGCTCACAGAGTACTTGTCACCCCCAAAGTGTGTAGTTACATGCACTGAACAGGTATAGTGCAGTAACAGTGCATTCCAACAAGGTTTGACTTCCCAGGCAATGATACCATTTAGTAACTGCTGGACAACTGTTCATAGCCATAGTTGCAGTACCTGTGTACATCATTTGCCCCTGTGATTGAGACATGTATATCCAACTGTGTGATGCACGGATATGTTGCATGTGTAGTAATGGCCTTTTCACTTTGTCATCCTCACAGGTTGATGCCCACCAGAAGCAGGAGATCTGGCTGACCATCGCCCGGGCAGTACGATCTGTGGGGGTCTACAGGCGCAGGATCCGCAACTGCCAGAAGAGGTGGCAGGACCTTCATGGCTGGACCCGGAGGATCGCAAGAGTCCAGCTGAAGCTGTCGCCTCCTTGCAGGAGGGGCGGACACGGGACCCTGACCCCCCACATGCTCCAGATTCTGGCGGTGGTCTTCCCTGACCTGGATGGGCAGCTGAAGGCCAGATAGCAGCAAGGAGGGGGTAAGTGCTAGCCTTTTCTGGGTACTATGACTAACATGCTCTATGCACTCCTTTAGCCTGGTTCCACTTCCACAGTACGACTGTCTTGTCGTCCTGGACTCATGTCCCTCACTTGTGTCATGCCCCCTCCTCATCTGATACACAGGTGTGGCCCTTACAGTCTGTGACTTAGGTCACTTGGGTACTGTGTACTTGCAGTTACCTGTGATTCAAGTTGGGGACAGCATCAGTTACAGGAACTTTGTTGTGGGCTGCATGGGTGGTACAATTGCTCACACAATGACTGTGATCTGACATGTACTCTGGGTATGGCTTTAATATGTGTTCCAATTGCTGCTCTGACTCACCACATGTCTGGGGTATGTGCCACACACCCATGCTGCAGCAGAGACCAAGGTAGGAGCATCAGGAGTATGTACATCATGTGTGTGACACATGCATAGCCACCTGCCTAGTGTTCAGGGTAATACCATGTTGCACATGGACCAGGACTGTAATGCCTACTCCGGACATCGAAGGCACTCTGTTCTCCCACTCCCGTGTGTCAGCATACATATTGGGCATTGTGAAGAGTGCACGCAGGTGTCTGTCTCTGTGTCACCGTGGTGTGGCCTTGCTTTTTGGACTCCTGGAGTGTTTAACAATTTGGGGTGGCCAGCCATCTGAGTTGTGACTATAGGATCTGCACATTGGTTAATGCATAGGTCTCTGATCCCTTGACTGTGCACAATGGTGTATGAAACATTGAGGTGCAGGCAGCTTTGGTTCATTCTCATCAGACGGTGAAGTGTTCATGTGTATGGATTTGTGTTTGCAGTCACTCAAATGTATCATATGAATGACGTGGGATCATCTTAGTCCTCATGATGTGGGTGGCCAGGGGTGCACATGTGCACCTGTCAGCTACAGGGCTTGCATTCCCAAAACTTCCATGATTGTGACACAGTGCAGGCTGGTGTTGTGTGTATGCACTCCCCTGTGACAGGAGACAGTTATGACTGACTTGCCAGACAGGCCTGTGCCATGACATTCAACTTGCAAAGGGTGATCCAGCAGTAGTGTGATATGTCCTGCATGCACACCATTGTTGCATTGTCTATCAGGACATGAGGACCTCATTGTGTCTGGTGATGGAACCAAAACCCGCATAGCGACAGAGACTCTGCCCATCAGTTTTCCTGACACATGTACTGAGTCAGTGGCAGGAGATGGCATGTGTTTGGAGTGACACATTTCCATATGTTCTCTTGGATGTCCAACAACTGTGTATGTGGTGCATGTGTGCACATATGATTAGTGGCATACAACAGGCACCAGACAGATGGGTACATGGACAGGTAGGATATGAGTGGCATGAATGACTGTCAGGCAGACAATGGGCTTCTTCAAATCAGTGTCAGCACTTATTGCAATGTCTAGCGAATGATGGCAGGGCTTGCTCTGTGATGTGCTGTACTTACTGTGGTGTGTGTGGTCAGTACAGGTGACTAATGTTGCTCTGTTTATCCTGATTGTTTGCAGATACATCCACGGCCACAGGAGGAGACAGCTCCACGGACCAAGAGGAGCGGCAGAGCCAGACTGGGTCCACTGCAGAGGAGACCGAGAGACCCAGTGGCACGGAGGGTGAGGGGAGCCACACTGAGGAGACCTCAGCTACGACCACCTCGGCTGAGGAATACAGCACTTCCAGTGAGGACTCCCTTGTGGAGGCGGGTGTCAGCAGACCACGGACAAAATCGAGCAAGTCTGTCCCCGCCACCACCACCATCTCCACCCTCCCATCTGCTCCCATCCCACATGTCCATGGAGGCTCCCGTGTAGGAGAGCGTGTCTCCTTCATGCCAGGCACCGCACCCCCTGCCTCTGTCTCCCCTGCTGCCCTGAGTGTGGAGTCTGTGGACTTGCTGAAACAGATCCATGTAGGGCAGACCTCAATGCTGAGTGTCCTCCATGCACACATGGGTCTGTTGACACAACTGGTGTCATTCATGGAGGGCATGTCATCTGACATGTCTGCCCTACATCGGACCAATCAGTCCATGGCCTCCTCACTGATGGCAGCAGTGTCCCTCCTGCAACAGTCCCTCACCCCTCCTACCTCTGCCCCATCCACAATCCCCAGCACCCTACCTGTCCCAAGCACACACACACCAGCACAGGCACGCACCAGCACAGACACAAGCAGCACACAGACACACACGCCAAAATCCAGACGCACACGCACGCACAGTCAGGGGACTGATACCTCACTCACAGGGGATGGGGCCCAGACACACATACACGCATCCACGAGCACTGCGCAGTCCTCAGATACCTCTCCCTCCAAAACCCCTTCCCTTGCCTCACCTGCAAACCCCCCTCCCAGAAGCTCTTCCTCTGTGAGCTTGGCCTCTTCCCCACAGATCCATCTGAGCCCACGTACAGGCGGAAGAGGCGACCACCACACACAGAGGGGAGTGCCCCTCACACATGGACACCCTCCCCCAGGCACAGGCAGACTGAGGACCCCATTAGGAAGTCCCCCCGGACCAGGAAGGGCGAGACCCCACCACCACCACCACGCAGCTCCACCACGCAGTCTCTCTCCTCCATCCCCCAGGCCACAACTCCACAGGTTCCCCCACCACACCCTGCCCCAGGTTCCCCCACACACCGATACCGCATCCCCAAACTGCTTAGGCCCTCCCCCCCTACCACTTGCTCTTCCACCCCCAAGCCAGACGCTCAGCCTGTTTGTGCCACTGGTGTGGAGACCGGGTCCCACCCCTCTGTCCTGCCCACCTCATCTGCCCCCCCTTCCACTCCCTTGGAGTTATGCACTGCAGTGGAGTCCACAACCACCCTGTCTGACTTGGGCACTGCAGTGGGGACCCAGTCCACTCCATCTGACCGGCCCACTGCAGTGGTGCCATCACCCACACCATCTGACTTGTGCCCTACAGTGGTGCCAGCCCCCACTGAGTCAGACACCTCCACTGCAGTTGCCGGTGACACTCCTGCACCCACCACCCCTTCACTGCCTCCTTCTGGCATCCCCTGATCCTGTCCCTGCGGTGCCTGGCCTGCCCCTTGTATGCCCCTCCGAGGGGGATGTCCCCTGTCCGTACCAGTGCAGGCAAGCAATGGGTGACAAGTTGTCACATATCACCCTGTTCGGACTTAGTTTCTTTTGGACTTCAAATTTTTCTTTCACATTTGCTGAATAAAGCCTCTTTTTGTTTACTAGTGGTTTTTCTTTTGATGTGCATGATGTAGATGAGTATCATCATGCATTTGCTGTTGTAATAGTGTTCAGATCAGGAAAATGAAGTGTTGCTGTGATGGACTCCATGTGGTCCATGGGATATGTGTCCTAATCTAGTCTGGATCCATAGCATCCTTTGCTGCAGTCAGAGGGTGTAATGTTCAGCATTTGACACAGGGATGTACGTTTTGCATTTGTAAATTAACATCTGTGGCTTACACTGATGCACATCTGGTGGGCTTACCACTGTTCAATGTTTCTATTTCCCTGACTGTGTGCCCATCTCCACTGGACATGCAGTTTAGCACATCAATGTTGAAGGACTCATCTGTGTATACAGTGCAACTTGCTTGACACGTGTTTTGGGTATATGCAGATGACTGAAGTGACACTCCCGTACCCAGGCTGATGTGAGCAGAGCCTTCAGTGTGTTGTAATTGTTGACTCACTGACCGAGTGTTCTGCTGACATGTTTGAGTCGTGCACAGACAAGGTTTGGCACAGCGGACCTTCCACAGGAGTGGAGTGCCCTCATGGCAGTGTGTAATCCCGTGACATTGCCTGGGCCCGTGTTGTGTGTTGTGTAAGCATGTCTGTGTGTGTTCCCTTCCCTTTTCCTACACAGGCTGTGTCCCTACGGATGTTCCTGTTTGTGATGCTTGCTGAGTTGTCCTGTGTTCACCCAGCATCTTGGACCTTGTTTCTCCGGGATGTGGGTGCATGGCAAACTAATGTTCATCAGGTTGTCATCCCTAGTTGTCTTTGTTGTCAGGGCTGGGGATGTGGGCAAACGCAGATGGGACACAGTCAGGATTCCCCTTGGCACTTGTTGGTTACACAAGTCATGTAATTTACAGTTTGTGGTAGCTTTCAGTGATTGTGACACGTTGTGTGTGTGACTGCTGCCACTCCTCAGGGTCAGAGCTGCAATGTTGGAAGTTGTCTACGTGTGTTCTTTGTGGGTCACCTTGGCTTCTTCATTGGTGTGTGACTGTGGCCGGGATCCCATTGATTGGGGTGGATTTCACGTCATTCCCATGTACCGCGTACTGTGCAGTGTGTCAGACATTCACGAGTCTTGTTGACTGGCCATGTGTGATGGGTTTCTGCACCTTAGTTCCCACCACCACCCCTGGGATTGTCATGGGTGCATGTGCAATGTCACCAGTCCATGTGAGCTTCACTGCTGCACATTGGTGGAGATCAAGGTGTGTGGTGTTGAGTGTGTGCAAATGTGAGTTGTTGCACGGCTAGACCCCTACCTCCATATTGGCCTTGGCTGACAGGCCGTGCTGATTGATTTGTGCTTGTTTAGGTGTGATGGTAGTTTGTTGCTCAAGACACATGGCTGTGGTTCACAGTGTGAACGACATCTACCTTTGTCATCCCAGTGGGATTATCATGCAGGCTAGTGTCACCACAATGTGGGGTCCCTGGGGGTAGTGCTGTGGTGGGTCTGTCTCTTGCTGTGTTATTTGCTGTTCCTACAAGCTTGTGTGACATGTGTAATTTGGGCTCCCTCTCATCTAACGATGCCTGATTGCCCACATAGGGGAATCCGATCCATGAGTTACTTTTGTATGGCACTGTATACACATCTGCGTAATTGGAATTCAGGCCTCCTCATGTGTTGTGTGGTTGCCTGGGGACACTGGCACACCCCCATCACCTGTTGTGTTTGATATGCAGTGTGAGGCTGCCTGTTTGTGTTTGTGCATCTGCACCACTGCATTGGCATATCTTTAGTGTACCATTGCCTGTATGTTGTTTGGAGGATTTCCCCTGCTGTCCCTGGGACTCCTAGGTCATCAGTCAGCACAATAATCATGGTTTGTATGTCCCATTGCTGCCATGGTATGGTATTTGTTCACCTCACATCTACAGTCTCCACAGGATATCTACATTTCTGTGTCCATTAGTGCAGATATGTGGGTCTGCATTATGATGGTCACTTCTGGCATTGTGTAATTGATAAATGGAGACAATGTCAGCCCCCATGGGTGATGTTTGTCTGCACATGGCCAAAGGTATGTTTTATTTGCACTGCACTGTTTGCCTCACCCAATCTATGTTGCTATGGGACACAACCACTACTTTGCCACTGATGTGTTTGTTGTTGTGTGACCAGGAATCATCCATGCTGTTTGGCAGTTGCAGCTTTTTCCATGACAGCACTTACCTTTTGGTCACTGTGATGATGGAGGTTTAGACCCCATTGCCACAATGTTCAAAACGTGCTTCAGCTATGGACCCCACACTTACCTTTTGGTCACTGTGATGATGGGGGTTTAGACCCCATTGCCACAATGTTCAAAACTGTGCTTCAGCTATGGACCCCACACTTACCTTTTGGTCACTGTGATGATGGGGGTTTAGACCCCATTCCCACAGTGGTCATGGTCTGCTTGCATTGTGAAGGCCACACACATTTTTGTGTGACACATGTGATAGGGGGTCACATTGTATGTTCAATGTCATGTTCAGTGTTGTAGGCATTTGACACAAACTACACACTCTTGTCATGATGTTGGGGGGATGTCTTCTGCTGACATTCATTATGTTGGAGTATGCTGGTTGTGCCATGCATTACCCGTCCTATGAGTGGGGATGGTAGTAGTGGTAGGCATCCAGCCCCCCATAAGTAGGGGTGGTGGTAGTGGTAGGCATCCAGGCCCACATGAGATGGGGTGGTGGTAGTGGTAGGCATCCAGGCCCCAATGAGTAGGGGTGGTGGTAGTGGTAGGCATCCACCCCCCTATGAGTGGGGATGGTAGTAGTGACAGGCATCCAGCACCCCATGAGTAGGGATGGTAGTAGTGACAGGCATCCAGGCCCCCATGAGTAGGGGTAGTGGTAGTGGTAGGCATCCAGCCCCCCCATGAGTAGGGGTGGTGGTAGTGCTAGCCATCCATCCCCCTATGAGTGGGGATGTTAGTAGTCACAGGCATCCAGGCCCCTATGAGTAGGGATGGTAGTAGTGACAGGCATCCAGGCCCCCATGAGTAGGGGTGGTGGTAGTGGTAGGCATCCATCCCCCTATGAGTGGGGATGGTAGTAGTGACAGGCATCCAGCCCCCCATGAGTAGGGATGGTAGTAGTGACAGGCATCCAGGCCCCCATGAGTAGGGGTAGTGGTAGTGGTAGGCATCCATCCCCCTATGAGTGGGGATGGTAGTAGTGACAGGCATCCAGGCCCCCATGAGTAGGGGTAGTGGTAGTGGTAGGCATCCATCCCCCTATGAGTGGGGATGGTAGTAGCGACAGGCATCCAGGCCCACATGAGTAGGGGTGGTGGTAGTGGTAGGCATCCAGGCCCCCATGAGTAGGGGTGGTGGTAGTGGTAGGCATCCATCCCCCCATGAGTAGGGGTGGTGGTAGTGGTAGGCATCCAGGCCCACAAGTAGGGGTGGTGGTAGTGGTAGGCATCCAGGCCCCCATGAGTAGGGGTGGTGGTAGTGGTAGGCATCCATCCCCCTATGAGTGGGGATGGTAGTAGTGACAGGCATCCAGCCCCCCATGAGTAGGGATGGTAGTAGTGACAGGCATCCAGGCCCCCATGAGTAGGGGTAGTGGTAGTGGTAGGCATCCAGCCCCCCATGTGTAGGGGTAGTGGTAGTGGTAGGCATCCAGGCCCACATGAGTAGGGGTGGTGGTAGTGGTAGGCATCCAAGCCCCCATGAGTAGGGGTGGTGGTAGTGGTAGGCATCTATCCCCCTATGAGTGGGGATGGTAGTAGTGACAGGCATCCAGCCCCCCATGAGTAGGGATGGTAGTAGTGACAGGCATCCAGGCCCCCATGAGTAGGGGTAGTGGTAGGCATCCAGCCCCCCATGAGTAGGGATGGTAGTAGTGACAGACATCCAGCCCCCCATGAGTAGGGATGGTCGTAGTGACAGGCATCCAGCCTCCCATGAGTAGGGGTGGTGGTAGTGGTAGCCATCAGGCCCCTATGGGTGTGTATGGCATTGGTGATAGCCATCCCGCCCCTATGGTTCGGCTGTTGCTAGTGTACGTCATTTCTGCATCCCTATGTGTGTGACATATGTCGGGTACGTGTCGTTTGTTTGTGTAGTGGGTGTCTGACTTACCGTCTGCGCCATACGCGTCCGTACCTGTTCCGGTAATAGATGTACAGTATTGGTAGGACCTGCGCGATGGGATTCATGGTTGGGTCGTCTCGTTCGGGTTTCTTGTGGCTTCGACTCGTACTCGTCGCTGGCTTGTTCGTCTCGTAGCCGTGGATCGTCTTGTGGCGCAAATCGGAGCTTATGTGCAGCTCTCCCGGATGCTCTGACGTGCCGGACGTAGCGACCAGTTCGGCGCGTATGGAGTGCGCATTGTACTAGTCCGGCCAGAAGGTGCTGTGTATTTACTTCCGTGCGACTCGAATTGGCGTTTACGGATCCGGCTCGGGCGGGGAACAGGAGCTGGAATGGGTACGTACGGCTTGGTCAGAATCTGAGCAGTAATGCGCATCGTACTTGCTCGTTCGGACGACTGTTCGAATCGGTCGGGAAACACGCGTTCAGCTTGTATTTTTTCCGGACAAATAGTATTAGGTGCGCTTCCGGCCGAGATCGGAATCGACCCCTTAGTGTCTAGACCTTCCCTGACTTAATACTAACTGGAGTGGGAATAGTAAATTATATATCTTTAATGTCCAGCACCTTCCCTGAGTATATATTAACTGGAGTGGGAATAGTAAATTATATATTTTAAGTGTCAAGCACCTTCTTTGACTTAATACTAGCTGGAGTGGGAATAGTAAATTATATAGGTTTAGTGTCCAGCATCTTCCCTGACTTAATACTAACTGGAGTGGGAATAGTAAATTATATATCTTTAATGTCCAGCACCTTCCCTGAGTATATATTAACTGGGGTGGGAATAGTAAATTATATATGTTCAGTGTCCAGCATCTTCCCTGACTTAATATTAACTGGAGTGGGAATAGTAAATTATATATGTTTAGTGTCCAGCACCTTCCCTGACTTAATACTAAGTGGAGTGGGAATATTAAATTATATATCTTTAGTGTCAAGCATCTTCTTTGACTTAATTGTAGTTGCAGTGGGAATAGTAAATTATATAGGTTTACTGTCTAGCACCTTCCCTGAATTAATACTAACTGGAGTGGGAATAGTAAATTATACATGTTTAGTGTCCAGCACCTTCCCTGACTTAATATTAATTGTAGTGGGAATATTACATTATATATGTTTAGTGTCCAGCACCTTTCCTGACTTAATACTAATTGGAGTGGGAATAGTAAATTATATATATTTAGGGGTCGATTCCGATCTCGGTCGGTAGGGCTCCGAATCGGATTCGGCTTTACCGGATCCGAGTCGGAGGCTTTGTTTCCGACCGAGTCGTACTGAGGTCCGGACGCCCAAGTACGATGCGATTGAACGTGAAATCGCCGACCGACTCGTTTCCGGGTCCGAACCGCTCCGTCCGACTCGTTCGCACTCGATTCATACCGCGCAATGGAGACGTTTTACGACCGAGCCAGTGCGATGCACGATCCGGACAGCCGGATCGAGTCGGAGCCTCCGACACGAAAAAGCTCTCGGAGGCGGACTTCGGGGGTCCGTGCCGGACCCCCCTACACCCGTAGCTGTACGAGTCGGACACAGGGGGGACCCATGGGTCCCCCCTATACATGCGTGTACGGTGCGGATGGCACCAACGCGTACCCACTACAGGGGGCCCCCTTGTGCGCAACGTACCCATTGAGTCAATGGAAGCCCATGTACGCGTCGAGTCCGGCAGCATACGGCCGCATCGTACTCGCTCGGTCGGACTGCAGAGGTCCGGCTCGGTCGGAAAACAATCCGGATCCGGATCGGTCGGAGAGCTTTCCGACCCAGATCGGAATCGGCCCCTTAGTGTCAAGCACCTTCTTTGACTTAATAGCGAGGACGGACTCCCGTTGAGAGCCAGAGAGGTCAGACACCAGACGCCGGAGCCACTCGAGAGGGAGACGGGGCGAGAGAGCCTGCACTACTAAGGCCCCCGAGCAGCTCCCGCAGCCCCCTGCAGTCCCTACATCTCGTCATCTCGTCATCGGGTCTGTATCGGCGCAACAGCGGTTTCGGCATTGCGCGTTGTGCATTGTGTCACACCGCAGAGCAGAAGAGCAGAGAGTCAACTCGGGAGCAGGGGGGCCGCAGAAAAACAAAAAGAGACTCTCTGTCCCCCCGACCACACCCGCCCACACCCGCAACTCCCACAACTCCAGTAGTCCTCGCCAATTTTTTTTTTAAATATTTGCAGGGTGGCCGACGCCCAGAGCGAGTGCTGACGCCATTAGACGGCGGAAGCAGAGAGTGCGAGTGCGCCCCAGGCAGGCGGTCCGGTTAGTCCCGGGTGCAGCCTGCGCCAGCCTGTCGAGCCCCACTCGCTTTGGTCATATTACATCACACTGCCGAAGCAGGAGCAGGAGCAGGAAAAGAGAGTTACCTGCAGGCAGTGTAATAGCAGCAGCAGCACCAGGAGCCAGCACCAGGAGCCAACCACGGAGGACCTCACAGCGACCTCACAGCGACCTACATCGAACTACAGTGGCAGTAGAGGACGTAAACCGGCTTGGCTCTCCGGCCACACTGCCTCTTTCCCCCCTCCTCCTCCTAAGAACCTGATCTTTGTTCCTGCCCGATCGGCGCAATCCAGCGGCAGGGAGAGGTCTAGGGTGGGGTAAGGGGGGGATAACAATATTTTATGATAAATATCAAAGGAAGGGAGGCGGCAACAAGAGACTGGGACCGGTAGCCTTTTTTTAAAACGCCTTGGTTTTTTGCCTGGAACTCCTACAATAGAATCCACCCAGAGACTGGGCTGGGCCATACCCCTTGGCTGCAGGATGTCGGTCTAATGTTTAACTGAATTGTGGCCATCCTGTTATTCGTTTTTTTTTTTAAGGTACATTGGAAGGAGGTAGGCACGTTCCTACAACTTTCATTTAACCTCTTTTGGACATGCATCATAAACACTGGTATCAGTGGGTTGCGATAGGGTGGTGATCTTTTTCGGCCCAGTACTGAACACATAGTACGGACATTTGTATACAAGGGGTTTCTCTCTTTTTTACTGTGTTTTACTGTGTTTGTGCTTATTGCCGCTGTTTACATTTACCCACTATCCCAACTGTATTTTGCACTGTATTTATCCAAAGTTGTTCTAAGTCATGGGGAGGCGCAGGATTCAGACGGGGCTAGCTGGGGTTAAGGCAGCACCTAGTTCCACTACCACAGGTGCGACCATGGATTCCTTTCTGCAGAGGGCAGCCGCCGTTATCGATATGGAGATTGAACTAGTGAATAGACGTCTCTCCAGATCACCCACTAAAAGCTCGCACCTACCTCCAGTTGGCCCTAGTGCGCCGCTGACTGAAGTTTTAGCCGAGTCTTTGTCCCCAACTCCATCTGCCCGTCTAGGCCCTTGTCAGGGG
The DNA here is from genome assembly GCA_963921515.1 of Calotriton arnoldi. Lineage (NCBI taxonomy): Eukaryota > Metazoa > Chordata > Amphibia > Caudata > Salamandridae > Calotriton > Calotriton arnoldi. The sequence continues at coordinate 521,010 of CAWUFW010009636.1, forward strand.
TCACCCGTGGGTTCCCTCATCACTGAAGGGTTACCAGTTGCATACGAAGCTCACCCTCCGGCTCCGTTCCCGGCCTCGCACAGGTCTCTTTCTCCAACAGTGATAATTGAAAGAAGACATAGCATCGCTCGGCCGCAAGGGAAGGATAGTACTAATTTACAAAATCATTCAGGTACGCACCCGCTCTTTCACAGGGAGATGACCCATTATTCCGACTTGGGGGGCCTTAATCCTGGGGGAAGCATTAAACGTAAACTTCATACTATAGGGGGCAAAGCAAAAAAAACTAAATCCACCCTGGCCCCTAAACCAGCTACCAAGACACTGGCATCCAGACCGGTAGTCACAAATATAGATCCATCGATCATTAAGGCTTTTACGGATATAATGTCCACCCTTTTGGAAGCTAAATTGAGCCCTATCTTTGATAGGTTGTCAGCAATTGAGAAAGGATTAGCAGGGGGGGGCACAGTCAGACGCACCTGTAATTAGTGGGGATATGGGTGATCCTGTAAGCTCAAATTTTGCAACTGACCCAGGCTTAGCCCCTATTTCTAGCAATATATTTAGAGACTAGCAACGCACACAAAGCCATATGCCGCATTTAGCCCAAGGGGGGGGAGGTGGTTCACGGGGAGAGCCGCCATCTAGCGATTCATCGGCTGCTCTACCCTCTAGGCGAAACATACAACTCCCCTTAGGTCGGCTGGATGACCCTGTGGTGCATCAAGGGAACACAAGCCAGCACTTGCCCATTATCCATCTTCCTCCAGAATCTACACCCTATGTAGTGGATCTGGGGAATGTGCCACCCCTCTTCCCTGGCACAAACGAGGATTTTAGTCAGCTCAAAAATAAAGTACTCCACTGGCTATCAAATAACACCCCTGTGGGCCCCGGTGTGGAACGTAACATAATTATGGTACGCCAGGTGGCATGGATAGGTAGCTCGCAAAAATCAGGAGGAGGTGATTGTGTAATTGTAAATTTTAACAGAAGCTTCTTGGCTGAAAGAATTTTGTCTAGGGCCTCTCATGTTGGTTCATTTATTTATGGTTCCACAATACAAGTACTACCTTTGGGTTTTTTCTACAGAGTAGCCTTCCGAGGGGATAAAATAGGGTACAGTGCTATGGAAATGCCCCGAGACAGGCAGTATCCAAAAACCTTGATGACCAGCGATCAATGGTACTTACAAGCACCCTATAGTGCACGTTCAAGAGGGTCTCACTATGCCCCTACCTTGCCCCCTCCCCTAGCTCTAACAAATAGATTTTCTATGCTATCGGGGATGAAGGAATGCGATTGACTGCATACCCCTAGTGCCCCTGTAGTAGAGTCCAAATGCCAGCAGAGGGCTCACTCCCCAATGGTAGTTGAAACAGAGATACTGCAGCCGGCCCAGTTCCCACCTTTTCAGCAAGAGGTGATACCCCATATACCGGATAGTAATGTCATATCATGGAACATAGCAGGCCTGGCCGATAAGTTTCAGGACCCCTTATGGCAGCAGTTTGTCAGGCAATTTTCTGTTATCTGCCTACAGGAAACATGGCTGGTGGATTGTAATTTGTTTTTGGAGGGATTTAAAGCTTTTTTTGTCCCTGCCTTACCATCATCTAGTGGCAGAGCAAAGGGTGGTCTGGTTACTTATATCTCCCTGTCAGTTGATTGCCAGACATGGATTAACCCCTCTTTTAGTCAGGCACTCCAAGCTATTACCCTCAAGAAGGGGAATGATCTATTGGGCCTGTTTAATTTCTATAATTCACCAAATAGTAAGCAGGGGGAAGGTAACATCACCGAGTTGGGTCATTACTTGAGGCAGACCTGTGGCCATACATTGCATTCAATAATGGTGTTAGGAGATTTTAATATCCATCCATGTGGTGACCCAAAGTTTACAATAATGTCCGACCTGGGATGCCATAGAATGGGGGGTTTCCACTTTGAGCATACCATCCAGGGGGACGAATTGAATAAACTAACTGATGAATAAGATTTACTGGCATTAATGTCCCTTACGGCTCCTAACAGCAAAGCATTGGTTCCCACTTATAAAGGGAATGGTAGTGGGTCTTTTATCGACTACATTTTAATTTCTTCTACTATCCAGTCCGCATTGCAAGGGTTTACTATCAAGGATAGCGCTTATAGTGACCATAACCCCCTATGTGTCCACCTAAGCGGTTCATTTTTACCTAAAAAACATAAGGGGAGGGCACCAGGAATATTAAGATCCACGGATGGCGGGCGCCGTCTTAAATGGTCACAGATTGATGCAAATGTTTTTTATAGAGAAGTGAGAGATTCATGCGCCGCTGAACTTGCTCTCTGTGTCTTGCCGGATAGCTCGCCAAAAGATGTTCTTAGTGCCTTTAACGTCATTTCGTTCAAGGCAGGGGATCTCTTAAGCGCACCGGTACGTACAGTATCTAATACAAACCCAAGATGGTTTGATTCCTCCTGTACCCAGGCGGCACGAAAATTGAAGGAGGCCTTGAAGACCATCCCGAGAAATCAACAATTCATACGCTCCTGTCGCCTAGCATACAAACAGGCTTTAGCTATTCGCAAGGGAGTTCTTAAGGAGGAGGCATGGAAGGAGCTGCTAGAGTCTAGTACCTTAAGGAACAGTTCAAAATTTTGGGGAATCATTAGCAGACCTTTGTTTGCTATAGATACAGGCAGTGCCATAGTCTCCCTTATTACGGAGGAAGAATGGGTGGCCCACTTCCAGTCCATGTTTATGGGGTGTATGGCCCCCCCTGGACAGCCACATTGGGAAACTAAAACTGACAGTTTGGTCTTCATGCAGGCAGAAGTGGAGGCGGGGATTGACGGTCTAACGTGTAACAAGGCTCCGGGTCCGGATGGAATCCCGCCGGACCTTTATAAATCAGACCCTCCTTTCTGGGCACCGATCATTGTGGCCGTGCTTAATGCGGCAGCCAGGGAAGGCTGCCCTGAATCTTGGGCTACTTCTACCATCGTGCCAGTATTTAAAAAGGGGGATCGCAATAGCACGTTTTGTTATCGGCCAATCTCCCTCATCGACTCAATAGTAAAGGTGGTGGGAGGTGTGCTACTGCAAAGATTATCCTCTTGGGCCGAGGAGCATAATATCATCTCCGATATTCAATTTGGGTTTCGCCCGGGGCGATCGACGGTGGCCCAATGTTTAAACCTCTACCTGATCCTTGGCAAGTACACGCTGGCTCGCCCAGGTACGATCTACAAGGCCTTTATGGACCTATCGTCCGCGTTTGACTGTGTTAACCGGACTAAACTGTGGCAGTCCATGACGGCCATGGGGGTGGAGGCCAATATTGTGGATTTCTTAATGGACCTGCATAGAGAAACAAAGGCGAATGTCAGATTTGCCCAGGATCTCCGGGTTTCTAGGAACTTTAACATCAGAAGGGGGGTACGCCAGGGTTGCATCCTGGCCCCCTTCCTTTTCAATCTTTATATAAATGACCACGAAGGAGCCTTGGTTGCAACAGGGGCTGATTATCCGCATATAGGGCGACGGGGTCTCCCAGTCCTACTATATGCGGATGACGCGGTCCTCATAGCTAGGACAGCTAGGGGATTACAATCCTTATTGAACTCTTTCGAGACTTTCATGGGGACCCGAGACGTGGCTATCAACAACGCCAAATCTTTTATAATGCAGGTAGGGGCTCGGCCCATGAAAAAGTACCCCTATGTGGTGGGCCCCGAGAGGGTCCCCCTGACAACAGTGTTTCAATATCTGGGGGTTCTGTTGGATGACCGATTAAAGTGGGAACCCCGTATACAGAAGAAAAAAGGGGAGTTTACACGAATAACCACCGCTATTTTCAACTTTGCTGCCAAGATGGGCAGGCGCCCAATTGCAGCTATGCTGAAAATCTATCAGGCCAAAGGTGTAGCAACTGCCTGCTATGGCAGCGAGATCTGGGGATACACCACCACAGATGCATTGCAGGTGGTTGAGAATAATTTTCTAAAACGCCTGCTGGGTGTGCCAAAAAGTTTATCTAATTTGGGAGTCCATGAGGAATTGGGGGTGCCATTTTTATGTGATATACTGGCTCTGCGTCCTTTGGTGTTTTGGCTCAAGTGTTGGCTAAATAAGGAACTAGAGCTCACACAACAGATCATAATGGACTGTATGAGCCTTGACCATATGCTTCGAATCCCATGGCTGAAATACATTGGTGGTTGTTTTACCGAGTTGGGCCGCCCGGATCTCTTTTTAAAACCTTCTATCATAGTAAAAAGGATGTGGAACTGGTTAAGAAAGCTTTCAGTTGTAGTAGGAAGCTAGAAAGAGACGAGCTGGAACTAAGAAAACCAAGTGTTCGCAAATTCTTAACCCTGAAAACTGATCCATCTATAGAGCCATATCTCTTGGGAACACTGACTACATATGAGAGGTTTTTATTGTCTAGGTTCCGCTTTGATCTTTTTCATCTGTTACTTGCCGTTCCTAAAGGGTATAGTAGAGGACAGGTGTTAGCACCCTGTGGCCGCGATCAAGTATCTCCACAGGATCTGCTACACTTTATGTTCATATGCAAACTTTATGATACACCACGAAGACACTTTTGCTCCCCCTTTTAAAAAGGTTAAATTTTAATCAGGCCCGCCCAGCACTTTTGTTCTTACAGATGCTAAAACCTGATTGTATTTTTTTCATCGTGGGATATCTGAAAGCTGTAGTGAGAACAAGGGCATGTCTTGAATCTTAGCCATATTAGAAGGAGAAGGTTTAAAATTATGGATCATGCGTTCTGTACTGTATATTAATTAATAATATGAACTGTAAAATTCTTTGTTTTTAACTTTATGTATTTATTTGTTTTTATCTATTGTTATAAATTGTAAAACTTCCTAAGAATCAGGCTTTTAACGAGGTGTGGATATGTTGTAACTTTTATGGTTTTAGCGTAAAACCGAATAAAGTTGTTTTTTGATTGATTTGATTGACTTAATACTAACTGTAGTGGGAATAGTAAATTATATAGGTTTAGTGTCCAGCACCTTCCTGGATTTAATATGAACTGCAGTGAGAATAGTAAATTATATATGTGTAGTGTACAGCACATTACTTGAGTTAATAGTAATTGGTGTAGGAATTATTACATTATATATGTTTATAGGTCTGTCATTTTAAATTATTTTTAAAATCTGTAGTGGTAATGTGTATGTATAATAATTTATTTTATATTTCGAATTACAATAATTATAACAATATATTTTGAACATACATATTAGTTAAAAAAATATACATTGCATTAAAATATACATTTTAGGAAAATATTTAATAAAAATAAATTCATAGAAAAAAAATCACACTTGTAAATTTTTTAAATGATCTTTATTTTTTTAATAATAGTAAAGAAACATATTTTAAGGGAATATAATACACATGATGAAATATACAAAATAAATACACATTTTTAATTTTGTAACAAAGTATTTTGAATATATGTTTATTTACATATATTATATTTTTCAACATACATATTTTTAACATTGTTATATTTTAGGGTACAGGTATTTATCTTTTGTAACAGAAAACATTTTTTGGTATTTTTGTTTAGAACATTTTTGTAAAATACATTAATTTTGCAATATAATTTTACAGTTTATTTTTGCATGTTTAACAGTTAATAATTAAATACATATTTTGTTAAAATAAAACAATATAACATAAAACACATTTATTGAAAAGAAATTAACATTTTAAGTGGTTAACAATTTTTGTACATGTAATATATATTTTTAATTAATATTATTAATGTATGATATATTAATAATATTAATTATTACATTGTTACATTTTATATAAACATGTTTTTGAAGAGGTAAGTTTTTATTTAACATTTGACAATTTTTTTTTTAATTAATGTAAATAATACAAATAAATAAGTAATTATAATAATTAATATATTTTATATATACGCGCTGTACGTCCGGCCAAGTACGATGCAATGCGTGTGAAATACCAACTACTCGAACGGAGCACATTCCACAAGACAGAAACGTACCGGACATACTGACTGCCACGTAATAGAGCCCGTCGCAATCGACGCGTACGCGAACGCTGCAACGTAGCATAATGTGAGTGTGACAGACTCGGATGAGGCCGCAATTGCCGCTGTAAGCGTCCGTCCCGGACAACTGAACGTGTCCGTCATGCTCACCAAAATGACATAGAAACAAACTGAAAAAGACCAAACAAGCATTGTCAATGTCAATAAATAAAAAAATAAAAAAGTAGGAACAAAGACACACCCACAACTCCACCTACATAAAGGGCCAAAATGCCTACCATGATCCTTTGCAAATTCCACACATATGACAGCAGAGAACACCACCACCCTGCACTCAGAGACACACTCACAACTCACCCACCACACAACCTTCACACCATTTGCACCTCTCAAACACACTGTCACAAACACCCAGATAAACTGACACCCACTCACCTTCACTTACACCCTCACACACATCAATCTCCACAACCACCCATCACCATGCCCCCAAAGAAGAATCCAAAGTTCACAGATACGGAGTTGGAAGTCTTAGTTGATGAAATCCTCAGAGTAGAGCCACATTTATTTGGCACATTGGTCCAACAGACCCCCATGTCACAGAAAACAAAGATGTGGGGAAGGATTGTCGACAAGGTGAACGCACAAGCACCTTGCATGCGCACAATGGAGGATATCAAGAACAGGTACTACGATGTGCGAAGGAGGGTCAAGAAGCTGATTGCCAGAGACCATGCCCTGAGCCAGCGGACTGGCAGTGGCCCTCCTGCAAAAGCAACACACTTCACTACCTGGGAGGAGAAGGTGCGGGCCATCCTTCCACCGGAGGGCATCCATGGATTAACAGGAATACCAGAGCCTGGTGAGTACATAACCAACTAGCCAATATTGCGAAGCAATACACACACAGACATCACTGTCAAGGGGACAGTGAAACCAATAACTGTTAGCAAAGCCATAGCAACCGAAAGCTAATTATCCTGCAATTTGTATGCCACTTAGATAAACACAATACCTGCAATCTCCGAGTAATATGGAACTATGTCATAACATGTACAAACTTAATAACAAATACAGCAAGGCATTGGCCCAAAACACGAACAAACACTGTCAGCCATTTTGCCAGCACTATTTCACCCACTCACAGGGAAGCAGAGTCAAAACAAAGGAAGGAAGGTTGGGTATGCTGGGAAGGTGTGTGTAGCCAAAAGCATGATGGGAGTCCTAGTCACAGCCAACAGTCCTCCTCCCACATTGCCCATCAAGCCCACCCAGAACCATGCCCACCTCACAGGGAGTGGAAAGAGACTGACAAGATGGCTGACACTGGCCTCTGTTGTGGGGAGCACTAGGACCTGGTGGGAGTACTGCACAAACAAACAACAGGAGACCACTGTCAGCCATCTTGCCAGCACTGTTACACCACCTCACAGGGAAGCTGAGTCACAGGAAGGAAGTCTTGGTATCCTGGGAAGGTGGGTGTAGCCAATAGCATGATGTGAGTCGTAGTCACAGCCAACAGTCCCCCTCCCACATGGCCCATCAAGCCCACCCTGGACCATGCTCACCTCACAGGTAGTGGAAAGAGACTTCCAAGATGGCTGACACTGGCCTCTGCTGTGGGGAGCACTAGGCCCTGGTGGGAGTACTGCTCAAACAAACAACAGGACACCACTGCCTGACATCCTGAACGTCAACTGTGACTCCCTGCAATGGAAACATGCTTCATGGTGGGCCATCTGGCCTGGGGGAGGAGTAGGAGTGCTAGCTCTGACTACATCTACCAGCAGGCCCTGACACACACACACCTCCCACCAACACCAAACAACACACCTGGGAATATGCTCTCCAAGAGAGTGAGTCAAAACCCACTTCCAAGATGTCTGTCACTGGGCTCTGCTGTGGGGAGCACAAGGCCTTGCTGGGAACTGTGCACAAACAAACACCAGGCCACCACTGTCAGCCATCCTGCCACCACTGTTACACCACCTCACAGGGAAGCTGATTCACAGGAAGGAAGGTTGGGTATGCTGGGAAGGTGGGTGTAGCCAAAAGCATGATGGGAGTCGCAGTCACAGCCAACAGTCCCCCTCCCACATGGCCCATCAAGCCCACCCTGAACCATGCCCACCCCACAGGGAGTGGAAAGAGACTGACAAGATGGCTGGCACTGTGCTCTGCTGTGGGGAGCAATAGGCCCTGGTGGGAGTACTGCTCAAACAAACAACAGGACACCACTGTCAGCCATCTTGCCAGCACTGTCACACTACCTCACATGGAAGCTGATTCACAGGAAGGAAGGTTGGGTATGCTGGGAAGGTGGGCGTAGCCAAAAGCATGATGGGAGTTGCAGTCACAGCCAACAGTCCCCCTCCCACATGGCCCATCAAGCCCACCCTGAACCATGCTCACCTCACAGGGAGTGGAAAGAGACTGACAAGATGGCTGACACTGACCTCTGCTGTGGGGGGCACTTGGCCCTGGTGGGAGTACTGCTCAAACATACAACAGGACACCAATGTCAGCCATCCGGCCACCACTGTTACACCACCTCACAGGGAAGCTGATTCACAGGAAGAAAGGTTGGGTATGCTGGAAAGGTGGGCGTAGCCAAAAGCATGATGGGAGTCGCAGTCACAGACAACAGTCCTCCTCCCACATGGCCCATCAAGCCCACCCTGAACCATGCACACCTCACAGGGAGTGGAAAGAGACTGACAAGATGGCTGACACTGGCCTCTGCAGTGGGGAGCACTAGGCCCTGGTGGGGGTTGTGCACCAACAAACAACAGGACACCACTGCCTGACATCCCGAACATCAACTTTGACTCCCTGCAATGGAGGCATGCTACGGGGGGATTAACTGGGCTCTGTGGGTGAAGGAGGACCTGCAATGACTCCAAATACTATCAAGATCGGCTCAACACACACCTTCTCAGCCAGAACAAATAGCACCCTTGGGACTAGTCACCCTGAAAGTAAATGCTCCGGCAAGATGGCTGACACATGGGCCTGATGTATGAATTGGCTGCAAGTCACACCAAGGCACTGGCCCCCCCAAACACAATCACACCCACAGCCATCGCAACTGTATGTTTCCACTCACTGTCTGTGGAAGCAGTGTCCCAGGGGTGCCCCCTGGCTTGGCTATGAAGGTGTGTGGGTTGCATGACAATTGGGGAGATGCAGACATAGCACATATCAAAACACACACACAAAGCTACATATACATCATTGACAGGGGACATATGACAGTGAATGGAATGGCCACAGCAAGATAGCTGACACTGTTGCATGGTGTCATGTACACAAGGTGCTGTTGTGAGCTGCATTCCACTCCTACATCATGCAGCGATGTCAGCATCCTTGACACAACACTCCCCTCACTGTCATTGACACTTGCAACACAAGGAGTAACCTGGACTGGGTAGGAGGAGGCATACAACTTACAGCAGCATAACTCAAACACACAAACCTTTGGCCCTCACTGTCATGAGCATTGAAAATCAAGAGAGCTGCCTTGGTTAACTCCTCTTTCCATGGAGGACATTGACAAGATAAATGACGTTATCATGTACAAAGCTCAGCAGCAACATCATTTGCTACGGTAACACCATCACATGTGTGCAACGAGATGTAAACAAGGAACACTGACATCAATATGGTAGCTCACAAGAGATCTCAGACATACCGGACTGTGACCATGTTGTTCCGACACACCAATGTGACTCAAATAAACATGCACAAAGACCAGCACACATGCCCCAATCTTGCAACACATCGTAAGAGGAAGTGCACGTATGTCCTTGTTAAACCACAAATGATGATAAGGAAAACTCACCTGTGTCAGGCACGGGATAGCACTTGAGCAGCAATGGCCATGTACAGTACTTGACTCAATACATGAGCTGACCACGCACACAGCTCCAACTGCCCATCAAAACGCTTCAGGTTGCCATGACAATGTGCTTAACCAATATAGACCTCTGTCTGTGACAATGGAGGACAATGCAATGTACATACACTCATCATGAAGTACAGTAGCAACTGTAATGTGTATGATCTGTTGATGTGTGCTGAACCCCAACATACTTTGTGTGTCTCTTCCACCCACAGGGGATGCTGGGGACACTGCAGGGACCGAACAAGGATCCCAGTCCCAGACTCAGGTTGACCCTGAGCTCTCCGGTGTGGATGTCTCTCAGTCCTCTTCTGACGAACGACCTGGCACCTCCGGTGTGGCTCCACGTCCAGCCCCAGCAGCTGTAACATCAGCACCCCCTGCCACCACTCCTGCCACATCTGCAAACACACCAATGACCTCTGCCGACATGGACAGACCAAGGCAACAGAACACCGATGGCACAGCTACACAGGGCAACCTGGAGGTGACGGACAACACCACCAGTGCCAACACAGAAGGGGGCCCAGTGTCGTCTGTGCCTGCCACTGCAGGTCCTGCCCGTGTGGGCAGGGGTGTTGTGAGGGCGGGCAGGCTGAGGCCACGGACTGCAGATGGGGCTGGCCTGCAGGATGATCCACAGTTGGGACGCATCATAGATGCGTACCAGGAAAGCACCGGAGGCTTTGGCCAGGTAGTGGGGATCCTCAGGGACATAAAACAACAGCAGGCTGCCCATCATGCCAGATTGGACTCCCACATGTCCCGGGTAGAGACACACATGTCCCGAATGGAGTCCAAAATGGACAAAATTGATGACCTCACGGCGGTGCATAGGGACATACTCACATGCCTCTGCCAGATAGCTGACAACATGACCACACCTCCCTGTGTGCCCACTACATCTGTTGCCACTACATCTGCAACTGCCACAGGCAGGGATGAGGATTCTGGCGGAGAGTCCCCGGCAACGCAGCAGCCTGCACTCGAGGGTCCCCCTGAAAAGAAGAAGAGGGGTCGTCCAAAGAAGGACAAGTGAGAGGCAGATGGCCATGCATACCCCCAGGAAGTGAATACCTGTTCCAGACATCCTCCATTGTGTGCAAAGCGTTCACCTTGTTGACTGTCGCTAAACTCCCACACATGTGATGGAGGGTCTAAGTTGGACCAATCTTTCAAATGACTGTGGACTTTACTCTTGAAATTTCATCTACCAACACTACCAACTTCTCTGTGAACTTTGGATTCCTATCGCACTGTACAGCACGTTCATTTACGTATACTATTCAAACACATGCATGTCAATAAATTGACAATCACACAAAAATTGCTTCTGTTGTGACTTAAACTTGGTTTGTGTCATAGAGATGATGATCTGCTAAAAGAATACTGTGCATGAAAACTACTACAGCAATGTAAACACAGTTATGTGAGTCATGGTGATGTGACACATATGAGGGAGACACACCACTACGTCAACACAACACATACCTACCATGGGCATCTAACTCATCGCCAACACTTCTGTGAACTGAAAATACAGTGGAATGCACATACACAACACACATCCTGAGTCAGTGGCAATCAGCCCACAAGTACAGTATGCAAATGATTGTCGGATGTGTGGACACAGACAAAGCACAGTCCAAAGTGACGCACAGGTTTATTACACAATCACTACATGTGAACTCCACAACAGATGGAAGGTAACCTCACGTGACAGTGAGCACAAAGTAACCAAGTCGTAAACAATGAAATTCCAGGGGGGTGTGGCACATCATCGGTTTGACAACGACAACTTGCACTCCGTAACAGGAATCCTTGTTTCAGGGGTCACACATGACCAAACAACAGCCAAAGGACCCTGTGAAGGACAGACACACAACAGTATTAATATCATAAAATAACAGCATACAGCTCCAATACACATGACAAACAAAAAGTCTTCAGATACGTGAACACAACCTGGTAATCATGTCAGCACTGTTTGGGAGTACACACTTACTCAAAGGACACATCACTGCAAGCATCCTGTCAAGTAGCACACAGCCACACATATGCAGCAACATTGCACCACCTACACATATCAGGCCATGACAAAACGTAGACAACACATCACTGTATACTCACAATCATGTGAAAAAGTTGTTGATGAGCTGTGTCCGAACATCCCCCTCACCCTCATCATCACTGGCAGCATGACCCAGAGCAGGATCCTCCACGGTTGGCGGCTGGCGGTCATCATCATCCTGGATGAGAGCCAACTCCTCCCTCATTGCCATGATTTTGCACACCTTCTCAGGGGCATATGGGAGGGCCCCTCCTGTCCTGTCCAGGCAGCGGAATCTGCTTTTCAGTAGACCAAATGTCCGCTCTATCACTCTCCTGGTCCGCCCATGTGCCTCATTATATCAAATCTCCGCCGGTGTCACAGGGTTCCTGAGGGGTGTCAGCAACCACAGCATGTTTGGGTATCCGGATTCACCTACATACAAACAAACAAACATTTTATGGGTCTGAAAAGAGGTTTAAAGACATTTTTTACCAAAAACACACAAGGGAAACAGATATTACACACCGACAAGCCAGACACGCTGGTTCTGCAGCTGTGACATCATTGTTGGGATCCGACTAGTCCGCATGATGTAAGCGTCGTGTGCTGAACCAGGGAAACGTGCACACACATGGGATATTGTCATGTCCGGCATACATACCACCAGGGCAATAATGGGGTGGAAATGTTTTCGGTTCCGGTATGTCTGTTCATGTGCTTGTGGTGGTGCCAAAGCCACATGTGTCCCATCTATGGAGCCTATAACATGTGGCATCCTTCCCAGTGCATAAAAGTCACTCTTTATGTCAGTGAATTGTCCTGGGGTTGGAAATTGTATGTACCGGTCCAGGAAATGCAACATTGCCTCCGGAACATCGCGGAGCACATGGCTGAACATGGTCTGTGACATCCCACCAGCAGAAGCCACAGTGTGCTGGAAGGTACCGGTGGCAAAGAAGTGTAGGGCTGCCATCACCTTCACCTTGGGTGTCAGCACTGATGGATATGTCCGGCCAGGTTGTAAATGTGGGGCCAACTGCTCCTCCAACACCTCAATTAGTGGTCTGGTGAAGTGGTACCGTCGGATGCAGTCACGTTCAGCCATGGTTGCTAGATCTGGGAACGGTTTATGGACAGCTGGTCTCCTGCAGTACATAGGTGAGCAAAGAAAGATTGTCAGTTCCCCTACATATGTTGCAATGACCATGCTAAATATCACATGCTACATCATAGCAAGACACAATTACTTGATGTGTGTGCTGTTGGGCATGGACACATATGTCAGCTATGTGCCCCCACCTGACATCCCAGCTTAACATGGTTACACAACAAGTGCAATACTGCGCTGTGAACAATCTATGGGGTCTGTCACAGTACATCTGCACAAATGTCACCTACCAAACACACACCTCAGTGACTAGTAAGGATAGATGTGTTCCCCACATGACGGGCCTGATTCACAGAACTAACTTACGTCAAAAACGTAAAGTTAGTACTTTTTGGTATTCACAGAATGAACTTACTCATTTCGGTATTCACAGAAGTTAGTAGTCCTAACTTTAGGACTCCTAAATGCCTTCTGTGAATACCGAAAGTCTTAAAGTTAGGATTTTTCTCAGTTTAGGAGTAGTAAAGTTAGGACTCCTAACTTCAGGACTCCTAAATGCCTTCTGTGAATACCAAAAGTCTTGAAGTTAGGATTTTTCTCAGTTTAGGAGTCGTAAAGTTAGGACTCCTAACTTTAGGACTCCTAAATGCCTTCTGTGAATACCGAAAGTCTTGAAGTTAGGATTTTTCTCAGTTTAGGAGTAGTAAAGTTAGGACTCCTAACTTCAGGACTCCTAAATGCCTTCTGTGAATACCAAAAGTCTTGAAGTTAGGATTTTTCTCAGTTTAGGAGTCGTAAAGTTAGGACTCCTAACTTTAGGACTCTAAATGCCTTCTGTGAATACCGAAAGTCTTGAAGTTAGGATTTTTCTCAGTTTAGGAGTAGTAAAGTTAGGACTCCTAACTTCAGGACTCCTAAATGCCTTCTGTGAATACCAAAAGTCTTGAAGTTAGGATTTTTCTCAGTTTAGGAGTCGTAAAGTTAGGACTCCTAACTTTAGGACTCCTAAATGCCTTCTGTGACTACCGAAAGTCTTGAAGTTAGGATTTTTCTCAGTTTAGGAGTAGTAAAGTTAGGACTCCTAACTTTACTACTCCTAAACTGAGAAAATCCTAACTTAAGACTTTCGGTATTCACAGAAGGCATTTAGGAGTCCTAAAGTTAGGACTACTAACTTCTGTGAATACCGAAATGAGTAAGTTCATTCTGTGAATACCAAAATGAGTAAGTGTATTCTGTGAATACCAAAAAGTACTAACTTTACGTTTTTGACGTAAGTTAGTTCTGTGAATCAGGCCCGACAGGTGCTATGTCAGTCACACACACAAGGATCTTGTCGTGCCACAAGAACACTGTCATGATGTAGCGTCTGATGTACACGTACCAACACACCCATGAAACCCACATGATGTGCTACCAGATTTGTACTCAGGGCATACATGGATGTCTGTGGCCATGTCTGAACTGGGGTGGTGGAGTGAGCTAAAGAATGATGATGGATTAAACCCAGATCAGTTGACTGGGGGTGAGTGTTTGATTGGCTCAAACGTTCCGTCCATCATCCCCTTTTGTATCGCTTTGTTCGCCCTAAGTTGGCGGGGGTATGCCCAGACGTGGGTCCCTTGCTCACTTTGCCACTGGATTCAAGCAAGCCTGGCTGATGACGGCTGGATTGCCAGAAACCGGTCCTAGGATGCTTGTTTCCGGTCCAGGGAAGACATGGCTTGGCAGTTCGGGCTGGACTGTTCCCATGAGGCACAGGGTCAGACTGATTTGCATATGGCCATGTCTGAACTGGGGTGGTGGAGTGAGCTAAAGAATGATGATGGATTAAACCCAGATCAGTTGACTGGGGGTGAGTGTTTGATTGGCTCAAACGTTCCGTCCATCATCCCCTTTTGTATCGCTTTGTTCGCCCTAAGTTGGCGGGGGTATGCCCAGACGTGGGTCCCTTGCTCACTTTGCCACTGGATTCAAGCAAGCCTGGCTGATGACGGCTGGAATGCCAGAAACCGGTCCTAGGATGCTTGTTTCCGGTCCAGGGAAGACATGGCTTGGCAGTTCGGGCTGGACTGTTCCCATGAGGCACAGGGTCAGACTGATTTGCATATGGCCATGTCTGAACTGGGGTGGTGGAGTGAGCTAAAGAATGATGATGGATTAAACCCAGATCAGTTGACTGGGGGTGAGTGTTTGATTGGCTCAAACGTTCCGTCCATCATCCCCTTTTGTATCGCTTTGTTCGCCCTAAGTTGGCGGGGGTATGCCCAGACGTGGGCCCCTTGCTCACTTTGCCACTGGATTCAAGCAAGCCTGGCTGATGACGGCTGGAATGCCAGAAACCGGTCCTAGGATGCTTGTTTCCGGTCCAGGGAAGACATGGCTTGGCAGTTCGGGCTGGACTGTTCCCATGAGGCACAGGGTCAGACTGATTTGCATATGGCCATGTCTGAACTGGGGTGGTGGAGTGAGCTAAAGAATGATGATGGATTAAACCCAGATCAGTTGACTGGGGGTCAGTGTTTGATTGGCTCAAACGTTCCGTCCATCATCCCCTTTTGTATCGCTTTGTTCGCCCTAAGTTGGCGGGGGTATGCCCAGACGTGGGTCCCTTGCTCACTTTGCCACTGGATTCAAGCAAGCCTGGCTGATGACGGCTGGAATGCCAGAAACCGGTCCTAGGATGCTTGTTTCCGGTCCAGGGAAGACATGGCTTGGCAGTTCGGGCTGGACTGTTCCCATGAGGCACAGGGTCAGACTGATTTGCATATGGCCATGTCTGAACTGGGGTGGTGGAGTGAGCTAAAGAATGATGATGGATTAAACCCAGATCAGTTGTCTGGGGGTGAGTGTTTGATTGGCTCAAACGTTCCGTCCATCATCCCCTTTTGTATCGCTTTGTTCGCCCTAAGTTGGCGGGGGTATGCCCAGACGTGGGTCCCTTGCTCACTTTGCCACTGGATTCAAGCAAGCCTGGCTGATGACGGCTGGAATGCCAGAAACCGGTCCTAGGATGCTTGTTTCCGGTCCAGGGAAGACATGGCTTGGCAGTTCGGGCTGGACTGTTCCCATGAGGCACAGGGTCAGACTGATTTGCATATGGCCATGTCTGAACTGGGGTGGTGGAGTGAGCTAAAGAATGATGATGGATTAAACCCAGATCAGTTGACTGGGGGTGAGTGTTTGATTGGCTCAAACGTTCCGTCCATCATCCCCTTTTGTATCGATTTGTCTGTGACACACAGACACAACAACAACTCACATGGCCAAATCACATGAATGTTGTAAACGATTGACATCTACCACATACAATCAGAGACATGTGTGTAGCACAATACGCACATACTCAACCACACAATGGTAGCTCTGGGACACCCTGTGACACACAGTCCATTTCACCTATGAGTCAGGGTGTATGTAACATGTCATCACACAATGTGCACCCTGAACTGTGTACAGGCCTCGGGGTTTGATCTGCAAAGTTGTCACTCACAGCAGTGATGTGCCTCACACACAATGGCTTTTGTCCACATTACACATGGCATATCCTGGGAGTGTGTGCCACTAAGTCCCACGTCCAATATGACATGTGGAGCCATATACCCACACATGTCATGATGCCTGAAATGTTATTCCATATACTTTGTGACAGGCTGTATGTTTGTTGTAGAGCACCGGAGTCCCTGCCAAGATATTGTGTGTGGCATCCTTTGGCTCTTGACTGCAATGGTGACAGATGCGTGTGAGTGTTTCAAAAGACGCGACGTACATTTGGGGTCCAAGCTGGGCACACCCCTTGGCTCTTGACTGCAATGGTGACAGACGCGTGTGAGTGTTTCAAAAGACGCAACGTACATTTAGGGTCCGAGCTGGGCGCACGCCTTGGCTCTTGACTGCAATGGTGACAGACGCGTGTGAGTGTTTCAAAAGACGCAACGTACATTTAGGGTCCGAGCCGGGAGCACGCCTTGGCTCTTGACTACAATGGTGACAGACGCGTGTGAGTGTTTCAAAAGACGCGACGTACATTTAGGGTCTGAGCTGGGCGCACGCCTTGGCTCTTGATTGCAATGGTGACAGACACGTGTGAGTGTTTCAAAAGACGCGACGTACATTTAGGGTCCGAGCTGGGCGCACACCTTGGCTCTTGACTGCAATGGTGACAGACGCGTGTGAGTGTTTCAAAAGACGCAACGTACACTTAGGGTCCGAGCTGGGCGCACGCCTTGGCTCTTGACTGCAATGGTGACAGACGCATGTGAGTGTTTCAAAAGACGCGATGTACATTTAGGGTCCGAGCCGGGCGCACACCTTGGCTCTTGCATTTACGGACTGAGCCGGGCGCACGCCTTGGCTCCTGACTGTCATGGAGACTGACGCGTGTGAGTTTTCAAAAGACGCGATGTACATTTACGGGCCGAGCCGGGCGCACGCATTGGCTCCTGACTGTCATGGAGACTGACGCGTGTGAGTTTTCAAAAGACACGACTTACATTTACGGGCCGAGCCGGGCACACGCATTGGCTCCTGACTGTCATGGAGACTGACGCAGTATTGATACTTGTACGAATGGCGTTCAGAAAATTCAGTTGGCCCCCAACAACAATGTATCAAAGTCAATGGTGTCATGATGGGGAATATTTGAACGATGTGGAAGGCGTGTACGAAGCGTGCAATGCAATGGATTGGCCAATTTCATACAAAAGCAAACGTCTCTGACCTATCGCTTTGGACGCATGGGACAGATTCTGCCTCTGCAGCACAGATATAAGGCTGTCTGTTCCCCAGAGACTTCACTTGACTGCACTACATGCCACAGGACTACATCTACCACTACCACTGCTGCTGTCTCTGCATCCTCTGGCTACTGCAATGGCACGGACTGTGGAGAGTGCCCCAGCATTCACTGAGGAGGAGAACCAGGCCCTGCTGGACGGCTTCCTGCCACAGTGCAGTAAGCTGTATGGGAAACCAGGGGAGCAGGTGAGTGTGCAGTCCACTGCCTTTCTAATTGTGCATGTTGTCTGACTAGCACTACTAGCATTGTGTTCACCACATGCAAGCATGCTCACGGAGTAATTGTAAGTCTCCAAGTGTGTAGAAACAAGTAATGTACAGGTGCAGTTTCTAAGAAATGACATTTTGTCTTTGCTTTTGATTAACATGCACTGTTATCATGTTGTCAATGCTGGCTTGCACACAGGACAACTGCCCATGTCCATAGTTGCACTCCCTGTTTACATCATATGCCCTTCAGCAAATGACATGTATGTCCAACTGTGTGATGAACAGACATATTGCATGTGTGGCAATGGTGTCTAACTTTGTCATCCATGCAGGTTGATGCCCATCAGAAGCAGGAGATTTGGCAGTCCATCGTCCGGGCAGTAAGATCTGTGGAAGTCTTCAAACGCCGCATCCGCCACTGCCAGAAGAGGTGGCAGGACCTTCGTGGCTGGACCAGGAGGATAGCCAGAGTCCAGCTGAAGCTGTCACCTCCACGCAGACGGGGTGGACGATAAACACTGACCCCCCACATGCTCCGGATACTGACGGTGGTCTTCCCTGACCTGGATGGGCAGTTGAAGGACAGACAGCAGCAAGGAGGGGGTAAGTTCAGGCCTTTTTTTGGTGAACTATGTCTAACATGCAATTTTCACCCCTTCAGCCTGGTAACACTCCCACAGTTTGTCTGTCTGCTGAGACAAGACTCATGTGGCTAAATTTGGTGATGCCACATTCTCATCTGATACCCAGGTGTGTCCCTTTCGGTCTGTGACTTGTGTCACTTGGATTGTGTGTTCTTGCTGTTGTCCAAGGTTGATGTTGGGAACAGCATCTGCTACAGGTGCATTGATTTGGGCTTCATGAGTGGGCTATTGTCTGACATGTGTCAGCACATTGACAGAAATCTGACCTGTGTGGGCCATACATAAATGTTCAAATTGCTGACCTGGGTCACCATAGGTGTCTGAGGTATTGACCACACACCCATGCAGCAGGTAAGACCAATGTTGGAGCCTCAGAGCAATGAAATGCATGCGTGTAACTGATGCATAGCCACCTGCCAAGTGTTCCTGGTAATCCCATGTTGCACATGGTCCAGGACAGGTATGGCAACTCCGGCCATCCGAGACACTCTGTCCTCCTACTCCTGGGTGTCATCCAACATCATGGCCATTGCGACATGTGCAATCAGGTGTCTGACTCTGTGTCATTGTGGAGTGGCATAGCTTTTTGGACTTCAGGAGTGGTAAAATGTTTATGATGTACTGACATCTGATTTGTGGCTGTTGGATCTGCACATAGGGTAGAACATATGAGTGTAATCACTGGACTGTGCATAATGGTGTATTCCACATTAATGTGCAAGCAGCTTTACTTTGTTCTCGTCAGCCTGTGATGTGTTCATGTATACTGATTTGTGTTATCACACACTCAAATGTCTTATTTGGATAACGTGTGATCATCAGATTCCTTCTAATGTGGGTAGCATGGGGTGTACATGTGTACTTGACCACTACAGAGCTTGCATTCACCGCAAAAACATGAGTGTGACACGGTGCAGACTTGTTTTTGGATGCACTGCTCCTGTGACAGGAGCCAGTAATGACTCATTGGCCAGACAGGCCTGTGGCATGGTGTACCACATGCCATTCTGGAGCCTGCAGCATTGTCAGTTGTCCTGCATGGACTCCTTTGTAGCATTGACTATCAAGACATGAGGCCATCATGGTGTCTGGGGATGGAAGCATATCCGTCATATCAACAATGACCATGGGAAGCCCATTTGCTGACACAAGTACTGAGTCACTGACAGGAGATGGTATAAGTGTGTAATGACACATTACACTCACAATCCTTGCAGATAAGTAAACTGGCACATGTTTGCACATATCATTAGTGACATCATACATGCACCAGACAGATGGGTCCATTGCCAGGATGGGTACGAGGAGCATGGGTGACTGGCACACTGACAAGTGCCTGGTTCACATATGTGTCATTCATTTAAGCAATGATTTTCTGTTAATGCCAGGGCTTGCTCTGTGATGTGCTGCAATTACAGTCATGTGTCATGTCAATACAGATGACTAATGTGATTATGTTTTTCCTCCTTGTTTACAGCATCATCTTTGGCTACTGGAGGAGACAGCTCCACGGACCAAGAGGAGGCACAGAGCCAGACTGGGTCCGCTGTGGATGAGGCGGAGGAACCCAGTGGCACTGAGGGTGAGGGGAGTCACACTGAGGGACACTCAGCAGCAACCACCTCAGCTGAGGAACACTCCAGCTCCAGTGAGGACTCCCTTGTGGAGGCGGGTGTCACAGGACCACAGGCCACAACTAGCGAGTCTGTCCCCGCCACCACCACCATCTCCACCCTCCCAGCTGCTCCCATCCCAGATGTCCGTGGAGCCTCCCGTGTTAAGGAGCATGTCTCCTTCAGTCCAGGCACCGCACCCCCTGCCTCTGTCTCCTCTGCTGCCCTGAGTGTGGAGTCTGTGGACTTGCTAAAGCAGATCCATGTGGGGCAGACATTGATGCTGAGTGTCCTCCATGCTCACACCGGTCTATTGACACAATTGGTGTCATTCATGGAGGGCATCTCAGCAAACATGTCTGCCCGACAGCGGACCAATCAGTCCATGGCCTCCTCACTGACGGCAGCAGTTTCCCTCTTCCAACAGTCCCTCACCCCTCCTACCTCTGCCCCATCCACAATCTCCACTACCCTACCTGCCCAACGCACACTGACACAGGCACATGCATGCACAACAGACACAAGCAGCACACAGCAATGTCAGTCCAAGGCAAAACGCGCAAGCACGCACACTCAGGGGACTGATGGCACACACACAGGGGATAGGGTACAGACACACAGACAGGCATCCACAACCACTCCGCAGTCCTTGTTGTATTCCTCTTAGGATGTCCGTATATAGGTTTTTCCTGTATCATGTCCTTATATAGGCACAATTCGCCCTGCCCTTATATAGGCATAAAATCCCAGTCCTTATTTAGGCATTAAACCGTGCACTCCAAATACAGGCATGGTCTCCAACATCCGTCCACCCTAACGTCACAACGAGTTCTTGAAGAACAGACCCTTAGGCTTCGGGAGTTTCCCTAGCACAGGACTATTGATTTCTTCAAGGACTCATCTATTATGCATGAACCGTTATACCTTAGGGGTTCATTCATGACGTCTTCCGCTGTCTGATTCACGTCAATGCTAACATTCTGAGGTACCTCTCAGGTATAAATATACCTTCCCTAGCCCTTGTAAACTAGAGGAGACCTCAACTTCAGAGGAGCCCGTTTCCCGGCCTGACGCACTGAGAAGACGCTGTCATCCCTGCACGCAGAGAGTCCAGCTTCCAGTGATCTGACTTCCCTTGCGGGGTGTTGGAGTTCGAGTCTGGCAAGAGATTCCTACCTCTCTCATTCTTAAGGTATGGAGCTGACTAGAATCTAGAGGGACTCTTGGCATACTAGGCATACTAGGCGTAACACACTCTTAGTATACCATAGTAAGGAATACTTCAGCTACTTCATACCTCTCCCTACACCTAGGTTAGGTTAGGTACATTGGGGTAGAACTAGCTTAGAAACGCATCGTATGAGTACTCACATTTTTTAGTCTGTGTTATTTATGTAAATGAATATCTACTAAAGATCATGCTAGCGCAGAATTATTTATTTCTACTGCTTACACTGTACATTTTTTATCTTGCATACTGTCTTGTGATCGTAACAGCACATATTACTTACACGAGAAACAAGACTGTTCAATAAATCTTTTATTGAAACGCCCGTCTATTCTTTCTGTGTAACTTTGAGGAAAACTAAGCATGCACAATTGAGCTGAGTGAAATGGTTATCTATTGTTTCCACGACTCTGGGAC
The DNA here is from genome assembly GCA_963921515.1 of Calotriton arnoldi. NCBI lineage: Eukaryota > Metazoa > Chordata > Amphibia > Caudata > Salamandridae > Calotriton > Calotriton arnoldi. Next base: position 543,028 of record CAWUFW010009636.1, read on the forward strand.
ACGTTCTGATTCTAAAGGGAAACAAAGTGGTCATGTTTTGCGGCTGCCAGAAACTACTCCCTTCTTGTTATCCAAGGAGTTTCTAGTGGCCTCTGAGCTAGCTGGCACAAGTAATTAAGTTTAATATACTCGATAGGGACATACCGACCTCAGTCCTATGTCAAACCTATAGGGTATATTATTCCAATGCGCAGAGCCTATTAGGGAAATAGGAGCTACACTACATCCTCAGATACCTTTCCCTCAAAAAAACCCTTCCCTTGACTCACCTGCAACCCCCCCTTCCCAGAAGCTCTTCCTCTGTGACCTTGGCCTCTTCCCCACAAATCCATTAGGTCCAACTCACAAGGGGAAGAGGAAGTCACCACACACAGAGGGTAGACCCGCCTGCACACCCTCCCACAGGAGCAGGAACACTGAGGCCCCCACCCGCAAATCCCCCAGGACGAGGAAGAGCAAGACCCCACCACGATCCCGCACTCCCACCACACAGTCTCTGTCCTCCAGCCCCCAGACCACCATTCCTAGGGTTCCCACGCCATACCCTGCCCCAGGTTCCCCCACACACAGGTACACCATCCCCAAAATGATTAGGCCCTCCCCCCTTCCACATGCACTTCCACCATAACCTCACACCCTCAGCCTGTTCCTATGACTGCTGTGGAGACCAGGTCCCCCACATCTGACCTACCCACTTCATCTGAGCCCCAAACAACACCTTTGGACATTGGCACTGCAGTGGGGACCCCGTCCACTCCGTCTGACTTGGGCACTGCAGTGGTGACGGCGCCCACATCCACTGCAGTTGCCACTGACACTCCTGCACCCACCACACCTCCCCTGCCCCATACTACTATCCCCTGATCCTGTCCCTGTGGTGCCTGTCCTGCCCCTATGTATGCCCCTCCAAGGGGAGATGTCCCCTGGCTGTTGCAGTGCAGGCAAGCAATGTGTGACGAGTAGTCATATGTCACACGGAACGGACAATTGCAACGGACTGGCCATTGGCCTTTGGATTGCTCCTGGTTTCAAAGTGTTTATTTTTGCAGGCTGCATAAAGCTAAGTTTTGTTATTTGCTAGTTTTGCATTTAATGTACATGATGTTGCTGATGAGTGTCATTAAGTTGCTGTTGCTATTGTGTTTGTTGAAGAAAAGTGATTTGGTGATGGGATGGACTGTATGTGGTCCATGGTATATGTGTCCTATTACAGTATGTAGCCATGTCATCCTTTGCTGCAAATTGAGGTAGTCATGATTCCAATAACTTGGCACAGGGAGTGTCACCTTCTTTTCACAACTTCACATCTTTGGCTTACACTGTTGCACATATGTTGGGCTTAGATTTGTGCACATTGTACTTTTTCCTGACTGTGGGCCCATCTCCACTGGACATGCAGATTAGCGCATCAATGATGAACAAGTCATCTGTGTCATCAGTGCAACTTGCTATACATGTGTTTTGATGTTGTGCAGATGACTTAAGAGTCACTCCTGTACACAGGCTGATGTGACCAGAGCTTTCAGGGTGTTGTAATTGGTGGCTCACTGACCAAGTTTTACACTGACATGACAGAGCCCTGCACAGACAACGTTTGGCACAGCTGACCTTACACATGAGTGGAGTCACCTCATGGCAGTGTGTTATTCCATGACATTGACTGAGCCCATGTTGTGTGTTCTGTGAGCATGTCTCTGTGTGTTCCCTTCCCTTTTTCTACACAGCCTGTATGCCCTGCAGATGTTCCTGTTTGTGATGCTTGCTGAGTAGTCCTGTGTTTATCCAGCATCATTGACCTAGGTTTCTGGGATGTAGGTGCATGGAAAACTACTGGTCATTCGGGTGTCATCCGTGGGTGTGTTTGATGAAAGGGCCTGGAATGTGGGCAAACGCACATGGGACATATTCAGGATTCCCCAATGCACTTTTGTGTTTCCAACATCAGGTTGTTTTGACTATGTGGTGTCTTTCTGTGACTGGCCACTTGTATGTGACTGCTCACACTCATCAGATACTAGCCTTCAATGTTGGATGATGTCAACATGTGTTCTTTGTGGGTCTCCCAGGGCTCTTCATTGGTCTGGGACTGTGACAGGGATCCCAATGTGTCTGATACGTTTCACGTCATGCACATGTACCTCATGCTATGCAGTGTGGCAGACATTCACAAGTGTTGTTGACTGGCCATGTGTGATGAGTTTGTACACCTTAGATCCCCCCTCCACCCCTGGGATTGTTATAGGTGCATGTGCAATGTCACCAATCCATGTGGGCTTAGCTGATGCACATTGTTGCAGATCAAGGTGTGTGGTATTGAGAGTGGAAAAATGTGAGTTGGCTCATGTCTGGGCCCCTACCTACATGGTGGCGTTAAATTACAGGCCATGCCCAGTGAGTTTTCTGTGTGTGAGTGTGATGGAAGTTGGTCTGTCACGACATGACACAGTGCGCACATGTGACTGTGCTCCACAGTATGGGCAACATCCAAATTTGACATCACAGAGGGATCATCATACAGGCTACTGTCACCACAATGTAGGGTCCTTGTGGGTACTGATGGAGTGGGTCTGTCTCTTGCTGTGTTGGTTGATGTTCCGCCCAGCTTATGTCACATGAGTCTGTTGTGAACCCACTCATCTTGCAATGCCTGATTGCCCACAAAGAGGTACCCAATTTATGTGATACTTCTGGATTGCACTGTGTACACATATGTCTCATTGGAGTTCAGCCTAACATCATGTGTGTCGTACTGGCCTGGGTACACTGAGACACACACACACATGTTGTGTTCGATATGCAGTGGGAGGTTGGCTGGTTGTGTTTGTGCATCTGCACCCATGCATTGGTATAGCTTTTGTGGGCCATTGGCTGGATGTTGGTAGTTGCTTTTTCCTACTGTCCCTGGGACTCCTACCTCATCAGTCTGCACATTCATCATGGTTAGTATGTCCCATTTCTGCCATGGTATGGGACTTGATCACCTAAAAGCTGCAGTCTACACGGGATTCCTTAGTATGTGTGTCTGTTAGTGAACATATGTGTGTATGCATTATGTTGGTCACTTCTTACATTGTCTAATTGGACATTGGAGGCATTGTCAGCCCCCATGTGCGATTCGTTTCTGCACATGACAGAGGGTTTTTAGACGACACAAAAATCTTTCACTCAACAGATCTATGTTTGTTTGCTACACAACCACTACTTTGCCACTACATTGCTTGTGGTGTTAGGACCAGGAATCATACATGCTGGTTTGCAGATGCTGGTATTTTTTAAGCCCGCACTCACCTTTTGGTCACTGTGGTGGGGGGGGGTTAAACCCCATTACCACAATGTTCCAGATTTGCTGGTGTTTTGGACCCCACACTCACCTTTTGGTCACTGTGGTGAGGGGGGGTTTAACCCCATTACCACACAATGTTCATGATATGCTGGTTGTTGGACTTGGCCCTTTTTGGCATGTTCATCCCTAAACTTTTTGCCTTTTCTCTGACATGGTGTTGGTGGTTTTAGGCCTCTGGTCACTTTAGCACTGTGGTCCAGTGTAAAGTGCATGCGCTCTCTGTGTTACATTGGTGAGATTGGCCTGCCATCCCATAGGAATGCATTGGGGATTCCCTGATCAGTGTGTCAGTGGTAATTCCTGATATGGGAGGAGCAGAGTGGTCGAGTTTAGTATGTATGAAATTGTGAGAATAAATGCTGCGCAATGGTGTGCGCAGATTTATTATGACTATTTGAGAAATGCCACTTTTAGAAGTTGGCATTTCTGTGTGCTATGTGTCTGCCTGCCTGATGTGAATTGCACGTCTGGCTTGTGAGTAACAGGGGCTGGGAGGTGTGTGTGGCTCCAGGAGGGGCAGGGTGAGTCAGCACTAGGCTGAATGGGACATCTGTGCTGGGAGTAGTGGGAGGAGTAATCCCCTGAATAGAACTGTGCCCAGCCTGTACAATGCTGGCTCCGCCCCCTGTGGTGTGTCTGATCACCTAGCCCCCACCTGACAAAAGGGGAGAGGAGCTTGGAAAACAAAGTGCTCCAAATCCCCCCTGAACCAGTTGCATCTGGTTCCCCCCAAACCCTACACTGCAGACAAAGAGAATCTGGGTATAAATGTAGGGGCTGTGACCCCATGAAATTGTTCTGTTCGGTGCTGGTCTGTGCTGGCTGTTCCTAACTTGCTGGGGCGTGCTGCTGCTGGGGCCCATGAGGAACCGCCATGAGGGCTTGCCTCCCTGGGCCCAGCATTGCCCCCTTGATTTCCTATGGACTTTTTGCTGTGGAGCTATGGAGAGGAAGAGCTGGCATCTGCAGCGCAGGGCTGCATCATGAGCGCTGTTGTTTTGGTTATGCTGAAGAAGAGCGCTGTATTCTAATTTCCCAAAGGAAGAGGAGAGCAGGGGCTTCGCAGCACAGAGCTGCAGCCCTGCTAGAGGGAATCCCGACGTAGGGATTCCCCCGCATTTGCCGCTGTCAAACGGGTGCCCACCCCGCTTTCATGTCGATAACGATGGCGGGTGCCCACACCGCATTTGGTGACTATTGGCGGGTGCCCACCCCGCATTTTACCAAATCACCGCCACGGCCCGAGCCGCCGAGAGGAGAGGGCGGAAAAAGGAAGTCAGGCACCCGGGCCTGACTGTGGGCGGGGCCTGCTCATGTCTCGGAGCCTCGAGGGCTCCATTTCCGCCCACGAGTGCCGAAGTCCCGGTCCCAGGAGAGGAACCGGGTGAAGAGCGGAGAAGCCAGGCGGGAGCCCACCCTGCACTGGCGACCAAGAGCGAAGCCCCGAGTGAGGAGAGAGCCCCCGAGGAGTGGGGCCTCTCCTGATGCATGCCACGCAGGAGCAGTGTGGTAATTGCGGCGGAGGGGCCCGAGGCACATTGTCAGTGCCTGCCCCCGCTGCAGTAGAAGATACCCCACCAGGAGACCGGCGGAGTCCCCAACAGAGAGCCGGTGAGTGGAGCTGGCTGGGGGAGCGAGGTTGAGGCATCATGCCGGTGCCTCCTTCCCGGGCGGTCCCGCCAGAGCGGGCCACCACAACGAAGGGGACATATTTGTTTTTAGGGCCCCAGCAGAGGTCCCGGGGGCACGAGGTGCCCGTGCCTGATCTCGCTCACAGCTGCCCTGCCTGACAGTGGGCAGCTGCAACGATGACATATTTGTGTAGGGAGCCCTAGAGCAGGGCCCCTGTGGTTGTTCACAGCTGCACCGCCGTAGCGGGCAGCTGCAACATGGGCCACAATTTGTTTAGAGATCCCCAGAGCAGGGCCTCTGTGTTTCTCCCCAGCTGCGCCGCACCAGAGAGGGCAACTGCAATGTCGGGGGCATAATTGTTCTCAGGGCACAATGAGTGCCCATGCCCACATTTGATTCCACAGCTGCCCAGCAATTAGTGGGCAGCTGCAACGTTTAGGCCAGTGCCTGTGCGTGCTCTTGGTGATGCCTGCATTGGCAGCCCCCGCCCTGACATTCTGGACACAGGGCATTTTTGAGCCCCTTTGAGAAGGCCAGTTGGCCAGGGGGGCTGTGTGAGGTATAGGGCGCCAGGCCCTAAGTGTGAGTTATGTGGTGCACCTGAAATGTCTTTCATGCACCCTGATTTATGACATAATGTGGTTTATGTTATGAGATTACTGCATAATGTGTTTATGCTGGTGAGGTTATGGTCTAATGCGTTTAGGCTTATGAGGTTATGGCATAATGTGTTTATGCTTATGAGGTTGGCGCAGAATGTATTTCACGCCTAATGTGATGCGGATTGCATAACATGATTTATGTTGCAGGATAATGCTGAGTACAGTGTGTGCCAGTAATTACTGGTTGTGTTCTACGTTTGTTATATGTTCTACATTTACTATCTTTACTAAGTGATGGTTCTGACAGTGGCCCAATTGGCCCTGTCAGGTGTATATAATCCCCTGTAAATACTGCCTAGTGCCAGTTGGCACAGTGTATATTGTGTGATTACTATTCTAATGTGTTTATGGTAATACAAAGGCTATTTTTGATATAACCTTGTGTGGAGTTCCTTTTGTGGTGTGCCTAGTGGGTTGCTGCTGTGTGTGTGTGTTGTGCAAACGCTTTACACATTGCCTCCGGGATAAGCCTGACTGCTTGTGCCAAGCTACCAAGGGGGTGAGCAGGGGTTATCTTCGGTGTGTAACTCCCTTGCCCTGACTAGAGTGGTGGTTTCTGCCTGGCTTTGGTGCACGCCTTAGCCAACCAGAAATCCCATTTCTAACACTGGTGTTTTGGACCCCACACTCACCTTTTGGTCACTGTGGTGAGGGGGGGTTTAACCCCATTACCACAATGTTCCTGATATGCTGGTGTTTTGGACCCCACACTCACCTTTTGCTCACTGTTGTGAGTGGGGGGTTAAACCCCATTCCCACATTGTTCCTCAAACTGCTTGGGGTTTGGGCCCCACATTCACCTTTTGGTCACAACTGTGATGTGAGTTACAGTATGTGTTCCCATTCAGTGTCACTGTTGCAGGCAGTTTCCACACAATACACAATCGTGCCATTGTGGTAGGGGGGTTGTGTTTGGCCTACAACCCCTATGGGTGGGAATGCTAGTGGGGTTAGCCATCCACCCCCTATGAGTAGGGACTACTGGTAGTGATAGTCATCCACCCCCCTACGAGTAGTGACTACTGGTAGGGATAGTCACCCACCCCCTGATGGGTAGGGACTGCTGGTAGTGATAGCCATCCAGCACCCTATGGGCTAGACAATGCTGGTGGTGGTAGCCATCCACCCCCTATGGGTGGGGACTACTGGTAGTGATAGCCATCCCCCACCCTATGAGTGGGGACTGCTAGTAGTGATAGCCATCCAGCCCACTATGTGCTAGACAATGATGGTTGTGGTAGCCATCCACCCCCTATGGGTGGGGACTACTGGTAGTGATAGCCATCCCCCACACTATGAGCAGGGACTGTTGGTAGTGATTTTCATCCCCCACCCTATGAGTGGGGACTGCTAGTAGTGATAGCCATCCAGCCCACTATGTGCTAGACAATGTTGGTTGTGGTAGCCATCCATCCCCTATGGGTGGGGACTACTGGTAGTGATAGCCATCCCCCACCCTATGAGTAGGGACTGCTGGTAGTGATAGCCATCCCCCACCCTATGGGCTAGATAGTGCTGGTAGTGGTAGCCATCCACCCCCTATGAGTAGGGACTGCTGGTAGTGATAGCCATCCACCCCCCTATGGGCTTGCCAATGCTGGTAGTGAGGGCCATCCCCCACCCTATGAGTAGGGACTGCTGGTAGTGATAGCCATCCCCCACCCTATGAGTAGGGACTGCTGGTAGTGATAGCCATCCCCCACCCTATGGGCTAGACAATGCTGGTAGTGGTAGCCATCCAGCCCCCTATGGGCTAGACAATGCTGGTGGTGGTAGCCATCCAACCCCTATGGGTGGGGACTACTGGTAGTGATAGCCATCCCCCACCCTATGAGTGGGGACTGCTAGTAGTGATAGCCATCCAGCCCACTATGTGCTAGACAATGTTGGTAGTGATAGCCATCCACCCCCTATGGGTGGGGACTACTGGTAGTGATAGCCATCCCCCACCCTATGAGTAGGGACTGCTGGTAGTGATAGCCATCCCCCACCCTATGAGTAGGGACTGCGGGTAGTGATAGCCATCCCCCACCCTATGGGCTAGATAATGCTGGTAGTGGTAGCCATCCACCCCCCTATGAGTAGGGACTTCTGGTAGTGATAGCCATCCACCCCCTATGGGCTTGACAATGCTGGTAGTGATGACCATCCCCCACCCTATGAGTGGGGACTGCTGGTAGTGATAGCCATCCCTCACCCTATGAGTAGGGACTGCTGGTAGTGATAGCCATCCCCCACCCTATGGGCTAGACAATGCTGGTAGTGGTAGTCATCCAGCCCCCTATGGGCTAGACAATGCTGGTGGTGGTAGGCATCCACCCCATATGGGTGGGGACTACTGGTAGTGATAGCCATCCTCCACCCTATGAGTGGGGACTGCTAGTAGTGATAGCCATCCAGCCCACTATGTGCTAGACAATGTTGGTTGTGGTAGCCATCCACCCCCTATGGGTGGGGACTACTGGTAGTGATAGCCATCCCCCACCCTATGAGTAGGGACTGCTGGTAGTGATAGCCATCCCACACCCTATGGGCTAGATAATGCTGGTAGTGGTAGCCATCCACCCCCCTATGAGTAGGGACTGCTGGTAGTGATAGCCATCCATCCCCCTATGGGCTTGACAATGCTGGTAGTGATGGCCATCCCCCACCCTATGAGTAGGGACTGCTGGTAGTGATAGCCATCCCCCACCCTATAAGTAGGGACTGCTGGTAGTGATAGCCATCCCCCACCCTAGGGGCTAGACAATGCTGGTAGTGGTAGCCATCCAGCCCCCTATGGGCTAGACAATGCTGGTGGTGGTAGCCATCAACCCCCTATGGGTGGGGACTACTGGTAGTGATAGCCATCCACCCTCCCATGAGTGGGGACTGCTGGTGGTGATAGCCATCCACCCCCCTATGGGCTTGACAATGCTGGTAGTGATAGCCATCCCCCACCCTATGAGTAGGGACGGCTGGTAGTGATAGCCATCCCCCACCGTATGGGCTGGACAATGCTGGTAGTGGTAGCCATACACCCCCTATGGGTGGGGACTACTGGTAGTGATAGCCATCCCCCCCACCTATGAGTTGGGACTGCTGGTAGTGATGGCCATCCACCCCCCTATGGCTTGTGCAATGCTGGTGGAGAGGGATATCCACCCCCATGTGTGTTTTGCATTGCGCTGGTTCGTGACGTTTGTTTGTGTGGTGGGTGTCTGACTTACCGTCTGCGACGTACGCGTCGGTTCCTGTTGTTGATCCGGTCATAGATGTACAGTACAGGGATGACCTGCTCGAGCGGATTCATGGTTGGTTCGTCTCGTAGGCGTAGATCGGTGGTTTGTCTTGTAGGCGTAGATCGTGTTGAAGCGCGAATCGATCCTGATATACTGCTCTTCCGGATGCTGTGATGTCCTGGAGGTGGTGACCTGTTCGGCGCGTAGGACGTACGCATCCTACTTGGCCGGCCGGAAACTGCTGTGTGAATTGCTTCCGGGCGACTCTATTCGGCATTTGCGGATCCGGCTCGTACGGGAAACTTAGCTGGAATCGGAGCATACGTGTCGCTCGGGATTTGGACACATTTGCGCATCGTACTTCATCGTTCGGACGGACCGGCTCCCGGGACGAGTAGGTCGTAAGGTAACGCTACGGACAGGGCTGTCCGAGCGAGATCGGAATCGGCCCCTTAGGGTTGACTTTTGTAGTTGTCTCCATAGGCATTGGTTAAAATGGTAATAGCAACCCTGTATTGCTGTATGTGGGTAGCATTTAAGTATAGAATTAATCATGGCTTGTTCAAAATCAATAAATATTTTCTGAGGAAAATAATTATTTGTTTCTTGTTTGATTTTGTTTAAGATTTCAAGGTACGTAGAATGTTGTTTATTGGGGAGTAGGGTATAGATAAAGGGAATATTAGTATTTTGATACAGACCATGGACTGTGTATAACTGATAAAATGGTTTGGGACAAATTTTGAAAGTCCCATCCATCATCCATGTGTCGCATTGTTGTAATTTGAGTAAATTGTTTGCAGTAGCAACCATAATGATTCTTTTGTTTTTGCATTTATTATCAAATAGTATAAATGGTTCATTATTGTGGGTTATACTTAGTTCAGGGGGAATCTCTACCTCTTGAAAGGTTTTAGGGGTACGTGTGGTAGTTGTAGTGGCTTTCTTTTGTCTAGCTATTGTTCTTTTTAATGAATCAATAGATGGTAATTAGCTAGATGCATGTTGGGGTACTCTTAGTAACTGTTGTTTTAGTATTTCTGTGGTAGGTCTATCTGTACTAGTGCTATCTTCTTTTATTGATTCAAGAGCATCTTTTACTTCAATCTCAGTTACATTTGGGGGTGGTTATGCTCTTTTACAGATACAACAGTGGTTTCTTGTGTTATAGCTCTTCCATAACATTTGTTCGAATAATATTTACTACATTTCCAAAACACTTTTAAACCAGTTTGTTTTTCTTGTGTATATACATAACCCATGTAACATAATAACATCTTCCCTTTTTGAGACATAATAAATTGTGCGCCTTCAGTCATGGTGGTCTTTTTAGTGCTAAGGAAAATATATATAAAAATTAATAAAAATAATACAGTATACTATTTTAATAAATACATATAAATTGCTTTGGATATACTTACAATGTTGATGTTGATGTAAATAAAAATGCTGCTGCAATTTTTTCAAACTTGAATTTTGGATTTGGTGAAGTTGTTTCTGTTGGTAGGAAAAAATATAATTTTAATACTTTTGTTATTTTGTGTTGTAGGTGGTGGGGAAATTGTGAAAAAGTGGGTCTTTGGGTGGGTATTTTAGGTAGTGGTTTAATACAAAAATGTTATATACTTACTTTCTTTGTAGCTTTATTGTTGACGCTTCTGTAGTATTTTGTGGCTGCTTTAAAAGATATCTGTAGAGGAGATATAAATTTAAGAGAGAGATATTAGTGAATTATGTTTTATATATAAATTTTGGTGAAGACTAGAAGTAGTGTTATTTTTAAAATGCAGTTTTACTTACTTAGTGCAGTTCCAAAGCTTTTTTCTGTAATGAAAATCTGCGTTCTGGAAGCAATCCGGCAGAGTTTCCTCTTCTTTTTCTTGCAGGTTTGAAGTGTAAATTAAATATAAATTTTTTGTTGTTTATATAGTGTTGATTTAATTGATAGTTTTCTGTTATTGGTGTATTTTATTAGTGTGAGGTTTTCATTCGCTGTTGTTAATTGTTTGTTTTGTTTTGGCAGTTGGTTTCCCTATATGGCAAACGCTAATTAAGAAGTTATTAGTGCTAATTTTTTTTTTTTAACTGATTTTGTTAGTTAAGTGTGTTTTACATTGCTTTTAATGTTAAATGCTGGATGCATTATATTTAATAATATTTTACTTATTATTTATTAGTGTGTTTTGCTAATATTTTATGTTTTTATATGTTTATATATTATAAAAACATTGTATTATATTTATAATGTGTGTCATGAATGTTTATAGTGTAAAAATACATTTTGGTGTCAAGATATGTTCATTTTAGTCATTTTTAAAGAGGCATTCGACAAGGCTGTGTCCTAGCTCCGTTACTTTTCTCTTTATTCATAAATGAAGTAGATAAAACTCTGAGGTTGGTACAGGCAGATGCACCACAGGTAGCTGGCAAACCTATACCTATTTTACTGTATGCCGATGATGCAGTGCTGTTATCCAGGACTCAAGTTGGCCTGCAGCGACTAATTGATAATTTTAGCCTTTTTATCAAGAACAGGAAATTGTCTATTAATAAAACAAAAACTTTTGTAATGACATGTGGCCAGAAAGCAAGGAAAGGCATTAATACATTTTATATAGAGAATTCCTCTGTAGATGTGGTTGATACTTTCTGTTACCTGGGTGTAACTTTCTCAGGAAATGGGAAATGGTCGAATGAATTTGCTAATGTACGCTCTAAGATGGCAAAGAGTGCCCATGGGATCTTTCGATTTGCAGCTAAGCTAGGTAGCAGACGTATTAAGGATATGATTGATATATATAAGGCCAGATGTGTCGCTATTGCTCTTTATGGTGCAGGGGTTTGGGGTAATAACCAACCCCAGATATTACAGTTGGAAGAAAATTCCTTTCTAAAACGTCTGTTGTGCTTACCTCCATCAGCATCAACTGAAATTATACATCGGGAAGTAGGCATTAACCATCTATCGGACCTCATCACCCTGCGGCCCCTTTTATTGTGGAGATCGATCTGGGCTAAAGAGGAAACCAAATTCACTCAAACCATTATTAAAGATTGTTTACTCCTGGATAAATGCTACAGCATCCCCTGGCTCAGAAATATTCGGGATTGGTTCAATACTTTATTCAATATCTCGATCCAGGGTGATTCAGGTTCCGTGATTAATATATCCAAACAAGAGATCAAAAATTCCTTACTGGCCCACCAAAAGAGATTCGTGAGAGAGTGAATAGGAGGCAACAAACTTTTGTATTTTATCAACAGTTGGAGGTCGGGAGAGGTTTCCAGGATTATCTAACAGTAGTGACCAGGTCATCACATCGTTTTGTTCTGACCCGCTTGAGACTAGGTATAGTGCATCACTTGGTTGCTTTTCCAACTATGAAAACATGCCCGTCAATCGCATGCCCCTGCGACGGGATATCAAAACAGAGCACTAGTCACTTTATGCTATTTTGTAAGTTTTATTCTTTTTAAGATTATTTTACCTAAAACCTATACTCCTAAAATTGAAAGTGAGAAGATTCCATGCTGCCATGAATATATTGGTCTCTCTTAATGATGCGGGTTTATGTTTCTATGTGGCTTCTTTTATTCTGAAATCAATTGATGCAAGGAAATCAATTACCCTTGATATTTGATTGGGCTGTCTTCATGTACCGGATAATTTGTATACAATTTGCTGCTAGGGAATGTATTATGTAATGATTAATTGGATTGTATATGTAACAAATGTTTCATATGTATGTTTTATTCTTGTTTGTCTTATGTAATATGATTATTTGGATTGTATATGTAATGAATGTTTTATATGTGTGTTTTAACTTTGTCTGCTTTTATGGTTGTTGCACAAACCGAATAAAGTATCTTTTGACTTTGACTAATGAATCAATAGATGGTAATTGGCTAGATGCATGTGGGGTACTCTTAGTAACTGTTGTTTTAGTATTTCTGTGGTAGGTCTATCTGTACTAGTGGTATCTTCTTTTATTGATTCAAGAGCATCTTTTACTTCAATCTCAGTTACATTTGGGGGGTGGTTATGCTCTTTTACAGATACAACAGTGGTTTCTTGTGTTATAGCTCTTCCATAACATTTGTTCGAATAATATTTGCTACATTTCCAAAACACTTTTAAACCAGTTTGTTTTTCTTGTGTATATACATAACCCATGTAACATAATAACATCTTCCCTTTTGAGACATAATAAATTGTGCGCCTTCAGTCATGGTGGTCTTTTTAGTGCTAAGGAAAATATATATAAAAATTAATAAAAATAATACAGTATACTTTTTTAATAAATACATATAAATTGCTTTGGATATACTTACAATGTTGATGTTGATGTAAATAAAAATGCTGCTGCAATTTTTTCAAGCTTGTATTTTGGATTTGGTGAAGTTGTTTCTGTTGGTAGGAACAAATATAATTTTAATACTTTTGTTATTTTGTGTTGTAGGTGGTGGGGAAATTGTGAAAAAGTGGGTCTTTGGGTGGGTATTTTAGGTAGTGGTTTAATACAAAAATGTTATATACTTACTTTCTTTGTAGCTTTATTGTTGATGCTTCTGTAGTATTTTGTGGCTGCTTTAAAAGATATCTGTAGAGGAGATATAAATTTAAGAGAGAGATATTAGTGAATTATGTTTTATATATAAATTTTGGTGAAGACTAGAAGTAGTGTTATTTTTAAAATGCAGTTTTACTTACTTAGTGCAGTTCCAAAGCTTTTTTCTGTAATGAAAATCTGCGTTCTGGAAGCAATCCGGCAGAGTTTCCTCTTCTTTTTTCTTGCAGGTTTGAAGTGTAAATTAAATATAAATTTTTTGTTGTTTATATAGTGTTGATTTAATTGATAGTTTTCTGTTATTGGTGTATTTTATTAGTGTGAGGTTTTCATTCGTTGTTGTTAATTTTTTGTTTTGTTTTGGCAGTTGGTTTCCTATATGGCAAACGCTAATTAAGAAGTTGTTAGTGCTAATTTTTTTTTTAACTGATTTTGTTAGTTAAGTGTGTTTTACATTGCTTTTAATGTTAAATGCTGGATGCATTATATTTAATAATATTTTACTTATTATTTATTAGTGTGTTTTGCTAATATTTTATGTTTTTATATGTTTATATATTATAAAAACATTGTATTATATTTATAATGTGTGTCATGAATGTTTATAGTGTAAAAATACATTTTGGTGTCAAGATATGTTCATTTTAGTCATTTTTAAATAGTCGATATTTGTATAAAAACGATACTTTTGATGTCTATATTTTTAATTTCGATATTTAGGACATTTTGTATATTTTTAAAGAAATGTCGATATTTTAGTTTACGATATTTGTGTGTTCAATAATGTTTAAAACGATATTTTATATTGACGATAATATGGTGTCGATATTTGTGTATTTTTTAAAATAAGTATTGCTCGTCGATAATAGTGTTGTCGATATTTTAGTGCCGATATTTTGGTATGTCGATATTCGGTCTGTCGATATTATGTCAGTGATCCGATGGTGTGACATCCTTGAATTAATTTCATCTAGCATTTTGTACTAGGGATAGCAATTTGTTCAGGAATGAGAGTTTCATGCAGAGCTGAGTACCTTCCGTGTAGAAATGGTATGACAATTTGGAGTTGTTGAAAAAGTATGGCCAAGAGTCCCATAAAAAAAAGCTTAAGAGTGTTGGCGATAGAATGGAACATTCAGAAACGTCTTCACAGAGCAGAGATGTGTTTGAAAGGGAGTTATATATTTGGATTCCTGGCTCTCTGCCTTTCAGGTATTAGGTGAACCAGTTTAGTGCAACACTGTGCATACTTATTTTTTCTCTTATGTTATTCAATCATTCAGGGGGGTTTGTTGAAGCGCGACTACTCACCCGTATGGGTCTCACGGCGCTTGGGGGGGGGGCGGGTGCAGGTTCCATTCCATCAAGGAGGGGGTCTGTCGAAGAGCCAGGTCTTGAGGTTTCTTGCGAAGATGGGGAGCGATGTTGTCTGTCTGAGGTGGAGCGGAAGGGCGTTCCATGCGTTGGCCGCGAGGAAGGAGAAGGAGCGGCCTCCCGATCTGGTCTTTCTGGTGCGGGGGACCACGGCGTAGGAGAGCTGGGCTGATCGTAGGGTCCTTTGGGGTGCGTGGAATTTGAGTCGGCTGTTCAGGTATGCTGGTCCGGTGCTGTGGATGGCCTTGTGTGCGTGGGTGAGTATCTTGAAAGTGATTCTCGCCTCGACGGGGAGCCAGTGGAGTGTGCGCAGGTGCTGGGAGATGTGGAAGTGTTTTGGCAGGTTGAGGACTAGTCTTGCGGTGGCGTTCAGGAGAGAAGAGTGGTTTACTGTGTCAAATATTATATTCCATACTGAATTGTGAGCACATTAATTTCTTGATCCTGGGTGTTGGTTTGTAAAGAGGAGGTGACCACGTCACGTATTGTAGGTTGTCAGGGTTGATATTTTTGAGGTTTCTAGCCCATTGTTTGGGTCTTCTTGGTTGAACTCTATAAATGTTTCTGAGGGACGGAAGAGTGAAGGGGATACCTTAGCGGTCAGACCAGCGAACTAGATCTGGGGGCTCTGTCTCAATTACCCTATCAGATGCTATAATGAGATCCATAAAAGTGCCTTTTAAATGAGTGGAAGTTTTGCAAAGATATCTGAGTTTATTGGTTTTAATTTTAGTTTATTCAATACACAGAACAAACAGACTGCTTTAATGGAGTAAATGGAAATGAATGCATGCTGTTTTGCTCAATATTAGAAATAATGTGCACTGCTTTGTTCTGTGATGTAAAGACCTGACGTTTTTAGTTAGCAATTAGAAGCAATGCTCACTATTTTGTCTGGTAATGAAAGACAATGTGTACTGCCTCATTCTGTAATAGAAAAAGATGTTAATTACTTTCTTTACTAGTGAATAGAAATTAGCACTCTCGTTCTCTTTAATTGGATTTATTATTTTTCAGTTTTTATTCCAGTTAAAAAAGATTGAAACCAGCATCCTCTTCTTACGTATATCAGAGGCTACGGCAACACACATTGCCACCTACAGTATACATAGAGTGCATTTGTTATTTTTAAGTATAGAATTTCTATTACTAATAATTAAAACATTCCAAGGCAGATCCTCGTACAACAGATGTGAGCTAAGTAATACCTAGTGTGCTATCATTCATTACACAATAGTTTCCTTTAATTTTCACTTAAGCTTGTGCTGAGTTTGAAGAAAATCATAAAGTTATGTGCATTGCTTTGACATCCATTACAATTTCCATGTGGCTCATTTCATTATCGCATATATCCAAAAATATATGCAAAAGAAGTACAGTCCATTCCCTTGCAATCGAGCAAGCCCAAAGACAGTAAAATCACCTATGGGCAGCAGATTCTACCTGCTTTTACGAAGTCTACCAAGAAGGTTTAGCTTTGGAATGACACTCCAGGATCCTACCATATCCATAACAGGGAGGACTGCAGAAGAGAACTATTATTGAACGCAATGCGGTTTTATTCAGTAACGGAAATGACATACATTGAATTCACTTGTTCATTAATGAGAATGAGTGCATAGTGTTTTGGAATGAATGTGCTCTGCTTTACTGACTATGGAAAGAGATACACACGGTTTTTTCAGTAATGAAAAGGAACGTGCACTGCTCTAGTCAGTAATGTAAGGGAATTTGCACTGCTTTACTTGCTAAGGGAAGGGATAAACCCAACCAATAATGTAAAGGAGAGTACACTACTTTAATCAGTATTGGAAAAGGAAGTGCACTGCCCTACTCAATACTGGAAAGGACTATACACTAATTTATTCACTTTTGCACAAGAATGTAGTTGGCTGTTTTCAATGATCGAAATCAATGTGCATTGATTTACTAAATAATGGAGCATAATGTACACCGTCTTGGGCGAATTCCCACAAAACACCCCCCATTCCTTTGATATCAGACCCCCAGACCCACCCCCCTTAGAAATGCTGTGTGTGACATAATTTCTAATTATTTGATAAACTTATTGCACTTTCTAATTGATTAACGAGCAACACAAATGGACTTTTAATTCACTCTTCGTTAAGAACTGTGCACTTATGGTGTTCGTTTTATATGTGATCTTTGAACCTTTGACACAGTGGGGCATATGTACAAGCCCCTATCGCCACCACACTGTCACTTTTACGGACATTGTGGTGGCGATAGGGGTTTTGCCTTATGTACAAGGCAGCGTTAAGCCACTTAACGTGGCTTAACGCTGCCTTGTACATAAGGCACTCTTTCAAGCTATGGTTAGCGTGAAAGGGGTGCGCAGTGGGTGTTGTGGTGGGCGTTCCACCGCAACACCGATTGTATTTGACGCTGTCCCCTATGTACAAGGGTGGCGCACATAGGTGGCAGCGCCAAAATTAAGACCAGGAAAACCCTGGTCTTAAGTTGGCGAAACGAGGAGAAATGCATTATTTCTCCTCGTTTTTGCTTTTTCCATGTGTGCTGCCTTGTGCAGCACACATGGAAAAAGCAAAATGCCATGGTTTGTTTATGTACAGGAAGGTGTCCCTTCCTGTACATAAACAAACCTTTAAAAAAATGCAATTTCGTCACTTTCATGTGTGCTGCACAGGGACACCTTCCTACACATAAACAATACTCCCCTGCATGCAGACACCCTTGCACTCTGGTGCAAAGGTGCCTGCGTTGGCGCTAAGTTGCTAAACTTAGCGCCATCGCAGGGGGGAACGCAAGGCTGCACCACATTCTTGTAAATATGGTGCAGCCTTGCGTTTCAGAAGTGTCGGAGGGTGTCGTAAAGCCAATGAGGCTAACGACACGCTCCGCCGCTTCCTTGTACATATTTGACATACCCAGCCAGGATAGCCAATTTTTAGTCTCAGTAGTGTTTTTTCCTGATGAATCACTTTTGATTGCACCCACAGACAATGCACTGCAATTACATACATGTCTTCGGAGAAGAGTAACTCAAGGTTACATCAAGGTTACATCAACCCACGTTAAGTATTAAACTGATAACATGAGTGAACGTTAGAAGCAGAAACGTAGAATAAAATCAATTTTCAAACAACCCGCGTTCAGCTGTAAGTATTCTAAAAGCAGGATCTGTAAATTGTGAAGTCCCAGCTATTTTATGGTGAAGCCCTGAGTAGAGACTGTATTACAGAAAGCGCTCTAGTGCTCAGGGTTACATTATGTAGCAAGGACAGGAAAACAGGAGAGTGTTTACATTATAAGGTTACACATTTTCCCTTTACTACTTACGCCGATGGAATGTGCCCAATGCTGAACGTTCCTTCCGGTATGTCGGGATCACATAGGAATGTCTGGTGCCCTTTCAGCTGCTGCTGCGTGTTCAGTAGTGTATTTCCTGCAGAGTATTATAAGAGCTACGAGGATAAGGACTTTGGGGCAGATTTACAAGCCCCTTGCGCCACTTTTGCGTAATTTTTAACATGGGAAAAGTGGCGCAAAAGTGGCGCAAGGGGCTTGTAAATAAGCCCCTTTATACCCAGCTCCGAAGCAGTGACCTACTAGGGATATTTACCATCCAGGCCTCAGGACGGGGATTATTGAATTCAAATGTTAGAATGTACGTCCCTTCGCCACGAGATAGCCTATATTTAGTAAAAGGCAAAGGAAAGCTTTTGAAATCATAATGGAGCAGTTGCGAAACGCAGGCCCCTGCACCGACTGCAAGGCAAGAGGGCGCCCACCCTTCAAGGGGACCCCACCTGCCTAAGGCCTGTAAATATCCATGGGATATGGATGTGTCAGGGCCCCCCACACATTCTGCAAGGGTCCATCAGTTTGCATTAGGCCACTGGTTTGGAGTGCTTGAGAACACCGATTGTGCAGCCAAGTTCTGCCCAAGGTCACTTCTCAGCTTCAAGTATAGATTTGTTGCAGAATTCACACTAAACGTGCCTTACTTCAATCTTCTGAGATTTATACCTAACGCCTGACATTAGAGAACCTTAGAGGTCTGAACCTTAGCAGAGCAAGGCACGCACACTCTAAACGCCTGTCATTCTATTGGTGTGTGCTGGCCTTGAAGCTATTTAACTGCAGCTATAGTTGCTGCCACTATGCAGTCCTTCTCATATATCAGAGGGTTGTTCCAGTTTTCGGTTTTGAATATCTGGTCACTGTTGGACCTGGTCCTTTTTACAGGGTCACCCTGCGTTTTTGCCTTCCTCTGCCTTTCTTTGCTGAACTCTTCTTTAGGACACTATCCAGTGATAAAGTGATTGTGCTCTCCCTTGAAAACATTTTAAAATTGGCCTGCACTTGATTGGTACTTCTAATTTACTTGAAAGTCCCTGGTATAAGGCACTACGTGTACCCAGAGCCTGTAAATTAAATGCTACTAGTGGGTTTCAGCACTCACTGTGTCACCCACTACAGAAGCCTTTCAAAACAGGCCAGTACAGCATGTAGTGCAGCTTTAATCTGACACTTTGACCTGGCGAAATAAACTTTTTGCCAGGCCTAAACCTTCCTTTTTAGGTCGAGCCTGGACAGCGCATGCGCTGTCTCTCGACATTCTGTAATCTATTCTGTGGGTTTACATCCCACCCATGCATTCACATTCCTCACTTAGACTGTCCTTCAAAAAGGATTCCTCCCTACTGGCCAGTCCTTCTTTTTTGTCCCGCCTTGTTGGCATGTGTATCATCCCAAGGAGCAGTGCCTTACTTCCCTTATCTTTACGCTCTCGTCGTGTAATGTTGTTTATCTGGAACTCTTTTTTTTCTTTTGCTTGCTCTCCTCTGAGCTCCATTGCGGATATTGTCACTGCCCCACCACCGCACTGTCTCTAACTAGAGTTTTGTAAAATGCTTAGAAAAAACGCTTATTATTGGCAACAAACCTATTAAATGGCACGCAAGGAAGTGTGCCTGCAGAGGCTGACACATTACGCTTAGTCTCAGTACAGAAAGTATAAAAAATATGTGTTGCATTTTCTGTGCAATCAAAAACAATGTAAAATGTCAAACACTGCTTGGTGAGGGCAGTTTACTTTTCATTCTCTGACTTAAAAGCGAGAGAAATTGCGGGTGCTGGACATTGTTTTCTATTAATTGTCCGATCCAGCCGTCTTTCACCAGTCTCGCTGTTTATTTGAGTCCTTCTTTTTTAGGTCTCGCCTGAGCCAGCGCGCATGCGCTGCGCTGGCGAGACTTTTAGTAAGCGGGTTTTGGAATTGCAAACAGTGGCTTTTGCTGCGGACTAGCCTGCGTTCACGCGAGCGTGCACGCGCGATCAGGCGCCATATGGCTTCCCTCGCCATCTGGACGCTCGCGTGAACGCAAGCTGGTTGCCAGCAAAAGCCACTGTTTGCACTTCTAAAACCCGCGATTACTTTCACTTTCACGGCCGCGCAGCCATTTTTTTTTTTTTGTCGTTTCTGGTGTGCCACGACCATGGCGCTCTTCACTGGCTGCCATGCGCATAAGTTTAATAAGCACGGGCGCCGCACTATGTGTTTTAGCACGGCGCCCACTTTTGTCTTTTTATCAGCATGGCACCCTTCACATGCCGCTATGCTCATAACCTTAATAGGTCCGTTAATGTCTTTTTTTTCTATTAGCATAGCGCCCTTCACGGACCGCCATGAGCATAACTTTAATGCACTCATGCGCCGCGCTGTATGCTTTAGCACGGTGCCCGCTTTTGTCTGTGTATTTTTTTCTCCTCCCATTTCGAGGCTAACGCCGGGCGCTGCTCCCTTTCCATGCTCCACAGGTAGCAGCGCCGCGGCCATATTCAGTATTCAAAGCAGCCACAGACAGCTACGGGGCCCGGGCTGAAGGAGGCAGTTCTGCTTGACCACTCCGGCGTGGATTGTTTACTGGGTTGGCTGCTGCTTTAGGTACCGGAGGAGGCAGCAGCAGCAATGCCTGGCCAGCCCTGAATGAAATGGCAATTACTGGGCTGGGGGATCCCTGGCCCAAATGTAGGTGTAAACAGTGAAGTCGTTTCGCCAGTGCTAAAAGGGAAGTTGCTTGCTTTTTTCCTGCCATGTTTTTATGCTCATTGACAAGGGCGGTTTGCAGAACATGGGAATAGCGTTTTTGTTGTCTGCAACAGAAGTACGTTTATTTCCGTTTTCTTGTAGTTGGTGGTTGCAGCTTGACGGACGAGTTATTTATTGCCTTAAAGTGTGCTATATAATCTCTTGTCAGTGCTTTTTAATATTCAAATTTAAAACCATCAGATCTTTTCAGATGGCCACACCCAATTCATAATAATAATAATTTGAATTTGATGGAAGTGAGTAGCCAGAAAATTAAGACACCCCTTTACTTGAAACCCCTTCTCTAACAGCGGCGAGGTGCGATAAAACCTCGACCTTCCTAGAAGGTTTTCTTTCACCCTTGCATCATCTATTCATTCAGACTCTTGGAGCTATCTAGCCTTCACCTATCCATTCATTCACCCTCCATTATTTACTTTTACATTTCCTTCCATGATTCCCTCCATATTTCACTCTTTTTTTTCTTTCATTTAATTCTTTCCTTTCACCCTCTTTTCCTTTCACTCTGTTTTCGTTTTTAGGTCTCGGCCTGCACCAGCGCTTGCGCTGCTCTGGCCGAGAGTTTTAGTAAGCAGGTTTTGGAAGTGCAAACACTGGCTTTCGGCTGGCGACCAGCTTGAGTTCATGATGGCGTGCACGCGCAGCTGGCATCTGGGTTTCCTATCTCTTCCTCATTTCCTCGTCATGGCTCATTAACTCTCTGGACTCTGATGTTTCAATCGCAGCAGCAGCTCACATTACCAACTGAGGGCCCTGGACTACAGTCACATGAAAAACAACAGCGATTAGCATTGAAATGCAAGCTTTTTTTTGTCTAGTTAGAAATATTGCTTCGGTGGGTTGATTTCACCTTATATCGCTATTTGTTTTATATTGGGAGTCACAGCCTAATTACCAGTATTTTTGTCTCTCACTGTTTTTTTTTTAATATTTATTCGCGCAAAGCACAAAGCTATATTTAAGGTTACTTTTTCCGCGTCACTTCTTCACTCTATTTAAACTCCACACCCCCCACTCTTATTGTCTCTCTCCTTCTCTCTCTCTCCCCTCTCTAATTCTCTCTCTACTTAATTAACTCTCCCCTCTCTATCTTTTTAGCCTTTCATTCTCTCACCCCTTTATCTGTTTCTCTTTCAAACTCCTTCATTCACT
Source organism: Calotriton arnoldi (assembly GCA_963921515.1). Lineage (NCBI taxonomy): Eukaryota > Metazoa > Chordata > Amphibia > Caudata > Salamandridae > Calotriton > Calotriton arnoldi. The sequence goes on from CAWUFW010009636.1 coordinate 565,077, forward strand.
CTCTCTCCCCTTCTTTCTCTCTCTCTATCCCTCTCCACTCTTTATTCTATGTACACCCTTTCTCTCTCTCTCTTTCTCTCTCACCACCCTCTCTAATTGGGCATTATATCTTTACTCTATCTCTCACTCGGCAACACCACAGCATCACTCAGCGAAACCACAGCATCAATCAGAGCCAGCACAGCATCACTCAGCACCAACACAACACCACTCAGCACCACCACAGCATCACTCAGCACCACCACTCAGCACCACCACAGCATCTCTCAGCACCACCACAGCACCACTCAGCACCACCACACCACCACCACAGCATCACTCAGCATCACCACAGCATCACTCAGCACCACCACAGCATCACTCAGCACCACCACAGCATCACTTAGCACCAGCACAGCATCACTCAGCACCACCACAGCACCACTCAGCACCACCACAGCATCACTCAGCACCACCACAGCACCACAACAGCACCACTCAGCACTACCACAGCACCCCTCAGCACCACCACAGCATCACTCAGCATCACCACAGCATCACTCAGCACCACCACAGCATCACTCAGCACAGCACCACCACAGCATCACTCAGCACCACCACAGCACCACCACAGCATCACTCAGCATCACCACAGCATCACTCAGCACCACCACAGCATCACTCAGCACCACCACAGCATCACTCAGCACCACCACAGCACCACCACAGCACCACTCAGCACCACCACACCACCACTCAGCACCACCACAGCACCACCACAGCATCACTCAGCACCAGCACAGCACCACCACAGCATCACTCAGCACCACCACAGCACCACTCAGCACCACCACAGCATCACTCAGCATCACCACAGCCCCACTCAGCACCACCACACCACCACTCAGCACCACTAAGCACCACAACAGCATCACTAAGCACCACCACAACACCACTCAGCACCACCACAGCATCACTCAGCACCACCACAGCATCACAGCACCACCACAGCATCACAGCACCACCACAGCACCACTCAGCACCACCACAGCATCACTCAGCACCACCACAGCATCACTCAGCATCACCACAGCACCACCACACCACCACTCAGCACCACCACAGCACCACCCCAGCATCACTCAGCACCACCACAGCATCACTCAGCACCACCACAGCATCACTCAGCACCACCTCAGCATCACTAAGCACCACCTCAACACCACTCAGCACCACCACAGCATCACTAAGCACCACCTCAACATCACTCAACACCACCTCAGCATCACTAAGCACCACCTCAACATTAGAATAGGCAGGAAGAAGTTGCCAACATTGCAACGACAAAATAAACGACAAGACCTTTCTTATGTTTATTCTTTTTAATTGGGTCATTCAGTTGTACATAATGTCGTCTTAGTTATATATAAAGTAACAAAAATGCTTATAAGTCTTTTTTATTATAACTTTTCAACATGCTGCACAGCAGCCACAATGCTCTTAAAAACATTGGCAAAACCAATAGCTCTGCCTAAACACTTATAAGGCCCCAAAGGCGAGACCTATTGGCTAATAGGTCTCGCCTTTGGGACCGTATATGTGTTTAACCAGGTGTCAGTTATGTAGCACAATTGTTGCATGACTAAACACTTATAAGGTCCCAAAGGCGAGACCTATTGGTTTTAATTTTAAAAAAACAAATTCCCATTCTCTAGTGGGATTTTCTGCCCCCCCTGGGTCCAGAAACGCCAAAAAAATCAGGCTATCTGTCCCCAGGGAGGGCAGAATATAATTTTTAAATAAATTTAGCCCCTGGAAGCGACCCTTGCCCAAGGGGTCGCTTCCATTTAAAATTAAACAAATTCCCTGGTGTCTAGTTGGATTTTCTGCCCCCCCCTGGGGGCAGAAAGGCCAAATAAAAAAAACGATCTGCCCCCAGAGGGGGCAGAATATACTTTAAAATTAATTGGCCCCCAGGAAGCGACCCTTGCCCAAGGGATCGCAAGGGGTCGCTTCCAATTTAAAAAATAAATAAATCCCTGGCTCTAGTGGGCTTTTCTGCCCCCCCCCCGGGTCCACAAACGGCCAAAAATCGGCCGATCTGTCCCCAGGGGGGGGGGGGGCAGAAAAGTCTAAAATTATTTCTCCCCCTTAGGAAGCGACCCTTGCCCAATGGGTCGCTTCCTTTGCACACACAAAAAGATTCCCTAGTGTCTAGTGGGGCATTCCTGGTGCACGATCGCGACGCTGTGCGCGATCGTGCACCAGGAATGCCCTGCATTGAGACATCAGGGGAGAGGAAACACGGTTTCCTCTCCCCCGATGCCTCAAGGCATCCAGATTTGGCCCCCCCGCCCCACCGGAGCAACAAAAACTTACCCTCCCTCTGGACGCGCTGGAAAGAAATGATTTCCAGCGCGTCCAGCGCTTCCTGACGATGTCGGCGCGCGCTGTGCGCGCTGACGTCATGGGGAAGCGTGGGGGGGGTCGGGGTGGCAGCGGAAACTCTTCCGCTGCCATCCCCCTCTGTGGGGGCAAGATCGATGCCCCAGGTGGGGAGCGCCAGCGCTCCCCCCAGGGGCTGTGCTCATGACAGAGCGGTTCCGTCATAAGCACAGCCCAACCGATGCTCATGACGGAACCGCTCCGTCATGAGCATCGAAGGGGTTAAATCCACAAATCCTACTATCTAAATATCATGCACCTGCCCTAGGGGCGGTTAGTGCCTGCCCTAGGGTTGACTTCCACATTTTAACAAGCATTTGCAATGCAATGGGTCTCGCATTTGCAAGAGTTTGAGCTATTGGCATTGTAAATGACAATGCCTTTTATTTATGTTTTAAAAACCTGCAATCGGTGCGTAAAAACGCACGGGCCTTCTAGTCCTTGCTTTTGAGAAGCAAGGCTGGCAGTAAAAGAGGCGCAGTTACTGTCAGCCTTGCTTCTCGTAAGCAACGACTATAAGTACAGATTATGAGTTTACGCACCGCTTGCAGGTTTTCAAGAAAATAAATAAAAGGCATTGTCATTTACAATGCCAATAAGCTCAAAGTTTTTGTTGCTCCGGTGGGGCGGGGGGGCCAAATCTGGATGCCTTGAGGCATCGGGGGAGAGGAAACCGTGTTTCCTCTCCCCTGATGTCTCAATGCAGGGCATTCCTGGTGCACGATCGCGCACAGCGTCGCGATCGTGCACCAGGAATGCCCCACTAGACACTAGGGAATCTTTTTGTGTGTGCAAAGGAAGCGACCCATTGGGCAAGGGTCGCTTCCTAAGGGGGAGAAATAATTTTAGACTTTTCTGCCCCCCTGGGGACAGATCGGCCGATTTTTGGCCGTTTGTGGACCCGGGGGGGGGCAGAAAAGCCCACTAGAGCCAGGGATTTATTTATTTTTTAAATTGGAAGCGACCCCTTGGGCAAGGGTCGCTTCCTGGGGACCAATTAATTTTAAAGTATATTCTGCCCCCACCGTTTTTTTTATTTGGCCTTTCTGCCCCCGGGGGGGGGGCAGAAAACCCCACTAGACACCAGGGAATTTGTTTAATTCCTAAATGGAAGCGACCCCTTGGGCAAGGGTCGCTTCCAGGGGCTAAATTTATATTCTGCCCTCCCTGGGGACAGATAGCCTGATTTTTTGGGCGTTTCTGGACCCAGGGGGGGCAGAAAAGCCCACTAGAGCCAGGGAATTTGTTTTTTTTAAATTGGAAGCGACCCCTTGGGCAAGGGTCGCTTCCAGGGGCCATATTAAAAAAAAAAGTATATTCTGCCCCCCCTGGGAGCAGATCGGTTTGTTTATTTGGCCTTTCTGCCCCCAGAAACCCCACTAGACACCAGGGAGAGTTTTAAATTTTAAATGGAAGCGACCCCTTGGGCAAGGGTCGCTTCCTTATGGGCCTAAATAATTTTTAAGACTTTGCTGACAGATCACCTGCATTTTTTGGCGTTTCTGGCCCGGGGGGGGGTGGCAGAAAAGCCCACTAGAGCCAGGGATTTAAAAATAAATAAATTGGCCGCTTCCAGGGGACATATATTTTTTTATGTGTATTCTGGCCCCCCTGGGGGCAGATCTGCCCGTTTATTTGGCCTTTCTGCCCCCATTTGGGTAGTGACATAGCATGTTATAATGTTAATTGTTTTATTTCTTGTGAATTGCAATTGTAATGCTTTATTTCTCCCTTTTTGTTAGGTCAAGGCTTTTGCTCTTTAGACTGTTCCAGGTTGCGGTTTCGTTACTGGGGGTTCTGCTGTTTGTGTAGTTGCATGTGTTTGGTAAGAGACTTTTTTTGTACAATGTAAATTAGTTTTATTTCTCTGCATGAATGTGTTTTTTTTGCAAATGGTGTAATAATAGCAGTATGTTTGGCTTCTGTTTTTTGAGTGTCAAAAACTTTTTGCATTTGTGCTCGATGTGTATTTTGTTGTCTTGTGAGTAATTGGTTTTGTTTTTTTCTTTCTAGTGGGATATCGTTGGTTTTTGCTGTGTCTCTGCAGAGTAGGTGCTGGTGAGTGTAGCTGTGTCTTGTAAGTGAATCGTATAGTTTTTGAGTATATAGATCTTTGTGATAAAGGCACACATTTTTTTACTTACTTGCTTTGCACAGTGTTGGTTGTTGTTGACTTGTTTGTGCAGTCTCCTTTCTTAGTAAGGATAATGGCTAGCCGCAGGATTACTGCTCAGCAGGTTGTTGGTATGCTTTTTGAGTCTTCCTCTGACCATGGTTCAGAGACTGACTCTGCATCTGAGGCAGAGGAGGCAGGGGACGATTCAGGCAGTGAGTTTTCTCTCCACATGGAATCATCGGATGATGAAGCTACTCTCAGTGCGGATGAAGCTACTCTTAGTGCGGATGAAGTGCCTGTGTTAGAGGAGGACATTGATGTGCCGATAGTGCGGCAAGAGGCATCTGGGCTGCAGCCTGGTGCTGCAAGGCTTCCCGTTTGTGTAGTGCAGCAAGAGGCATCTGGGCTGCAGCCTGGGGCTGCAAGGCTTCCCGTTGGTGTAGTGCGGCAAGAGGCATCTGGGGCTGCAAGGCTTCCCGTTGGTATAGTGCGGCAAGAGGCATCTGGGCTGCAGCCTGGGGCTGCAAGGCTATCCGTTGAAAGTGCTGACCTCTGGGTTGCCCCAGGCATGGTGCAGCCGGCATTGCCAGACTTTACTGGTGTTCCAGGGTGTAGAGTGAATACTGAAAACTTTTTGCCAATACATTTTTTTCAGTTGTTTATGGACGATGTGTTTTTGGCAGAGATTGTTGAGCAGACTAATTTGTATGCCGAACAGTTTTTGAGGGACAACAGTGCCAGCCTTAAGCTCCACTCTAGAGCTACCCGGTAGACTCCCACAAATCTGGAAGAGATGAAGAAGTTCTTCGGTTTAACTTTTTTGATGGGCTTGCTAAGGAAGCCATCAATGTCTTCATATTGGTCTACTAGTCCCTTGATGGCAACGGCTATATTTCCGGCAGTCATGAGTCGTGATAGGTATTTGCTTCTGCTTCGGATGATGCATTTTGTCGATAATGGTTTAGCGTTGCCACGAGATCACCCTGAGTGTGACCGTCTTTTTAAGATTCGGCCTGTCATTGATCACTTTGTTGATCGATTTTCTGAGATCTATGCTCCTGGGAAAGAAATTGCAGTGGATGAGTCTTTGGTGTTGTTCAAGGGCGGCTTGGTTTTTAGGCAATACATTCCTTGTAAGAGGGCAAGCTATGGAATTAAGCTGTATATGCTGTGTGACAGTAGGACTGGATATGTCTCTAATTTCAGGGTGTACACCGGTAAGGAATCCAGGATTAACCCCCCTGGTTGTCCGTCCACTTTTGGAGTGACTGAGAAAATTGTGTGGGAACTTGGTAGAGGATTTTTTAACAAAGGCCACCATTTATATGTAGATAACTTCTACACTGGTGTGCGGTTGTTCAGGGAATTGGCCAAAGTGGACACTGTTGCATATGGCACAATCCGCTCTAACCGTAAAGGTTTCCCAAAAGAACTTGTTTGCCAAAAGCTTGTGCGGGGACAGTGCAGTGCGTTGCGTTGCGAGGAGCTTCTAGCTGTGAAGTTTTCAGACAGGAGAGATGTCTACATGCTGACTACCATCCATGATGAAAGCACTGCACCTGTGACTGTTTGGGGTCACATTGCTGAAGTGCGCAAACCTGTGTGCATTTTAGACTATAATAGGCACATGGGAGGTGTTGACAGAGTAGATCAGAGGTTGGAACCTTACGCTGCTCTTCGTAAGGCTTACATTTGGTATAAGAAGTTGGCTATCCATCTTTTCCACTTGGCAACCTTTAATGCTTTTGTTGTGTTCCAGGATTCTTGTCCTGAGTCAAAGATGACTATTGCTAAGTTTCAGGAGTCTGTAATAGGCAGCCTTGTTTTAGTGGAACAGGCAAGTGTTCCTAGAGTTGGAGTGGTGGAGGATGTTGCTAGATTGAAAGATCGCCACTTTCCTGATCACATTCCTCCCACACCCTCAAAAGACTTTCCCAGTAGGAGATGTAGAGTCTGTTGGCGAAGAGGTATGCGGAAGGAGACTCGTATGTACTGCCCAGTGTCCTTCTAACCCTGGGCTGTGTGTGCCTGCTTGTTTTAGAATGTACCACATGCAAAAGAATTTTTGGGAGCATCCATGAGTGGTAAAGTGAACTGCCTGGCCTCTATTGTTTAATATTTTTTGTTCAGTTTCAAGGTTGGCATTTGTGTGGTGTATTTAGTTTCAGATTTTGTGTTAGTAGATTTGTATCTATTTGCAATTTGTTTGTGTTTTCTTATTTATATAAAAAAAAATCCTAAATGTGATGGCGGTGTGCATGGAGTGGCGCTTGTGTGGCGATGTGCGTGGTCTGGTGCTTGGCTGGCGGTGTGTTTGTATTGGCGCTTGGCTGGCGGTGTGTTTGGATTGGCGCTTGGCTGGCAGTGTGCGTGGACTGGAGCTTGGCTGGCGGTGTGTTTGGACTGGCGCTTGGCTGGCGGTGTGTTTGGACTGGCGCTTGGCTGGCGGTGTGCGTGGACTGGCGCTTGGCTGGCGGTGTGCGTGGACTGGCGTTTGGCTGGCGGTGTGCGTGGACTGGTGCTTGGCTGGCGGTGTGTGTGGACTGGCGCTGTGTGTGGACTGGCGCTTGGCTGGCGGTGTGTGTGGACTGGCGATTGGCTGGCGGTGTGCGTGGACTGGTGCTCGGCTGGCGGTGTACGTGGACTGGCGCTTGGCTGGCGGTGTGTGAGTAGTGACTAGCTGCTGGTCACTACACACACTGCTAGCCAAATGCCACGCAACGCAATCCATGAGCTGGTGTGGTTGCTGTGTCAGGAATGTGGGCGTGTGAAAGTGATGGGCCCTTGAATGGCGCTGTCTGCTGGTGTGAGTGTTGTAATGTGCTGGGCCTACGGCTGGCATTGTGAATGGTTTTGTATGTGTCACACGTATGAAAGGTGTATGAATGGCCTGTAAAGAGGTTGGTGCCTTGTCGTGGCTTTACAGCTCACGAGCTGTGAGTCAATGGTTCAGTTTCTCGTCCTTTCAATTAACAGTGCATTTCATTTTTGTGAAATCTCTGGTTAATACAACTGTATATACTGAACCATCACTCACCCTCGTGCCAAATCCAACCAGTATGTATGTGTGCTTGAGGAATAGGTGGTGGTGCATAAACATGTGTCTTTTCTGTTTTGGTCAAGCAGGGTGTACCTTGTCCTTTTTTGTGAATCTTGTAATGTGTTGGTTTTGTGCCTGGTGGTGTGAATGGTCTTGTGTGTATCATGTATGAAAGGTGTGTGAATGGCCTGTAAAGCGGTTGGTGCCTTGAAGTGGCTTTACAGCTCACGAGCTGTAAGACACTGGTTCAGTTTTTTGTCCTTTCAATTATTGACAGTGCATTTCATTTTTGTGAAATCTCTTGTTAATAAAATTTTATATACTGAACCATCACTCGCCCTCGTGCCAAATCCAACCAGTATGTGTGTGTGCTTGAGGAATAGATGGCTGTGCAGTAATCTTTGTCTGTTTTGTCTCTCTGCCAAGCTGTACATTTCATCTAAGAATAACCTAACAACTGTAGTTTTTGTCGTAAACTAAACACCCATGGGAGTGCATGGTGATGTCTCTCTTGTGGAGCCCAATAAGTTATCTTACCCACAATGTCCTGCAAACCTCAAAATGTGACTGTGACATTTTCCTTGCATTATTGTGTCCAAATTTTCACACTGCAGAAAGTAACAACAAATTTCCAACCCCCCAGCATTTCTCCAAGTATCCCAATAGAAATGGTACCTCACTTGTATGGGTGGGCCAAGTACCCGCTGCAGGGAAGGGCCCAAAACCTATTGATGCGACATCAAAATTACCTATCACAAACCAACCTGGTTTTGCAAGGGGGGCCCATGAGTTTTTGGCCCGGGGCTCGGCGGCCATCTAGGGAAACCTACCTAACCCACACATTTCTGGAAACTAGACACCCGGGGGAGTCCAGCGAGGTATGGCTTGCGTGGGTCCCCCATCATTCTCCTACCCAGAATCCCCTGCAAACCTCAAATTTTGCAGAAAAATTGACTTTTTTCTCACATTTCTGTGGTGGAAAGTTCTGGAATCTGCGTGGATCCACAAATTTCCTCCCACCCAGCGTTCCCCCAGGTCTCCCGATAAAAATGGTACCTCACTTGCGTGGGTGGGTCAAGGACACGCGACAGGCAAGGGCCCAAAAGCTATTGAGGCGACATCAAAATTACCTATCACAAACCAACTAGACACCCGGGGGAGTCCAGCGAGGTATGGCTTGCGTGGGTCCCCCATCATTCTCCTACCCAGAATCCCCTGCAAACCTCAAATTTCACCCAAAAATTCACTTTTTTCTCACATTTCTGTGGTGGAAAGTTCTGGAATCTGTGTGGATCCACAAATTTCCTCCCACCCAGCGTTCCCCCAGGTCTCCCGATAAAAATGGTACCTTACTTGTGAGGGTAGGCACAGTGGCTGCAACAGGAAATGGCCCAAATCGTACTCTGGAGACTTCAAAATTACCTATAGCAAAACTACCTGGTTTTGGGGGGGGGCACCTGAGATTTTGGCCCCGGGCTCGGTGGCCATCTTGGGAAAGTACCAAACCCAAACATTTCTGAAAACTAGACACCCGGGGGAGTCCAATGAGGTATGGCTTGCGTGGATCCCCCAATGTTTTCCTACCCAGAATGCCATGCAAACCTCAAATTTAGCTGAAAAACCACATTTTCCCCATATTTTTGTGTGGAATCACCGTGCCAGCACAAATGTCCTACCACCCAGCGTTCCCCATGTTCTCCCGAGTAAAATGATACCTCACTTGTGTGGGTGGGCCAAAGGCCTGTGGCTAGGAAGAGCCCAAAACATAGGGATTTATAGTATAGCACCGAGAATTCTAAGCGCTACATTTTTTAAAAAACACGTTTTTAGCCAATTCTGCTTTGGACACCCACACAAGTGAGGTATCATTTTACTCGGGAGAACAAGGGGAACGCTGGGTGGTAGGACATTTGTGCCGGCACGGTGATTCCACACAAAAATATGTGGAAAATGTGTTTTTTTCAGCTAAATTTAAGGTTTGCATTGCATTCTGGGTAGGAAAACGTTGGGGGATCCACGCAAGCCAAAGTCTCAGGTGCCCCCCCCCCAAAACCAGGTAGTTTTGCTATAGGTAATTTTTAAGTCTCCAGAGTACGATTTGGGCCATATCCTGTTGCAGCCACTGTGCCTACCCACACAAGTGAGGTACCATTTTTATCGGGAGACCTGGGGGAACGCTGGGTGGGAGGAAATTTGTGGATCCACGCAGATTCCAGAACTTTCCACCACAGAAATGTGAGAAAAAAGTGAATTTTTCGGTGACATTTGAGGTTTGCAGGGGATTCTGGGTTGGAGAATTATGGGGGACCCACGCAAGCCATACCTCGCTGGACTCCCCTGGGTGTCTAGTTTCCAGAAATGTGTGGGTTAGGTAGGTTTCCCTAGATGGCTGCCGAGCCCCGGGCCAAAAACTCATGGGACCCCCCATGCAAAACCAGGTTGGTTTGTGATAGGTAATTTTGATGTCGCCTCAATAGCTTTTGGGCCCTTGCCTGTCGCGGGTCCTTGACCCACCCACGCAAGTGAGGTACCATTTTTATCAGGAGACCTGGGGGAACGCTGGGTGGGAGGAAATTTGTGGATCCACGCAGATTGCTGTACTTTCCACCACAGAAATGTGGGGAAAATGTGTTTTTTTGGACAATTTTTTAGGTTTGCAAGGGATTCTGGGTAACAGAACCTGGTGGGAGGCAGTCAAGTCACCCCAACCTGGATTCCCCTGGGTGTCTAGTTTTCAAAAATGTATACGTTTTCTAGGTTTCCCTCGGTGCCGGCAGAGCTATGGTTCAAAAACTACAGCTTGGCACTTTGCCAAAAAAGGATCATTTTTCACTGCGAAATTGAGGTGTGTCCACGTTGCGTTTTGCGCCGTTTCCTGTCGCGGGCACTAGGCCGACCCACACAAGTGAGGTACCATTTTTCTCGGAAGACTTTGGGGAACGCGGGGTGGGTGGAAATTTGTGGATCCACGCAGATTCCAGAACTTTCCACCACAGAAATGTGGGGAAAATGTGTTTTTTGGACAATTGTTTAGGTTTGCAAGGGATTCTGGGTAACAGAACCTGGTGGGAGGCAGTCAAGTCACCCCATCCTGGATTCCCCTGGGTGTCTAGTTTTCAAAAATGTATAGGTTTGCTAGGTTTCCCTAGGTGCCGGCAGAGCTATGGTTCAAAAACTACAGCTAGGCACTTTGCCAAAAAAGGGTCATTTTTCACTGCGAAATTGAGCTGTGTACATGTTGCGTTTTGCGCCATTTCCTGTCACGGGCACTAGGCTGACCCCCACAAGTGAGGTACCATTGTTCTCGTAAGACTTTGGGGAACGCGGGGTGGGTGGAAATTTGTGGATCCACGCAGATTGCAGAATTTTCCACCACAGAAATTTGGGGAAAATGTGTTTTTTTTTACAATCTTTTAGGTTTGCAAGGGATTCTGGGTAACAGAACCTGGTGGGAGGCAGTCAAGTCACCCGATCCTGGATTCCCCTGGGTGTCTAGTTTTAAAAAATGTATAGGTTTGCTAGGTTTCCCTAGGTGCCGGCAGAGCTATGGTTCAAAAACTACAGCTAGGCACTTTGCCAAAAAAGGGTCATTTTTCACTGCGAAATTGAGGTGTGTACATGTTGCGTTTTGCGCCGTTTCCTGTCGCGGGCACTAGGCCGACCCCCACAAGTGAGGTACCATTGTTCTCTGAAGACTTTGGGGAACGCGGGGTGGGTAGAAATTTGTGGATCCACGCAGATGCCAGAACTTTCCAACACAGAAATGTGGGGAAAATGTGTTTTTTTGGACAATTTTTTAGGTTTGCAAGGGATTCTGTGTAACAGAACCTGGTGGGAGGCAGTCAAGTCACCCCATCCTGGATTCCCCTGGGTGTCTAGTTTTCAAAAATGTATAGGTTTGCTAGGTTTCCCTAGGTGCCGGCAGAGCTATGGTTCAAAAACTACAGCTAGGCACTTTGCCAAAAAAGGGTCATTTTTCACTGCGAAATTGAGGTGTGTCCACGTTACGTTTTGCGCCGTTTCCTGTCGCGGGCACTAGGCCGACCCACACAAGTGAGGTACCATTTTTCTCGGAAGACTTTGGGGAACGTGGTGTGGGTGGAAATTTGTGGATCCACACAGATTCCAGAACTTTCCACCACAGAAATGTGGGGAAAATGTTTTTTTTTTGATAATTTTGTTAGGTTTGCAAGGGATTCTGGGTAACAGAACCTGGTGGGAAGCAGTCAAGTCACCCCATCCTGGATTCCCCTGGGTGTCTAGTTTTCAAAAATGTATAGGTTTGCTAGGTTTCCCTGGGTGCCGGCAGAGCTATGGTTCAAAAACTACAGCTAGGCACTTTGCCAAAAAAGGGTCATTTTTCACTGCGAAATTGAGGTGTGTCCACGTTGCGTTTTGCGCCGTTTCCTGTCGCGGGCACTAGGCCGACCCACACAAGTGAGGTACCATTTTTCTCGGAAGACTTTGGGGAACGCGGGGTGGGTGGAAATTTGTGGATCCACGCAGATTCCAGAACTTTCCACCACAGAAATGTGGGGAAAATGTGTTTTTTAAAAATTGTTTTAGGTTTGCAAGGGATTCTGGGTAACAGAACCTGGTGGGAGGCAGTAAAGTCACCCCATCCTGGATTCCCCTTGGTGTCTAGTTTTCAAAAATGTATAGGTTTGCTAGGTTTCCATAGGTGCCGGCAGAGCTATGGTTCAAAAACTACAGCTAGGCACTTTGCCAAAAAAAGGTCATTTTTCACTGCGAAATTGAGGTGTGTCCACGTTGCGTTTTGCGCCGTTTCCTGTCGCGGGCACTAGGCCGACCCACACAAGTGAGGTACCATTTTTCTCGGAAGACTTTGGGGAACGCGGGGTGGGTGGAAATTTGTGGATCCACCCAGATTCCAGAACTTTCCACCACAGAAATGTGGGGAAAATGTGTTTTTTTTGACAATTTTTTAGGTTTGCAAGGGATTCTGGGTAACAGAACCTGGTGGGAGGCAGCCAAGTCACCCCATCCTGGATTCCCCTGCGTGTCTAGTTTTCAAAAATGTATAGGTTTGCTAGGTTTCCCTTGGTGCCGGCAGAGCTATGGTTCAAAAACTACAGCTAGGCACTTTGCCAAAAAAGGGTCATTTTTCACTGCGACATTGAGGTGTGTCCACATTGCGTTTTGTGCCGTTTCCTGTCGCGGGCACTAGGCCGACCCACACAACTGAGGTACCATTTTTCTCGGAAGACTTTGGGGAACGCGGGGTGGGTAGAAATTTGTGGATCCACGCAGATTCCAGAACTTTCCACCACAGAAATGTGGGGAAAATGTGTTTTTTTTGACAATTTTTTAGGTTTGCAAGGGATTCTGGGTAACAGAACCTGGTGGGAGGCAGTCAAGTCACCCCATCCTGGATTCCCCTGGGTGTCTAGTTTTCAAACATGTATAGGTTTGCTAGGTTTCCCTAGGTGCCGGCAGAGCTATGGTTCAAAAACTACAGCTAGGCACTTTGCCAAAAAAGGGTCATTTTTCACTGCGAAATTGAGGTGTGTACATGTTGCGTTTTGCGCCGTTTCCTGTCGCGGGCACTAGGCCGACCCCCACAAGTGAGGTACCATTGTTCTCTGAAGACTTTGGGGAACGCGGGGTGGGTAGAAATTTGTGGATCCACGCAGATGCCAGAACTTTCCAACACAGAAATGTGGGGAAAATGTGTTTTTTGGACAATTTTTTAGGTTTGCAAGGGATTCTGTGTAACAGAACCTGGTGGGAGGCAGTCAAGTCACCCCATCCTGGATTCCCCTGGGTGTCTAGTTTTCAAAAATGTATAGGTTTGCTAGGTTTCCCTAGGTGCCGGCAGAGCTATGGTTCAAAAACTACAGCTAGGCACTTTGCCAAAAAGGGTCATTTTTCACTGCGAAATTGAGGTGTGTCCACGTTACGTTTTGCGCCGTTTCCTGTCGCGGGCACTAGGCCGACCCACACAAGTGAGGTACCATTTTTCTCGGAAGACTTTGGGGAACGTGGTGTGGGTGGAAATTTGTGGATCCACACAGATTCCAGAACTTTCCACCACAGAAATGTGGGGAAAATGTGTTTTTTTGATAATTTTGTTAGGTTTGCAAGGGATTCTGGGTAACAGAACCTGGTGGGAAGCAGTCAAGTCACCCCATCCTGGATTCCCCTGGGTGTCTAGTTTTCAAACATGTATAGGTTTGCTAGGTTTCCCTAGGTGCCGGCAGAGCTATGGTTCAAAAACTACAGCTAGGCACTTTGCCAAAAAGGGTCATTTTTCACTGCGAAATTGAGGTGTGTACATGTTGCGTTTTGCGCCGTTTCCTGTCGCGGGCACTAGGCCGACCCCACAAGTGAGGTACCATTGTTCTCTGAAGACTTTGGGGAACGCGGGGTGGGTAGAAATTTGTGGATCCACGCAGATGCCAGAACTTTCCAACACAGAAATGTGGGGAAAATGTGTTTTTTGGACAATTTTTTAGGTTTGCAAGGGATTCTGTGTAACAGAACCTGGTGGGAGGCAGTCAAGTCACCCCATCCTGGATTCCCCTGGGTGTCTAGTTTTCAAAAATGTATAGGTTTGCTAGGTTTCCCTAGGTGCCGGCAGAGCTATGGTTCAAAAACTACAGCTAGGCACTTTGCCAAAAAAGGGTCAGTTTTCACTGAGAAATTGAGGTGTGTCCACGTTACGTTTTGCGCCGTTTCCTGTCGCGGGCACTAGGCCGACCCACACAAGTGAGGTAACATTTTTCTCGGAAGACTTTGGGGAACGTGGTGTGGGTGGAAATTTGTGGATCCACACAGATTCCAGAACTTTCCACCACAGAAATGTGGGGAAAATGTGTTTTTTTTGATAATTTTGTTAGGTTTGCAAGGGATTCTGGGTAACAGAACCTGGTGGGAAGCAGTCAAGTCACCCCATCCTGGATTCCCCTGGGTGTCTAGTTTTCAAAAATGTATAGGTTTGCTAGGTTTCCCTGGGTGCCGGCAGAGCTATGGTTCAAAAACTACAGCTAGGCACTTTGCCAAAAAAGGGTCATTTTTCACTGCGAAATTGAGGTGTGTCCACGTTGCGTTTTGCGCCGTTTCCTGTCGCGGGCACTAGGCCGACCCACACAAGTGAGGTACCATTTTTCTCGGAAGACTTTGGGGAACGCGGGGTGGGTGGAAATTTGTGGATCCACGCAGATTCCAGAACTTTCCACCACAGAAATGTGGGGAAAATGTGTTTTTTAAAAATTGTTTTAGGTTTGCAAGGGATTCTGGGTAACAGAACCTGGTGGGAGGCAGTAAAGTCACCCCATCCTGGATTCCCCTTGGTGTCTAGTTTTCAAAAATGTATAGGTTTGCTAGGTTTCCATAGGTGCCGGCAGAGCTATGGTTCAAAAACTACAGCTAGGCACTTTGCCAAAAAAGGTCATTTTCACTGCGAAATTGAGGTGTGTCCACGTTGCGTTTTGCGCCGTTTCCTGTCGCGGGCACTAGGCCGACCCACACAAGTGAGGTACCATTTTTCTCGGAAGACTTTGGGGAACGCGGGGTGGGTGGAAATTTGTGGATCCACCCAGATTCCAGAACTTTCCACCACAGAAATGTGGGGAAAATGTGTTTTTTTGACAATTGTTTAGGTTTGCAAGGGATTCTGGGTAACAGAACCTGGTGGGAGGCAGCCAAGTCACCCCATCCTGGATTCCCCTGCGTGTCTAGTTTTCAAAAATGTATAGGTTTGCTAGGTTTCCCTTGGTGCCGGCAGAGCTATGGTTCAAAAACTACAGCTAGGCACTTTGCCAAAAAAGGGTCATTTTTCACTGCGACATTGAGGTGTGTCCACGTTGCGTTTTGTGCCGTTTCCTGTCGCGGGCACTAGGCCGACCCACACAGGTGAGGTACCATTTTTCTCGGAAGACTTTGGGGAACGCGGGGTGGGTGGAAATTTGTGGATCCACCCAGATTCCAGAACTTTCCACCACAGAAATGTGGGGAAAATGTGGTTTTTTGACAATTTTTAGGTTTGCAAGGGATTCTGGGTAACAGAACCTGGTGGGAGGCAGCCAAGTCACCCCATCCTGGATTCCCCTGCGTGTCTAGTTTTCAAAAATGTATAGGTTTGCTAGGTTTCCCTTGGTGCCGGCAGAGCTATGGTTCAAAAACTACAGCTAGGCACTTTGCCAAAAAAGGGTCATTTTTCACTGCGACATTGAGGTGTGTCCACATTGCGTTTTGTGCCGTTTCCTGTCGCGGGCACTAGGCCGACCCACACAACTGAGGTACCATTTTTCTCGGAAGACTTTGGGGAACGCGGGGTGGGTAGAAATTTGGGGATCCACGCAGATTCCAGAACTTTCCACCACAGAAATGTGGGGAAAATGTGTTTGTTTTGACAATTTTTTAGGTTTGCAAGGGATTCTGGGTAACAGAACCTGGTGGGAGGCAGTCAAGTCACCCCATCCTGGATTCCCCTGGGTGTCTAGTTTTCAAAAATGTATAGGTTTGCTAGGTTTCCCTAGGTGCCGGCAGAGCTATGGTTCAAAAACTACAGCTAGGCACTTTGCCAAAAAAGGGTCATTTTTCACTGCGAAATTGAGGTGTGTCCACGTTACGTTTTGCGCCGTTTCCTGTCGCGGGCACTAGGCCGACCCACACAAGTGAGGTACCATTTTTCTCGGAAGACTTTGGGGAACGTGGTGTGGGTGGAAATTTGTGGATCCACACAGATTCCAGAACTTTCCACCACAGAAATGTGGGGAAAATGTGTTTTTTTGATAATTTTGTTAGGTTTGCAAGGGATTCTGGGTAACAGAACCTGGTGGGAAGCAGTCAAGTCACCCCATCCTGGATTCCCCTGGGTGTCTAGTTTTCAAAAATGTATAGGTTTGCTAGGTTTCCCTGGGTGCCGGCAGAGCTATGGTTCAAAAACTACAGCTAGGCACTTTGCCAAAAAGGGTCATTTTTCACTGCGAAATTGAGGTGTGTCCACGTTGCGTTTTGCGCCGTTTCCTGTCGCGGGCACTAGGCCGACCCACACAAGTGAGGTACCATTTTTCTCCGAAGACTTTGGGGAACGCGGGGTGGGTGGAAATTTGTGGATCCACGCAGATTCCAGAACTTTCCACCACAGAAATGTGGGGAAAATGTGTTTTTTTAAAAATTGTTTTAGGTTTGCAAGGGATTCTGGGTAACAGAACCTGGTGGGAGGCAGTAAAGTCACCCCATCCTGGATTCCCCTTGGTGTCTAGTTTTCAAAAATGTATAGGTTTGCTAGGTTTCCATAGGTGCCGGCAGAGCTATGTTCAAAAACTACAGCTAGGCACTTTGCCAAAAAAGGTCATTTTCACTGCGAAATTGAGGTGTGTCCACGTTGCGTTTTGCGCCGTTTCCTGTCGCGGGCACTAGGCCGACCCACACAAGTGAGGTACCATTTTTCTCGGAAGACTTTGGGGAACGCGGGGTGGGTGGAAATTTGTGGATCCACCCAGATTCCAGAACTTTCCACCACAGAAGTGTGGGAAAATGTGTTTTTTTTGACAATTTTTAGGTTTGCAAGGGATTCTGGGTAACAGAACCTGGTGGGAGGCAGCCAAGTCACCCCATCCTGGATTCCCCTGCGTGTCTAGTTTTCAAAAATGTATAGGTTTGCTAGGTTTCCCTTGGTGCCGGCAGAGCTATGGTTCAAAAACTACAGCTAGGCACTTTGCCAAAAAAGGGTCATTTTTCACTGCGACATTGAGGTGTGTCCACGTTGCGTTTTGTGCCGTTTCCTGTCGCGGGCACTAGGCCGACCCACACAGGTGAGGTACCATTTTTCTCGGAAGACTTTGGGGAACGCGGGGTGGGTGGAAATTTGTGGATCCACGCAGATTCCAGAACTTTCCACCACAGAAATGTGGGGAAAATGAGGGTTTTTTGACAATTGTTTAGGTTTGCAAGGGATTCTGGGTAACAGAACCTGGTGAGAGGCAGTCAAGTCACCCCATCCTGGATTCCCCTGGGTGTCTAGTTTTCAAAAATGTATAGGTTTGCTAGGTTTCCCTAGGTGCCGGCAGAGCTATGGTTCAAAAACTACAGCTAGGCACTTTGCCAAAAAAGGGTCATTTTTCACTGTGAAGTTGGGGTGTGTCCACGTTGCGTTTTGCGCCGTTTCCTGTCGCGGGCACTAGGCCTACCCACACAAGTGAGGTACCATTTTTCTCGGAAGACTTTGGGAAACGCAGGGTGGGTGGAAATTTGTGGATCCATGCAGATTCCAGAACTTTCCACCACAGAAATGTGAGGAAAATTTGTTTTTTTTGACAATTTTTTAGGTTTGCAAGGGATTTTGGGTAACAGAACCTGATGAGAGGCAGTCAAGTCACCCCATCCTGGATTCCCCTGGGTGTCTAGTTTTCAAAAATGTATAGGTTTGCTAGGTTTCCCTAGGTGCCAGCAGAGCTAGGGTTCGAAAACTACAGCTAGGCACTTTGCCAAAAAAGGGTCATTTTTCACTGTGAAATTGGGGTGTGTCCACGTTGCGTTTTGCGCCGTTTCCTGTCGCGGGCACTAGGCCTACCCACGCAAGTGAGGTACCATTTTTCTCGGAAGACTTTGGGGAACGCGGGGTGGGTGGAAATTAGTGGATCCACGCAAATTCCAGAACTTTCCACCACAGAAATGTGAGGAAAATGTCTTTTTTTTGACAAAATGTTAGGTTTGCAAGGGATTCTGGGTAACAGAACCTGGTGAGAGGCAGTCAAGTCACCCCATCCTGGATTCCCCTGGGTGTCTAGTTTTCAAAAATGTATAGGTTTGCTAGGTTTCCCTAGGTGCCGGCAGAGCTAGGGTTAAAAAACTACAGCTATGCACTTTGCAAAAAAAGGGTAATTTTTCATTGTGAAAATGTGGTGTGTTCACGTTGGGTTTTGAGCCATTTCCTGTCGTGGGCACTATGCCTACCCACACAAGTGAGGTACCATTTTTATCGGTAGACTTAGGGTAATTCAGATTTGTAAAGCAACTGTTATTACCTATTGGCTTTCGATGCATTCTGCCTTCCAAATGAAAGACATTGTGTAAAAATGAAGTCATTTTAAAAAATGACCGATAATTCTCATGCTAGTATGAGTATTCCCAATTTCGGAAATGTGCAAATATCTACTGTTTCTAAACTCTATATTTTGTTCCCATTTCAGAAATACATAGGTGTCTTTCATACCGATTTTTCCATGTATTCATTTTCCCACAATAATTGCTATATACCCGGTACATAATAAAAAACCATTGCAAGACGCTGCTCAGTTATTGGCTCTGGGTTCGTCGGGTTCTTGGTGAACCTACAAGTCCTATATATCCCCACAACCAGTAAGGTCCAGCGGATGTAATGGCATATTGCTTTCAAAGAGCTGTCATAATTAGAAGAAGTTACAGGTGAAAACGTTGACACAAAAGGCTGTTTTTTTCAACTAAGTTTCAATTTTTCCTACATTTAACTGTTAGTTTCTATAAAGAAACCTTGATGGATCTACACAAATGACCCCTTGCTGAATTCAGAATTGTGTCTACTTTTCTAAAATGTATAGCTTTCTAGGATCCATTATTGCTTTCATACCCATTTCTACCATTAACTGGAAGGAGGTTGAAAGCACAAAAAATAGCAAAAATAGGCTATGTCCCAGAAAAATGCCAAAACTGTGTAAAAAATGTTGGTTTTCTGACAAAAGTCTGTCATTCCCTAAAAGCTGGGAAAATGGTGATTTCAGCCCCACAAACCCTTTTTTGATACCATTTGCAGGGAAAAACTCAGACGCTTTCATTTGCAGCCCTTTTTTCTCATTTTTCCCACAAAAACCAAAATTTAGCTGTATTTTGGCTAATTTCTGGGACCCTTCCAGGGGAATCCACAAACCCTGGGTACCTTTACAATCCCCATGATGTTGGAAGAAAAGGACGCAAATTTGGTGTGGATACCTTATGTGGTCAAAAAGTTACAGGGGCCTAAGCGCACACTACCCCAAATAGCCAAAAATGGCTTAGCACAGGGGGGGAAAAGGCCTAGCAGCGAAGGGGTTAAGGTTTACATGTCCTGACCGTGAAAAACTCCTAAAGTCGTTTTTCACTGTCATAAGGCCTATCTCCCCCATACACTAATACTGGGACACCTTATTACATTTAATAATTGTCCGGACTCGCCAGGTATCCTTAAGCTCCACGGAAAAGTATTTTCCAGTTGAAGTACCTGGTCGCAATCTCTCACGGGGTCTCCTGTGGAAATAAACTCCTTAAAGAGAAAGCTGGCTGCACATATGTTTGTAAAATTAATTGAGCTTGTTATGGGCATTGCAACGTTGTTACTCTGCAAATGTCTTAACCTGTAACTGAGCATCAACAGTTAATTGCAACAATTTCCACACAATGGGGGCCCCAAAAGTACATGCAATGGAAAACAATTGATTAGCAAGACTTCAAAATCTCTGCAGCCATCTTGCATCGGCTGCTAAATATACCTCACTCATTGGATTCTCATTGCTCCACATTGAGAATCTGAGAAGTGAGGTGCGTTTGGCTCTGCAATCAAGAACGGGTGTTCCCATATTCCTGCTTGATGAGATATGACAATAAGTGCTAACTTCAAATTGAGAGCAGACAGAGACATGCTGTTTACAGTGTTACAACCTTGACAACTACAGTATGGCAGAGCTGAAAAAGGTGTGCAGGGAGAGGGGGCTGAAGACAGCCAGACGTTCTCCTATGTTTGGGTACCAGATAGCTCTCCGAGCCTGGGAGGAGGTCTGCAGTATGCAAGCTGCGGCACATGAGCAGAATGCTGATGAAGGGGAGGAGGAGGATGACTTAGCAGCAAACCTAGAGGTAGAAGAATATGAAAATCTCCTGCCCATGGTCACAGAAAAAAAGAGTGAGGGAGACCCATAGGAGTGAAGTTCCCAGATGAATCCAGGGCAGGTACCAGTGTGTCTTCCTACAACCTGTCCCCTGAGGAACTGGAGGACAGCAACAGAAAGAGTGTTAAAACTGCAGCTGGCCTAGGTGGAACTAGCTGCAAAAGAGAAAAGGGCTGAGGAAGAGAGACCATGGTAGAGGGCTGAGGCAGAGAGACCTTGCCCTACAGGAGAGAAAGCTAGCTCTGGGGTTATAAAGTAAGTCACAAAGTGGGTCTAAGGACCTGGACTTGAAAATGTAGAAGCGCACAGAATCAAGTAGTAATGGTGGCAGTGACAACATAGTGTCCAATGGAGACATATTCACTTCCCTAAAGGCCCAGTTCCCAGCTTTGAGGTGGAGGATCATATTGATAGGTGGTTTGTACCCATGCATGCCTGGAGTTCCAGAGTAGCTCCGGGGGGTAGTCTGTGGAGGTATATGCCAGCTACTGTGAGGGATAACCCTTTTGGCTTTAGAGGTGGCTGACCAGATGTCCTTGGCCCCCATGAAAGCAGCCAGTTGGAAAATGGCCCTCTCTGAAGGGTCACCCCAAAGTTTTTGCCTTTTACCTCCTGGTTTGCTGATTCTTTTTGTTGGCTTTAGGACTCTGAGCACTTTACCACTGCTACCCAGTGCTAAAGTGTCTGTGCTTCTCCACCTAAACATGGTGACATTGGTGTGTACATGATTGGCATATTTGATTTACTAGTAAGTCCCTTGTAAAGTGGTACAACAGTATAACCAGAGCCTGTAAGTCAAATGCTACTAGTGGGCCTGCAGCACTGATTGTGCCATCCACATAAGTAGCTTTCAAACCTGTCTCAGGCCTGCTATTGCAGGGCCTGTGTGTGCAGTTTACTGCCACTTCGGCTTGGCATTTAACACTACTTGTCAAGCCTTAAACTTGCCTTTTATTACACATAAGTCACCCTAAGGTAGGCCCTAGGTAGCCCTAATGGCATGGTGCTATGCAAGTAAAAGGTAGGACATGTACCATTATGTCTTACATGACATGGAAGTGTCAAACAAACACATTTGTTTTTCACTACTGTGAGGCTTACTCCTCTCATAGGTTAACATTGCAAATTCCTTAAAACACTTTTAAGCTGTATTTCCTGATCAGAGAGAGTAGATTTGTTGTCATGTTTCATATGTTTAGAATGTTACTGATAAATCCTCCTCACTGGTGACGTTGGATTTAACAATAACTGTTTTAGAAATGCCACTTTTAGAAAGTGGACATTTCTCTGCGCTTCTTGCTCTGTGTGCCTGACAGCCTGTCTCCAATACACATCTGGGGTGTGTGACAACTACACTTTGTGCATTCCCTCTAGACAGCCACAACACAGGAATGATAGGGGTGTCTGAGTAGTCATCTACATACATCTGCATTCTGATGGCCTTGACAGGGCAGGATGGAAGGAGGAGCTAACACTTCACTTCAATAGTGAGTGTCCTGTCCCCACACAAAGGACTGATTACTCCCACAGATAGCCTGGCAGACATGACTGGGTTGAAAGGGATCCTTGGACACTGCAGAGAGCTGCTTTGAAGTCACCCCTACATCAAAGGCACTTTTGGGTATAAGTACTGGCTTTCTGACCGCCTAAAATCAGACACTACTGGACTTATAACTGAAGCTCTGCCAGAATAACTGCTGTGCTGCTTACATGACTCAACTGGACTGCCGATCTGGAAGGCCTGCTTTTTTGTTTTTTGCCCTGCTGCCTGCTGCCTGCTGCTCTCTGACTCTGCTGAAGGAGAGCTGGACTCTGCCTCCACTCCAAGTGATCTCCAATGGCTTGTTGACTTGCCTCCTGTTGCTTGAGACTCAGGGATATCAAAGTCTCTACCCCTGCTCCTGTGCCTGGCTCACTGGAAGTGGCCTAGATACTTGAGACACAGATTTTGACACATCTCCTGTCTGCGTATAGCAGAACCGGCACATCAACCCGCTTAAAGGAGTAAAACTGGCACATCACCTTGGAACTAGCACTTTGCCTCCAGAGACCGATGCATTGGACAGAGTATCGCCACCGCTGCAGCTTGGTGAGATCAACGCATCCTCTTGAATGCGTGGCAGAATCCGGTGCATCACTCAAAGCATCTCGCCTCTGGCACCTGTCTTCAGAACTGATGCATCGCCTTCACTGCATGGAGAAGATAGACACATCCTGCACCTGCGGGCCTCGACTTTAACGCATCTCACTGTTTGCGACCAGGAAAGGTACTTTGTTCACCGTGGCCTGTGTGGGTCCTGCAGCCGGCTGGCGCTCTATCGCGGTAGGCTGGAACTTTGACTTTGCCCCAGTCCAGTACGACCTAAAGTAACCTTTTAGCAATACTTGCTTCTAAGCGTTTTACTGCATTTTTGCCTTTAAAATTCAATATCTCCCCTTCTATACATTGGAATTTTGATGTTTTGGTCTTGTTTTGTTTAAAGTATAGTACTCTATTTTCACTAATTCGGTGTGGTGTATTCATTGTGTTACTGTGTGTGTCTTTTGCACAAATTCTTTACACATTGCCTGTTTAGATAACTCTGACTGATCTTTGCCGAGCTACCAGAGGGTGAGCACAGGTTATCTTTTAGTGTGCATCTATCCTACCCTGACTTGAGTGGTGGTTCCTGCATACCTCACCCAACCAGGAATCTCATTTCTAACACAGCCCTTATCACAAAATTTGGTCTTATACCAGAGGGACACTGCTTAAGGTTTAGGGACAGTCACAAACTGTCTGAACAGTTTTGAGTAGACTTCGTGGGCTAATCTGGGAAGGCACTAAATAGTTGGGTGAAGGGCAACAATGTGAGGGATATTGATGGGTGGTATAACCTGATTCTAAGAGAGCACATGCTTAGCAACTGCTTTATAGAGTTGCACCAACACCTGATGGACACCAAGCTCTCTGTACCCAGGGAGCTTGCAAAGGAAGCTGACCTCTGGCTCAACACCTCAGTCTAAAAGAAGGTACCTGGGAGTGATCCCAAGAAGAGTGTTTCAGGTTTTCCCTAGCCTAGTGAGGGGTAGTGTAGTAATTTGAGTTTTTGATTGATGGGGGTAAGAACACTTCTCAAACAACAACCACAATCCCTGTCAGGGTGAACCACAAAAATCACTGAATTAATCTGTCCTTAACCCTCTGATAGTTTGGCACAAAAGCAGTCAGGATTAATTTAGAGGCACTGTGTTAAGTATTTAGGCAGCACGCAAACAGTAATAAAGTGAAAACACAACACAATAAAAATCCCAAGCCAATTTAGATAAATAGAGTAAAATCTAATAAATAAAATGAGACCTAAAACGAGAAAAAAAATCCAATCAGTAGAATCTGAGATATGCAATTTTAAAGGTTTAAATAAAAATAGCGCCAACAAGCTGAAAGTGTTAACTGTGGGCATCTGGTCACCCTAGACCCGGACAAATTCACAAGTTCAGGCCAGCTACGATGGAGTGTGGGCCGGATACAGGGACCAGGTTAGTACATCTGAAAAGATACCTTCTCAAAGTCTGGTGCGCAGAGTTCAAAACTTCAGGATTTCACAAGAGGAGCTCAACTAATGCTAGTCAAGAGTCGAGGACATAGAAAGGCACCTCTTGGGGATCAGGAACTCACTTCCGCAGTGGCCAGCAGCGCTCAAGCAGGTCCAGTTGCAGGTCCTGGCAGGTTGCGCAGTTGCAGGGAGGCCTCTTGAGCTTGTTGTGTCCCTGCAGCTCAGGACATGGGTCAGCCAACTGACACTTGGAGTAACACAGGTTAGCCTGGTATGAAGGGAGCTGGTTCAGTCTTTCCTCTCAGACAGCAGGGCAGGCTTCAAGGAGTAGGATAGTCCTCTGAACAACAAGGCAGGCCTCAAGCAGCAGAGCAGTCCTCTGGGGAGCAAAGCAGGCCTCAAGCAGCTGGGCAGTCATCTGGTAGCAGCAGGGCCATCCTCTGAGGACCAAGGCAGGGCTCAAGCAGCAGGGCAGTCCTCTGTGGAACAAGGCAGGCCTCAAACAGAAGGGCAGTCCTCTGGTAAACAAGGCAGTGCTTCTTCTGTAATGTCCACAGGCCCAGGGGTGTACTGAAGAGTGGGTCTAAGGGTCCTATTTTTATAACTGGTATCAGCATTGAAGTGGAAGAAACCTCAAGATCCCCCCGCCCCCCAGATGGTTCTGGAATTTCCTGCTTAATGCAGCACACATAGAAGTTGCAAAATGTAATTTTTTTTTATGATTGTTTATGTGCAGGAAGGGACACCTTCCTACACATAATAATCATGCATGGTGTTTTGCTGTTTCTGTGTGTGCTGCACAATGCAGCACACATGGAAACAGCAAAAACGGGGCAAAATTAGACATTACTGATTGTTTCACCAGTGTAAGACCAGGTTTTCCCTGGTTTTAATTTTGGTGCTGCCCCATATTTACGCCACCCTTGTAAATATGGGGCAGCATCAAAATCAATGGTTGTTGCGGTGGAATGCCGACCGCAACACCCATTGCCCTCCCCTTTCACGCTAAGTATAGTGTGCCTTATTTACAAGGCAGCGTAAAGCCACGTTAAGTGGCTTAACGCTGCCTTGTAAATAAGGCAAAGCCCCTATCCCCACCACAATGTCTAAAAAGTGACTTTGTGGTGGCGATAGGGGCTTGTAAATATGCCCCATAGTGGGGCAGGGAATCGCTCCGCCCCACACATCCTGGCAGAGTGACCCATCCTACCAAAACCTACTCCCCCAATCACAGATCTGGGTTAGATCTTGATCAGATCTGTGACTGGGAGTGAATGTTTGATTTGTTCTGCATTCCGTCATTCATTTGTGTTTTTTTGCCTTGTCACCGTAAGTGGGAAGGATATGCCCAGACGTAGGTCCAGTGCTCACCATACCACTAGATGCAAGCTAGCCTTGCTGATGAGGGGTGCTACTCCGGAACCATTCCCAGGATGCTTGTTTTCCGGTCCAGCTAGGACCTGGCCTGGTAGTTCGGGCTGGACTGTTCCCATGGGGAGCAGGTTCAAAACTGTTTTGAATAATGGCTGGGTCCAAACTGGAGTGGCGTGGTGAGCACAGAAATGATGGATTTAACCTAGATCTGTGACTGGGGCGAAATATTTGATTTGGTCTGCAGTTCATCCATCATTTGTGTGTTTTTTTGCTTTGGTGCCCTAAGTAGTAAGGGTATGCCCAGACATGGGTCCTGTGCTCACTATACCACTGAATTGAAGCTAGCCTGGCTGATGAGGGGTGATACCCCGAAACCGTTCCCAGGATGCTTGTTTTTCTGTCCAGGGATGACCTGGCCCAGCAATTCAGGCTGGACTGCTACCATGGGGAGCAGGGTCAAGACTGATTTGCATATGGCTGGGTCCAAACTGGGGTGGTGCGTTGAGCACAAAAATTATGGATTTAACCCAGATCTGTGACTGGAGCGAAATGATTTTAATTTGTTCTGCATTCCAGCAATCATTTTTTTGTTTTGTCGCCCTAAGTGGGAAGGGTATGCCAAGGCGTGGGTGGGTCTCGTGCTCACTATACTACTGGATTCAAGCTAGCTTGACTGATGTGGGGTGATAACCCAAAACGGGTCCCAGGATGCTTGTTTTCTGGTCCATTGGGTTGGGGCTGGACTGTTCCCATGGGGCGCAGGGTCAAGACTGATTTGCATATGGCTGGGTCCAAGCTGTGGGGGCGTGGTGAGCAAAAGAATAATGGATTTAGGCCCAGATCTCTGTACTGGTGTTGAATGCTTGACATTGTTCAGCATTCCGTCCATCAATTCTTCTTTTTGCAACTTTCTAAAAGTGGCATTTTCAGAACTGTGACTTAAAATCCGACTTTAGCATTAAAGAGGATTACAATTCTTTTTAGACCCAACATGACATTTCCATCTATTCCCATACAAAAGTTATCACTTATGACCTATAATAAGGTAACCCAATGTTATCCTATTGACGATGTAGGCCTCATAATAGTGAAAAACAAATGTTGTTGTTTTTTTACTACCAGGACTTAAAAGTACAATGCACCCTGCCCTATAGGCTATTTAGGGTCTACACTATGGGTGACATATATATTAAAAAGGGAGGTTTAGGCGTGTCAAGAGGTATATTTTGACAGGTCGAATTGGCAGTTTGACACTGCACACAGGCTACAATGGCAGTCCTGAGGAATGTTTTAAAGGGCAAGTGGGTGGCACAATAAGTGCTTTAGGCAAACTAGCGATACAAAAGGGGATGATGGACGGAACGTTTGAGCCAATCAAACACTCACCCCCAGTCAACTGATCTGGGTTTAATCCATCATCATTCTTTAGCTCACTCCACCACCCGAGTTCAGACATGGCCATATGCAAATCAGTCTGACCCTGTGCCTCATGGGAACAGTCCAGCCCGAACTGCCAAGCCATGTCTTCCCTGGACCGGAAACAAGCATCCTAGGACCGGTTTCTGGCATTTCAGCCGTCATCAGCCAGGCTTGCTTGAATCCAGTGGCAAAGTGAGCAAGGGACCCACGTCTGGGCATACCCCCGCCAACTTAGGGCGACCAAAGCGATACAAAAGGGGATGATGGACGGAACGTTTGAGCCAATCAAACACTCACCCCCAGTCAACTGATCTGGGTTTAATCCATCATCATTCTTTAGCTCACTCCACCACCCCAGTTCAGACATGGCCATATGCAAATCAGTCTGACCCTGTGCCTCATGGGAACAGTCCAGCCCGAACTGCCAAGCCATGTCTTCCCTGGACCGGAAACAAGCATCCTAGGACCGGTTTCTGGCATTTCAGCCGTCATCAGCCAGGCTTGCTTGAATCCAGTGGCAAAGTGAGCAAGGGACCCACGTCTGGGCATACCCCCGCCAACTTAGGGCGACCAAAGCGATACAAAAGGGGATGATGGACGGAACGTTTGAGCCAATCAAACACTCACCCCCAGTCAACTGATCTGGGTTTAATCCATCATCATTCTTTAGCTCACTCCACCACCCGAGTTCAGACATGGCCATATGCAAATCAGTCTGACCCTGTGCCTCATGGGAACAGTCCAGCCCGAACTGCCAAGTAGCATGTAATTTAAAGGCCCTGGGTACATATTGTACCACTTTAATAGGAAATTATAAGTAAATCAAATGTGCCAATTAGGTGTGAGTCAATGTTACCATGTTTAGAGGAGTGAGAAATGAGCATAAGCACTTTAGCACTGGTTAGTGGAGTCCTAAGGCCAACAAAAATAGTTTGAGCAAACAGAAGGGGCGAAAGCAAAAGGTTTTGGGGAAGCCACCCTAAGGCTATCAGGTCCAACAGGTAGGTCCAAGGTGACACAGACATATCCCAGAATAAGGTGGGTGGAGGGTTCCCATGCCCCTTCTGAGAATCAGGGTGGAGGTTCTGAAGGACGGTGGCCCAGTGCGCCCAATTTCCAATCCCATTGCTTTAATTGTTCCCAGTTAGGACAAAAGGAAGGGGACCGTGTCTGTACCAAGAGTTCATCTACTGGCAGGAACTTTACAGGGGTGTCCTTAGTGTGAAATAGTTTCCAGAAGCAGAGGGTAGACAGGTCCTAGTCTCCCTTAGTTGAGAGATAGACCCAGAAGGCAGACTTGCGATCCCTAAGGTTGGGAGTTTTCACTTTCACCGGATCACAGTAAATGGGACCCCTATCACTGATCTGAGGGATAACGGTGGCAGCCAGACCATGATATTGGAAAGGCTGTTTTTCTTAGATCAGTACACCGGACAGGTGTGTAGGTTAGCCCAGGCCAATAGGTCGGACTTTGTCTTACCTATGACTCTAGTATCCATGGAATGGGGCCAAGAGGAGGGTCATAGCTAATCCTCAGATACCCATTGACTTAATTCTGGGAACTGGGGTTAGAAGAGCTGGGGTGGGGGCAGCTGCCAAGGGTGTCGGAAAGCTTGGGTTTCTGGGGGTACTACTTCCAAAGCGAGGGTACAGAGGCCTAGATGAAGGGGCAGGAGATAGAGGCAGTCCACAGTGGGAGGAACAGTGGCTCAGGGGTTACCAGCTCTGAGAGCAGAGCTTCCAAGACTGACCCAGGTGAGGCCACTTCTGACCTGGAAGTGCTGCATGTGCTGTCACAGCAACAAAGGACCTACACCAGGCCGACCCCTGCATGATGCAGACAGAGTGTGTCACCCTTGAGGGGAGTGTTGGTTACCCCTTGGAAGTCCTGGCTTGCCAGGTGTGAGAAGTTGGCCTGGTATATGCTGTCCACTAATTAAAGTGGGCACCTTGCATCAGTCCAAAAGACCATTATGATGTATGAGGTCAACGATAACCTTTAGAAAGCTATCCTAGTGGTAGCTGTGGAGAGCAGCCTTCAGGCTTAATCTTGAAGGAATGTAAAGCAGCTTGTTTTACCAGAATATCACCTCCTGAATTAATTAAATGAAAGGAGAACCACACAGTATTTATAAAAATATGTATTTATTAATATAACACTCTCTAGTATCCTCTACACGAGGATAGAACATAAAGCACACAATACGCGATCAATAGAACAGTTGTAAGTAGCACAATACACAGTGGGCTCCAGGGGGAGACCAAACCCTATACTAAAATAGTGGTATAACAACCACGACTCGGGTCAAGACAAGGTCTGGAGCCTGTAGAATCGCTGGGACCTCAAGGACCCACTCAAGGTGAGTAGATAGGGACCCCATGGAGGACTGGTGCAGTGTGCTAAAACGACCGCAGGCTCCATACGATTCTATGGGGAAGTCGCGGTTGCAATTTTACAGTTTAAGGACACTTCTAGGAGGACTTTGAGGAAACCCTTTGGAACTTAAGAGGTTGGAGAGCCACCCCACCCATGGATACCGTAGTACCCAAGTTACCTATCCCAGAGGAGACGGGTGCATAGGTCTGGAGTGGTGTCGGAAACCGCCGTCGTTCTCAATGGAGGGCTGCGAAGAAGTACTGCTGCCGTGAAGGTGAAAAGGGTCTGGTGGAATCCAAGCCTGGATTCTGGAAGGAAGGAACCTGAAAGCAGAGTGGACAGAGTCTGGGTCACTTCAGAGTGGTCAGGTGCTCGGGAGACGAATGCCCACCAATGTCGGGTGCTTCAGGTGCGAAGAAGGGATGCTTGACTCTGCAGCCACGAGGACCAGGAGATGTCGACGACAACCATGAGCCAGATGCAAGCTGTCCCGTGAACGATGTTGAGTGGTGAGGGGTCGGTGTCCGGCTGGAGCACCAACAAGCCTTGGGAAAAGCAATCCACATAGGAAGGTCAAGCAGGTTATGGTGAGAACCAGCAAGGTCCTGGGGACTCTACAAGCAATGGAGAGTCAGGGAACATCTGGAGCAACCAGGGAAGCCCAATAGAAATCAAGATGACCTTCAGGAGGACCCACAGGCCGAATGACCAGGAGTCGCAAGGGGACCTTGAGCAAGATCACAAAGTACCAGCCCACGGAGCACTCAGTGCAAGGAGGCCGGAGTTCTTTGGTGGAAATACTGCTCAGGGTCAGGACTACACAGAGTCCAATGCACAAGCTCGGGAATTGCCAACAAGCATACGCACTTGCAAATAGACGCGGTGCACAGGGGTTTGGGGTATGCAGTCCCCATGAGGGATACTGGCCTCAAACTTGCTGAGAGGGCAGATCAACCTCAGTGACCTTCAGAAACCCACCTCCTGTGTTGCTGAAATCTTCGGAGTCTGCAGGAGCTCGGGAGCAGCAGACCAGTCAGTTGCATTGGGGTGCCTGCGAATGCAGGGGAGTCACTCCTTCACTCCAAGGGAGATTCTTCAGTTGTCCTTAGTGCACCACAGGTCCTGCATGGAGCCTGTATGGAGCAAGGGCACAGACAAAGCTTTGGACGGAGAGGGAGACGAAGTCGGGCCCAGTCGAAGTCCAGCGAAGTCCAGAGTGTCCAGACGGTCGAAGGTCAGTGGCTTCTTCTTGTAGAATCTTGTCCACATAAAATCTAAAGTCTTACAGCAAGGTAAGCCTTTTTGTACCCACTGGAGAGGGTTGGACAGATTCAGGGGACCCTCCTAGGGGAGGGGCAGGACAGAGGAGAGGTTAATCCCATGTCCTTTGTCCAGTTTCGCACCAGAGCAGGAGCCAATGGCTCCCAGAACTGGTTTGAGCTGGACTATGCACAGGGACACCAAAAGTGCCCCAAGTGCAGACTTTCAGGCACTCTCAGAGTGCACCCACCCAGCCCCAGTACACTAAATCCTGTCTGGGAGGTGGTCACACCTCCCTGTGACAGGATGCCTATTGTGTTGCCTTCCTCTGCTCGAGCTTGGCTCAGCAGCAGGAGGGCAGAAATGTGTCTCTGGTCGGCAGCATCCATTTTGTGCTAACCGGGTCGAGAAGGCTGGCACCGGATAGACCAGTGACCCCATGAAGCTTGCTTCAGAAGGGTGGAATCATACCTCCGACACCGGTTACCGCTGTGGAGGTATGATTCCAAGGTGTTTTATCCCAAACACAATATGTTTCTATGCAGCCGTTTTCGAGATAGCATTTACCGCGAGGTTATAATGGTCCTCTACCTATATGTCCGGCTGAGTCACAGACAACCCGGGAGAATGGTCTCCGAAGGCTGCAGAGGGGCTCTGCTCAGTCAGGGGCACCCTCTCTCGTAAAACCCAGCACCCTGCCTTCAGGATTGATAAGGCCTGCTATAGGGGTGACTTATACGTTTTAAGTGTAGTGACCTATAGATGTAGTGAACCTATATCTAAAGTAAGTGGTGCAAGCACCAGCTTACACAGGTTGCAGTAGCAGACCTGTAGTTCCATTTTGCATGGCCTCTAATGGATGGCATAATACATGCTTCAGCCCATGGGAGGCCTCCGGGGTACCTATGCCCTGGGTACATGGGTATCATATACTAGGGACTTATAAGGGTACCCCAGTATCCAATCTGGAGTGTACCAAAGAACATGCATTGCAATTTAAAGGAGAAAGCAGATAGACTGGGGTCCTGATTAGCAGGATCCCAGTCATACTAGTCAAAAACAGTGCAACATCAAGCAAAAAGTGGGGGTAACCATAAGAAGCAGATCCTACTTTCCTACACTAGGCACCTGTTCCACTACAGGGTACAGACCCTGAGCTGCTGGGGAGGAGAGTGGAAGTAGAGTGCTTAACACCTGGGGCTAGTGTCCCCCATTTTGAGAAACTCCAGAGGTCTGAGAAATCTCAGGAACAAGTAGGGAGCACCTTGTCAGCACCAATGCTGGATGTGAGGCCTACCCACGGCCCCCGGCTTGGAGCCTCCACCAGGCAGTGGATGGCCCGGGGCCTGACTATTGACATTGACAGCTGTCAGTGGCATCTGCTGCTTGCTGTCCTTATGCAGAGTTTTTCTGGGGTTGGGGACAGAAGTCTGATTTAAGGGGCAGAATGGGCCACATCACTTTGTTGGCCATGTTGGCACTGTCTGCCTACAGGGATGCATCTTAGCAAAATAATTTTAATAGTCTCACAGATGAAGCCCACAAAAATGAGAATGAGGGCTCCCCATGGGTCGGTCTAGATGCTCGGGAGAGTGTTGACAGAGGGATCCAACTAGGTTCAGAGGGGCATAGATCTGACATGTGCCGATGCAGACAAGGTCCATTGTCAATGTTCTATTGCCTGAGCAGGGAAGCTCATTAAGGCATTGATTAGTCTACCCTGGCTTTAGTCTGAATATGGGTCATACTGGACCTGGCTCTCTCTGCAGGGTCACCCCCAAAACATTTTTCCTTCACCCCTCTAGCTGAATTTGTTTTTGTTGGTTTTAGGACTTTGTGCACTTTACCACTGTCAACCTGTCAAACATGCTACTTCCCTCTCCTTAAAACATGGTAAAATTGGGCTACACCTAACTGGCACATTTAATTTACTTGTACGGCCCTAGAAAATGGAACATTATGTGCACAGGGCAGGTAAATTAAATGCTACTAGTGGGGTTGGACTGTTCCCATGAGGCACAGGGTCAAGACTGATTTGCATATGGCTGGGTCTGAACTGAGGTGGCGAAGTCAGCTAAAGACTGATGATGGATTCACCCCAAATCTGTGACTGGGGGTGAGTGTCTGAAAAGTTTCAGCGCTCCGTCCATCATCTCCTTGTGTTTGCTTTCTTCGCCTTAAGTTGGCAGGGTATGCCCACACGTGGGTCCCTTGCTCACTTTGCCACTGGATTCAAGCTAGCCTGGCTTATGAAGCGTGTTACCCAGAAACCGGTCCCAGCATGCTTGTTTCCGGTTCAGGGAAGACCTGGCTTGGCAGTTCGGGCTGGACTGTTCCCATGAGGCACAGGGTTAAGACTGATTTGCATATGGCTGGGTCTGAACTGAGGTGGCGAAGTGAGCTAAAGAATGATGATGGATTCAACCCAGATCTGGGGGTGAGTGTCTGAAAAGTTTCAGCGCTCCGTCCATCATCTCCTTGTGTTTACTAGTGGGCCTACAGCACTCATTGTGCCACCCACTAAAGTAGCACTTTAAATCATGTCCGAGGCGTGCCACTGCAGTCTGTATACCATTTTGACCTGGGAAAAAAAAACTTTTGCCAGGCCTAGCCCTTTTTAAAAAAAAATAATTATATGCCGCCCTTAAGGTAGGCCCTAACAGCTCTTATGACAGGATGCATGGTATTTAAAAAGTAGGACATGTCTACTTAGGTTTTATCTGTCCTGGCAGTGAAAAACTCCTAAAGTCATTTTTCACTGTGGTAAGGCCTATCTCTCCCATTGACTAATACTGGGTTACATTATTACATTTAGTAAGTGCTAACTTTGGAGTGGGAGCAGATGGAGATATGCTGTTTAGACTCACATGAATTGTAATTTAAAATCCTCTTTAATGGTAAAATCACATTTTAAGTCACAATTCTGAAAATGCCACTTTTACAAATTTACCTAAGGGCACATATTCGCGCCCCATCCGTCGCACTGCGAAATTGGGAAAAACATCCCACTCAATTTTATCCAGTTAGTCTCATTTTATCCAATTTATCAGTAGAATCAATAATCATACGATCCATTATTTCATCACTTTTCAAAGCTGCGGAGACAGTGTCATTCCACCTTTTTTAGGTCTCGCGCCTAGTGTTGCAGTGCGAAGCACTGCTCGCGCAGCGCGAGACTTATTGTTAGGGGTTTCAAAGCTGACCAGACGCTCGTGCGTCATGGCCTTTTCCTGCGGTTACGCGCGCAGGGCCGACATCTGTTTCCCATTATCGTGCCCAGACGCGGGCGCGATAATTGGAAACACATGCCTGCAGTGCGTGCAAAAGGCCATGACGCACGAGCGTCTGGTCAGCTGAGCAGGCTGCCGCGCTCGCTCGCCCCGCTCCTCTCTTTTGGTGTGCCCGGGACGATTTCTAATCCCAATCCAACCCTGTACCCTGCTTGAAATCACCACTCACACTTACAATCCGGACAATGCTCCCCTTCGTTTCATTGTTCGAAGTTTGGAAACTCCTCCCGTGACCTTCAGCAGAAAGTTGAGAAAATGATTTGCCTTTTTGACAGTCAGAACAACATCTAAGAAACTCCCCGCCTGGGCGCAGAAATCATGATCCAGAGGCGGCCTGAGCCTCTCAAACTGCAAATTGAAAACTGTAAATTGAAAGGGAGCTCCGAGATTGTAAAGGGGGCGCGGGGCGCTTGTGTCACATAAACAATTGACCTCCCTGGACGAAGTTAATGCTTGGAACGTCTCTAAATTTGTTTTGCGTCTGCTGTGGTTGTGCTGTGCGCGTGAACCCTTGGCTCTTGCCTGCAGACGCGGTGCCTGTGTTGTCATACTGTCTGTAGTCTGAAGCGGGCTTGAAGCAGTCGGGGTACCTTGTCTTGTTCCTGTGTGCTGTCAATGTGGGATCTTCTTCAGATTTTTAATTTTGTTTGTATAATTCAATCAGGGTCCAGTTCTTGACACTTTCTCTACCTCTCCTCAATCCTTTCTTCCTTTATCCTTTTCGTTTTCTGTACCATTTCTAGTTTTTCCATGATATTTTTCTCCATTTCTCTCTTTAACCATATCTGTTTTTCTCTTCCTCCCTCTCACTCGCTGCCGCCCCTCCTCCCCTCTCTCTTGCTTTCGTTGCCTCTCCTTTTCACCTTTAGTTTCTAGCTCGAGGGAAATCTTAAAATTATTGGGTGGCGGGGATGCGTGATTGACATTTTACTATTGATGGTCCAATTATACACAATTATGACTTAAAAGTCATTGTTAGATTTACAGCACGTCGAGCCAGGAGGGTTGCTTCGAGGCGGGAGCACCTCGGGAGACGGTGCGTAAAGCCAGATGAGTTGAATTCT
Source organism: Calotriton arnoldi (assembly GCA_963921515.1). Lineage (NCBI taxonomy): Eukaryota > Metazoa > Chordata > Amphibia > Caudata > Salamandridae > Calotriton > Calotriton arnoldi. Next base: position 599,843 of record CAWUFW010009636.1, read on the forward strand.
TAAAGTGGCTGCGCCTCGAACATTTTCCACTTGATGACATCTTGAAAGGAACTGGTCGGACTGCTCTTCCAAAACAACACACACACTGCGTGAGGTTCCTGCGAAGTTTTTGATTAAACTGTCTTGTGGATTGTTGCCTGCCTTGTTATGTTGGCCTA